>CAWUFW010000192.1:2205000-3405000 GCA_963921515.1 Calotriton arnoldi | reverse complement strand
CTGTTTAACTTGGCGCTTGAGGCTGTCTTAGTCTTCATGGAGGGCCGCTGTTGGGGTCTCTACCTCCGTTACTCTTGCGTTCATGTTTTTTAGATCTGCTCGGACCAGCGAAATTCCCACGGAGACAGAATCAATGTGAGATTCTAGGGACGTGTGTACCCTATTCAGTGTGGCCATAATGTCTAGCAGCGTGATGTCTTTCGCCTCCGCCGCAATGCAGTCTTCAGTTTGAGTGGTTGATGGATCCACCGCATCTGATTGTTCTTTAGCCCATGCGTACTTGTCTAGTTTCATTTGGTGAGTGTTTCGCGGGCCTCTGCCCCCCGTCATCTTGGGGCCTGCGCTACTCTGTGCAAATTGAAGCGGGTGCTTGGTAGTAATCGCCGCTGCCTGCTTGTGGGGTATGACGCCCCATGCCGCCTTTCGGTTTTCCTACATCTAATTAACGTCTTGTGCGCCTTTGCGGGACTGTAGATGGTGCCGGAGATCCCTCCACTAGGAACGGATTGACGGCCTGTCTTCTGCTCTGGAAAACGTCGCTGGTCACTCCTGGGGGTCAAGCGTGAAGCTTCCATTGGGGGGGCCCCCGCCGTTCATGGGATCTCTTGGTGCGTGCTTCACTGGCCCCTTTCGCTGCGCCACCTTGTCTCCACCCTGAATGCCTCTTTTGCGCCGGTCTTATCGCCCACCGAGGCTCACCGGGACAAGGGCTCCCCTCCGCCCCTACCTGCGGTGTGCCCGCCGTGGTTCCGCTGGACACCTGGTGCGCTGCTGGTACGGATGCTGTTTGTCCTGCCCCACTTATGGCTCGTGATTAGGTTCTTCGCGCTCTTCACAATGCGTGTGCGGTCGGGGCGACTCTCAGTGCAGTGTTCCCCCCGCCTCCGGCTATTTCCAATTGTTGGCAATGGCCAAACTGCTCCCCTCGCTTCGCACAGTGCCTCCTACCTCCACACCCGAGGTGCTGGCTGTAGATCGTCAGCTGGGCTCTGGTGCGGCCTCTGCCTGCCGGAGCTCGATCCTGGTCATCCCTCTGTTACCCAGCGCAGGCGGGCTGGGCAGGGCACTTCTTCGGTGAGCCTCCCCGAATCTCTTGTTTTTCGGCTCGTGGGGTTGGTATCCCGGCAATTCCGTCTTCGGTCCTACTTTTACCAGAGGCCCCTGCCTCACGCCAATGTCTGGGCCGCGATCCTGAAGAAGGCGTAGACAGGTGTATTTTCACTGACGCAGGCATGCAGTGGTTGCATGCCGGTCTTCGCAGGTTTCGATTGTGCCTCTGCCGTCCCAGGTCTCTCGTGATCCGGCACCAGGGGGAGTATTGCGGCAGCTTTGTTTTCCAACCTCACTTCCACTCGAGGCCCCTGCTTCACGCAGTTGTCTATGCCACAATTTTACCCACGGCGTAGCCAGATAAGTGTTCGCTGTTTACGGTATGTGATCGGTTCAAACTGGCCCCCGCTCCTCCACCACTTTTTACGTGTCGCCTGCGGATATATGACCGGATTTTCGTGGGAACGATCTGGGGCGAGACGGAGCTACTCTAGTCGGCGGTCATTTCGTTCGGCAGCCGGCCACGCCCCTCGAACCATGTAGAATCTTCATTTTGTGGACTCAGGAACAGCTCGTTTACATTATCATCCAGCTATCTATCCATGCACCTACTCATCCATTAACTACTAACTATTAATGCATTTAGTAACTAATTTCTAGCCATCCATGTATTCAATCATCAATCTAAGCTTTTTCCAATATTCACATTCCCCCACTCATTCAAGCAACCAAGTAAACTTGCCATTCAATAAAGGGTCACTATCAGTCGCAAAACTGCCAGACTGAATTGCTTTGCCAATGCTTATTAGTCTATGTGTGTAATTTAGCACCTTGATTTCTTTGCTGCATTCAAGGGTTAATTTTACTTTAGGAAACCAATCAAAGGCAAATATTTATATGATGTTTGCATACCAAGCTGCTACCATCATATTTTTGAACATCATTTTTTTACAAGCATCTTTGAGTCGGCTGCAGGAAGAAGCAGACCTTGACAAAGCCCATAGTTCTGGCGTATGAAAAACTCCTTCTTAATTGAATGGTGCGCTCAGGCACTTATTCATTTATCATGCATCCACTCATCTCTGTGTCATGCATACATTCATTCACCCGTAGAGGTCATTTTTAAATTCATGCACAACCCCATTTAAAAAACCACACATACACCAGTAAATGAAGTGACACTTTCAGCCCTAAGCCAGGCCAATTGACTTTTCCAATGCTTGTTTTCTGAAGTCAATGCCGCATGTTTTATGAGCAGAGTTGTTGCTATTCATAAAACGGACTGCATGGACTTAGAATGGATGTCAATTTCTAGGAAAAAAGCAATGTGGATTGGATAGACCAGTAACAAGTCAGGAGAAGGGAGCAATGATTGGGGATATAGGGGATGGGTGGGGGACAGACCAGAGCAGAGAGACTGGAGTGTAAGGTGCCATAGAATGGTAAGGGAGGCAGGGCGAGAGGCAAAAGAGGAGTGGGTGCTGGGTATGGGAAGAGACAGCAGCAGGAGAAGACACTGAGCAAACACAGTGGGGAAATAAGGAGGGCAGAAGGGAGCAGCAGGAAACAGCAGAAGCAAGCATTGGTAAATGCTATAGGTTTTGCCAATGTGTTAATAATAAGCAGTTTTTTGTTGTAAGTTGTAGCTTGGTGAGCAGTTGTACAATATAAGTTACTGAAGCCCCTTTTAAGATTTATATTAAATACAATAGATTTCACGCTGTGCAGGTGAAACCTAACAAGCACAGCGCTGTGCAGGTGAAACCTAATGAGCAAAGCGCAAGCGCTGTGCAGGCAAAACTTTAAAAAAGGAAAAAACAGACCAAGTATTTCTCTGTTGGAAACTTGCAAAGCAGACACCATGCTGTGGAGCTTTCAGTGTCAGAGAGAACTATGCCCAGTATAATCTATTTACTTAAAGCATAGTCCACACACAGTGAAAGTGAGTGGCTATTTAAGAAAATGCAGCTCATCAGCATGGGTTCTGGAGACGCCATGTTCACTGACTTTCATATGTTTTCCATAGTTAGTGATTGCTTTAACTGGCAATCCATTAAGGTGATAGGAATTCGTGAATAGTTACATTGTCCTATTTACGTACCCATTATGTTTTAGTGAAGGGGTATTAACGATATGGGCATTCATTCAACGTGGAAAGAAAACAGTAATAAGGTTCCGAAAAGAAGAGACTATGCAAAAAATAATGTTCTCTCCTTTAAAATATAAATGTCAGACTGAGCTACAAAATACACAGCAGTGGCAATCTGCAAAACGATTTTCAAAATTAAATGGATGAGCTGAGACAAAAAAACGTAAGTACAGCATGCACAAAGATTGCACAGAGCACAACTGTTTTAGTCAGTGGGTGCGCATAGAATTGAAGGTGTATACTTTTTGTTGTCAAACATTGTACACACTCAAAAATAAAGTTGCAAAGTTAGAGTAATATTGTAGTGCAGCTGCTGCTGCCTTTGAATTATTTGTTAAAATACTGACTGCCAGGGTATTTACTAAGATTGTAAAGCTTCGGCCAACGGTGATATAAATAGCCAAGAACTGCTCCTGTGTCACACAGACCGGTAGGAACAGGGGGCATGTGGGGTGAAGTGTTACTTCCAGGAGCAAACAAATTGCGGAGGTTTGGAGTGGGATACAGATGGTGCCTGGGAAGAAACACTTCTTTCCCTGGTGAATAGACGGGCTGACACTTAGAAAAGGGCAGTTGTACAGCAGTCCATCAGGGGAGTGGCGCCGGCCAGCGGGTAGCAGAAAGGGCATGCTGGGAGTGTAAAGCTGCTTCTGGAAGGCAAAAACTTTCATTCAGATAAAGGTTGTAACACCACACAAGAGGTGAGGCACAGCTTATTTATAAAAGTGGGGGACACGTGGGAGGGGCAAGGTGTTCAGTGGAGCTGCACGGGTGCTTCTGCTGGAAAGTGGGAGAAAATCCAATGTTTTGGTGAGAAGAAGGTGGCACTATAAAACTCTTGCTAACATGAGCAGGCTGTTCACGTGAGAACAGGAGCGAATGAAGAGAGGTCAAACCTGAGCACTTGGACCTGGCCCTGAGCTCCAAAACCTTCCAGCTGAGATCTGCCATGCGATCCATGTCCTGCTGCCTCCTGGTGCTGTCCTGACACTAAAAGCCACAGTTAACATGGACAGTGATGAAGAACTTCAAACACGTAACATTTCAGCAGTGTAACAACATGGGGGCCATCTTGAAATGGGCTGCTGCGGGGGCTGTGCGCTGACCATGGAGGAGAGCGCAGGGCGGTGATGCCGCTGCCGTGAGATGGGCATGCTGCGTGGGCTCTGGAGCCTCTGCTCTGCTAGTGCCTTCGCCCAGCTAAGGCATGAGCACAGGGGTGGCGTGCACAGGCAGCTTACAGTGCGTGCCTCCTCTCCCAGGCCCACTCGTAAACAGAGGGCATGTGGGATGCACATGCAGAGCACATGAGCAGTCTACCCCAGTATATTTTACTATGGAGCAGCGGATGCTCCAGCGAATCAAGTCACTCATGTGAGGAGCGTACAAGCCGGGCCAGAATGAGAACACAAACTGCTGTGCCTTGGGAAAAGGTTAAGGGAGGAGGGGACAAGCAGAGGTGCTGACACGCTTGCTCAGAAAGAAGTTTTACGTGGATGAAAAGGAGTACTTGGGCCGTGGGATACCGATAAGAAGAACACACGAAGAACAAAGGGAAATGGCATGTTACAACCAATAGAAACGAAGTAAAAATAAGTGGCAAGCACACCAACCAATGAAAAGTAAGGGCAGAATGTAAGCCCCTTTTAAGATTTATATTAAATACAATAGATTTCAGAAGCACAGCGTAACCGCTGTGCAAGCAAAACCTAAAACGTGGTAGAGAGCAGATAGAAAACACACAGGGAGTGGTGGGATTGAGCAACAAACACCCTCCCATTGTGTGCTAAAAGTAAAATGCTGAGAAACACAGGTCAGTAGTAGAAGGATACACTCGGCCAATTAAAAACAGAGTGAAAGCAAACTGGGATTTGAAATGGACAACAACCTATCCAATTATAAGAAAGGAGCAGACTCAAAGCCCACTCTAAGGGGCATATTTACAAAAACTTTCTGCCCATGCAAAGGTACGTTGTGCTGGAAAGGTACAATTTTCTTGCTGCAAATTGCATTTTGCACTTCTTCAAGGATGCAATTTAAGGGTGATATTTGGGTGGGTCAGTGCAAACACCCATAGTTTTTGACATAAAACCCAATCTACTCAGATAGTCAGACAATGTTGGTGTTAAAGTATTGGCTACAATGCAGTCAGCGACAGAATGAAAGTGGTCTATAGCAAGACTGCAAAAATAGATTATGAAGGGCTGCAAACGATACAAAAGTGGATGCCAGTGGCCGAGTTCAAAGAAAGCTCCCCAGTATGGTGGTGAAAGTGAAGAATGCATACTCTGTTCCAATCCAGCCAAGCAAGATATTGAAAGTGGAGAGTACCATGGGTGGTAAGTACTGAAACTTCAAAGAGTTGTGATAGGCAGAGGAACAGTGGGAGTACTGAAGTAGAGAAAGGGGGGAGAATGGTAATAGTATTCTTAAAATGTAAGGAGAAGAGGTGAGGAGAATGAATGAGAAGGTCTAATAAAGAAGAGGGCTTAGGCCGAAAAAATATGATTGCTATGTATCTTGTAAATTTAAAAGGGGTATATGGTATGTTCCTATCTCATCTTAGAAACCTTTAAAATACCTCCCATGTACTATAGAATGTTTATGTGTAACAGCACAATGCAGTTTAGAAAGACACAAATTAAGCTGCCGCTTAAGATTCTGGTACTTTCGGAGGTTCGTACTTTAAATGGACACAAGAAAAAAGTTAATCGCATATTCTACTTGTTCGGAGTACTTCTTTATGTCTAATACATGATCATTACAGGGCACATCCTTTAAGGCACCATACATCCTCAGCAATACCCAAAATAAATTGCAAAAGCATAGCCAAAGGCTTCCTTCTCACCTCCAGAGAACAGTGTCTATGGTCCAGAGCCTCTTCTGTCCTGTAAAGGACAAGTAGTATATAGACATGCCATACAGTCTCTACATCATCTACAGTAAAGTGGAAAGCTCTTATTTAAGATCGATATTTTCTCATTTTCACTTTGCTTGGATTGATGGTGTGAATTTATGAACATAAATGAAGTATGAGCAGAAGAACTGCAGACTCACCCACTGCCATTGTGTCATACGATATTGGCTCCCTTTACGCAGTCACCTGGTGAGGAGTCGATATCACTCAGTGGGAGGGAAAACAGCTGGAAACCAATACACAATAGTGGGTTTCCAGACTTTTTTGGAGGATCTGAACAGCCGACAACCATAAAATACCCCAGGACATTGGCGGCATTATTTGTTCTGTAGGTATTTTATTTATGAGGGGGGAGGGGACAGAAGTGCCTCTTAGAGAAATAGTTCTCAGCAAGTGGCCTCGCCCCCTTCCTCACACGGTGAAATATTTTTTTAAGTTGACAGTTCTGGAGCAGTGAGGCGAGGCCACCATCTCCTCTTTACCCACATTTTGAAATCTTTACGGTCTACTTTAGTAGGACCACTCTTTACTGTGAGATGACCTTGATCCTCAGTGATGGCCCCTGCATTAAGGTGAGCCATGCAGATCTAGGGACCCTTTATTAGTAATTTGGATCATAAACAACTCAACCCTGGCTATCACCCGTGCATCACATTAGACTTTCTATTGGGAATTAGCCTTTTCTTTTTCGAAATGTCTCCAGGTGCTGTATATTTTGTTTCTGTGAGAGCATTAATTAAAGCAGGGTAACATGCTATAGCCAATCTACCTTTTTATTGCAAATTGTGCAAGTACCATGAAAGAGCTGATCATAACCCTTTTTCTCTTTCAGCTGTGGTTGTCCTATCTTTTGTCATTTGCTGGTTACCGTTCCATATTGGCAGGATCCTGTTCAGCAACACAAGCGACTGGAGAATGATGTACATTGCTCAGTACTTTAATATTGTTGCAACCGCCCTCTTCTACCTAAGTGCTTGCATCAATCCAATCCTTTACAATCTCATCTCAAAAAAATATAGAACTGCTGCCTACAAGCTGCTGCGGTCAACTACAACCGGAGAAAGGACCTTCACCGTCACCAGAGAGGACACTGGCGCCTACACAGAGACCACTGCCAGTATGCAACATGATTTTGTAACCCAAATTTAAGACTGCACCAGCATATTTCTGAATGCACCTTTGAGGTTATCATGCTTTCATATAAGGGCAGTTCAATGTTCAAATACTTAATCTGATCTATGTTTGTACCTATTCTATATTTAAATAACTTTTGTTTTATAATATAATTCTTGTTCTATAGGAGAATAATATATATTTAAGCACATCTAGGCAAGGGGCTCAAGTCTAAGTTGAAAAATGTTCTTAATGTGATATCTTGATCAATAAGGCTTCTTAACATTTTCCGTAACCTTTCGTTTTAGATGACTACCAAACACTTGTCGCACAACCTCATCACTTTCCGAGGGTTAAATGGTTGCTCAATGTGACTACAGGCATTGGCTTCCAAACTTCATGATTGTTAATGAGGGAACGATGTCGAAAAACACGTGTTGACTGGTAATCTGAAGTATGTAAATGATGGTGCAGAGGAATTATTGATTAAGATACAATATAAAAATTTAACTAAGGATGGTGCCTCCCTTTCTTTAATTATAAATTTACTGATAGCACCACTGGGTGTTGGGTTACGTTGGAGTACAACATCAGCAGTTGGGATATATATATATATATATACATATACACACACACACTTAATCATTCTGTTTTAATTACGCCCAAACTTCCAACATCAGCTTCGTTCGGCGCTGAGAACAGAACAGAACACGGCACGTCCAAAGCAGTTTCCTGAAACAGGTTTTATTCCAACATTCAATCCATTACACTAAGTGCAGCAGCAGCGTGAGGTGGTCAAATATATATATATCTTCACAAGTCCTCCTTGTGGGGACCCTGATGATGGTGGTGAGCATTAGGGTGATGGCCCAATACGTACACAATCCTCCGACCGCCACCGTGTTTGGAAAACATGCACTCCAGGGTCAAAGATAACTCCAATCCAATTACAGATGATTCATTACTTTATTTATACAAACATGCAATCCAATTGGATTTGGCATGTTTGTATGAATAAACTAATCATTCATCTGTAATGTGATTGGAGTTATCTTTGACCCCGGAGTGCGTGTTTTCCGAACACAGTGGTGATCGGAGGAAGATTGAATGTATATATATATATATATGACTTTGCTCCGCGTTCTCCAAGCATTCGCTGAATTTACGGACACGGACCCAGGTTAGTCGATTCTTCAATATTTTATTGCTGTGCCGCCATAACGTTTCGGCTTCGAGGAGCCTTGATCATATATATATATATATATATATATATATATATATATATATATATATATATATATATATATATATATATCTTTACACACACTTACGTGCATATTAGATGGTTCACTGTTTATGTATGTATATATGAGGTATTTGTATAGCACAGACTTTGCCCCTGTACAGCGCTCTAATGCCTACTGCCAGTAAGTAATTAGAGGAGAAACTGAGTTCTGAGTGAGGAAATTGACGTTATTTCATTTTGATGTAGGGTGGAGCATGATTCGGGTGGTCCTGATGGCTAAGCATGTATTTCAAGGATGACTATTGTGGGATGCAGCACAAATGTGTGGGTGTCAGAGAAAAGTAGGCCTGATGTTGTGGATGTTCTGTCAGATTTTTTGTCGTTTTTCACTGAAGAAGAGGCTGATGGCATTGCAGTTGTCTGTGGAAGGTGACACTGGAGGGTTTGGGCAGAGGATTGATGCAGTGCTTGATTGTCTTGAAGAGGGTTCTGCTTCTGCCAGCAGCTTCATTGATGGTGCTGAAATAGAACTTGGCTTTGGCTGATAAGATGAGATGTCTGCTTGTTGTGTGGAGGGTTTATATTAGCATAAGGTTGCTGTGTGTTCTGTTTTTTCCTGTCTACTGATGGAGCTTTTGTTGTCAGTGAGCATTTTGCAGTAACAGAGAGCTGAAGGGGTTCTGCTTCCACTTGCGTGCTTTAGAGGGAATGTGGGTGATTTTCCAAAAAGGTATTGAGGTTCTTATAAGAAGAGTATTATTTGGAAATGCAAGAGAATCATATCAGTTTTAAGTTGTCAACAGAGACATTTTTAAGGGTTCTGAACGTGTATTGTTCTCTTCTGGGTTGACCTTCATGAGTTGGTTCAACTCTGAGCAGGGTAATGGGGATGGTGACGTGGTAAGCCCAGTCCAGGTGTATGGGAGTTAGCATTAGATGGTTGGTGATGTTGAGAAGATGATTTCAAGGAATTGGTCTTTGGGGTGTGTTGGTTGGGTGACATCTTAGACATGTGGATAAGTTTGAGGAGGCTGGCTCTTGTTTCATGCCTGAATTATCCAGGACATGGGATTCCATATTTTTCTATATGAAAAGTTACTTACATTCAATGAAAATCAGTCTGAGCTACTAATGTTAGTAGTGTTGTAATAGTGCCCACATCAGACAATGTTTAATTAGTGGACACTATATGCAAGATAGGAGCATTGATCACCTCAGTTCTTGCCAAAAGTATTGTAAAAAAGGATTTGTCAATGTGGAATGCTTCTGCTTCCACATGGGTAATACATAACAACCATAGCTCCAATGCGCTTAGAATCAAGTTAATAATATTAGTAATAAGTCTTCCCAGCACCACATGAGTTATTACTCAAATATAAGCTTTAGGTATATTTTAGAAATTCAACCATGTTTTACACAACATCAGCTTATAAGTTCTGAAAGTACACAGATTGTGGCTCGAATACTCGCTTTTCAAATTTGCTATAACTATAATAAGGCAACCAAGCAAAAGCTTCTAATTTAGTAGGTTGAGCTGCACACAGAAGAGCTACTTATAGCTAGCTAGAGAGCTACAAGTAGCTCACAAGCTATTCAATGGAGAAGCCTGGTCTAGGAGGTTGGAGTCACCGCTGAGGGAGGTGTGAGCATCTTGTATAAATGAGGTCGTAGTATTTGTCTATTAAGTCCTTGTTCTATTCGGAAGGTCTGTTGCTGGCAACTGAGTTGCAGCATGTGAAATGGCATGTGAGGAGCTCCATGAAGTTGATTGACACTTGTTTGCCTTGGGTGCAGGATTAGGAGGACATATGGATGACAACAAGGTCTCCACTATTATTAATTTCACAAACAGCAGTGTTTACAAATTCACAGGAAGGGTGTCATAATTTTGTTTTACAAGTCATGATTCACGGACAAGTTGTTATTTCTGAACAATATGGCTTTAAATCGTAAGGAAATCTAAAAAAACAAAATTTCAAACACACAGTATAAAAAATATGACAGTGTGTATTTTAGTCGTGTAATGCCACCTCAAGGCTAAGGTAGCCTTTACCCCTACCTGCCCTTCAGCCGTGTGGTTTATTGGTCACCAGAACCCTACTATTGCATTACAGAACCATACAACTTGTCTAGCTGTTATGCATCCTACAAGTATTATGGTGCATAGTCTACAAATGTTGTACGATATACAGACCCCACAAGGCATCACAGACATAAGTTCCAATGACATAGTAATAAGGCACACTGGTCAAAACTGTGTGTCAGATTTTCCTGAGACTTGTTTCTTGCTTTGCTTTAAATCTCTTTTCTAACTATTTTTTATACCTGAATGAATGCCTTATTAATAGAGGAGGCAAAATGAACTCTGCTGTGCCTCTGTTCCCTAATAACCCATATACCCGCTGATATACAGACATTTCCACATGGCATTTTACAGATACATTTCTATAAATATGTATTTAAATATGCACATACATTTAAAGCATATGCATGAAAATACTTCTGTCTGTGTGCATGTATATATAAAGTTCAGATTCAATATACTGTGTAGCCAAGTGAAATATAAATATCATTTTTTCGAGGAAAAAAAAGAACAAATTAATACCTTAGTTAGGCTAACAAAATCATTTATTTGCAAGCTATTGTGATAAACAGATCACTTCATCAGGAAGGCTCTTAATGAAACATTGTTTTGAAAATTTACAAGGCAACTATACATGGAGATTCCTTAACTATGTATGCTGACAGCTGCGCGTTGATTTGTAGGGCAGAAAATTAATATGTGAGGCAACTGGCTATTTTCACCCCAGCCTTACCAGCCTTTTAAAAATAGCCCAACTGAACCTCGATTTGTTTCTTAACTTCCTATACTCCTCCTTATGTCTCAATGCATGCCATGCATAGATGTCCAATTAAATGATTTAAGTATACAAAAGTAGGGCTCATAGATTGCCAATGGTGAATAAAGTGATGCAAAGACATAAAGTTATTTTTTACATTTTCAGCTGTCTGAACTGACAAAGGTGGTGTTTTCTATACATTCTATATAAATGTAAGAAAATATTTTTGGCATCAGATTGAAATGAAATAGAATCAGCATTAATTTAGTCTTTCTTAATGAGAGCCTCATTATTTGAGGAGTGATCTCTGCTCTGAACCCTGCTTTGCTACAAGGAATATTCTCCCCTCAAACCAATGTACAGCTGAAAGCATTTGGGCTGTATAATGAAATATCGAGTAAAAAAATATTGTGATGCAATAATATTGTTGCAAAGTATTGATTAATCTAATATAAACTTTCTTAACTCCTTGAGTGCTCATGACGGCTCCCAGCCGTCATGGGTCACAGTAGGCGTGTGCTCATGACGGCCGGGAGCCGTCCGAACGTTGCCGCTCCACCCACGCGGTATTAATTCCCCACCTGTGCGGGAGAATTAATCAGTGGGCGGAGTTCGGATGGCTCCCGGCCGTCATGAGCACACGCCCACCGTTATTTATGGCGGCCGGGAGCCGTCCCGAGTACGGGAGCGCCACGCCCAACCCCGCCCCCTCTCGCACCGCGGCGGAATTTGCCCCGCGGCAAAGGGGTTAAAATCCTATAAAACATGAAAACCATCAACAAAAAACACTGATAAAAGTAAATAGGAAAATTAACCTAAACACCTCAAGAAATTATCTTTTAATTTGATATATTCCTAATACAAGCAGAAGGTTTATAAAATAAAATCCAAATGTGAAAAAAACAAAGACCTTAATGTCTGCATGAAGGGAAACCGACTGCAGAGCCTAAAAATATAATGTAAATATTAAAATTAAATTGTAAAAAGAAAAATATATGAATTATTACAATATTTATAATCATTCTGAGTCAATTCAGAATCTTAAATCAAACCTCAAACAGAAAAACTGAGTGACATAAAATAAATTAATATTACTGCGAGTACGAAGGCAGACAGCACAAGACACTATGTAAACCAAGGTGATCAATAAGTGCTGGTCTAGGTACCTTCAGCGCGTGAATTATAGAATCCTGTACTCACCCGAGCTACCGATGGCACTACTTCGTGGCCTCCCGCACAGAGGGAGCTGGGCGGGTATAGAAGACTGGGAGGAGGCAGGAGTACAGAGAACGGGAGACTTATACCGTGACTCTGAAATGCTCCCCTTCGAGGACTTTCGGGCAGAATATGACCTGCCCCAGGGTCACTTCTTACTACATAGGGCAATCACCACGAGTATGAGAAAACACTGGGGGACAGGAACAGTGGAGCCACAAGCACTGGACGGCTGCTGGTATGTCGCCACGTCGGCGGGAAGGATAAAAACAGTCTCTTGCCTATATAGGGCCATGAGCCAAGACATTCGGAACCCGATGGAGCGATTGCGATCGCAGTGGGAGGAAGATCTAGGGATCCCGCTCCCGGAGGAGGCCTGGGAGAGTATAGTCGAGAGAACATTAAAAGCAACCAGAAATGCAAGGTTTAAACTAATTATCTATTACATCCTACAAAGGGCCTACCTCACTCCGGCACTCATCAGGAAGCACTTCCATGTTGAGGAGGCAGCATGCCCTAGGTGTGGGTTTAGAGAGGCACACATACTACACATGTTCTGGGACTGCCCCAAGTTGACTCAATTCTGGGAAGAGGTCCTTTGCATCTTAGGAGCAATCGTAGATAAAGAGATCCCGCGCACCCCGGGGCATTGCATACTGGGCTGGTTCCCACATACAGCCAAGACCAAAACAACAGGATCTGGCGTTAGTATTAGCCAAGTGGGAAATCACTAGGAATTGGAAATCGACTGCGGGACCAAGGGTTGGAACATGGAAGCATGAGCTTGAAAAATGGGCAAGTGTGGAAGGGAGGATACTGTTGGCAGAGGCAGGACGCGGCATAGGCACCATTGACAGAGCCAGGGCATGGGGACAATTAGTAGACGAACTGATGGCACCCAAGCAGGAACAGGAGCAGCCAACTCCCGACGGCTCCCCACCACGAAACCAGACAGTAGAGGCAGAGCAGGCCAGATAGAGAGTAGACAGGTCCTCCCCAGGAAACCCCTACACTGACATAAGACACATGACACATGCGGTCAAAAGATCCTACTGTAAGAATATACTAGTCATCAACCACCTGAGGAGAGAGAGAACAATAAGCGGAAGCGACTCAAGAGGGAGGGAGGGTGTGGGGAGGGAGCGGGATACTAGTTGAAAAGTTTGAGTATAGAGTGCCAGCAATGCATTAAGATATATGTATGTCACACAGATTGGTTTGTATGTACTGTGACGGATTTGAAATGCCAATAAAATGTGGTTTAAAAAAATTAATAAATTAATTAATATTTTTATAATTATTATTCAAACAAAATGCAACACACTAGAAACTAATGCAAAAATTACACCTAACAAATTGAAACACATAAGTAAAATCAAATACTAACAAAACATCCAATAAAAACAGTCTTTATTTATGAAAAATACAACACTTCAAAATATAACAAACTGGAATACTCATAATGTAATTTAAAATATAAATAAATAAATAAACGATTTATATAAAAAGTATACATGTATCCCAACCAAAATTTCAAAGTATAGTAAAAAAAAATATAGCTTACAATTAAGTATTGACGTCCTTGTACAAGAATCCTACATCCATAACTGAAAACATAAAACCACAAACACGATCCTCTTATAAAAACAGCCTGAAAAAATACAAAAGTTCTTTGAAACAAATATTTTAACCAGAAAATCTATATCAAATCACTTAACTTCGTTGAAAATCTGAAAGCTATATAAAAGGCAATAAGTGCTCCAGGAAAATTGTAAAAAATCTGACATTTTTAAAGAAGTCGGACATAAAAATACCTTATTTTTTCTTGAAATATAAAAATGCAATCTGGAATCTAAAATCTGCTGTCCACGACCACAGGTTACCTGTTAAAAAAGACAGACATGCCCACCTACAATACAAACAATATCTACATACAAACACAGTAAACACCTGCAAAAACATACTTCAAAACACATATATCTACACCTAGACTAGAAATAAATACAAACTCCTAGACATTACGGCCTACCTCATTCATGTAACTTTGGGCCTGATTTCGAGTTTGGCAGGCAGGGTACTCTGTCGCAATTATGGTGTGTACCCTTCCCACCAAACCCTTGGTCCGCCCTCCTCATTTAGAGATATGCGGACCTTAAGTATTCTGTAGATGGAGCATCTGTTGACAGAATACTTCCTCTGATGGCCCAACAGAGTTGGGGCTGTTAAAGGAAATTACACTGCCCACCCTACTTAGGGTGGACGATGTAATACCTTTTTTCCCTGTCCATCACCGCCAGGAAAAACCTGGTGGTGAGGGACAGAAATAAAACAATATTAATCCCTACACCCTGGGAGGCAAGTTATAGGGTGTGGAGGTCATTAGTTACTCCTGATTTGGGAGATTGGTAAAAAAAAAAAAGAATGTCAAAACTTTGAGGGACAGCGGTCAAAACTGATGGCAGCCATTAACCACATATTTAGTACATTGAAAGGAACCTCTCTGACAGTGGTTCCCTTCAATCTATAGCAATGACCGCAGGGCTGGCAGTCATCTATAAAGTAAGCGGGCAGAGTACCTTCAAGACAGCAGAGGTAATGTTCTCCACCATTCGGAAAGACACTACTCCAACGTCAAATGCTAAATCAGGCCCTTACTTTATTTCCCAATCACAACTAGCAAAAACACTAAATCTATACTATCAAATGCATTCTAACTTAACTAATAACCCTGCTGACACATTAGAATACAAATAAAGAAAAAGAAAATATTAAACAAGAAAAAAGTAGGACAATGTGCAAAATATATTTAAAAGAATATTCTTAAAATTTAAACAATCATAAAATTTAAATTATGGACATATAATATATATGGCATACATATGTCTCCCATAGCCTCCTTCCTCTTACGGCGGCATTCTGCAGGATCGGGCAGCCTTTAATAATCAAACAATACTCCTTTGAATTCCCAAAGAGATGAGTCGCAGTGACCTGAGAAAAAAAGGCCTTTGGCCGAAACGCGTCGGGATGAAGTCACCAATACATCTCACTGCCCTTGAAGTGGTCTGCGACTCGTCTCTTTGGGAATTAGAAGAATATAAATATATATATGGCTCAACAACCCATTCCCAATCAAAAAACAGGTCCCAACACCCTCGGGTTCTCTTCATTGGTTCATTGCGGCTTGAGGTAACGCGTTTCGACTGTACCCACGGTCTTCTTCACAACAATAACTCATCGCCATTTTGTGCCTTAAATACTTCCCCAAACATTTAAAGTGACAGTGCAAATTTTGCTCACGGTGTGCAGAACAATCAAGTTTTTCAATAATTCGTTAACACACATACAAAACTTCTTGTTATTTAACTAATCCGCTGGCTTTGGATCGCACTGTATTTTCTTAAAACCCTGAGTCTTACCAAGATTACACAAATACACTTATTTTGTGACTAACAGTACCATGTTAAATTCCACTCACACCCTGTGTTAAAAAATTCTTATCAGGAGCAGATTCGGGGATTTCACAAGAGTTGCCACTTCTTCAGCATCTATTTGAAGTAACTAAATTTCGTTTGGTGACTCCAAACGGCATTTCAATTCATAACGGGGTTCAAAATTCAACTCAATCACATATCACTTGTACATTGCTGGTACCCTGATTTGGTCCTCTACGTAAAATGCATAGTGCCATTGCAAATCTCCCCCATTAGACTACTTGTTAGTACTTGAAATGCAATACATTGAGAGCCAGTGCTTTACTTGGCAGCCACCAGAAAACGCGCTGAGCACTCCGGAGCGGATGCGGTCCTTAATGTGGCGGGGGGTCCACAAAATGATAACCAGCTCAGAACTCCAAAAATTGAAGAGACCGCACTCACGTGAGCAGTGAAAAGACTTGGTTTATTCACCGAATCACCAAACAAACAGGACGCGTTTCGGCTCACGCTTTTTCGACCATAGTGCATTTGCAGCGTTGCCATGCTTATATTTACAACAACAGATGTCCGATTACGTATTGCGTGCATTGACATGGAAAACGGACTTGCATTTAAAAGGACAACGAAATGCTTTGTAAATGTGCGCCATCTTTGAATGTATCTATACATCTAATTACAAGGTATTGTGTGATTATTATAGATAAATTTATAATTTTCTAAAAGAACATTGAATGGCATAAAACACTAATTCACTTTGTTTTCATCCTTTTGCAATTCATTGAGTTATAAAGCTCTATATGAGCATATTACACGTCTCAGGTCACTGTTAATTCATCTTAGTTTTCGTTCTTCCGACATCATTATGAATTTATATCATTCTTATAAGTTGGAAAACAGGACCAAACTTAATATCTAACTTATCACAATTCATTGATATTACAGAAACAAATGAGCAAGGTCATGATTATACAATATGAATTCCTTGAGTTATGAAGCTCTGTATGAGCATATATTCACGTGCTAACCGATATAAGTTCTTGTCAGTGCTAAATCATGGGACATCCACAAGATAAAAATTGCTGGTATACATAATTATTCTTCATTGGTATGATCCAAAATAATAAAGTTAATCAAATGAGTTATTATGTAGAGGACTTATTGTTAATTGGCCTAGGTCGTTTCCATTAGCCTAGATGAATTGCTAGTTCCTTCTCTATGTTCAGGTCTTAAGGCACCTTTGTTTGAAGATCTATAATAAATCTCGATTCAAGTCTACATAACTTCATTTCTCTATCACCACCTCTCTCATGTAGCGGAACATGATCCAGGCAATAGAAACGTAATAAGTTTCTATTGCTTTGATGATGTTGGGCAAAGTGTCTTGCGACTGGATATGTTGGATCATTTTTCTCTATTGCCCTTGCATGTTCTAAAATTCTCTGCTTCGTTAGGTGGCTAGTACTGCCTATGTACATGAGTTTGCACGGGCATACAAGGCAGTAAACACAGTAAGGAGTATTACATGTTAGGAACTTGGTTATTAGTCTTGGCCTATCGCACCCTGGTACTACATATGTTAGAGTTTTTGGGCTGTTTTTGCATGCTTTACACTTAGTGCAAGGAAATAATCCTGTCAAGTCACTTATTCTAGGATTAGTGGGCATTATTGTAAAGTGACTTTGTACTAGAGTGTCTTTCAATGAGCGACTCCTTCTGTATGTTATTTTAGGGTACTCAGGTAGAATCTTTCCAATAATTGGAACTGTTTGTAAGATATGCCAATTACGTTGTATGATGTTTCTTATATTCTGTGACTCATTAGAAAAGGTAGTAATCAATCTAAATTCATGATCTGATTTCTCTTTAAGGTCTCTGTTTTCATTCTTTTCTTTCAGAAGACTGTTGCGTGAGATCTTATCTACTCTTTCATATGTCTTGTTGAGTATATCCTCAGTGTATACTCTTGATCTAAATCTTTCCAAGGCCTCTCTTGCTGCCTGTTCAAAATCTTGTTTCCTTGTGCAATTCCTTTTGAGACATAATAATTCTCCATAAGGAATGCTTTTCTTCAATGGATTAGGGTGACTGCTGCATGCTTCTAGAATGGATTTACCTGCAGTAGGTTTACGAAAAGGGGTTGTGCATATCTGACCATCCGCAATGAATATTTTGAAATCTAGAAAATTAACTTCTGTTCCACTTATTTCTCCGCTAAATTGTAAGTTAACTTCATTATTATTCAAAGCTTCGATGTATTGCTCAACCTCATCTCGGGATCCTTTCCATAAAATGAACAAATCGTCGATGTAACGATACCAGCCCACAATGCAGGACACCCATGTGCTATAGGTATCTGTCCATGCCACCTGCTTCTCCCACCAGCCCACGAATAAATTTGCGTAGCTGGGGGTGAAGCAGGTGCCCATAGCAGTCCCGTACATTTGTCTGTACAATTGTTTTTGAAACAGAAACATATTATTAGTGAGGCAGAATGTGAGGTACTCAACTAACATCTCATTGTGTTCAGCAAGTTTCAATGACCTTCCCTTTAGGAAATATCGTATAGCTCGTATTCCTTTGTCATGGGCAATACTTGTGTACAGACTTGTTATGTTCAATACCACCATCAGCATATCCGGTTCCCAGATGGTATTAGAAATTATTCTTGTGAAATCTTTGGTATCACGGATATACGATGGTAGTGTTTTTACAAAGTCAAACAGAAAATGATCAATGTACTGAGACATAAATTCAGTAAGGTTGCCCTTGGATGAAATAATTGGGTGGCCTGGAGGTATCTTATCGTCTTTGTGTATTTTTGGAAGGTGATAAAACGTCGGTGTCACAGGATGGGGGCATTTGAGAAACCATAATTCATCATGGTCTATCATTCCCTGAATAAACCATCTCTGTATCATATCATGGTATGCTGTAATGCTTGCATTGTAGTCCTCTTTTGATATTCGCGCATAACAGTTAACATCCGAGAGTTGTCGTAATACTTACTTGCAATAATACTCTTTTGTCGTCAATACGATATTGCCTCCCTTATTAGATGGTTTACTTACAATATTCTGATCTTTCTGGATTCCTATTATGGCATTCTTTTGTTCCTTGGTGAGATTTGCTTTAACTTGATTTAGTTTTTTGTTCTTCAATTTCATTAATCTCATTTTCATCAGATCTTTTTTCACTGTCTCTTCGAATACATCTATTGTGTCAAATGATGTAGCTGGTAAGAATGTCGATTTTACTTTGAAGCCCATTTTTACAATTTTCTGTGCGATTTCAGTTATGTCTGCAGCATATTCTTCCGTTCTGGGAGATAGTTCTCGATCCTCTAATGCAAGCAGAGTCTCAAGATCATAGCCTGTAAGTATATCCGTCGGCCTAGATGTTCCCACTGAACAGCCCTCCTGTTTTTGTTGATGACTAAAGGCTTTAATTTCGAAAAACTTATCTAGTTTTAATTTCCTAGTAAAAAGGAAAAGGTCAATGCGTGTTTGGGTGTATTCAAAGTCTTGCGTTGGACAAAAAGTGAGTCCCATTTTTAAGGTCGATTCTTCCACTTTAGTTAACACTCTAGAGGTCAGGTTAATGATAGTCAATTCATGAGAGAGGTAGTGACAGAGAAATGAAGATACGTAGACTTGAATCAAGATTTATTATAGATCTTCAAACAAAGGTGCCCTCAGGCCTGAACATAGAGGAGGATCTAGCAATTCATTTAAGCTAATGGAAACGTCCTAGGCCAATTAACAATAAGTCCTCTACATAATAACTCATTTGATGAACTTTATTATTTTGGATGAAACCAATGAAGGATAATTATTTATACCAGCAGTTTGTATTTTTATCTTTTGGATGTCCCATGATTTAGCACTGACAAGAACTTATATCGGTTAGCATGTGAATATATGCTCATACAGTGCTTCATAACTCAAGGAATTCCTATTGTATAATCATGACCTTGCTTATTTGTTTCTGTAATATCAATGAATTGTGATAAGTTAGATATTAAGTTTGTTCCTGTTTTCCAACTTATAAGAATGATATAAATTAATAATGATGTCGGAAGAACGAACACTGAGATGGATTAACAGTGACCTGAGACGTGTAATATGCTCATATAGAGCTTTATAACTCAATGAACTGCAAAAGGATGAAAACAAAGTGAATTATTGTTTTATGCCATTCAATGTTCTTTTAGAAAATTATGAATTTATCTATAATAATCACACAATACATTGTAATTAGATGTATAGATACATTAAAAAATGGCGCACATTTACAAAGCATTTGGTTGTCCTATTAAATGCAAGTCCGTTTTCCATGTCAATGCACGCAATACGTAATCGGACATCTGTTGTTGTAAATATAAGCATGGCGACGCTGCAAATGCACTATCAGTCGAAAAAGGCACGAGCCGAAACGCATCCTGTTTGTTTGGTGATTCGGTGAATAAACCAAGTCATTTCACTTCTCACGTGAGTTCGGTCTCTTCAATTTTTGGAGTTCTGAGCTGGATATATATATATATATTGAAGTAAAGTGAAGAAATTATTAATAATACTGATTAAAATGTAAACTAAACTGTATTTTACATTGAAAACTATAGTATTTGTTAAATAATGTTATGTTACAAATGTCCTTATTTCCTTAAAATTTCCATTAAATATATAAAATATAATACAAAAGTTACAATACCATTTTCCCTTTTTATCTTTTATAAAGTATTCAAATGTATCTACACAATTATATTAAAATACCTCATTAAAAGGTATATATGTAAACCTTTAATAACAAATATTAAACTTTGGGTGGGGGTTTAAATATATTATTCCCATTCCAACCTTAGCAAATTTTGGGTGAGTATAGTACTTTTGAGTGGCCAAAATACTATTCCTACTCCAACTTAAGTAACATTGCAGAAAGTATTAGACTTTAAATTATCAGATCTACTATCCAAATTCCAACCTAAGCAAAACTGGAGAAAGTGCAGACAGATTTATTATTCTCACTGCAACCTAAGCAATACGGGGAAGGTGTTGGACCCTGGTGGTATCAGGTTTACTATTCCCACTCCATTTTAAGCAACATTGGGAAGGTTGGACTTTAGAGGTACCCAATTTATTATTCCCACTCCAACCTAAACAACTTTGAGTAAAGTGTTTGACTTTGAAAGGTCATGTTTACAGTTCCCACTCCAAGCTAAAGAACATTGATGAAAGTGTTGTACTTTGGAGGGGTCATATTTACTAATCCCTCTCCAACCTATGCAACATTGGAGAAAGTGTTGAACTTTGGAGGGATCATACTAAGTATTTCCCAAAAAAATGTAAACAACATTCAGGAATATTATGACAATTTGTGGTGAAATTTACTGCTAACACTCAAAATTGAAAAAAATCTAATTCAGTAATAGATAACTACAACTAAACCAAGTAAAACTACTTAAAATACATTACAATAAATAACTATTATACTAATATTTTTTAACAAATAAAATAAATGTAATTATGTATTGAACTGAACGTTCACAAAACAAATGTAATAAAATTTAAATGATTAATTTTAAAAAGTTTACTCAACTAATAAAAATTAATTCATTAATAAATTGCCAATTAATTATACCCAACATAAAAATAGGAAATGCATTGAAAAATACTCCTAATTAATACAATGATAGTGATAATTTATACAATATAACCCACAACACACTAATTAACTTTACATTATTTCTTAAATATATAATTAACTTAATTAATAACATAATTACTTATTTTAAAATTGATTAAGAATGTGTGTATATGTATATATATATATATATATATATATATATATATATATATTTATATATTCATATCAAAACACGTTCCACCCTACTCTTCTACAGACTGATAATATAACTATATTAAATTAAACATAAAACAAATAACACTTAAAAATACTCCTCAATTCAAAATGATAATATTTTCTATAAAAAAACTTAAATATTAACATAATTATTTAATTCACTAATTAACCAATTAACAATTAAAAACATTAATAGGTTACAAAAAATATTTATTTAAAAACACTTCCCACTGTACTCCACTGGAAACCCAACATCCTGCCAAAAATATAATACTCACTATTTTTAAAATCAAACTATAAATATATCACAAAATAAAAAATAAGTAGTAAAAAAACCATATAAAATTAACACAATTACAATAATATGCGAAAAATAGCTATTATATACAACAATGTTAAATAAATGGGTATGATATGCATCAATATTTTCTACAAAGTAGAAAAAGTGATATGTCTTCCTTCAATATTATGTCCCACTATATCACGGATATAACCATATTTTTCCCACTATATTATTTACCAGTTGTATTCTTGAGTTGATATTAAGGTGGACCACGCAGCATGTGTCAGTAAGAAATCTGCATATATAATGGTCTTGTAAGTTTTCAAAACATGCTTCATTAAGAAAGAGACTGACAAAATTACCTGTTTATCATAAAAGCTTGCAAATAAATGTGTGTATCCTCTATGGTATCAATGTCTTATTTGTTAGCATGAATGTGTGTGTGCTTAGATAAACCAATAAATATTGCAGCTGAATAAATCTCTCAACCATTGAGAGGAAAATGCAAAAAATATAAACATCAAAATGTACAGGAGCTTGAGCTAATGCAACAAGATATTTTTGTGAAGGCTTTCAGTAACAAGGGATGCTCATTTCAAATTTGTCAGTCTCAGCAATTTACTACTGAAAATAACAATGTGGTTTCTGACCAGGCTTTCGACAGTCTGCAGTAATCAAAATGGGACACAAGTAAATAAATAAACTGAATTACTGTAAATGGTTTCTGTTAGAATGTGGAAAAATATTGCTGTAACGTTACCACACATTATTTCCTGTTTATTTTAACTCTAACTCCAGAGATTATTCCAAGTTGTAATATTAGTTCTGCCTAATGCTACTGGCTCTAAAAGAGACTGTTTATATCAAAGGACACAAAAAGAAATAATCTTTGGGGGCAGTTTTTAAGTCTCAGTTCAAGTAAATAAAAAATGCATGAAAAATACATACATTTATAAATACCAGAAGGGGGTTTGGATTGACCCTATTCATCCATTTGTGTAATCAACTGTCACTCACATTTTGCTTCTGCCCACCACACTATACAGAGTGGAGCAATGGGACAGCCCACTTCAACCATTGGCTTTCTTGCACATTAAATTATGACATTTTGCCTGATGCACATGGTTCTAAAATGAAGTGCACTTAGTTGCTTGGACTGGCAAGCCAATTTTTATTCTGCCATTGTTTTTTTGTTTCTATTCTGTATCTTTTTAGCAATTTTTGTGTGATAAACTATGGGGATGATTTAAATTTTGGCGAACGGAGGGTACTTCGACGGTAAGGCAGAGGGCATTGCCCCTGTCATCCTGAGGGGCCTCTGCCCACCAAATCAAGAGTTGTCTGTCTGTTTGATGGACGAATCCATCAAACAGGATGGCTGCCTGTCAAACTTTTACACAGTTTTTCATTTTTCAAGAATACAAACCCCCAAAATCGGAGTTTGTTTTAGGAAAAATTAGAAACTAATGATCCCCCCCACACCATGGGTATTTTTCTCCCCAGTGACAGACATAAAAAAAAAAAGACATCCGATCACCCACTCTAAATTGGGTGGATTGTCAGATGGCAAACCTCCGACAGCCCATACTTCATTGGGCTGTCGGAGGAGTATACCTGGGATAGAGCCTGAGGCTCTGTCCTCAACATATTTTTGGCCCACCCAACTTCCAATCAGGCAGACAGACCCTGAGTTAAGCGGAAAGGGTATTCTGTAACAGTTGCGATCGAGTACCCTTTTCGACAAACTTTAAATCAGCCCCAAAGTTTTCATATTACAGTAATTCAAAGTGTATAATACCTTCTCTTTGTGCCAATAACAATCATATCTTCCTGTGATATGTATTAAAACGAAAAAAAGTTCCTAAACCTGTTCTAATTACTTCTGACTTCTAGAAAACACCCATACTACTCTTACTAAAATTACAAACGATGGTTAACTTTTTTTATTTTACCATTTTTATTACAAGTCTATGGCCATCATGTTCAAGGGGCATATGTTTTTCTTCATTTTATGTTTGTGGTAAATGCTTCCAATAAATACTGGCTCTAGTTCCATTACCGCCAGCTATTTGCTACGCAAATAAAGGAGCAGAAATGAGTGGTAAATAACTTTGTTCATCCTCTATCCTGTTGTAACTGTTTGCATTGGCAACAGTGCATAAAGGACATACTGTTAATACAACCATAGAAATGTTAAGTGCCACGAAATATGTGCTTTTATGATCAAAAGGTGGGAGCCATTCTGATTTAAAGCCACTATACTGCAAACATCACACATATAATGAATTTATTTTAGGTTAGCCCTCCCAAGTCCTAACATGGGACTTGTGTTCCTTTCTTTTATTAGCTCATAGTCTTCCTTCACATTTATTTGAACAGCAAGCATTATCAGAAAAAAAGTCACACTTCCCATAAAATAATGGGAATGACATCACAGCGTGAGAATTACAAGTCATCCAAGTCATCCAAGCAGTACAGTCAGTTCCACATTATACTGTCAAATGCAGAAGGCTCCATCCAAGTGCCCTCCTCTCTGTGTTGCCTCCACCTGCAGATCATTTTTGGTCCACTGGTAGAACATTTCTTACTCCTTCCTTTGCTCCGAACCGGACATTTAATACACATAATTGAAAAGAGTGCCAACATTTGTCCGAACATATTTACACTTCATCATTCTCATATCAGGCATTTGTGTCAGCACGCGCAGCATCAAATATTTGGGGATTCAGCTCTTCCCATCAGCAGAGATTGTATAAATAGATAACCTATTCCTGCTGATGGAGCGTAGCCACAGTGAGAGTTGTCTGTCCTTACCCCTATCCATGATAGGTAGAATTGCATTGTTAACGAAGGATCATCTCACCCAAGCTCCTGTACAATCTACAAAACTACCCATTTGCTTTCCTACGGAACGTCCTACCCATATTGATATCCAGTCTGAGCGGGCCACCCATGGGTCTCACTTGCCAAATGCTGTGAGTCAACATTTGGGCGAGCCTTAGCAATGATAGACCATGTGTCATATTGTAGAGCTATACACCAACAGGTTATAAACGACTGAATTTACTCCTCTCAGAAGCCTACCCAGCTTACATGGTCGAGCTGTGGCTGATAGGGGAGATACCCTGACACGTTTGTTATATGGGATAAAGCTACCATGGTAGACACCCCTGGTGACAAAGGTGGTTATCATCACATGGAAAGCCGCAAATAGATGGGGAAGTTTGGAATACTGACTGGCCAGGCACCCCTCCTGGGGTGCACCATGTTGACGGAGGATGCTACACTGGAGGGGTTTGGGGGCTGGAACTGCCTTGGTCTAGCGACACTAGGATATGTAGTAAAGGATGGACCTGTGCGGACCTTTTCTGACCTTAAAGATGAATTTGAACTAATGAACACATAATTCTATAATATACTTCCAACAAAGACATGTTGTTACTCCATACTTAAGAGACCTTGAGGAGACACTCTAGTTTAGAACCATAGAAGATAAAATTGACCATCTCTCTGCTTTGTACATGGATGAAGCTCACACGTATATACACAACTCTTGTGATTAATACTCCGGACACTTTAGCCTGACTTAGAGACAACTGGGAAGGAGATGTGGGGCAGTTAGAAGACAAGGAATGGCGATTCATATTAATGGTCCATCATGAAGCAGCAATCTTGAACAGACAGGACCTCATCCAATTTAAAAAATTTAAACAGAATATATATCTAACCCCTGAGAGAATGTGGAGGTTTGGCCGAGGCTCTGACCCAGAGTGCCTATGTTGCGCAAACATGATAGGGGACTTCTACCACACGGTTTGGCAATGACTTGACCTAAAACCCTTCTGAGAAGGAATATTCAGAAAATTACGGAGAGTGCTGAAGAGACCAATAGAATTCTGCCCAAATATCGCGTATTGAATATTTAGCAATATGAGGGTGGAGCAAACTCTGATAAGATTAGGTCAAACACAGGGGAAGATAGACATTGCACAACATTGAAGGGATGCAACAGCACCCAGCGTGGCTTGTTGGAGATGAGGCATGGATCATTGTTGAATACTTGAAAAGCCAATCTCTGATGCCAGGGGATATCCAAAATATAATGCTAAAATTTGGGGCAACTGAAAGGTAAATCCTAACTGAGGATGAATGAGCCCAATGTATATTTGGCCCCTCACAAGACACTGTCAGCGATTCACTTTGGGGTTGATTCAACCTGTCTTCACAATAACTAGGTGCCATAATGTAGTCTTAACAGTGATGTGGGACTACCTGATATCCATGTAATGCTGATCTAACTGTATATACAATATCTGTACAGCTTGTGGCCTATGTTTTCCCGTATGTTTATACTTATCTATATTATCAAATAATTCAATAAAAAGACTCAAACCTGTATCCCCAGCTTCATAGTCAGCAGATCTGGCTGTTACGCCACACCCTCTCCCTTCTTGCAGTAAATCCAACCCAGGGTGGACTAATCCTCGCCTCCCTATCCTTAATAGAAGTGTTCTTCTTTTCCACACCATCAGCGCGGATCTGGACAAGCTCTCCTCAGTCACATTTTGACTGGATTCTTTTGACCATTTTGTGGATGACTAGTGTGCATTTTTTCAGTTTTTCAATATGCCCCCAAAGAAACCCGCTGGGTTCAAGATATGTGGAGCCTGTCATTGACAGATGTCGGTGATGACCCCCACTTAATGTGTCTGTGGTGCATGGAGAGGGACCACGACTCTGAATCGTGTGTGAAGTGCAGGACGATGAACCCCAAGGCCATCTGTGAGCTGACCTTCAAGCTCTTGGCCCCTTGCCATGCGACTTATTGCCGCTCCAGGTCCCATTCACGTGGGAGATCACAGGACCACTCCCAGTGTCGCTTGTGTCTGTCCTCGTTGCACTCCTGGACTTCTTCAGGTAAGTCCAATAAGAAGAAGCCCAAGAAGTTGAAGCGCTCTTTGACTTCTCTGTGTCACACCGATTCTTCGGATGACCCAAGAGAATGACACCACAAATCCGGGTCCCAGCGTGAGACTACTAATCCGGAGCCCACTCTCAGGTTGTTGCTGTGCAGCCAACATCGGAAATTGGGTCTGCTCCGCGGTTCCCTGAGTGTCCTGGAGCCAGAGTGACCCTCGCCAAACTCTGAGAGTTTTATGAGGTTATGAGCCTCATGTTTGGGGAGCCGAACCCCTGTGGAGCCCTTTCAGGCCTCACAGGTTTGGGAGGGTCTCCGACTGGGGCTTCGCTGGTGAACCATCCTCTGCACCATTTGACTCCTCATGATCCATTGGTGGATCTGCTGAACCCATCATAATTCCTGACTCCGATACGGAGCTGGATTGGCGTCGCACAACATCACTTCTGGCATGGGTCAAGCCCACACGGCCTGATTTGAAGATGGAGCTCTATTTTCCTAAAGGGCCCACTGAAGAACATGAATGAAGGAGATCTGAGGATCCCTATATCTACACTGACCCCCTAGCAGAGTCCATGGCCGATGACAACTGGTACGAGTACCTAGCTGATGCCAGTGATCTTTACATCGCACTAGACAGTAGACTCCTCTCTCCTCCCACAATGGCTTCAGAGGAAGGAGCTTCTTTCACGATGGTGGTCCGGAGGGCCACTGAGGTCCTGGACCCCCACGGTTCAGGACAAGACCAATGTCTTGACAGAGGTGCTTCAGCCTGGGGTATCTCCTATAGAACCCTTATTACCCTTTAACAAAGCCCTCACTGATGTCCTGCTTGGGCCCTGGTCAAATCCTGTATAGGCACTCCTGTACACAGGAGCATTGCTCACTGCCATTACCCTGCTCCTGGGGACCCAACTTTCATCTCCCAGCACACCACCCCTGAGAGTCTGGTGGTCTAGGCCTCAACTTCCGGGATCAATCCCGGTGCGTTCCCTACCAGTCAACTGGATAGGGAATCCAAGAGGCTAGATACCTTCGGTAAGAGGATTTTCTCTTCAGCCAGTCTGGCACTGCATTCCGTGAAGATCCCATGTGCTTATTGAGCTGTTTTTCTGATACTGTGTCAAATATGGTTGCGCTAGTGTTGCCTATGGTTCTGGATAAGCTCCGGACCATACTGTCCCAAGCTATTACTGATGGACAAAGCTCAGCAAAGTTCACAATAAGATGCGCGTTGGATATGATGGACTCACTGGGCAGCCATTGCTTCTTTGGTGGTGCTCCGACGTAACGCCTTGTTGAGGATTACTGACTTTTTGGGGTTGTCCAGGCATCCCTGATGGACATGCCCTTCAATGGGATTCACTTCTTTGGCGATAAGGCAGATTCAGCCTTGGAGAGATTCAAGGACATTAGGGCCACTGCTAGGCCGTTGGGGCCACAAGCATTATTAGTTTGCTGTGCTCCCTTTTTGCCTTACCAGTGGCCCTCAGGTGTTCACCAAGGTAATGGCGGTGGTCGCAGCACATCTACGGAGGTCAGGGGTTCCACTCTTTCCCTACCTTGATGATTAGCTGTTGAAGGTGGACCCGCCCCAGGCAGTCATCTCCCACCTTCAGACTACAGTGGACCTCTTGCACTCGCTGGGGTTCATGATCAAAGTCCTAAAGTCACACCTGACTCCTGCCCACAGACAACACCACCACCACGTGGTATTGCAATAAGCAGGACGAAGTGGGATTGTGTACCCTATGTGAAGAGGCTCTGCGTTTCTGGACATGGCTGGAACATCAGGATATATTCCTGGTAGTTCAACATTTGGCCGACTTTCTGACAGAGCAGGCAAACTCAGCTGTTGATGCCTAGCGGATCACAAATGGCGTCTCCATCCAGAGGTGGTGCAAGGTTTCTTCCAAGATTATGGACAGCCTTGGTTAGATCTATATTCCGCCACTGAGAATGTGCAATGTCAGCACTTCTGCACACAGGGGTTTCCAAGGAAGCTCTCACTCGGAGGCGCATTCCGTCTCGTGTGGGACTCAGGACTCCTATACGCCACCCCGCCTTTACCACTCCTGTCCAGAGTTCTCAAGAAGATCAAGAACGACTGGGCCCACTTCATCCTGGTGGCTCCAGACCAGGCACGGAGAGTATGGTACCCCGAACACCGGAGCATGAGCATCTGTCCTCCAGTCAGGCTGCCCATTCGGGAGGATCTTCTGTCACAACAACAGGGCAGGCTACTGCACCTAAACCTGTCCACTCTCCACCTACATGTGTGGAGATTGAGCGGTGACAGTTGAGGGTGTTTGATCTCCTTCCTGAAGTCTGTGATGTTATTCTGGCAGCCAGGTGTTCCGCCACCAAAACTATTTATTTTTGAACAAATGGAGGTGCACTGAACATAAAACAAAAGTCCAAATTGTTTTCGTTTCTTTTCGTCTTTTATTTCAAACTTGACAGAGGTGCACAGAGACAGCCAACATGTTTCGTTCCTCAAAAACCACAACAGTTTTTGGAACTTCATCAGGGCTGTAACAGATAACACAAAAAACACTTATAAAACAAAGAATGACGGACAATACTCATAATTATATTCACAAACACATATATTCTCTTTTTTTGGTGTTATTTTTAAAAACCTTATACAAAACTTCTTTAAACAAATAGCTCACATTAATATACTACAAACAGGGTACATAGACAAAAACAGAAAAATTCATATGTACATGACAAAAAGCAAAAATAACACTTTCCTAGAATACACATACATCAAATTTAATAATAAACAAAATTACAATTTCTTCAAATAATTTATTTAGAAAAGTTAAAAGACACAATTTAGGATAAGAGAATAGAAAATGGATAAGAAAAGATGCATTTAGAAGACTGAGGATCATTAATTTTAAAAAGATAAAAAACAAATTAAGAGAACAGAAAGCAGAAAACTATTGAGATACAGTACATTAGAAGAATAAGAATCCATGATAAAGCCTAAACTAACTCTGGATGTAGGCGAGAAAGAATATACACTCACAGATTACTAAAAAAGTTCCTAATGTGATAGGCCCACATGGGAGAATAATAGACCCTCTGTGATAATACCTCACCTTAGTAAATAACGAAGCAGTGTATATAAATCTTACTCCAAGAAAATGACACTCGGTGCTTCTTAAAAAACCAGGGATCTTCATCAGACAATGCTTGATAACAAACCTGAGCAAAAGGGACATGATACTGATGGAATGAATTGCTCATGAATAACCATCATGAGCGACCCTTGACCCTGTTTACAGGCAGGTCGCTCCCCACGCCACACAGCTCCACCTGACTGTGCCTGTGTTCCGCTCCCGCTGCTGCCGCGAGTTCGTGCCTCCTGTGCCGCTCTCCCTGTATTTCCCTAATTTGCCCGTTTCTACTTGTCTGCTGCTACTGCCTGCTGTTTTCTCTACTTTCCACCTTTTTTTACCTTCTTGTTCTCCGTTTGCTCTCCCTACATTTTGGCCTTGCCACTTCCCCTTCCCGCGGCTGCGTCCCCTGTGGCCCCGACCCCCTCGCCCATTCGTTCTCCGCACCCGCCTCCCAGCTGCTCAACCCTCCCACCTCCCCTTCTTAATGGTGGCCACTGCACGGTGAAGAGAGCAACCCTTGACCCTGTTTACAGAAAGATCGCTCCCCACGCCGCACAGCTCCACCTGACTGTGCCCGTGTTCCGCTCCCGCGAGTTCGTGCCTCCTGTGCCGCTCTCCCTGTATTTTCCTAATTTGCCCGTTTCTACTTGTCTGCTGCTACTGTCTGCTGTTTTCTCTACTTTCCACCTTTTTTGACCTTGTTCTCCGTTTGCTCTCCGTACATTTTGGTCTTGCCACTTCCCCTTCCCGCCGCTGCGTCCCCTGCTGCCCCGCCCCCCTCGCTCGCCCATTCGTTCCCCGCACCCGCCTCCCAGCTGCTCCTCCCTCCCACCTCCCCTTCTTAATGCAAGCCCGTCTGCGCCCGTCCGCGCCTGGACCGTGCCCAGCGCCAGGCCCCCGCGAGCGCCACAACGCCCGAAGCAGCTACGACGACAACATCCTCCACGAACTCAACGTCGGCCGATCATCCACCTGCTTCCAGGCCACCCCGAAGCTCACTCACGGACCCTTCTCCTGCCAGAGCTGCGGCTTCACCAGCCACCGAACACCTGCACGTCCTGCCCCCCCACCAGGGCAGGTCGCAACCATCTCAGATGCATACTACTCAACACCCGCTCCGTCCACAAGCACGCCGTCGAACTCTGGGACCTACTCGACTCATCCTCCCTGGACGTCGCCTTCCTGACGGAGACCTGTGGATGAACCCCTCCTCGGCGCCCGACATTGCCATAGCCATCCCGGACGGCTACAAGATCACCCGCAGGGACCGCACCAACAGACCGGGAGGAGGAATCGCCATCGTCCACAGGAATACCCTCAGAATTTCGACCAGCACCGAAGACACCCTCAGCGCCGCTGAACACCTGCACTTCCAGATCCACATCAATCCGAACACCACCCTCAGAGGAACCCTCGTCTACAGACCCCCCCGGACCCCGGCCACAGTTCAGCGACTCAATCACAGACGTCGTCAGCACGCACGCCCTGGCCTCCACAGACTACATCCTCCTCGGAGACCTGAACTTCCACCTCGAGAACGCCAACAACAGCAACTCAACCACCCTGCTCGACAACCTCGCCAACCTCGGACTCAAACAGCTCGTCACGACACCCACCCACTCCGCCGGACACACGCTCGACCCCATCTTTTCCGCCAGCAACCACGTCACCTTCAGCCACACCACCGAACTCCACTGGACCGACCACCGCTGCATCCACTTCTCCTTCGAGAAACTCACCACGCACAACCACCCTCAACGAATTGCCTCACCTCAGCTGGAACAAGGTCACCGAAGACCAGCTAATCACCACCCTCGCCCGAGACCCACCAACCGACCCCACCGACACAGCCGCCCGCAACCTCAGGCAATGGATTGACGACTGCGCCAACACTCTTGCCCCGATTAAGAAACCCTCAAACAGACGCACCGACAGAAGGGCCAGCTGGTTCACTACCGACCTCCAGGCATCCAAGCAGACCTGCCGAAGACTTGAGAAGAAGTGGCGCCACTAACAGACACCGGACAACCACGCTGCCCTCAAGGACGCCAGCCGCAAGCACCACCAACTAATTCGAACCTCCAAAAGGACCTCCTTCAAGGAACGCATCAACAACAACGCGCACAACAGCAAAGAGCTCTTCATCATCGTGAAGGAACTCGCCAACCCCAGCTCCAGCTCCAATGACATCCCGCCGTCGCAAGACCTCTGCGACTCCCTAGCCAACTTCTTTCACCGCAAGATCACAGACATCCACGACAGCTTCAACACCCAGACCTCACCGACAGCCGCCGACACCTCAAACTCACCGCCCACTAGCCACACCGGCCTCCTGCGCTCCTGGAACCACGTCAACGACAACGACACCATCAAAATAATCAACACCATGCGCTCCGGCTCGCCATCCGACCCCTGCCCCCACCACATTTTCAACAAAGCGAGTCCATCATCGCACCCCAACTCCGGAAGATCCTCAACAGCTCCTTCGAGACCGCCACCTTCCCGGAGAGCTGGAAACACGCTGAGATCAACGCCCTACTCAAGAAACCCAAGGCAGACCCAAAGGACCTCAAGAACTTCCAGCCCATCTCCCTGCTCCCGTTCCCGGCGAAAGTCATCGAGAAGATTGTCAATAGGCAACTGACCCACTTCCTCGAGGAGAACAACACCCTGGACTCGTCCCAATCCAGATTCCGCAGCAACCACAGCACCGAAACCGCCCTCATCGCCGCCACCGACGACATCAGGACCCTGCTGGACAACGGCAAAACCGTGGCCCTCATCCTCCTGGACCTCTCGGCCGCCTTCGACACCGTCTACCACACCCTACGCACACGCCTCCATGACGCGGGGATCCGCGACAAAGCCCTGGACTGGATCACCTCCTTCCTCACCGGCAGAACCCAGAGAGTCTGCCTCCCTCCATTCCGATCCGAAGCCACCAAGATCACCTGCGGGGTACCCCAAGGATCATCCCTCAGCCCGACCCTTTTTAACGTCTACATGGCACCGCTCGCCAACATCGTCCGATCGCACGACCTCAACATCGTCTCATACGCCGATGACACCCATCTGATCCTCTCCCTCACCAAGGACCCCGCCACTGCCAAAACCAACTTCCACAAAGGAATGAAGGCCGTCGCCGAATGGATGAAGAACAGTCACCTGAAACTGAACTCAGACAAAACAGAGGTCCTCATCCTTGGCTCCACCCCATCCGCCTGGGACGACTCCTGGTTTCCGGCCACGCTGGGAGCTGCACCGACACCCACCGACCACGCACGCAACCTGGGGTTCATCCTGGACTCATCACTCTCAATGACCCAGCAAGTCAACGCCGTCTCCTCCTCCTGCTTCAACACCCTCCGCATGCTTCGCAAGATCTACAGATGGATCCCCACCGGAACCAGAAGGACGGTCACCCAGGCCCTCATCTGCCGCAGACTGGACTACGGCAACGCCCTCTACGCGGGAACCACGGCCAAACTCCAGAAAAGACTTCAACGCATACAGAACTCCTCCGCACGCCTCATCCTCGACATCCCCCGCCACAGCCACATCACTGTCCACCTGAGAGACCTGCACTGGCTCCCCGTCAACAAGAGGATCACCTTCAAGCTCCTCACCCACGCTCACAAAGCACTCCACAACGCCGGACCAGCATACCTCAACAAACAACTCACCTTCTACACCCCGAACCGCCAGCTTCGCTCCGCTGACCTCGCCCTCGCCACCGTTCCACGCATCCACCGAACGACCACCGGCGGCAGATCATTCTCCCACCTCGCCGCCAAAACATGGAACACCCTCCCCATCCACCTGCGACACACCCAGGACCTGCTGACCTTCAGGAGACTTCTCAAGACCTGGCTGTTCGAGCAGTAGCAGCACTCCCCCCCCCCTCCTCCCCCTTAGCACCTTGAGACCCTCAAGGGTGAGTAGTGCGCTCTACAAATGCATTGATTGATTAATTGATCATGTTCAATAAAATTTTATAGTGCCATTGAATCTCACCTATAGAATCATATTGTTAATCAAAATAGTGGAAGCACATGGAAAATTAATAACATGTGCTCGTAAAAAGGTTGACCCAGACTTCGGCTAAAATACCACCTAACGAAAGGGAACAAAAATTACATTCAGTATAACAGAAACCAAAATGTCACTAAATGCACTGAGTTAATTAAAATTTATAGGGACCAAATGGTGGGATGCCTCACCTTCAGTGATGCAGTGCCGGGTAGGAAAGCATTTATTCCGTATGGTACTTCAATTTCATAATTCATTCGTTCAGCATCAAGTAATACGACCACCTATGTAAGCAAAAGTATAAATAAATACCTGAGACGTACACTCTGTTATACTCTAATCCCTAACCTTTCATGTCAATTGGGAACACTTTATCGATACATCCCTAAACTCTACTTTCATAAGTGATGAAAGCCCCCGATTACAATTTGCCTTCACAACAACACACTTCAAAAAACAGAGCGTGCAAATGGGGTATCTGCTAAGTTACCCACTATACTTATAACCTTTAAATAAGGGACCGAGATGAATTGCACTGATCAAAGCTTCATAAATCGTCCAATACAAGTGGGAAGAACAATTACAGTCTCCACCCGATTTTAACCGCAAATGCACTAATGAACAGTCCGCCGTCGTCACTCACGAGGTAAGAAAAAGAGAGTAACCGCGCCAATTCTTACCGTGATACGCGGTCAGGTCTTCATTCTCAGACGCCAGCCGAAGCAAAAGTAAATTCGGCTCCATTTTTATACTCATTACTAAATTGTAAAACTAGATGCACCTGTACCTTGGACCCACCGTCCCGTATTTCTTACGTCATAAGTCGGCCGACTTTGACAGACTAGAAAGTCCGTGTTCTGGGGCCGCCATATTGGAATAATTCTTGACTGAAAGGAGTTTATACTGATTACCACCCAGTCTTCTAAGTATAACAGTGCAACAATGTTTATTTAGAACTATCTTCGATAGAAAGCTGTTTATACTGATTACAGCTCCGTCTTCTATAAATTACAGTGCATCTTCGGTAAACAATACATAGACATTGCCCATCGTCTCGTATTTCTTACGACATAAGTCGGCTGACCTTCTACATACATGACCTACTAGAAAGTCCGTGATCTGGGGCCGCCATATTGAAATGATCTTTAACTAAAAGAAGCTTATGCTGATTATGTCCCATCTTAAATATAACAGTGCAACAATGGAAAACAATACCTAGACATTGCCAACATCGTTATTTCATATTTCATGCCGTGTGACAATTCATCTATTTGTAAAGGGTATAAGACACAATTTACTCAGGAATTTAAAAGCAATCGAAGTGAAATGTATATATATATATAAATAGACGGCATTATCGCCTTAGTTACATACTCGCGAACACATAGATGTTAATGCTATCAACAAATTAAACAATCAAAACCATTATTGGATTTCAAGTACACAAAATACCATTTTCCGAGTTGAAGCCGCCATCAAGGGATAAGATAGACTTACCCTTACACTGTGGGGCAGTCATTTAAAACGATAATCATGTCAACGTAATGATCAAAATTCAAAATCAAAATAAGTGGTTAACATAAATACTGATATTTGATACCTTGAAGGGGATGCCTAACAATTATAGAATTTCAAGCCCACAGAACACCATTTACTGAGTTGTGGCCGACATCATAAGATAGACTTGCACTTGCACTGTGGGGCAGTCATTTAAAACGAAGGTCGGCTGGCGTCTGATAATGAAGACCTGACCGCGTATCTCGGTAAGAATCGGCGCAGTTACTCTCTTTTTCTTACCTCATGAGTGACGATGGCGGACTGTTCATTAGTGCATTTGCGGTTAAAATCGGGTGGCAACTGTAATTGTTCTTCCCACTTGTATTGGACGATTTATGAGGCTTTGATCAGTGCAATTCAACTCGGTCCCTTATTTAAAGGTTATAAGTATAGTGGGTAACTTTGCAGATACCCCATTTGCACGCTCTGTTTTTCGAAGTGTGTTGTTATGAAGGCAAATTGTAATCGGGGGCTTTCATCACTTATGAAAGTAGAGTTTAGGGATGTGTCGATAAAGTGTTCCCAATTGTCATGAAAGGTTAGGGATTAGAGTATAACAGAGTGTACGTCTCAGGTATTTATTTGTACTTTCGCTTACATAGGTGGTCGTATTACTTGATGCTGAACAAATGAATTATGAAATTGAAGTACAATACGGAATAAATGCTTTCCTACCCGGCACTGCAACACTGAAGGTGAGGCATCCCACCATTTGGTCCCTATAAATTTTAATTAACTCAGTGCATTTAGTGACATTTTGGTTTCTGTTATACTGAATGCCATTTTTGTTCCCTTTCGTTAGGTGGTATTTTAGCCGAAGTCTGGGTCAACCTTTTTACGAGCACGTGTTATTAATTTTCCATGTGCTTCCACTATTTTGATTAACAATATGATTCTATAGGTGAGATTCAATGGCACTATAACATTTTATTGAACATGATGGTTATTCATGAGCAATTCATTCCATCAGTATCATGTCCCTTTTGCTCAGGTTTGTTATCAAGCATTGTCTGATGAAGATCCCTGGTTTTTTAGGAAGCACCGAGTGTCATTTTCTTGAAGTAAGATTTATATACCCTGCTTCGTTATTTACTAAGGTGAGGAATTATCACAGAGGGTCTATTATTCTCCCATGGGGGCCTATCACATTAGGAACTTTTTTAGTAATCTGTGAGTGTATATTCTTTCTCGCCTACATCCAGAGTTAGCTTAGGCTTTATCATGGATTCTTATTCTTCTAATGTACTGTATCTCAATAGTTTTCTGCTTTCTGTTCTCTTAATTTGATTTTTATCTTTTTAAAATTAATGATCCTCAGTCTTCTAAATGCATCTTTTCTTATCCATTTTCTATTCTCTTATCCTAAATTGTGTCTTTTAACTTTTCTAAGTAAATTATTTGAAGAAATTGTAATTTTGTTTATTATTAAATTTGATGTATGTATATTCTAGGAAAGTGTTATTTTTGCTTTTTGTCATGTACATATGAATTTTTCTGTTTTTGTCTATGTACTCTGTAGTATATTAATGTGAGTTATTTGTTTCAAGAAGTTTTGTATAAGGTTTTTGAAAATAACACCAAAAAAGAGAATATATGTGTTTGTGGATATAATTATGAGTATTGTCCGTCATTCTTTGTCTTATAAGTGTTTTTTGTGTTATCTGTTACAGCCCTGATGAAGTTCCAAAAACTGTTGTGGTTTTGAGAAACGAAACGCGTTGGCTGTCTCTGTGCACCTCTGTCAAGTTTGAAATAAAAGACGAAAAGAAACTAAAACAATTTGGACTTTTGTTTTATGTTCAGTGCACCTCCATTTGTTCAAAAATATTGTAAGAATCTGTAACCAGCGGCACCAAAGGGTGACAGGTGCTGGAGTTTTGTGCACGATCATCCTGATAAAGTAGCAGTAAAAGAGTGAAGTGCTAACCGATTGGTCCGTCACCTTGTATTCATTTTTTACTATTGTTAAGTTTGGACTGGATTGCACTCACTTCTGCTTTTATATATTTGTGACATCATCTGCTTTTATATATTTGTGACATGTCTCGCTTCAATGACGGACGCGAAGAGCTAGCACAAGATTTGTTTGGACGAAGCTCCACTATCACACCAGCCGTACAGAATGTGGGCTCTTTTTCTAAAGCTAGAACGTTTAAAAAAGCAAGAATTAGCCCGAGGGTGGGACGGAGTAACACTCCAACAATATATAGATAATAAAAAGACGCCAAGAGGCATGCGTATTTTAATTTTTCCGTCCTTCGAGGATCTTAGCTCAGACCTCCTAAAGGAATGGGAGGCGAATTTGGAAGGAGCATCTCTAATCATGATGCAGATCTTGATTAGACATGCAATTGATAAAGGGGCTAAACTACTATCAGAAATACAAGCAGTAGAACAAGAAATAGATGCATTAGAAGCTAAAGACTTAATTGACAAGAACTACGAAATTTTGAAGAAAGTAATCATCAGTCATCAACAGTATCTTAAAGATAAAAAGATGAGAAAGATCAGACGTGATGATAGAGATTATAAAGAGGGACGTATATATACGTTCGCAAAGAAATATGACTCATTGCAAGCACCAGAGGATAGAAAGAGAGGAAGGGAGGAGGTGGAGGATACACGGTCATTAAGCAGTATCTCAGTCTCGTCACAAAGTAGTGCTGCTTCAAGCAGCAACCAAAATGAGATCCCTTTAGGGGAAGGAGCATCATCTTTCCAAAAAGAGTTAGCGAAACTGCGGATCAGCAGCAATCAACGCAAAAAACAAAATCAAAAACCAGGAGAGGGGGTAGAAGAAGCCAAAAGAAAGGGAGAAGGAGGTCTGACAGAGCAAGAGAGAATGACACTGAGACCCAAGAAAACATAATTGCTGTACATGATAGAAATGATATTACTGCAGAATTATCTAACACTATTGAGAAATTGGAAATTGTTAATTTGTCACAGAGAACTGTTGAATTAAGCTTGTTAAGTAAGGGCTTGGGTTTTTGCCCAACACAGTCGGGGGATTTATCTGATGTGCATGTGGACCTGTTTAAATTCGTAAGAACATTAAAATTAAAAGAGTTTTTCATTGTCAAAAATGTGTGGTGTCTGAGCAGAACAGAGAACCCAAGTGTGGTATTGCATAGCATTGAGGATGTTCGTAATATCCAGTGTCTCCTGTCAATTGAAGAGGGTACGAACAGGGAGATTGAAACATTGTTACAAGATCTTGATATTACAGAGAATCTTCACATAGACAGTGGTCTGCAACCAAAATCCAAATTCATACCAAGTAACTGTTACCATCAAAATATTGATAAATTCTATGAAGCAGTGACAGAAGATCTATACAAACTAGAACTTTCTGACAGATTTTTAAAACAAGCAAATATGAATTTGTCTAGAGGGGAAAGAAAGGAGTTATGTAGACTTGAAAAGGACGATAATATTGTCATCAGAAAGGCCGATAAAGGCAGTAATATTGTCATAATGAACAAAACGGATTATATGGGGGAAATTGATCGACAACTAAGTGACCCTAATTGTTATGAACTACTGACAGGGAACCCCATGGCGGAATTTACTTTTTATATTAATCTTAGACTCAGTGAGTGGAAAGATACATGTCTCCTGAGTGAGTCCGAATATAGATTCCTGAAGGTAGATCAACCGAAATTCCCGTGTATATATGTATTGCCCAAAGTGCATTAGAAAGCACCACTCCCACCGGGAAGGCCTATTCGGGGGTGGGCTCACCCACCGAAAAATTGTCTGAATTTGTCGATAAAAAGCTTCAGAAATACATGTTCAATTTACCGTCTTTTATAAAAGATAGTAAGGACGTGTTAATTAAATTAAAAGACTATACATGGTCGGAGGACCTAAGTTTTGTCAGCTGGGATGTGGTAAGTTTATATACTTGCATTGAGAATAAATTTGGATTGATCGCAGCAGAATCATATATAGATAAAGATGGTGCAGATTCATATGAATATAACAGAATAGTTCTTGAAATGATGGAACTTATCCTGACAAAAAAATTCTTCCTTCACGATAACAAATGGTACCGCCAAGTGCGCGGGACAGCAATGGGTACTAAATTTACCCCTTCCTACGCGTGCCTCTTCATGGGGTGGTTCGAGAAGGGGCATGCGTGGGGTCGCGGTGCCTCCCCCTGGACACAACATATTGTGTTCTGGGGGAGGTATATCGATGACATTATTTGCTTATGGTCAGGATCTAGAGAGTGTCTTCAGGACTATTTTCTTTACCTCAATGATAATCCTTATAATGTAACATTGACCATGAGCTACCACAAGGAGGAGATCGATTTTTTAGATCTTCACTTCTACGTAAAGGACGGAATAGTGCAGAGTACCTTGTACAGAAAAGAGACATCATGCAATGGTGTGCTTCATGCCACAAGTGCCCATGCAAGATCAGTGATAAAGAATATCCCCTATGGCGAAATGGTAAGGGTTAGGCGTAACTGTTCGGAATCAACAACTTTTGATAGGAATATCATTGATACACGCTCTAGGTTTCTGAACAGGGGTTACAATAAACAGGATGTGAACGTGGTGGAATTGCGAGTACAGCAACTCAGTAGAGACACTACTTTAGAGGTAGGCACTAAGAGAGTATCCACTTTTAATGAGAGACCAAGATTCATAACCAAGTATACCACACACAGTGACAGAATCTTTAGAATTCTGAAGAAAAATTGGCATATGTTGCTAGAAGTACCAACTTTGAATAAGGTCCTCACTAGGAATCCCTCGTTACATACAGGAAAGGGCAAACTCTGAAAGACAAGTTATGTCCCAGTTATGTCACGACATCAAGGGCTTTAAATACATGGCTACCAGTGAAGCCTGTTGGCTTCTATACGTGCAGTTTCTGTAATGTTTGTGAATTTGGAAAAAACAAGACCAAAGAATTCACATTTAATAACCGGAAACGATATGTAATTTATGAATTTATAAATTGCAAAACCACTTTTGTGGTGTATGTCCTGGGCTGTACCTGTGATTTAATATATGTAGGGAGCACCACAAGAAGCCTCAAAACAAGAATACAGGAACATCGGAGAGCAATAGAGGGAGGCGATATGAGGTACCCCATGGCAGAACACTATAAACTAAATCATGCAACCGACAATACATTCTGGTTTCATGGAATAGAACATGTGGCTGCAAATCAAAGGGGAGGAGACAGAGAGCTCACCCTGAGACAAAAGGAAGCCAAATGGATTTGCAGGTTACAGGCTATAAGACACGGTCATAATACTGACAGCGAATTCCATAACTTTTTATAAGGATTGGAAAGATGAAACGTTGAGATTTATATATACTATCAGGATGTGTCTATATATTGAACTGGGGGCAGAGTAATTTTTATCTACTGTATTACGTGTGTTCTCTCTGTCTCTCTATGGACTTTTCTTTTTCATCTACAAAGTTCATCTGTTAGACTTCCTCATTTTCAATATTTTCCGCTGTCAAATATGCTTTATTCATTGTCTCACTGATTCAGTAAGTTTTAATTATTTTCGGTGTTATCTTTTTGCTGAAGTAAAAAGATCTTAGATGTCACTCTGAACTGAATAGAACTATATTGGTATCCCCCTCAAGGCATCAAATGATTGTATCTATGGTAACCACTGGTTTTTGACTATTGTGTTGGCACGACCTTCGTTTTAAATGACTGCCCCACAGTGCAAGTGCAAGTCTATCTTATGATGTCGGCCACAAATCAGTAAATGGTGTTCTGTGAGCTTGAAATTCTATAATTGTTAGGCATCCCCTTCAAGGTATCAAATATCAGTATTTATGTTAACCACTTATTTTGATTTTGAATTTTGATCATTGCGTAGACACGATTATCGTTTTAAACGACTGCCCCACAGTTTAAGGGTAAGTCTAACTTATCCCATGATGGCAGCTTCAACTCGGAAAATGGTATTTTGTGTACTTGAAATCCAATAATGGTTTTGATTGTTTAATTTGTTGATAGCATTAACAGCTATGTGTTCGCGAGTATGTAACAAAGGCGATAATGCCGTCTATTTATATATATACATTTCACTTCGATTGCTTGTAAATTCCTGAGTAAATTGTGTCTTATAACCTTTACAAATAGATGAATTGTCACACGGCATAAAATATGAAATAACGATGTTGGCAATGTCTAGGTATTGTTTTCCATTGTTGCACTGTTATATTTAAGATGGGACATAATCAGCATAAGCTTCTTTTAGTTAAAGATCATTTCAATATGGCGGCCCCAGATCACGGACTTTCTAGTAGGTCATGTATGTAGAAGGTCGGCCGACTTATGTCGTAAGAAATACGAGCAGATGGGCAATGTCTATGTATTGTTTACCGAAGATGCACTGTAATTTATAGGAGATGGAGCTGTAATCAGTATAAACAGCTTTCTATCGAAGATAGTTCTAAATAAACATTGTTGCACTGTTATACTTAGAAGACGGGCGGTAATCAGTATAAACTCCTTTCAGTCAAGAATTATTCCAATATGGCGGCCCTAGAACACGGACTTTCTAGTCGGTCAAAGTCGGCCGACTTATGACGTAAGAAATACGGGACGGTGGGTCCAAGGTACAGGTGCATCTAGTTTTACAATTTAGTAATGAGTATAAAAATGGAGCCGAATTTACTTTTGCTTCGGCTGGCGTCTGAGAATGAAGACCTGACCGCGTACCACGGTAAGAATCGGCGCGGTTACTCTCTTTTTCTTACCTCGTGAGTGACGACGGCGGACTGTTCATTAGTGCATTTGCGGTTAAAATCGGGTGGAGACTGTAATTGTTCTTCCCACTTGTATTGGACGATTTATGAGGCTTTGATCAGTGCAATTGATCTCAGTCCCTTATTTAAAGGTTCTAAGTATAGTGGGTAACTTAGCAGATACCCCATTTGCACGCTCTGTTTTTCGAAATGTGTTGTTATGAAATCAAATTGTAATCGGGGGCTTTCATCACTTATGAAAGTAGAGTTTAGGGATGTATCGTTAAAGTGTTCCCAATTGACACGAAAGGTTAGGGATTAGAGAATAACGGAGTGTACGTCTCAGGAATTAATTTGTACTTTCGCTTACATAGGTGGTCGTATTACTTGATGCTGAACAAATGAATTATGAAATTGAAGTACAATACGGATTAAATGCTTTCCTACCCGGCACTGCATCACTGAAGGTGAGGCATCCCACCATTTGGTCCCTATAAATTTTAATTAACTCAGTGCATTTAGTGACATTTTGGTTTCTGTTATACTGAATGCAATTTTTGTTCCCTTTCGTTAGGTGGTATTTTAGCCGAAGTCTGGGTCAACCTTTTTACGAGCACGTGTTATTAATTTTCCATGTGCTTCCACTATTTTGATTAACAATATGATTCTATAGGTGAGATTCAATGGCACTATAACATTTTATTGAACATGATGGTTATTCATGAGCAATTCATTCCATCAGTATCATGTCCCTTTTGCTCAGGTTTGCTATCAAGCATTGTCTGATCAAGATCCCTGGTTTTTTAAGAAGCACAGAGTGTCATTTTCTTGGAGTAAGATTTATATACACTGCTTCGTTATTTACTAAGGTGAGGTATTATCACAGAGGGTCTATTATTCTCCCAATGGGGCCTATCACATTAGGAACTTTTTAGTAATCTGTGAGTGTATATTCTTTCTCGCCTACATCCAGAGTTAGTTTAGGCTTTATCATGGATTCTTATTCTTCTAATGTACTGTATCTCAATAGTTTTCTGCTTTCTGTTCTCTTAATTTGTTTTTTATCTTTTTAAAATTAATGATCCTCTGTCTTTTAAATGCATCTTTCTTATCCATTTTCTATTCTCTTATCCTAAATTGTGTCTTTTAACTTCTCTAAATAAATTATTTGAAGAAATTGTAATTTTGTTTATTATTAAATTTGATGTATGTATATTCTAGGAAAGTGTTATTTTTGCTTTTTGTCATGTACATATGAATTTTTCTGTTTTTGTCTATGTACTCTGTTTGTAGTATATTAATGTGAGTTATTTGTTTAAAGAAGTTTTGTATAAGGTTTTTAAAAATAACAGCAAAAAAAGAGAATATATGTGTTTGTGGATATAATTATGAGTATTGTCCGTCATTCTTTGTCTTATAAGTGTTTTTTGTGTTATCTGTTACAGCCCTGATAAAGTTCCAAAAACTGTTGTGGTTTTGAGGAACGAAACGCGTTGGCTGTCTCTGTGCACCTCTGTCAAGTTTGAAATAAAAGACGAAAAGAAACGAAAACAATTTGGACTTTTGTTTTATGTTCAGTGCACCTCCATTTGTTCAAAAATATTGTAAGAATCTGTACCCAGCGGCACCAAAGGGTGACAGGTGCTGGAGTTTTGTGCACGATCATCCTGATAAGGTAGCAGTAAAAGAGTGAAGTGCTAACCGATTGGTCCGTCACCTTGTATTCATTTTTGACCAAAACTATTTATGCCTGCTGGTGGGGCAAATTTGTGGCTTGGTGTACATCTAAATCAGCTGATCCTCCATCTGCACCCTTGCCCGAAGATCTCTTGTTTGTTCTATCCCTGGCCCGGCAAGGTTTCGCTTTGGGCACAGTGAAAGGATATCTGTCTGCCATTTCTACCTTTCTACGGTTGCCGGTCCAACCTTCCCTGTTTAAGTCACATGTTGTGACTAAATTCCTTAAAGGTTTGCAGCATCATTTCCTCCAACGCCCTTCATTATGCCCCAATGGGACTTGAATTTAGTTCTCACCTTCCTCATGTGTTCCCCTTTTGAGCCGATGCACAGCTGCCCTCTACAGATCCTAACTCTCAAAACTATCTTCCTTGAGGCAAAACCTTCTGCAAGGAGGGTTAGCGAATTGCAGGCACTTAAGTTAACCCTCCCTACTCTTCATTCTTCACAGACAAGCCGGTTCCTAGAACTCAAGCATAATTTTTGCCAAAGATGGTCACACATTTTCACATCAGTAGAACATCACCCTGCCTACCTCCCCCCCCCCCCTCATCGATCTAAAGAAGAGGAACGACTCCACCGCCTGGATCCAAAAAGAGCGTTATTGTTCTACATTGACCGTACCAAAGAATTCCAGGTGGACAATCAACACTTCATTGGATTTGCAGGGGCAAAGAAAGGGAAGGGAATGCAGAAGATAACTATCTCTCGATGGATGGTCTGCTGCATTAAGATCTGCTATGTAGTGGCCAAGAAACAGCCCCTTGACGGCTTAAGAGCTCATTCGCCAAAGCTGTGACCACTGCATTGGCTTAAGGAGTCCCAGTTTTGGATGTCTATCAGGCAGCTACATGGGCATCACTGCAAATGTTAACACTACTGCCTCGACATTCAAGTCCAGCAAGATGGGCATTTTGCCCGTTCGATCCTCCAGGACTTCTTAGTTTTAAACAATCCACAGACCCACCCCCGGGAAGAGATTGCTCTGGTATCTATTCCATGGTAAGGAATCTGTGGCTAGAAGTCTCTATCAGATGAACAAGTTACTTACCTTCGGAAAAGCCTTATCTGGTAGATACTCAATCTAGATGGATGGTGCGGACGTTAAGTTGCTTGTGTTGGGAGGATGTCTGCTTATTACTGTATACCGTGGTATGTAATTTTGTAACCCACCCTGACTGTTGTCATGCTCTCAGAGGCCCTGTCTCACCTTCACTTGTGAGCTATGTACTTTGCCAGTGAATATAACGTCAATTACACTCGGTCTAGTTGTTGAAAATGAAAATAAAGTTTAAAAAAAAAAAAGAACTTGGGCCCCCGTTGGGGTTCCAGGGGACCCCCCGCAGCCACAGATACTTCCTGTTCCGCAAGGTATTGGGGTGGGTGGTGAAGGGGGGGGGGGTTGTTCCCATTCGGGGATTCTTGTTACGTTTCTTTAGATACAGACATGGACACACCACAACCCATAGATCCCCTAGCGTCATTTAGCCAAAACTCCAACACGCATGGCCACACGCACACATGGTGAGGTAGCGGGGGGGTCCGGATCATGACCTGGAATGTGCCGGCCTCCTCGACAAAGTCAAGTGAGGGGCAGTCTTAAAACAAGCCAAAAGAGCTGAGATAGATAGACCTGCTGCTTCAAGAAACCCACATGATGGGTTCGAAGGTGCCAAGTTTGGCACGCTTCGGTTTTGATCAAATATTTCATTCCGGCTTCGTCTGGGGATCACGGGTTACTGCAGTACTCATCCATCGCAGGGTGCCCTTCAGACATACAAAGGTATGGACAGACCCAGGTGGGAGATATACCATAGTGGCAGGGACATTGTATGGGGAGCCCTTCACAATGGGTAGCATATATGCACCCCCCCCGGTTCGACATTTGTGGAATTAATCACACGGCTCTGGGGGGAGTTCCCTGCGGGGCTGTCTGTGATAGGTGGGGACTGGAATGAAGTAATGGTGCCGGAAGAGGATAGATGGCTCGTAAATGGCCCGGTCTGGTCCGGAGTTGACTCCAAGTTACGGCTAATGGCAGAGTCTTTCGGCTGGTCGGACTCATGGAGGGTTTACCACCCGGGCGAGAAGGGCTTCACATTCTTCTCGACGGTTCCTCCCTCGCCCCTACACTCATAGGGTCTCCGTGACCGCGATCCTCCCTAGGGGCCTCTCTGATCATTCCCCTGTAAAGCTCACGCTGCGCTTTGGCCCCCACCGGTCACCATTCAGTTGGTGTATGTCACCCTGGCACCTCAAAAACCCGGAATAGAGAGTAGCCCAGCAGCGGTCCCTCACAGAGTACCTCTACCTAAACGTTGAGACGGTTCCGTCAGGAGTGGCTCTGTGGGAGGCCATGAAACCCATGTTGCGTGGGGAGGACATTAGCTTGTGTGCAGGTGAACAGTGCTGCAGACTGGCAGAGGTAGTAGAGTTAGAAGCCCAGTTCCAGGCCTTTGAGGGCGAAATCTGGGAAGGGGGAGGAGCACAGGCCAGACGTAGACTACAGTTCACACAGACGCGGTTACAGCAGTTGCACCTAGACGAGGCCCGGATGCCCCACCAGGCCGCACAAAACCGGATATATTAGTGGGGTGATTAATCAAGTAAGATGCTCCACCGACTCTGCTAGATCGCCCTGCGCCCTGAAGCGGTGCCGGTGCTCCAGGATTCGACAGGGGTACTGCGTTCTGAGCCGCGAGAAGTAGAGCAAACATTTGTGAAGTACTATGAGACCCTCTATGCCTGACGGGATGTTTTGACCTATGATCAAGTAGTAGATTTCATACGTACCATGCCCCCCAGACCGGTGACAGATGCAGTGTGCGAGCAACTAGAGCAGCCGATCACAGAGTTGTCCGAGGCATTAGAGGGCCTTCCTTCGGGCCGGGCGCAAGGACCTAAAGGGTTCCATGCAAGTTTTTCCAAACATATATGCCCCAACTAGGGATGCATCTGCTTAAGGCTCTGCAAGAGGCAGCAGAACTACTGATCCTTCCTCCAGACTGCCGGCACACCGAAATTGTGGTTTTCCACAAACCTGGCTGCCCCCCTGAAGGCCCCGCCTCGTATAGACCAATATCCTTACTGAATGTGGAAGTGAAATTGCTAGGTAGTGTCTTGGCCGACCGCCTGCTGCAACACATGACAGACCTTGTACACCCAGACCAAGCCGGCTTCATGCCTCGGCGTTCCACCCAATATAATACCAGGCGCGTACACAATGCCCTAGTTAAAGCACCCGAGCTGGGGAGGCCGTTGGCCTTCCTGCTCGCCGACATGGACAAGGCCTTTGATTCAATCAGTTGGGACTACCTATTCACCTTCCTGCAGGCCCTCAACTTCGGCCCGCGTTTCCTCGCCTACATCCGTCTTCTATACACCGACTTGTCTGCGCAATCCGGGTGTCTGGTGCAATATCCGATTCTTTCCCAGTCTGTAGGGGTACCATGCAAGGCTGCCTGCTGTCCCCTTTACTCTTCACTATAGCGATAAAGTCACTAGCTGCATGGGTGAGACAGGATCCACTAGTGCGCGGGCTCGACTGGACGGCAGAAACATTGGACAGAATCACCCTATACGCGGATGACGTCCTGTTCTTCCTTACAGACCCAGCATTTTCCAGTCCACGGCTATTACGCCATAGGTACTAAGGTACCTATGGCGAATAGCCCAGGACAGATGTGGCACTCTACCTGATTTTTTGCAGGTTAGTGATACCACTCTTAGACATTTCGCCACAAGGGCAAAGTATGTCTGTATACATCACACGTCTTTTTGTGAAATGATGAGCTTGTGATTATTTCTAACAAACAAATTGATGTTGATGAATTGTTTCTTTATGTTTTTTTATGTTTACTTTGGTACGTCACTTTTGGGCCATATGTATAGTACATTTTCAAACTGATGTAACTGCACGGTTTGTTGTTTATTTCTCATTCACAGGTCCAACCGGTGAATTCGTTCTTTCGAATTTCTTGGATCACTGGTTTAGTATCTAAATTTCAACAATCCGATGCATAGCTAGTTTTACTCACTCACTTTATTTGCACTGCACCATTTCCCTTTACTCTAATTGCTCTCATTGGGTTTTAGTAATACCTCGTTCACCTGAAAACATCCCCGAGCTCCTCCCTCGCAGCGAGGAGGTTGTAGCCCGCATCTTGACTAGGCTTCAAGATGCGAGGAGAATTCCCCATGATACAGCATGACACCTCTGGTGTGTGAGGGAAACCATCCTTAAAAGGGAAATTCCCCCCTGGTTAGTCAGTTTGTTTCCCGTCTATGATGTCACTCAGTTTTTTCTGACCCGAGGGCCCTTTTGCGTATTGATTCTTTGACTGAGGAGCCTGCACTTGCTGGTTCCTTCCCCCTCCTCAGGCCCTTCTTGTGTGTATACCAATTCAATTATGGCGCCAGACGACACGCCGAATGGGATGGGAGGATAAATTAACGAGAGAGACCCCATTATGGCATGGGACGATCCTGCGCCATGTCGCAGGATTACAGGGGTTCAGAGGGTGGGACCTAACAGGCGTGTCCACGCTGGGAGATTTTATGCAGGGCACTTCCCTGAAGTCTTTTCAACAGCTGTAGGAGGAATTCAACCTTCACCTGAGTCAGTTCTACAAATACTTGCAGTTTCGACACACCCTCTCCCACCACTTTCTATGCTTAACGGAGTTGCTGGAATATGCCCCATTGGAGGCAAGACTGCTACTCGGGGACAGGGGGTCCCACAAATTCCGGCAGTTACACCAGACCCTGACTACATATAGCCCCAACAAAATACAAGCTTTACGGATGGGAGGGTGACATAGTGAATCTTAACGACGATGATTGGACGGAGGCCTTGGCGCCCCCCCCGGGGGCTGCAATCTCATCCCGCTATTGTCTCATCCAATTCAAATACCTCCATAGAGCTTATTACACCAGACACAGTCCGTGGGGGATGGGAGCGATTTCATCTCCTGTGTGCCTTCGTTGTAAGGCTGAGGAGGGTACCTTTATGCATACTGTTTGGGGTTGCACGGCACTGTAGCGGTTCTGGCGGGGAGTGACCTGTGACCTGGCTCGGGTCCTGGGTTGGGATATCCCTTTGGAGCCCAAACTAGTACTTCTCCATAGTACGAAGGAGATTGGTGGAAACAAATACAAGCAGCATCTCTTGTTCCTGGGGCTGGTCTTGGCCAAGCGGAATATAGCCTGGCACTGGAAAGCGGAGTCCTCACCCTCGGTGAATGAATGGCGCACTGCCATGGACAGGTGCATGGAGATGGAAGTGGCAGTATTTCAGGCATGGGATGCCCACAGAAGCACGGTAAAATCTGGCATGGATGGGCAGACTTCCGAGGTATCCCATTGTCACCAGCTCAATCAGTTGACGCAGTGTTAGATATGGAGATTCAGGCACATGGTCCGGGATGAGAGCGCTTAAACCACAGTGTGTCTGATGACACAGCAAAGATGTGGTGGTTGTTCGGGGTCTGGGATAGTGGTTGTCCGTCTTAATACGTTTTACGGTTATAGTTCTCTGGTGTCTTTGAGGTCTGCCATGTTATTAATGACATCACACTGTGTAGGCCTTCCAGGCCTGGATGGACCCAAAATTTCAATAAAATGTGTTTATAATTTTTTTTTTTTTTAAAAGAACTGAGGTAAGCGCACTGGGGTGGCGCCTTTATAGGTACTGCACAAATCACTTCCGGTGCAGACAACACCACCTACCAGCACGGAATGGGATTGCTCACAAATTTCGGAATCCAGTCTGACGCCTGGTGAATATTCTAAGGTAAAGAATCTGTGGCTGGATAGAGTTTCTACCAGATAAGGCAATACCGTAGCTATATAACTTGTTCATTGGAGTACAGGTGCAGAAATGCAGCTGCCACTTCTAGTCCTCTACCCCATGAAACGTGCTTTCTATGCACATGAACATCAGCTCCCTCCCCACCCTAACCACAACACCATGCCTGTGGAGGGAGATAACCAAGGAGCTGCCATCTGCAGTCACAGGGCAGTGTGGTCCTATAAACTGGTGTAGCTATTGCAGAGTGATGAGGGAAGTGTGATGCACCATCACAATGACAATCCTATCGCGGAACATAAGCTAGATCAACCCTGATAGGGGTCAAAACTTCTCTTCAGGCACTAGTTCAACCACGGTCCTGAAGTAGACTTGATTTTTTAACTGTCCCTGAAGCTCAGTCTTGCTGGATGAGGAAAATAGCCAGTTCCAAAGGTCCTGGGACTTTCCACCGTGCTTGTAAGATTCCAAGCTACCATATGCAGCATCTTACCCAAAACTAGAGGGTGGAAGTTCTTATCCAAATTTATTAGAATCAAAGGATGCTGGGTAAGGAGGGTTGGAGAATCCCATGGATGTTCCAACAGAATTCAAAACTTCAAAACCATGATAGATACCCCTACAATGGTGTGATCAGGTTCACCCTTGGCTTTCTCACATGGGCCACCATTCTTGTGATCAAGAACAGTAAACATATACTTGCCTTACAATTTAGAGGTAGTTTGATGAAGTGGATACAATATTATTCGATGTTGATATTGTTGACCTCAATCTAGTGACTAACGACACCATTTGGTCTCTGTGATGTTGAACCCCTCTGGATCCAGCCTCCAGTCACTGAAACCCCTAGATATCTGGAAAGCATTGGAGGCTTCAAGAGAAAGAGACTGGGGAGGGGAAGGTAGATAGAAGGTAATCAGAGACAGTAGAGAGAAAGGATCGACGGAAAGAGCGAAATTGTGCAGGATGAAGTTAGTGAGGCTGGTTTGAGCATTTTTGCCTGGGCCACTTTGGTTCCCCAGTCTGGCTCTGCACATGCTCATTGGTGCTTTATGATTAGGGTTTTTGGCTTTCCGTTTAACGTGATTTTAGCCGATAAAAGAGAAACAAACTGACGATTTGCTTTTCTGTAGAAACTGAAACCACTGAATTGTATTGCACTTACGCTGCTCTGGCTCCCTCTGCTCTCATAGCAGTATAAGTGCAGCCCCAATCTCTAATCATTTTTTTCTGTGATGATGCTCCCACTGTGCTCCAGCTGGGGCCCATGTTAAACCACCCAGTAAGCCTTTTTGACTCAGAAGATCCCCAACGCTAAGAACCTACTGCCACCCGCCATTCCTACTATTTTGGAGCATGACTCTCTTCATCGGGCATCAGCTCAGTATTCGCTGCATGCTTCTATACCACATTTAATGGCAACTTTTATAAGCATACTTATTCTTTTCACACATATTAGAAAACACACCACAACAATGAGTGTGGCACATATGCTGTATTGAACACAAAGATAGCCTGTGCAATTCTCACCCCTACCTGGCAAGGCACAGCAGTGCCCACACTGCTTTCAAATAGACACAGCCTTACATGCCTGACAGACATCATTGCTTAGCAGTCCTCATGTAGACTTCTAAATAAACACAAGATCCCATAGTTATGTTGCAGCAATGTAAAAATAAACATAAGCCGGAAATAAAAAATTCACGAAAGAGCAGTCTTTGTCTTTGGTGTCTTACTACATTTACCTGTTCACCTCCTCTCCTAGATTAGTTGACTTAATTAACAGTGTAACCTACAGAGGCAAATCATGATATTTCTTCATTACCTCAGCTGTTTTATAATGCATCATCCAGTTCACTCTGATAAAATGTCATAAAGCCAAAAGAGCACCTATTAATTCCTTAACAGGCTTCTACCCTATGACCAGGCACAGGAAGAAGTGTCCAGGTTAGACAGTATGAATAGATTTATTAGCCCATTTTGTCTTTGTATTTTGAGATAAAAAACACTGGCTCGTAATTGCAGAACACAACACCCCACTATATACTCCTCATGCACACTTCTGTGAGCTGGTCAGTGGCATTTGATTGAAGAGAGCACCAGCTTGGTGAGTTAAATTCCCATCATTACCATTTACTCACACAATCAAATCTTAATGACTAGTGGACTAGTGGACTGGCCGGCAGGGAAGTGAAATTTGACTTCTGGGAAATTGGAGAGGCAAGAGAGAGAGATGATGAAATGTTACAGGAACTAGCAAATACAAGGGCAGGGTAGAACAAAGGAAATGAGGAGCAGGAAAGAAGGAAGGAAATATTTAAGAGAGAAGAAATGAAATAAAAGCAAAAATATTTATAAGCACTGGAAAAATACTGTCCCATTGATAATTTATGGCACAAAAATGTAAACACTGATAACCACTGATTTTTTTGACTTTTGAAAACACTGGTAAACACTGAAAACCCCCCTAAGTGTTCACAATGAGGGGGGTGTGGCCTGATGGGCCAAGATGGCGGTCGCTCTCTGTTAAAGCTTCCACCTGCCGCGCCAAAGTCATCCTGGTGCTGACGGGCCCAGGAGGATGACCGGAGTCTGTCAGCAGTGGCCCCCCAGGGGCGCAGCACAATTCTGGTGCACGGCGGCACCAGCGAGGATCCTGCCTGGGAGCGGCCGTGGCGTGGGAGATGCAGAGGCCCAAAATGGTGAATGCCTAAAGTGGCAACCGGAGCAGGTGCCGATGAACTCTTGGCTCAATGGGTGGGGGCCCTGGGGACATGAGCCCTCTCCTTTCTCACCCCCTCCTTGAGTAGCTCCTAACCCGCAGCAGCGGAAAGATGGCCCAAGTGGGCCCTGGGACTAGGGCAGTTAGCCCGTTAGTAGGCAGCGAGAGCCGCAGGCTGGATTCCTGAAGATAGCTGGGAAGAGGCAGGCAGCCCAAAAGGCTGCGGGGGTGCACCGGGTTCCTTCTCCTCCTTGTTGGCCTCCCTTCCCCCAAGCTTAGCGGACCATTGTTGGTGCTGGCCCCCGAGGGCCCAAGAAGTAAGCAGAGGGTGGGGAGGCCTGGGAAGGAACAAGATCTGGTGTGGGGGTGATGGTAAGGGGCCCTGGCTGATCGTGAGGAAGTGGAGGACTTTCTCTGTAGGGTCCCCCCTCCTCCCACTCTTTGACTGTTGGGGGATCGTTGGTGGACAAACAGGGGGTTCTTATCCCACTCCCTGGCACGAGGAGGCTGTGGCCTGGAAGCCTATGTTTGGCAGCGCCGGTGAGGGCGTGCTCCGGCTGCACATGCTGCCCTCCAGGGCTTGGTGATGTAAGCGGGCTGTGGAGCTGTGGACAGGCCTTGCTTTGGACTTTTAAGACATGGAGTAAGTGGCTGGGGCCCAGCTGCTGTTGAGGGCCTAGTGGAGTTGTTTTCGCCATGGGCATGACAGGCCTGCCAGAACTCAGAGCCAATCCAAGACTGACTGCTTCACGGCGCCATCATTGGGCGCACAGGGGGCCCAGGATCCCGTGCCCCTCTCCCAGTCCTTTCTCCCCGGCAGACGATTCTGGAGCCATTTTGTTGGCAATTCAAGTCTCTCGGTTGGCACTGGAGACCAAGATTGATGTCGGGGTGGAAGTGTTTCTCCTACGGCAGGACCTATGTGGGGTGGCAGACAGAGTGACGGAGGCAGAAGGACGAGTCTCCATAGTGGAGGACACATTGAGGAAGCTGCAGGCCAAGGTCACAAAATTGAGAGGCGAGATGACTGGAGGAAAGGACTGAGGATGCAGAGAATTGTGCGTGGCGCTGTAGCCTGCACTCTATAGGTTTTGTGGAGGGCGTGGAAGAGGCGACACCGGATTGCTTTCTCAAGGAATGGATTTCATCTTGAGTGCCCTCTGACCAATTGTCTTCCTATTATATGATTGAGCACACACATAGGTCTCTGGTGCCCAGGCTGCCGCCGGGGTCCCCACCTTGTCCGATTATTGCCAAAGTACTCAACTATAGAGACCGGGATCATATCCTGCAAGAGGCCCGCCAGGCTGGAAACCCATTTCACAGGGCACAACAGATCATGATTTTTCCAGACTATACTCGCAAGGTGCAGCTGGCCCGGAAATCATATGATAAGGTCAAAGCTAAACTTCGCTCCTTAAATTTGAAGTACATGCTGATTTTCCCAGCACGCCTGTGGCTTATTCATAACTCTAAAACTGTTTTCTTTGATTCACCGGAGCTGCATGGGAATAGGTGACAGAGCAGCGGGCCTAGGCAGTATCCTGTGCCTGGATGGGGGACCCGCCTGCACCGGGGCCCTCTGGAGGCCGTGTCCGGGCCTGCGGGAGGAAGTCAAGAAGGTGGGGCCACTGAGGGTCTGGGGAGAACTCTGACTCTAAACCAGAAGATTGGGACCTGAGGTCTGGGCTGCCTGGCTCCTAAGGATTAGGGACCTTGCAATGACAGCGCCCCCAGATATCAGCTTGTGATTTATCAACAGATTCAATGGACAAGGTTTAGGGCTTTACCGACTCTTTCTTTCTCTAATTCTGTCAGCAACAGTGTCTCCTTTAACTGTGGTGGGATGGCGCAGGACCTTGTGGGGAGCGAACTTTCACCTAAGTTATATTCTTGTTTAGTGGGGATAGCGACAGATGCTTCTGGGGGAAGTGTGGGTTGAGGGGTGGCTGGGGAAGTGCGCATTGTTTTGCTGATCTTGTTTCAGGTTGACTGTTTTTTTGGTTGATGACGGGGGTACAACAGGCACACAGCATGTTCATATCATTCCTATCCGGGTTGGGTTGTCCAGAACTGCACACAGGCCCCTTGGGACCATATCTGCTGTGATGGCTTTTACCATAGGCGATGGCCCCCTACATGTTGATGACATGGAATGTCAATGGTCTTAATGACCGCATAAAGAGAGGGGTGGTGCTCTGTTTTGCGAAACGACAGGGCCCGGCGGTCTTGCTCCTGCAGGAAACTTACCTGCATGGCAGTAATTGCTCCTTCTTTGCCCATTATGGGTTTGATAGGGTCTTTCATGCAGGGAATACTAGGGGATCCAGAGACACAGTAGTGCTTTGTGGTCTCTCCCCTGGTCCCTTCGCCCTCCTCCTTCAATGATACGCCCAGTTGTCATGTAAGTTTTCTGGGTTCACTTTTAACTTTTTCTTTTCTGAACCAAAAAGAAGTTGGTCAGCCTTTCTACTAATAGACTGGGTCTTATTAAGGACTGTGGGTCTTGGTCCCGAGTTCTCCTCTCCACACAATTTCGGATGTGCCCCTCGATTCTTCATCAGTAGGAGTTCCCCAGTCTTCCCTCCAGGCACAGAGAAGGGGCATAAGGTATCTCTCAAGAGAATGGTAAAGGACAGGGATCAGTCTTTATAGCGTCTAGGAACAGTGCCTTAAGCCCCGGCATGCCCGTCACCACACCTGTGGTCTCCGTAGTGCAGAACAATTAGTGGTATGTGTTCCCCGGTTCCCTAGTGATCCCACCGTACAGCGCGCTCCCCAGCCCACCACCTCCGTAAATTCAAACAATTAATTTCAGGGACTTGCCTGAGGCCACGACCTGCCTGGGTCCCGGCATTGGGAGCCTCAGCGTCTGTCTTCTCTCTGGGACAACTAGACTCAATCCGAGTGCTCGTAGAGCGGCTTCCCTCCTCTTGGGCGTCGGTGTCTCTGTGCAGCACCGGCGTCTCGTGCAGCGTCAGCGTCTCGTGCACTGTTGGCATCTCATGCAGGTTCCCCAGATTCTGTTCTGCAGTTTTCCTGCTCTCTTCCTCGGTCTTGACATCGTTCCCCTCCATTTTCTCCTCCTTGTTACCTCCGTCAGCGTACTTGTTTCCATCTGGAAAATCGGTTGTGCTCTCATCATCAACTCCGCCCCTTATGTGCCCGAGGTTCAGTGCAGAGTGCAGACCCGGTGATACTGTCCTGAACGCCTAGAGCAGAACAACAATAGCCGGGAGGAAGTGAGGCTTCGGCCATCTTGGAAGTCCCGGAGCTGACCTTGACTTGATTACATTCTCCTTCATAAAACATTCCCGCTGGTAGTCTCAAAGGTCAACCTGGATCCTTTGGGAAGGTATGTAGCAAAGGCCGCCACCGAAGGGGGCAATGAGGGCCGGCGCCATAACGGCCGCCAGAGCCCGCAAGGAACGGATCCGGTTTGCGCCGCCCGGAAATGCTGCGCGGCGAAACGCACCCGAGGCCCTCTCCCCCCCCCCTTCCAAGGACAAAGGAAAGAGAGGAAGGGGGAGGGGGATATAAGGCGACGCTCCCCCTGGGCAGCTCACCTGTACATCAGGGAGCTGGGGGAGCGGTGCCAACGAATTTCGAGTCCCACCCACCCACACCTACAACAGCAGTGTCGCAGTGCTGACAGGGACGAAAGGAACTAATGGTACAATGGTTGGCTATGGAGCGGTGTGTGGGAGTAAGGCCACTCACTTTGGGATGCCTCACGGCTACGTGAAGTGGTGCCACTCACTTTGGGATGCCTCACGGCTGAGTGAAGTGGTCTAACAAAAGGGGGCAGCAAACGGAGACGGCACTCGCAACCCAGCCCCCGCCGGAAGGCAGGGCACGAAACAGTCTAACAAGGTAGCGAGCTGTGGCCTAACTCCGGGAAGAAGCTACCCCCACAGAAAAATAGCGCAAAGAGAACGCAAATCCAACCAAAAGGGACGGAAACAAAAGGTGTATTGGTTTGGTTATGGAAACACACCGACAGGGCGGTGTGTAGAAGGAGGGCCACTCACTCTGGGATGCCTCACGGCTGGGTGAGTACACCTGACAAAAATCGGGGTAGCAAACGGAGACGGCACTCGCAGCCCAGCCCCCGCCAGACGGCAGGGCACAAAAGAGACTAGCAAGGTAGCGAGTTGGGGCCTAACTTCGGGGAAAGGCTACCCCCCACACGCAAGGGGCGTGGAAAACAACAAAGAACAATCTACGAGCTGTCAGGGTGATTTACGACCCTAGGAGATGCAAATGAGCAAAAGACAAACCAGTGATTTATGGCCAGCCGATGATTTATGGCTGATGATTTATGATGCCCATGCAGAATGATTTATGACAGCAAAATGATGACAGATTTGTGACAGCATGATTTATGACCTCCCGATGATTTATGACCATGATTTATGGCTGCTGATTTATGATGATCAGCAAAAGACACACAATTGATGGACGGAATGCAGAACAAATCAAAACATTCACCCCCAGTCAAGAGATCTGGGTTAAATCCATCATTCTTTGGTTTTGCTTGATTTATGATGATCAGGCAGAGTGATTTATGACAACAAAATAATGGCTGATTGCGGCAGAATGATTTATGATACCCGATGATTTATGACCCATGATTTATGATGTCCAAATGACACTGATTGATACCCAATCCGTGATAATGTATGATAATGATTTATGACCCCGGCCCCAAGAAGGTGTCCAGGGGAGTTGTACAAATACGACGTATGTAAGGAGTAATAAAACTGCGGCCAACAACCACCACAAAAATACGACTGTTGGCTGTTTGTAGTAAGGCAGATACACAAGTATGGTACGGTTCCTGGAATGGGCACAGTGCGGCTGTTATGGTGGTAGAGGGTATGCTACAGGGACGCATTTACCACTTAATCAGTGTCTATGGTCCTCCCACATTGGTGCATAAGCCCATGGAGGAGCTGCAATTGCAGATCCTTCAGCTCCCTCACGGAATAACTTTTATTGGTGGGGACTTTAACAACATTATGATCCCCAGGGAAGACTTACTAGGGCTGGGCGCGACCAGAGGGAGGAAGAGTAGGGGATTACGCAGTTGGTCGGAGGGTCTGAGCCTCTGTGATGCTTGGAGGGTATGGAACCTTGGAACTTCGGCTTACACCCACCATTCCGCGGCTCATAAATCTCTCTCCTGTATTGACCGTATCCTTTTTCCAGCACTGGATCTTCCCAGAACCTCCAGCTCTCACCCTGTGGAATCTCAGATCATGTTCCAGTGACTCTCTCTTTTGGAAAGCACCTGGTAGGGCCCCACCCCATGTGGAGACTTAATGTTTGGTTTCAGCAGCAGATGGACTTTCGGGACTTTCTGACCCAAGAGGTGGGGGGGGGGGATACTTTGACCTGAACCGGGGCACCGTGAATTCTCGGATAACCCTGTGGCTGGCCAGTAAGGCTGTTTTGAGTGGGTGGCTAGGTATTATCTGAAAGGGCAGGAGCGGGCTCAGTGGCAACAGATTACAGATCTAGAATCCAATATCTTTGGATTGGAACAGAAAGGCTTTGCTAGTGGGGAAGGTGCGGACCTACACCGCTTAGCTCTGAAGCGGAAGTCGCTTCAACAGCTGGCCCTTGAGGAGACCCACCAGTGCTGGATAGCTTGGGAATGTAGGGTTTATGAGTGCGTGACAAGTCCACCAAGCTCCTGTATTGTTTGGTGACAGGGAGCCGACCTCCAGGGTGGTTCACTCTCTTTTCAGTCTGGAGAGGGGGTGGTGGTGGAAACAACTGAGGACATAGCATCTGCATTTGCAACATACTACAAAGCCCTTATATGCCTCTAGGGAGCGACCTCCAAGGAATGCGATCCGCCCATTGGTGTTTGATATCCCGATGCCCACAGTCTCTATGAGTGACAGAGCGGACTTGGACTGCCCCCTTGAACCGGAGGAGATCGCTCTGGCCCTCTGAGATATAAACTCGTGCAAAACTCCACCCGCAGATGGGTTCTCCATGTAATACTATAAATACTTTTAGGCCCATTTGAAGCCTCACCTTGTAGGCCTTTATCAGGAGGCGGTGTGCAAGGCACAGTTTTCCCCTGAGCTTGATTTAGCAACAATAGTGGTCCTACCTAAACTTGGCCAACCAATAGATCGGTGTGCATCATATTGCCCGATTTTGCTAATTAACTCTGAGGTGAAAATCTTTGTGAAACTGAGCGAACAGGTTGCTCACAGTCTCTCTCCAAGAGCAGACACATCTAGGTGCATCACGAAAGACGCACCTTGACATATGTTTGACTACAGGGGTCTCTCCTCCACTCTCTTCCCATAGGGCGTGTAGGACACTAACTTAGGGTTACTGAGAACCCTTCCTGGTAGAGTGTGACATGGGTCCACCAACGATGTGGTAACTTCGCACCAATAATTTGGTAAGAACGGAGCCCTCATTTTCTCTTTGTCCTGATGAATGCCGCGGACCCTTTGGGCCAAGAAGGCAGAAACATGTCGACCAAATTAGCCACTACGATGAGGGGGCAATAATATTCCCCCACTCTCACCGTTCTTGTACTTTTATTACCATATAGTTAACTTTCTGAATAAATGTAATTCGGTAATTATTCTGGTTTTAAAACCACTCACTTTCACGGGTCCCCACTTAGCTTTAGAAGTGCCTCCATGTCTTCAGGTGCAGGCCCACTCTCTATCAAATCTAGTTTTTAGAGAGCGAGGACTGCCGATGATGAAGCATGACACCTGGTGGTGTGTGAGGAAAGTCCTTCACTTTTTGTGAGAAGCCAGCATCTTCACTTAGGATTTAAGAGAGTTTCGGTCAAAAATTCAGGAGCAGCTTCTGTTGTGTATTCATTCACACATCTATCTCAGCTGGGGGATCCTATGGCCCTTCTTCTTTTCAATTTTGAGAAGGCTTTTGATTCGGTTAGCTGGGCCTTTCTGGAGGAAGTGTTGATCAAGGTGGGGCTGGGTACTCGATTCCGTGCTTTTGTGCGAGTGCTGTACTCTATTCCTAAGGCCCATCTGCAGGTCAATGGTACCTTATCTGCCCCATGACCCACCAGCCCCACCAGGGCTGGACTGGTAATTCCGGGCTGCGGGCAATCCCCCGGTAGGCTGGATGGGGTGGGGGCCGGTTTTTTCGCAGGGGGCCGGTTTTGTTTTCGGTCCGTGAAGTGAGAGTCTGTCTGACCTCCGCTGCAGCAGAGCGGAGCGGAGGTCAGACAGACTACTACTCCTCCGTGTCTCACTATCTCCGCTCCGCGGTGCGAGGAAAAAGCACAACTGCAGTGGTGCACCGTCCGTGACCCGGTGCGTGCAGGTGCAGCCAGCCTGAGCCAGGTGAATTTAATAATCAGGAGGAGGTGCCGGGTGCGCAGCGCGCAGATGTCTCCTCCGCCGCCGGGTCTACATGCCACTCCTGAGTTCACCCTTAGGGTGGTGCTGGTGGGTCATGCCGCATGCGCATTGGGGCTCACGCAAGTGCGCGTGAATGCATCCCGCCAGAGACGACCGGACTGAGACAGAGAGCAGGGGCACCGTTGCGGCCATAATTTAATTATTTCTAGCCCGGGTAGCCCCCCTGTCTGCCGCCTGCAGCAGGTGAGTTTGTCCGTCCGTCCACTCGGCAATCATCATGGGCAGGCCATGGGCAGTGGGTACTGGGCGGGCGTCGCGACCGGGCCGGGAATAAAGCAAAAGGTATAGGCCCCGGCCCGGTTCTAATCCCTGTGCGCAGTGGATTTGATTTGTTGTGAGCAGGGCAGAGCGAGGTCACGTCAGGTGGCTTGAGTTGCGCACTGTGTAAATCAAAAGTTTTAATCATGATGATTGTCACTGTCAGGGACCGTGACAATCATCATGATTAAAATTTTTGATTTGGTGCGCGCGACGTGGTACTTACGAAGGCAATAAAAGTGACGGCTGAGCAGGCGGGGTCAGGGAGACTACGATAGCGATGCTGTCCAGGCCTGTTTAGCGGAGCTGAGTGAGGAGCACATATAGTTGGGCCGCAGAATAAGTGGGACACAGTCTTAGCGATGCTGATAACTTAATACACCGTGTCTGTGACTGTGTCACACAGACACGGTGTATTAAGTTATCAGCATCGCTAAGACTGTGTCCCACTTATTCTGCGGCCCAACTATATCTGCTCCTCACTCAGCTCCGCTAAACAGGCCTGGGCTGTGAGCGCCAGGCAGCGTGTCAGCTGCGCACCAACACAACAGTGTGCACGGATCAGGGAGCCTCCGCAAGTGTCTGCATGCCATTGCCGTGCTTTAGAGGTCGTGCAATATAGATATCTGGACGTCACACCCAAGTGGTGAATGCATGTATATAGGTGTCTGCCTGTTGTGTAGTATAGGTGTGTGCATGTTGTGCACTGTATGTGTGTGCATCTCATGTGCGGTATGTGTATGCATGTTGTGCAATATAGGTGTCTGCCTGTCGTGCAGTATAGGTGTGTGCATGTTGTGCACTGTAGGTATGTGCATGTCATGAACTGTAGGTGTGTTCACGTCGTGCACTGTAGATATGTACATTTCGTCCAATATAGGTATGTGCACAGTGGCGGTGCGTCCATTGGGGGCGTTGGGGCGTTGCCCCACTAAGCCACATGGACGACCGTCATGCTAAAATTTAATTCAATCAGTCAGTAAAAGTAAAACAAAAGTTATCTCGCAGCGCAGTCTCACTACCGGGACAAGCCCGACTCAATCGGACGGGCCGGCGCTGAAGAGGGTGGGGGCAGGGCTGCGGCAGCTTGAGTGAGCGCGGCAATAATAGCGCAGCAGTGCAGCAGCAGTGCGCATGTCCGTGTTTGGGCTGGTCATTTTTATGACCAGCCCGAACATGCGCACAGTAGTACCTTCCCCTTTACAGTTGCGACTGGCGAGGGACCCGAGGGTGCTGCTTCATACCGCAGCCCCTCGGGTCTCATAATGGGCGGGGAGTAACCCTGCTCGTAGCCAATCCTGGCGCTGCAGCGCCAGGATTGGCTGAGACACCGCGCAGCCTGTATGTATGGGTGCCACGCGTGGGTGGTGGCACTGCCGCACTTGTATGGCCAATCACTGTGGCTTATGTGAAGCCATGCAGTAGTGATTGGCCATACTCGCAGCGCAGTCCGGCACGTCACAGCGCCGTGGCCACACGAGTCACGAGTCGCACCACACACAGACCTCGTGCCTGTGACTGTCGGTGTGTGTACAGTCTACTGCTCGTGGTCGTGGCTAATAATCTGTTGTTGTTCGTGAATCGTTGGCTTGGAAAACATCAAAACAGCAAGTAAGAGTCGGGTGGGGGCCCCCTCTGTGACCCGGGCCGGCGCAGCCTCTGGCCGGCCCTCGTATTGTACACAACATGTGATGATCACTGACTGACTGATAATTTCGTGATATAATGGTCTGGCCTCTTTGATTAACGATGGGGACTGCAGTGCTATTATATGTCTGCATTACGTTCGCTGGCACTTTGTTTTCTTCCTTCGGTATTATTTCTAGTACTATTTTTGAAAATATTGCGGTTGTCATAATAAGCTTGTTGCATGTTACCCAGGGCACGACGTTACCGTTATCTTGCTGTAGTTTTGTGTCGGCACAGAATAAAATGTTTAATTCAACTGCCGCTCGAAGCAGGAAGTCGGACTCGGAGTCGGCCACCTGTTTGCTTCCCGTGCCGCCAGGGCCCGCCTCTGCTTTGGTTCACGTAGTCCGTTGGTTACACAACAAGATGCCACCACCTTGGCAAAACACACTATCCTGGATAAGCGTTTAGATATTTAAAGTCTCACAACAACCGAAACAGCCTAACAATATACTCGAGATAGTAATCAGAAAGACAGGAAGTCTAGAGCTGGACAAATGAAAACTGTTTTAGGCCCCTCAGCTGAATGTTCGGCACATTTTTGCGGAGGTCGGATTGCACTCGAAGAGGCGGAGGCCAGATTGCACTCGAAGAGGCGGAGGCCATGGTTGCATCAGTTCACTCCCTCCCATCACAGTGGGTTTTCACCATTTTCAGACCTATGCTTTCTGCATGTGGTGAAATAACAAAATCAGGTTTATTTCTTCCGAGTTTCAGCTTGGCACTGCAGTCAGTTAAGAGAATGTCAGTACGGACTCCCTGTCCAGGACGCGTGCAGGACGCGTGCAGACATGCATGGGCACACTGCTCAGGGTCACAGAGGACGCATGCGCCGGGATGTGCATGAGTGGCGTGCACGGGCACACACTAACCTACACAGTTCACCCGCGGGGAATCATTCCCAAATACACACGTGCAGAGGGGCTCAAGATTTAACACTTTTTAAAATGTACTTATTTTTGCGACTCTGTATAGCGGTGGGCATGGCCCAGAGGCTTCAGAGCCCTTTACAGGAGCACAGTTACCACTCACAGCAGGAGTAGATGAGAGATACAAACTAGGAAACCGTAAGAGCAGATACTCGAAAGTAGGTGGGAGGCAGGCTGTGCACGAGGACTGGACCCGAACAAGTTATCACAGGAGTGCATCTGAGATACAACATGTGAAACATTAAAAGCAGACCTTCTACAGCGATAGGATAAAAATGATTTAACCAGAGACTCTCAAAGAAAAGCGCTCTGAGAATGTTCCGAAGGTAGCATGGCATGCGGTCATACAGAGGGCCAGGGCACAAGTCCTAAAAAAAGAAGTGGGGGGCCTAACCTAGTTAGGCAGTATGCAAGTGACATCATGGCGCGCAACATCACGGCGCATGACATCACACATGGTATCACAGGAATTGACATCATAGAAAGTGGCATCACAAGCCACGACTTTACAGGAAGTGACACTAAAGCCCTCACATATATGTTTAGCAGGTCTATCATGTGTACGTTTGTGCGCATTGCGAGGATAATAGCACAGTGAGCTATGGAAGATGATATGTGACTTCTACACCTTGCAACCCCCCAGTTTTATGCAACACATCCTGTACATTCATTTACAAACTTATATAAAATATTGTACATGTAATATGCACTTCTGATGTAAAGCGCTCTGACACCCTGCATTGGAATGAGTAGGGCTATACAAGAAAAAATAGTGGTGCGCAATATCCAAAGTCACAAAAATATCCCCTTCTGCACTGGCCCTTTTAAAAATAAAAAAAAGTGCCAGGAACAACGGGAGTACCGCAAAGAACACTTTAAAGCAGCGGAGTCTGGAACATCTTGCTTTTCATAACACATTTCCTGAATCAAGCATAAAAGCATAAACGTACTGATAGCCATTATTAAAGACTCTTTAATAATGGCTATCAGAAGACATTGCTGTTCCTGTGTAATTAAGGTGCTAATTGAATTAAATGTCTGCGGTAATGAGCAGATGAGCAGCATAAAAAGTTAAAAGCCAAATGAGATAGGCCAATTAACGGAAGAGCTCAGCATAATTATAACATTTGAAATACATGCAGCTCTGTTCCGTGCCCTGTCACCAGTACTCACAAAACACGTTGTGCAAGTTACAACCTGCTGTGTGAGCGCAGGGAAGTACTCAGCTCCGAAGCACTTCCTCAACTTAAGTTATTGGCAGGAAACAACCTGGGGTAACTCGAGGCATTAAGTAATGTCAACTCAGCTTGTCATCCTTGCACACTCAAGCGTTCCATTAAGTTATGATGGCCCTTATTCGGAACTTTTTCTCAAAGCGCTTTAGCAAGCGGCCTCCTGACGAGAGACAATAAAAATGTCATGATAACGCTGATGGTTAATGTTTTTCCTAGAGAGAAATCAGAGTTTTGTCTAGTGGAAGTTTAAAATTTTGACTCATGGAAAGGTAGCGCAGAAGGTTAATGTGCCTGCTGCAAAGAACATGTACGTGATGCAGATCACAAAATGCACATGATGTAAATAGGTCAGTGAGTCACTGTTTTTGTCAGAGAGATCCTTTTGTTACTTGCAGTTTGTAAGTTAAAATCCTAACATACAACAGTGAGCTATTAACTGTCATCTAAGAGCTGCATGCAAACTGCAAGGTAAAAATTGGAGCGTTATGTTTTTTCCCCCCAGTCTTTGTTTGATTACCCTAATGTTTCAAAAATAAATTGTTATATTTTTATTTTCAGCACCTGGTAAAGCCTGACAACTTGAACCATTACCTAATTTTTGGACAATTTTTGGACGAAGAACAGGAGGCCCAAACCTCCTTTGCTGCTCTTTCACCCCGGCTACGACCCAGCAAACACCAGTGTTAAAGGTAAGGAAACTGATGATATTTTTTGGGGGGATTGGAGTTAGGGCTATGTATGTGGTCACTCTACATGGTGGTTGGGGTGGGTGCACATTCTGAACATTGTACCCTCAGTGGATGGAATTTACTAATAGCCTTAGCCCTGTGCTTTGGGCAATAACGGTTGTTAAAGGCACTATCTATTCCTTGCCTTGTTCAAGGCCCTCAAGCAATGTCTGTTTCAGTGCCTTCAGCAACCACTATGGCACACAGAGGCAGCAGGCAGTAAGGCTGTATTTTTAGCAGTCATGTTGTCCAAAGGGGAGCTGTTGGAGATATATTGCGATAATGCACAAGATATATGTATTTATACTGAAATTTGATATTATTGCACCAAACCTTATACGTTGTACTTTGACTATTGACAGGTTTCTTTAATATTGGTAAGGACAGCATCGCCATGATGAATACAGTAGAACAGCTAATTGCAATGTCATTCCATGCACGGCCACTAGAAGAGAAACTACATATAAAGAGATTAGGACCTGATCGGCCTGACCTACAACTAGAACAAGTTACCCAGGACAGAGGAAAATCTTACAAACGTACATTCTCAAACACCTGCTACACAAAAGCTGATTGGCTTACAGGGTGCCCGTCAAGAAACAAACTGTTCTGCTTCCCCTGCTTGCTGTTTCATGGTGAATTTTCTTGGACAAGAAAAGGAGTAAAAGACTTGAAGCATTTGTCTGAAAAAATAAAGAAGCATGCACACACAAGAAAGCATATGGAAAACCTGACGAGACTGGGAATGTTGGGAGACACACCGAATGAGCAGCACATAAACGATGCATACCGCCAAACAATACAGAAACACAATGAAGCAGTTGATAGGAATAGACACATACTATCAAAAATAATTGATTGCATTCGTTTCTGTGGTGCTTTCGAACTGGCATTGCGAGGCCATGATGAATCAGAAGGTTCCCCAAATCCTGGAATATTCAGAGGCCTTGTGGCATAGCAAGCATAGACAAGGAAATGGAAGCACATTTAGCAAGTGCTACAGTCTTTAAGGGCACCTCTAAAACGATACAAAATGAACTCCTTGAGTGTATGCTAGAAATTATGAGAAGCCATATTGTCCAAGAGTTGCAAAACACAGACTTTGTGGCTATTCAGGCTGATGACACCACTGATGTGGCCACAAAAACACAGTCCGTATTAGTCTTTCGGTACCTGGACAATGACAATAATGTTGTGGAGAGGTTCTATGGTTTCACACATTTAAGAGACTCTAGTGCAGAAACCATTACTGCAGCTACACTGCGTCAACTGAGCTTAATTTTTCCAGAGGTGCCTCAAAAAAAAAAACTTATCGCACAAAGCTATGATGGTGCGTCCGTAATGAGTGGAAGCCTTGGTGGAGTACAGAAAAAAATTAGAGATGTGTACCCTATTGCTCATTATGTGCACTGTTACGCCCACCAACTTAATCTTATTATGCAACAGGCAGTATCAAAGATCTCCAGGACACGAATTTTCTTTCAGGATGTAGGAGGCATGGCAGCATTCTTCTCACGTTCCCCCAAAAGAACGGAAGCACTTCAGGAGATTGTGGACAAAAGGGTTCCAAGGGGATCCTCAACTCGTTGGAACTTTAACATACGTACAGTCAAACTAATATATCAATATAGGGAGGATCTTGTGAAATGTTTTGACGCCATAGAAGCCAATGAAACCTTTGATTTCAAAACTCACAGTGAAGCCCGTGGCTTTGCTAGAACACTAAAAGACAGAGAGTTTCAGTTCTTTCTGTTTTTATTTCATGAGATAATGTTATCTGTCGACATTTTATACAAGCAGTTACAAGCACGAGAGATAGATACTGTCTCTGTGAAAAGTTATACCACTATGTTTGTCGAAAGCATAAGCAAAGTGAGAGATGAGGTTGACAATTTAGACAGCAAACTGCCAGAGGATTCTACTTTTTCAAACCACAGGAAAAACATCACCAGTCTTGTCCGAAATGCAAAGGAGATATGTGACATTGTAATTGTGCATGCACAAGAACGTTTTGCTTTCACAAAACATTTGGTGAGTGCTGCATTATTGGAAAGTGACTACTTTGCAAAATATGATGAATCCTTCCCTGAGCATGCTCTGAATGAGGCTGTGGAAGCTTATCCTATGCTCAACAAAGAGGACCTGAAAACTGAGTTGACTGTACTGTACGCAATGCCTGTGTACCGGAAGGCCAAAGGTGCCAGGTCTTTGCTGGCTTTAATTCATAAACTTAATATGGAAAAGTCACTTACAGAGACAGTGGCTGTACTAAAAATTGTCATTACCACTCCTATGACAACAGCAGAGTCAGAACGATGTTTTTCCACCTTAAAGAGGATTAAGACATTCCTGAGGAACACCATGCTTGAGGAAAGACTAAATGCTTTGGCAATGCTCTCTATAGAGAGCGAACTAGTGAAAAGAATCCCAGACTTTAACATTCAAGTTATTGAAAATTTTGCTGCTCTTAACTCCTTCGGTGCTCATGACGGCTCCCGGCCATCATGAGTCACAGTAGACGTGTGCTCATGACGGCCGGGAGCCGTCCAAACGTTGCCGCTCCTCCCACGTGGTGTTAATTCCCCGCCTGTGCGGGAGAATTAATTAGTGGGAGGAGTTCGGACGACTCCCGGCCGTCATGAGCACACGCTCACCGTGATTTATGACGGCCGGGAGCCGTCCTGAGTACCTGAGCGCCACGCCCAACCCCGCCCCCCCTCGCACCGGGGCGAAATTCGCGCCGCGGCGAAGGGGTTAAAGACAGACGTGCTGATTTTAGATACAAAAAGTAAACAATATGTTGAATGCTGCTAGTTTGAGACCTGTTTAGTTGTTTGTTAAATAAAAAACATCTGTGAGGTACTCAGAAATGCATTATATCTCGAAGTCTGTTATGAAGCTCTGTGGTTATACTGAATAAGCAGCTACCTATGTTATATGACGTCTCTTTATTAATGTAATAACTGCACTTTCACAATTGCTTTATTAACCTTCCTGCTTTCTCAAATTTGCTTGAAAATGCACCATTTTTCCACTCTTTTTTCAAAATTTTCACGGGGGGGCAACCCCCCCGAATCCCCCTTAGGTTGTTCAGGCTCGCTCGCTACGTTCGCTCGCTACGGTGCAGTATGACAATCATTATACGCCTCACCACTTTCAAATGTCACCGTCCGCCACTGTATGTGCATGCAGCTTGCGCACTATAAGTGTGTACGTGTCATCTACTGTAGGTGTGTGCACATCGTGCGGTGGAGTGCAAATCGTGGACTATTGATCAGTGCATGTAATGAACAAGTGGAGTCTGGATGTTGATCTATAGTAAGATTTTTATCTGCAGATATCTGACTAATCAGAATCCCCAATAGGTAGAATGAATGCTATGAGCACCGTGGTAACGTGAACTCACACCTGACTCGTGATGACCAGCAACACATTGATGGCAGCACCCACACTCTGAAAAGTGTTCCAGTGCCACTGGCCTGGGTGCCTTTGTGTGAATTTTTCATGCTTTCTGGCCAGGGTGCCATGTGAGACATTTCCATGCTTTCTGGCTGCCTGGGTGCTTATGTGTGACGTCACGTTTCCATGCTTTCTGGCCTGGGTGCTTATATGTGCTATTTCCATAGTTTCTGGCCTCAGTGTTCTCTGTAGGAATGCCTCTGATTTATAACTGGGTATCCTGGTGCTCCATAAGGCAATCATTTACTATGCTTTAAAAGTTAATACAATTTAATATGTAATGAAAAATGTGTTGAAAAATGCTTTATTTTGGTCTTTCTGTCTCCAAAATTTTCTTGGGGTAGAACCCCCCAAACTCCCCCTAGTAGTGGTTGCTCACTGCGCATGCTCGCTACACACCATGTGGGGGCTGGTCTTACTTTTACTTTGTTCTCTCTGATTCACTACTCGTGTCTATTTTTGGTGCTCTCTGAAAGAATGTCTATGGGTACATATGACTGGGTGGGTAACCTGGTGCTCTTTAACCCCTTCGATGCTCATGACGGCCCCCGGCCGTCATGAGTCACGGTGGGCGTGTGCGCACGACGGCCGGGGGCCGTCCGAACCACGCCCAAGAATGGATGTCCAGCACCGCAGCGGAATTCGCGCCGCAGCCAAGGTGTTAAGGTCATTATCTACTATTTACTGTGCTTTGAAAGTTGATACAATTGAATATGTAATGAAAAATGTGCTGTAAAATTCACCATTTTGCCTCTCGGCATGACAGCTTTATTTTCATTCGCAGAGTTCAAAGTGCAAGGGTCATTCGCAAAACAAGCGCCTATAAGATTCTTATCATTCAGTAATGGTTAAACATTCGTTACTCACCCACACAAGTGCCGTACTACATTCATTTCATTCTCCAGTTACTAACAATCACCATATCTACAATAAAGTAAAATCATAAATATATCCAGTTTCCTTTCACAGAAATAGCCGGAGCAGTTATTTAGCTATGGTCATGCAATCCAATAGTTCTGGAACAACAGACTTCTTTTGCAAACAAAAAGAGCTTGATACAACTAATACTGCACAGAAACCAGTCACCAAAAACACGGGCTACGGCGTTTTTCAAAAAGGCCTTCGGCTGTCCATAATATTAATTAGTCCATTTTTATCAAAAGCGCTGCAAACCCATTAGAGCAGAAACATTTTGTTTAAACATCCAAATATTTTAACTTGATTCAATATTTGCTTCTGGTTTCTATAAAGAAAATGAAACTCGCAGAAATGGCCCTGCCTGCCATCACCCAGCTACAGCATGTAAAGTCGGAGCAGCATCTACGTCCCACGTTTGTTCATAATTGACAGAAACACGCCACACCAAATATTTAATTTAACCGAGGTCGCCTAGAAAAAACATTCAGCTCGTTGTATTTTGTCCTTTTGTTCTCGCAGAAATATCAGTGTTTCCCTCATTCTGAAAAGCTACTAGATTGGCAGGGAGCCCACGCCCCCTTTGGCGCATTCAATGGACTGTAAGTACACACTGGAGCAGATTGCTAGTATTTGGGCAGTGAATACCTCACACCGAGGCTTTGTGCTACAACCGCATATTGGTTCTCTACGTTAATTTGACAGATGTTCGCTTACGTATAAGTGAACCAACCCAGGGTGACTTCTGTTAGCGCTAAGCCGCGCTCGGCATAATATTGTGCTTGAAGTCCTATAAAAGTGCTGCACACCCCCTTGAACGTCAGACACGTCACGTTACAATGACACCTGCGTTGTCTGATTAGGAAGGTCTACATACTACGCCGACGTGAGACACAGCCTATTGTATCTTCTCCCTGGTGTTTGGTAAGTAGGCCTGATTACGTCACAAGGAAAAATCCAACTAGGCCAATGTTTGTCCCCCCAATGCTCCACAGTGCTGGCGATGGCTTTGCTAGAACTCTGCATGACGTATCCCGATAAATGTGTATGTTCGTTCAACGGGACAGTCCTCAAGACAACTTTGTTCTCTTGGCTCCCCATCCAACGCTTCATGTGTAGGATAGGTAAGTGCATGATATGAACTTGTGTTACAGGTAGTGCTTAATTTGTAAAAAATAAAATAAAAAAAGTAAGTGCCAGGGCTCTCCTCAAGAGGCCACTGCAGTTTGCACAAGACATTGCCCATCCCAGATCTGCCAATGATAGTAACAACACAAGTACTAATCATCACACTCCTCCTACAAGCATGACAATTATGAGTATTTCAGGCCCCCAAAGGTATATAATAGTAATTTTTAATCTAGATTGAATTATTAATTAACTGCTGTTGTGGTCATCTCTAAATTAGCCAGACAGCGCCACCTTGTGGCAGACTGTGAAGCCCCACCGGTGTTGACATTTAAGTGGTGGTGCGGAGCACCGGAAACCACAGGCTGAAATTAAGCACTGGTTACAGGAGTATTCTAACAGGCTTGGTGAATATTCTGTGGACTGCATTAGTGGAAGTTATGGTGTAGGAAGCTGTCTCTGTATATACTATACCAAGGTGAGATATAGTGTGCACAGAGTCCAGTGGATCCCCAAAGGTAGGCAGAGGTAAAGTTAGATAGCACCTCACTCTCTATTTGTGGTAGTGTGGGTGAGCAGTAAGGCAGTATCAGAGGACAGTGTTAAGCATTTGTTGTACACACTCAGTCAGCAAATGAATTCACACACTCAAAGACTGAACTTCAGACCAATTGTTTTTGTATAAAAATATTTTTTTAGTTATTTTATTTTCTAGAACCAAGCAAGCCTGGCACAGGTAAGCAATAAGTACTTTACAGTAGTAATGCAATTGAAATACAGTTTGAATGATAATGGTATATGCACTTTGATTTGATTTACAGTATGGATGCAGAGAAATGCAATACTTAGTAAATACAGTACATAGACTTGAATAGGCTTTTCAGTAAAATAGCAGGTACGTAACTTTTGAGATTACTAGGCTTACACAGAGTAGTATACCTATATACTACTCTGGGACATTTCCTGAAAACAGGTAAGTAAAATCGTTTTTGTTAGATTATGCAATTTTAAGGAATTTCTTTAGTTTCTCAAACTCCACACTTAGAAACTTTTCATACGAAAATAAAAGGGGTGGACGTTAATGGAGTTGAAATAAAACTTGCCGCGTACGCAGATGATATACTAATAGTAGCGGAGCAACCGAAAAACTCAATAGAGGCCCTAATAGACACCATGGAAGAATACTCCGGGCACTCGGGTTACAAGCTCATCAGGGACAAATCAGAATGCAAGCCACTAAACATCCACTGCACTAGGGAAATCCTAGGGGGGTCAGGTCTAGTCTGGCAAACAGGATTTATCAAATATTTAGGTATACACTTTGGGTGTGACTTAATGAGCACACTAGGCCATAACGAGAAGTTATTGCTGGAAAAGATAAAGAAACTTCTGGAGGCCTGGTCCCCAAAATTCATAACATGGTGGGGTCGAATTGAGACGATCAAGATGATGGTCACCCCAATGATTAATTACCTGATCAGCATGCTCCCACTCCTACTCACAGATGATTTTCACCGCAAGGTAGACACCCTAATCTCAAAATTCCTTTGGCGAGGGAAGAAAGCGCGTATAAGTATCAAAAAACTAAGATTAGAGAAAAACCTAGGAGGAGTTCACCTAGCAGACTTCAGACTATTCCAAGTTGCGTTCCTGGCAAGGCAGGGATCTTACTGGATATCACCCCCAAACGGATATTCACCGGCCTGGCTACAGGTAGAGAGGGCCATCCTAAGCAACCTAGACCCCGTGGCACTATTAACAGCAAATAAACATACTCAAGCCACCAGATCCATATTTTAAAAAAACACAAAAATTGCCTTGCTAAAGATAGATAAGAAAATGGAGAGCAGCATCAGGGGATCTAAGTTAGAGTCACTCTGGGCCAACAGTAGGATCCTATACAAGGGGAAATGCCTAGCCCTCAACACATGGATAGAGAAAGGCATCCACCACCCATACCAACTAGAAGACGGGGCATATCCCGTCACTTTTGCTGAGCTGAAGGTTAGGCATAACCTAACAGACATTGAACTCTACAACTTTCTGAAAATAAAAATGGCCCTGTCCAAAATCAAAATATCGCCCGCACAGCCGTCAATCACCCAGTACATGTCAAACCTAAACAGACTAGGACACCAGGTCTCACACCTCTACAAACTACTACGCCCAAAATCATCCAAACTTAACAATAAGACAATTAACTATTGGGAAACACAAACCAAAAACACACTTAATGAACAAGATCGGGCAACACTTTGGACCTCGGCCTCGCGCAATAAAATCTCCCCGGTGCTGTCACAAACAAAGTTCTGGCTACTCCATAAGGCCTTCTGGACCCCGGCACGCTTATTCTCACTAGGTCTCAGGGATAATGCACTATGCTGGAACTGTAGCAAGGAAAAAGGGGACCTAGCACACCTTATCTACCAGTGCCCAACTCTCAAAACATACTGGGAGAAAATCTTTGGTTTTATAAATAAAGTACTGGGATGTACATTAAAAACTGAGTTCGCCTCCCTCGCCACCGCATTTATTACTGCAGAACTAAGATCAGAGCACGATAAGGACCTTCTAGACCTGCTGCTGACCGCAGCAGTGAAAGTGGTCTTAGCAAATTGGAAAGACACAAGTAGGGCTTCATACAAAAGCTGGTTCAACTGGATTACGCACCTCAGAGGTGCGGACAACATTGCACTACAGAACTCACCCTGGAGACCAGCATCCAGGGGGATGTGGAAGTCACTTGACACATACCTAGATTTTTACGAACCCCCATGAGTTCCCCCATGAAGCCAAGTCTCCCAGGCTACAAACCCCATGATCCCCCTAACCCCCGGTAAGTGCTGTAAAAGGAACGGAATTGAGCGTAATCACGTTGGCCTACGGATCGGTTGGACTGATTTGCCTGCCCATATCGCCACAAGCAATCCAGTGATGTGGCGGCCTGGTCAGGCGATTATAAGTCTCACGGATACAGAGCCTCTCTTGTGCCCTTCTCTTCTGCTTTTCTTTCTATCACTTTCTTTCCTTCTATCTTTCTCTCACTAAGCCACGTCAGGTGGGGTTAGGCAAGCATATGTTTTGAAGAGATTATAAAACTGTCATACAAACCACGAATAGCTAACCTTGTAACAGAAATGCTAATGTCTTTGAATATAAAAACCAATAAAATACTTTGAAATCAAAAAAAAAAAAGAAACTTTTCACAGAAAAACAGTCAATGTTATCCTATGGAGGAAAATATTGTTATCGGTTTTGAGGTAAGTATTTGGTAGTGGGAGTTGAGGTTCTGGGGGTAGACTCAGATGTCCCCCAGGGTCAAGGATTCACTCTACTTACACCCTCAGCGGCACTAGGGCGGCCGGGTGCAGAGTGCTGATGCCCAATGTTATCCAATGGGGAATAGGGGGCCTCCGGTTGGTGGCTGCTGGCAAGCAGGCCACTAGGTTGTGGGAACAAAGCTCCTGGACTTTAGCTCAGGGCAAATGGGGAAACAAAGTAGCACCAAAGGTGCACCCTCAGCGGCACTAGGTGCGGCCGTGTGCAGAGTGCTGTTTCGACGTCGGACGCCCTGTTGTTTTCAATGGAGAACCTCCGGTTTGGAAAGACACTGCAGGCTTGGGGACGAAGGTCTTCTGGGTGCGACCACCACTTCGAGAGGTAAGTTGGGAAGTTAGGGGTTGGTTAGGCACCGTCGGTTTGGGCACACAAGGCCTTGGGGCGTCGGGTGCAGGGGTGCCTTTTGGGGTCGGATCTTCTTACCAGCTCCTGGTCGCGGTTAGGGGGGCCTTCTGGATTTAGGCTGCAGGCGTCGGCTGGAGGCTTGAGGCAGGTCAGGGGTCGCCGTATCTCGGGTCAGGATCGCCAGGGTGACCTCCTCGTGGTGTTTGCCCAATCGAGCTTGGGCCGTGGACGGCGGGTGCAGAGTGGGGCGGATTTGCGGTGTCCGGCCGGAGCCAGAGGTTGCAGATGAACAAATGTGTGTTCATGGGAGACAAAGTCTTTGTGCTTGAAGGCAGGCAGGTCCTCCGGGGTTTTCGAGGTTGCTGGCTGCAGGACACACCGGGATTTCGCAGGAGCAGGTTTGAGGTGGAGACAGGCCGGTAGGGCTGGGGCCAAGTCAGTGGGCGTCTTCCTCTTGTTAGCTTCGACATGGCTGTTCGGTCCTTCTTCTTCTTTTCTTGTTGCAGGTTCTTGTCTGAGGAAACAAGGTTCAGGGGTCCCCCTAAATACTAGATTTAGGGGCGTTACAGGTAGGTAAAAGGCAGGGACCAATGGGTCCCTTCCCTGGGGTGGGTACACCCCCTATTATGCCACCCTCCAGTGGGAGGGGGGCATGAGCCTGTCCCTGGTTGGCTGAGTCCCCCATCTTCAAGATGGCGTGGATTGAGAGTTGTGCTTCACCTCGCCAGTTGCTGAGAGCAGCAAGTGGCCTGGGGAATCTCACAAAGGCGGCAAGCCTTTGAAGCTTTCCCTTCGTGAACCCTGCCCATCCTGGGGGAGGAGGCTTGGCACCTCGTCCCAGGATGTGCATTGTTTCAGGCCCCAGAGAGCAGCAGGCTGTCGACCCAGGGGTCCAGAAACATGTCTGGTGGTGGCAGCTGAAAGCAGCCACTCATCCTGGACACTAGAGGTGAGTTAGTTTTCAGGGGGCATCTCTAAGATGCCCTCTGTGTGCATGTTTCATTAAATCCCACACTGGCATCAGTGTGGTTTTAATGTGCTGAGAAGTTTGATACCAAACTTCTCAGTTTTCAGTGTAGCCATTATGGTGACAAACTCCGTAATGACAAACTCCCAGCACCATATACTCTTTTTTTTTTTTATTTAACTTTTCTTTTTATTAAAGACAAGGTAGCACAGGTGAAAACAGAATACAAGCATGTGTGCCAATGACTCATCCATTGGTGTATCTTCCCCCCAATACTTAGACAAATGTCAATTTACCAACATTACACAGTCAATCAAAATGGGACCATCCTACCCTGATTCGTGCCTTCGTCTAGACAACGGCGGTTCACAGATCTCTCCCCTATAACAGTTCCATTTAGTCCATATTTGTGTCCATTTGTTGGGGCAGCCTCTAGATTCATACACTGTCTTTTCAGTGAACATACAATGGTCCATATCGTTTTCCCATAGTCTCAGTGAGGGCTTCTCTTGCGCCCCCCACAACCTTGCAATATTCCTTTTGGCAATCATCATTCCCAATGTCACCTATATTCTCTCCTTGGTATTTAAGTCAGTGGGACCCCAAATATTCAAGAGGCACAACTTTATGTTACAATCAATCTTAACACCCATTACTTCCTCCATGCTACTCGCCACCCCCGCCCAGTATTCCTGGACAACTGGACATTCCCAGAGCATGTGTATGAAAGTGCCTTCTTGCCCACACCTCTTCGTGCAGTCTGCGTCAGTCCTATAGCCCATCTTCACCAGCGTCGGCCCTGAGAGGTATATTCTGTGAAGTATCTTAAGCTGTGCGAGTCTGAGCCTGGAAGAAATAGCTGTTTCCCTGGGAGAAGCGAGAGCCTCCAGCCATTCCTCATCATCTAGTCCCGCTACGTCATGATCCCATTTAGTTCTGAGTCGGAGTAAGGGATCAGGCACGTTGTTAACAAGCTTTTTGTATATCAACGAAATTGCCTTTTCAGGAAGATTGCCGTCTAGTATCCTGTCCTCTAGCGGAGATGACTCTGGTGGCGTCACCCCCTTTGGTATTGCTGCCTGCAGTGCATGTTTAATTTGTAGGTACCTGAATCTTTCTGTATCAGCTAGGTCATATTCTTCCTGCAGTTGGGTGAAGGAAATTGTCTCCCCCGCCCTCCATAGGTCCCCAACCGTTGAGATGCCTATCAAGTCCCATCAGTCGAAGACTTTAGTGAATCGTAGATTGCCCAATAGTGCAGCGTCCCAAAGTGGGGTGGCCAGTGTGATTCTATCTTTCCAGCCCAGACTCGTCGTGGCAGTCCGCCACACCTGGACAGCGTGTCCAGTTGGCCCAGACAATTTCAATTTAGAGGGGTTGGCATAGATTGCGCCCATAAAACCTTCCACTGGGAGTAGCCATCTATCCATATTAAATCCTGGGTCTCCCTGCGGCCTGTACGTGCAGTAATTTATAGCAGTGAGTTGTGCCACCCAGTAATATCTTTTTATATCCGGGAGGGCTATTCCCCCATCATACCAGCCTCTCGTTAGTTTTATGGATCGATATCCGTGGTGGTTTCCCCTCCCATAGGAGTTCCCTCAGGGCACTGTCAATAGATTTAAAATATTCTGCTCTCACTGGGTGTGGCGTACTCTGTAAAGCATATAGGAAACGCGGAAGGGACATCATTTTAAATAGGGCTGCACGCCCTAACAAGGACAGTGGAAGTGACTTCCAGTGCAAGACATCGCTCCTGAGTCTTTGCAACGGGGGGTGGAGGTTACGTTCGTGAAAGAGAGTCGGATTTTTAGACACCTGGATCCCCAGGTATTTAAATCCTGTTGTGGCTTCAGCAATGGTGAACCCCCTAGGTAAGATTGGTGATTTACCACTAAGAACGTAAAGAACAGACTTGGTCCAGTTAATCGTATATCTTGAAAACTTACCAAAGACTATAAAAATATGTAGCACTCTGTTCAGGGAGGCTGCCGGCGACGCCAAGTATAGTAGTATATCGTCAGCATACAACGAAATGCGGTCCTCCCATTCTTCAGCCCATTTGAGCCCTTTGATAACCGGATCGTTCCGTACCCACATTGCCAAAGGCTCTAACACGAGGGCGAAGAGCAATGGGGAAAGGGGGCAGCCCTGCCTGGTACCCCTTCCAAGCGTGAATTTTGAGGATGTTCGGTTGTTGACCACTATTTGAGCCAAGGGTTCCGCATATAGGAGGTGCACCCATCGCAAGAAGCCCGGGCCAAACCCCAGTTTCCTTAATACTGCAAACAGATATGGCCATTCGATCGTGTCGACGCCATGGCCGCGTCAAGCGACACCACCACCACGTCCTCCAGTATCGTATTAGCCCGGTCCAGCCCCCCGTGTAGTCTCCGCAGGTTAAGAGAAGTATTTCTGGCTGGCATAAAGCCAGACTGGTCAGGATGCACAAGCTTAGTAATGACGCATAATAGACGGGTAGCAAGTATTTTATCCAGGATCTTAGCTTCTGCATTAAGCAATGAGATTGGTCTGTAGGAGGAACATAGGTGTTTGGGCTTCCCACTCTTGTGGATGACCACTATAGTGGCCAATCGCTGGTGGGTTGGGAGCGATCTTACCTCGCAGCTTTCACGGAACATATTGGTCAGGTATGGTGCGATTTTACTTGGGGCGAGCTTATACAGTTCAACGGGCAAGCCATTCGGGCCCGATGCCTTGCCCGCACGCATGTCCTGTATGGCTTTTTCTACCTCCGTACTTTCTAGGTCTTTTTATAGGTCTAACCGTTCGTCGTCAGAGAGTGTCGGTAAAGGAATGTCTCGTAGTAGAGAGAGTGCGTCCGTTTCTGTGTATGACGTCTGTGACATGTAGACCCCGTGGTAGTAATCACCGAACGCATTCGCAATTTCTTGCGGGTCCGAGATTGTGTGACCGGACTCAGTCGTAAGTTCTACTACCACTCTGTTGACGTGTTCTGTATGATCCAGCCATGCGAGCAGCTTCCCGGCCTTGTCGCCCACTTCGTAGACTTTACTGAGTGTTGCCCTATGCTGTGCTTTAGCCGCGTCAGTGGCCAACACTAAGTATTCTTTTGTTTTGAGTCGCAAAACATGTAGTGTCTCTTCAGAACTTGCATCCTGAAGTTTACCTTCTAAGTACAGAATATCAGTTTCTATTCACACTAGTCCCATCTGTTTCGCTCTCTTAGTGCCGGCGATCTGGGAGATAGCCGATCCTCTTATTACTACCTTATAGGCCTCCCACAGTACCTGTGCCGAGTCAACCGAGTGTTCATTTTCGAGAAAGTAGTGCTCTGTGTTGCGTACAATTGTGTCGTGTATCTGAGGGATCTTAAGATACCAGGGGTTTATAGGGGCTATCCTCTCTCTTTGCGGCTCCCCCACCTCCATCTGGACCCAGATAGGCGAGTGGTCCGATATACCCCTTGCGAGGTGGCGCACCTCTCCCACGTTTCCCAGTTGGCCCGCCGGTGTTATAACATAGTCTATCCTTGACATACTGCGGTGGGCCCCGGCATAAAACGTGTATTGCTGCTCTGTGGGATGGAGCGCCCTCCATGTGTCTACGAGACCCATTGCTTTAAAAAAGTTATGGATTTGTGTGCGAGCCGGCAGCAGGTCTCTAGGGGGTCAGCAATCTAACCGGTCGGAGACGATGGAGTTGAAGTCTCCCCCTATCATGAGTCTCCCCTCAGGCAGGGAGAGTAGCAGGTCACCCAAATCCTTGAAGGCCGGGGCTTGAAGGCCAGGTGGCATGTAGACAGAGACTAGATTTAACGTACGTCCCTCCCAACACCCTGAGATGGCCACGAATCTGCCCAGGTTGTCCGTCCATATACGGTCAGTTGTCATCTGAAAGTTCTTCCGGGTCAGTATCCCCACTCCCCGAGATCCAGATCCAAACGCAGAGTGTGCCACTAGTTTGAACCCCCAACATGTCAGAGCCCTGCATGCGTTCCCCAGTAAGTGTGTTTCTTGAAGCAGAATCACGTCAGGTAGATGTCTTTTAATGTATTGAAGAACTATGCCCCTTTTCAACTTATCCCCCAACCCATTGACATTCCAGGACAATAATTTAAATCCGATTGGTAATGGTAGTCCCATATCTGTGCAGTGTATTAATTAGACCTTTTAGGGGAGTCCCAGCAGATGCGTCACTTCTTTGGCTAGCTCCCCTCATACAGACTATAGTGCCTAGTGGGAACGTAGTTCCTTCGGACACAGGCATTGCAGCGGCATTATGACTACCTGCTCTGTCGACCTTGTCAGAACTTTGAGTAAACATTACAAAAGAAACCCATCCCCCCATGGTGTCATCATGCGGGACAAACTGTGCCCCAATACAATAGTGCATAAATTTGTCATTTTTTCTCAATGACCGGATTCCCTCCCACCCAACGAACCTTAACTGTTCCCCCCTCCCTGCCTCCCTGCATGGCGGAAACGGAACCTCCCCCCACCCCAACATTGCAGAGAGCCTATCGCCCACCCCTGTATCTTGTAGGTCGTGTGCCAACCCCGCACCCGTTCTACCTTAATTGTTGTGAGATACTGTAACATGAGTTCGAGTGTCCGGAATGCCGAGTTTGCTTACTTATTATACGGTGGCAAATGTCTGGTGAAAGATTATCTACATCGTCATGCCTTGCAAGAAGCTGGTGGCCCTCGTGGAGGTTAAGACCTGCAACATCCCAAAGAAAAAGTCATTGTGGGCAATGTACCATCCCCTTAAAGGATACAGACCAGTTATTTTCTTTCGTCATCGTTCATCAGACTTTCACCTGGTGTGGATCCAGCGTTCTGCTCCATTCGATTCTGCCCTCTCTCCCGTGAGTTCTGGTGGTTCTTCTTCCCAGCGACTCGCCATCCGTCGAGCCAGTCCCACTCCTCGTCAGGAGTAGTGAAGAACCATGTCTTACCCTCCGCTTCCACTCGTAGTTTGGCAGGGAAGAGCATGGCGTATTTGATGTCTTTCTCTCGCAGGCCTCTTTTAATTTCAAGAAAACTACGCCTTCGTTGCTGAACCCTGATCGTGAAGTCGGGGAAGAAGGTCACCCGGCTGTTTTCGAGTTCTATTGGTGGGGCCATTCGAGCCGTTTGTAAAATAGTGTCTCTGTCCCTGTAGTTGAAGACTCTTGCCACTATAGGTCGTGGGTGAGCTCCGGGCTTGGGTCTGCCACCGGGCACTCTGTGTGCCTGCTCGACCGTGAAAAATTTTGACAGTCTCGTGGGTTGTAGATGCTTTGTGACCAGGTCCTCCACAAACAGGTCTGCCGCCTGTCCCTCGGCGCGTTCCGGAACTCCAAGAATTCTCACGTTGTTGCGTCGTGAACGCCCTTCATACTCGTCCTGGAGGTCCTCCAATCTATCGCTCCGGGTCTGTAGCTCAGTCACCTTCTTTTGTAGGGTGGAGGTGTCCTTGACCAGCACCATATACTCTTAATGGCAGCACTGCACTTACAATGTCTAAGAATGGACTTAGACACTGTAGGGGTACAGGGCTCATGCACCTGTACCCTCACCACTGGTATAGTGCACCCAGCTAGAGGGGTGACTGACCTATGCCAGGGCAGTGGGTTGTAGGCATGGCACACAGAGATGTGTGCCATGTCGACTCTTCACTTTGTTCTGCACCAAAACACGCAGCCTGCAAAGGCAGTGTGTGTGTGTGTGTAAGGGTACAGGACCTCTAGGGGTGGCACAATAAATGCTGCAGCCCTTAGAGGTCTTCCCTGGTCACAGTGCCCTGGGTACCGGTGGTACCATTTACCAGGGGCTGACCTGTGGCCAGAGATGCCAATTGGGTTAGTTTTGGGGAAAGAACACAGGCCCGGGGAACCTGATAGGCAGGGACCCAGGGCACATCAAGTAAAAGTGCATCAGTAGTCTGGCAAAAAGTGGGGGGGTTACTGCAACAGAAACCCACTTTCCTACATATGTGTCCTACTCCAATGTAGCACTGGATACTATGTAAAACATTTATTCCCAGATTTACAGTATGTATGCTATCAGGGGTGCAACTAGGCCCGAACTTCAGGGGGAGGGGGGAGGGCTAACACTCCCAGCAAGGGCTGGCCCTAGCACTGGTTGCACATGGTGCAGCAGTCTTTTTTGACGCCCCTCCCCCATTTCCTCCTTCTCCATGCATTCCCTAACTACCACTCACCAACAATGCACCTCATCTCTCTATAGCACCTGTCTGACAAACATTTCATTTTTTTTTATAGTGCTACTCATAGTTTACTCACACTCAGTTCTGTGATCTGCATGGTACACGTTCTTTGTAGCAGGCACATTAACCCTCTGCACTGTGTGGGTGGGAGGAGTGCCCATGTGAGTGCAGAGTGAGCAATGCGACAGTGTAAGAGTAGGGTAAGAGGAGTGACTGCAGGGTGAGTGAGGTGATATGAATTTGGGTGTGGATGTAAGTGCAGAGTGGGACGAATGAATGCATGGTTAGTGATGGGCTTGTTTGAGTGAGATTGCAGATTCAGCAGTGAGGGAGGACAGGTGAGTGAAGTGTCACATGAGTGGAGGGTTAGTAGTGTGCTCGTGTGACTGCAGAGTGAGGTACAGGGTGAACAGCACAAGTGCATTGTGAGTGCTGAGTGATCACTGTGAGTGCAGGGTGAGCGGGTGAATGGTGTGAGTGCATGGTGATCAGTGTGAGTGCAGGGTGAGCGTGAAAGTGAAGGGCGAGAATGAGGAGGGAGTTGTCTGAATGCAGGTGTTCCAACCTCGGAAATACTGCTTCCCACCGATAGTTCCACTGTTCAGCTGACTGACCGTAACGCGTAACGCGGAGACACGACGTGGAGGCTGACGCTGTTTGACGTGCGTGCACTTCCGGGAGAGCGGTGAGCAAGAGACGCGACGCGGGGACTGTGAACCGCCGGTCCCCAATATCGTGAAAGCCAGCACGGAGCAGAGGAGCTAAGGAGCGAGGCGGAACTGCAGCAGGTAACTGCCTCAGTCGGGATTTAAGCCAGCACGATTCAGCACCACGCCCCTGGCTCAGCAGCAATGGCAACGGCAAAATTTAACTTGGGAGCCAGTAGCCTGGAGAGGTGTGTTGGACTGGGGGTTTTAAACTCCCAAAATCCTGTGCCTAGCAGTAAGCCCTGAAACGTCCGCCGGCAGGCGGGGAGGCAAAGGGCCCAAGGCCAAGGGGTCCTGGGGGGCACAACAGAGGAGGAGCTCAAAAGAAAGTACTTAAGTAAAAGGAAGCCCCTAGGCAGAAGCAGGGAATACGGTCAGCCAGCCAGCCAGTGCACAGTGGAGGTAAGTGAGACCAGTAATTGACTTTAGGCTACTTATTTTATAAACTATTTCTTGTTCCAGTTTATAGGGCTTAGAAAATTTGCACGCCTAATTATACACTGATAAAAGGGTGGCGGAGTTAATACACGGTGACGCAATACGCTGCCAGGAAGGAGGCCTGAGATTCATACAGCAAATGTAACCACATTTGCATTTCAAAAGCTAAAGAGTTCGGAAGGCGTCCCTGAAAGATGGCACCAAGGAAGCCAAAAGTTTACAAAGGGCGAAAAGATCCTGACAGCCTCATTAATGAGTCTAAACCTGAAAATGGGACTTTGGTAGAGTGTTTGGTATCTCCCAAGGGAATGGTAAAGAGGTCTTCAAAGAGAAACAAAAGTACAGTCGACTACACCCACTTAGGAGGGAAAGGAGGAGTGCAAGTGTCCAAATCAATAAAGGACTTTGTGGGAAGCATTTTAAGAGAATGCAAACCCCTGTAAGAACCCTGGATTTAAGTAAAGAACCATTGAATGAACAAGTGAATTTGGGTGACTGTGCTACCGGGTCGGATGTATCCTTCTGTAATCAAATGAATTTAAGTCGAATCGATCCCATCTCGGAACCCAGATTATCTTCTTCACCTCGGATTTTCTCCCTGTCCGACGGCGTCGATATGGATTGTGAAGGGATGGCCTTAACTGATTCAAAGAGCTAGCGGAGAAATGATTCCGCCCAGACTAACATCTAGGACTGCCAAGAATACGGGGCAACCCGAAAATCAAGGAATTGAATCTATAGAATCCTCAGCACGTAGTATTACGCTGGGTATAGATATATCAGCTACACCTTCGGCTTCAATGCTAGACATAATGCTGATGTTACAAAAACTCTGCAAGGGTTGCTAGAGGTGTCTGTGTTAAATAACAACATCTTAAAAACCCATGAAATTCAATTTCAGAAAATTGTAGGGGAATTGCAAGAGATCAGGGACCTAATGCCAACAGTAGTGAGATCGGTCCAAGTCCCGGATCCCCCGATGCAGGGTGGTGCCAGGGACTCTGAGCAAACGACCAACCCACAGGAGGTCTATATCTCTAGATGCCAGATGCTGGTAAACAGATGGAGGGATCAATTGGTGTATAGGCGCTATAACCTGCGGAGAGGCACGAGAAGATCGGTGGCTCAAATGGGAAAACCTAAGGTTGTGAAAAAAGGAAGGGATAAAGGAGTCCCAAAGGATATTAAGAAAGGGGGCAGAGAAGAAGTAACCCATCAAGTGTGCTGCACCATACTAAGAAATAGGAGGTCAATGAGAGACCCTGAGAGTGCTCCAAGGGTGGGGGATGTGGTAATGGGGGAAACAAATGTTCAATTAAAGCCAGCGCCATCAAATAAGAGGGAGGCCAAAGTGGCCAATCCGCATGAAAATCCCCAGGGGCGAAGGGATAAGAACAGAAATCTAGCTGGGGGTGAGGGATCACTAAAAATTTCCAGGGAAAGGAATTTGAAGGAAGGGGAGCTATTTGGTGCAATGCCTGCAGAAGATATGGGTAATTTGTGGCTATATTTTGAACCAGTTGAAATAGAGAAGGGAAGAAAAAAAGGAAGGAAGGTCATTCCCCTAAATCGTTCCCAGCTCATATTCTCCTTCTCTAAATGCCCAAGTCTGAGGGAATTTGGCACGAAGGACCTAAGACAAGTAGGATTTGGCCATAATAATAAAGGGAAAGAATTTACCAAGGTATTAGTATACTCAAGCCTGGTAAAAACAGCTATTGTAAAAGCCGAAAAAGAGATAGCGAATGAAGGGATAAGGTTAATACCGGTTGGGGAACTGGTGGGGAGGAACCAGCATGACAAGGCCTTTTTGTCCTGTCATTCAGGCTTGGGGAAAAGGCAGATAAGGTTGATTCAATCAATCAATCAATCATATCATTTGTAAAGCGCACTACTCACCCGTGAGGGTCTCAAGGCGCTGGGGTGGGGAATGCTGCTACTGCTCGAAAAGCCAGGTCTTGAGTTTTCTGAAGGTCAGCAGGTCTTGGGTCTGCCGTAGGTGGATGGGGAGGGTGTTCCAGGTCTTGGCGGCGAGGTGGGAGAACGATCTGCCACCGGAGGTCGCTCTTCGGAAGCGGGGGACAGTGGCGAGGGCGAGGTCGGCGGAGCGGAGCTGCCGGGTGGGGGTGTAGAAGCTGAGTCGTCTGTTGAGGTACGTTGGTCCGGTGTTGTGGAGTGCCTTGTGTGCGTGGGTGAGGAGTTTGAAGGTTATCCTCTTGTTGACCGGGAGCCAGTGCAGGTCTCTCAGGTGGGGTGTGATGTGGCTGCGGCGAGGGATGTCGAGGATCAGGCGTGCAGAGGCGTTCTGGATGCGTTGGAGCCGTCTCAGGAGTTTGGCCGAGGCTCCTGCGTAGAGGGCGTTTCCGTAGTCCAACCTGCTGCTGACGAGGGCCTGGGTGACCGTTCTTCTCGTTTCAGTGGGGATCCACTTGTAGATCCTGCGGAGCATGCGGAGGGTGTTGAAGCAGGCGGAGGAGACGGCGTTGACCTGTTTAGTCATGGAGAGGGTGGAGTTGAGGATGACCCCTAGGTTGCGTGCGTGGTCGGTGGGTTTTGGGGCGGTTCCCAGTGCGGTCGGCCACCAGGAGTCGTCCCAGGCCGAAGGGGTGGATCCGAGGATGAGGACCTCCGTCTTGTCCGAGTTCAGCTTCAGTCGGCTGTTCCTCATCCATGATTGTAGGTGATGCATGGGTAAGAGAAAGTATGAGAATTGCAGTTGAGAACCATGAGTTGGGTAAACCCTGGGGTTATTGGACCCCTGATGATTGTTGGCTAAGTTCTCCCCACTGGAATCATACTATGGTTGATCACCTCAGCGATATTGATTAGGGAATAGGGGTGTCGCATAGCATGAATTTTATATCTTGGAATGTTAATGGGCTAGGAGGCGAGATAAAAGTCGAAAGCATAAAACAACTAGCCCAGGGAGCAGAGATAATCGGCTTACAGGAAACTTGGCTATGCGACAATACCCCTGTCTTTGAAGGTTTCGCACAACTGCACAGGCACGCAAGTAGAAAAAGGTTCAGGCGCCCAGCCGGGGGGATCATGACTCTCATCTCAACTAGGATCGCGAAAAAGGTGATGCCTGTAAAAGTGACATGTAAATGGTAAGGGTGGGCGGAATTTGCGTAGTCGTGTTACGCAAATCTCAGCGAAATTGCTAAAAATTTCTGCGAGCACGCGGAGATTCTGCGAAATCGCGGAATTGCTGGTCCCGTCCGTTCGCGGTGTGTTTTTGCGTGCTCGCGGGGAAATATATCGCTAACTTGCCCATGCGGTCGCTAACGGGCGCGGCCATCTTGTTTTCACTTGTCTCGCCCGCTCGCGATGGTATTTCCTGTTCCGGGTCGCGTATTGCATGCTCCCGCCCGCTCGCGATGCTTATTTCCAGTTCCGGGTCGCGTATTGCATGCTCCCGCCCGTTCGCGATAAGGGTTTCCTGTTCGGGAACGCGCATTACGTGTTCGCGACGCTTTTTGCGTGCTCGGGGGGGAAATATCGCGCGAACTTGCCCATGCGGTCGCAATGGGCGCGGCCATCTTGTTTTTGAGTCTATTGCTATGGTTCTGGGCCTGCTTTTCAATCCTCCCTCTATCTTTTCAATCCTTTGTTTCTGTAAACTTTTTTTGGGTCTTTTTTATTTATTATCTATCTCTCTATTTTCCTGATTCTATATTTTGAGTTTTTGTCTACTTTTTGTGTGTTTTTAACTACTTTTTCACATTTTTTCTATTACCTGCTTTTTCATTTCTTTTACTTACTTTTTTGTAATTCCTACCTTTTCTTTTCCGTCCCCCGCCTACCCAGAACCATGGCAAAGGGCCACAGCCACAGGGCTCGAAGTCGGAGCCAGAGCCGCGACCGCCTTCCTTGCGGAAGGCGGCACCAAAGAGGGTGCAGGCACGGGCCTTATTTAATGAGTCGGAGGTGGCCGCTCTGTTTTTTTTTGTTCAGCGCCACCTCCCCTTAACCCTGGCAGCAGGCGGCAGGCCTGGGTCCGGGTACGGGCTCCGGGAGCGTCGGCAGCGGTGGGGCAAGGTGCGTCGGGCAGTGTTTCGCTGCTCTGGTGTCCGGCGCACCAATAATCAGCTGACGCACCGGTGGTCCGATATTCTGGACCGGGAGCAGGACCTGCTGGACCTGCTAGGAGTGGAGGTCCCGGGGCTTGGTGAGTAGCTATTTAATATTACTACTTTGTGTTCTGCTCTGTGTTATATATTGCGAATATATATTTTTTTCCGACCAGCAAGAATGCTGCTGCTTACATTGCAGGTAAATTACGTTTACAAATCTGTCATTGTTATGACACAGGCGCTCGGCGCTACTAATCTTACTTGTTTGCAACTTTGCGCTCGCTTGGCCTGATCATTATGTAAGAGTTTACTTTAGAGAACTTAAGTGATGTAATGCTAGAGAGAGTAGTCCTTCCTTTGTCCTCCTGCCACTAAGAAGGGATAGTGGTGGATTGATAGGTTTAGTTACTTATTAGTTGGTAATTTGTAAGTGGTGTGCGTGACGCATCCTCTGTCATGTCACGTGCTGCTGAGTGCTGCTTACCCCAGTCCTTCGCAGAACCTTTTGTAGTTTGTTTTCTGAGTGTTAATAGGCTTATATCATCACTAGCAGAACATCAGCAGCAACCAGCCAACAATTTGGTGTATGCAAAAATGTATGCATGTGTCCTCCATCTATGCATTTTTGAGGACTAAAATAAATGGAAATGCAGACTTACTGAACAATTGGCCCGTCTGGATTGGAATAGGTGGGCTAGGTCAGGTGGTAGTTAGGCTTGCTAGACGGTCCGTGAATCTCGCAATACTACCAGTCGATCAGATAGGTCAATTTTATTGCAATTGTTGTTACCCAAAAGTTTTTGGTGCGTATTTTAAAATATTTTATTTATTTCACACCAAACTTTAATTTTTGTCTCTTTCTTTATGAAATCTTACATGATCAGCAGCACCCAGGGGCAAGAAGACGGGGTCGCAGGCGGTGGGCCACGAAGATCAACAAGATGCCTCCCAGGGACAGGACCGCTCCTCTATCGAGGGCTCTGCTGCTGGCCCCAGTAAGTCCTCCAGTGGTTAATATTATTAATTATATTTCCCAAACTTTTCCTGCACCTTATTTTTTCCGAACTATTATTTAGGTATCCTCCTAATTCGAATTTTGACAAAATCTTCTTTGCTCTATACTATCTGTTTCTAAATTCTTGTTATCCCTGCCTCTAACTGCGTCTGCTATGACTCTCTGTACTACTACTATTAGTCTGTCTGTAGCTAAGCTTGCCCAGTTGCCCACTCTTTATTTAAAATATTTTAAATAAAACTCATATTCACCAATAGCTATAGCCATTGAGTCCAGTCCTTTGAGTTGTCCTCTTCTACTACTTCTAGTCTTCTTATTCTTGAGGCTTTTCGACAATTCCCACCAAGAAAATGCCCAACCACATTTTAGAATTTTAGATAGGATAGGACATACTACTACTGTTGTAGGGATTCTGCACATACAGAACTTTGCACAAGAAAATAGGACGTTGGTGATGGGAGGTTGGACCTTCCTCACACCTCAATCAGAAGCCACCACAATCCCCTGACCAACTAGTTATAGTGTCTCATTACTCCGAAACGCCCCCCAAAATACCCAATGAGTAGACAACCCAGACAACATAACACTCCCAACCTCTGTCGCGGAAGCAATGCACACCCTTTTGCTCACTCTCTCGTGTAAGTCCACACCAAATACCACCGAGTCTATGTAAGTTCAAAAGGTTTATTTTTATTTCCAACTGACAAGCTCTGTACGTTGTATAATGCAGCAGCAACAGCAAAATGCATAAGATTAAAACAATAAACATTGTTACACTTAGTTAGACTTACAAGTTACTTACAACTACAAGTCCATAGAAGCCAAAAGGCGAGATCATGATAACTGAACAGTGGTGGAAGAACCACCCTCCCCTTGGTAGGAATCTAGTTTATATAAAATTATAAATGGAGATGTGAGAATTCTGGGGAGCCCTCACCTTAGAAGAACCTAGTACTGGTTACATCATAAGGTCTGCAAAGCTCTGGTTCTTCGTATAAGGGAATCTTCCGTCTGTAATGAGAAAAATGGTGCGCGTTAGTATAGTGCAAGCATTTCTCAGTCATGCCAAAAAGTGCAGTTTTTTTATGGATAAGCAATATGGACTAACACCAGAACTCAATAACAAAGTCGGTTGTTTTTCGACCTTGTACGCAGCGCTCAGACAGTAGCAGTATGAGCTCATGTGGGCTCAAAGGCGTCTTTCACAACAAGCTGTGAGGTAACTTGCGCAAAAATAAAAGACAGAGCTAAAATGGTTGCATGTCTCGGGGTAACTTAGCAAAGACTAGAATGACCCTAGGGACCATATAACACTACCAGTGTCTACTCTACTACCTGATTTATACTAGTGATGTATGTTGTATATGTATTATGTATGTATTAACTTTTTTTTCATTCTTGCTAGTCAAAAATAGGGGAGGTGTATATGGCATCTGAAAAATGTGTAATGTTTTTTCTAGGCGTACTACCGACCACCAGAACCGGGGCCAGCGGCGAAGGTGACGCGGCCGCTGAGGGTGCAGGCGATGCGGCAGTTGGAGGAGCTGCAGGGGGTGAGCCAGCAGCAGTGGTGGGCGGTGGTAAGTTATATTCCTAATCCTTACTTATTGACATTACACTCGCTGCAAGGGTGTAATGTGTACTGTACTGTTGAGACTTAAGTAAGAAGTTGTTGTGAACGGTTGAAGAAGACACCCTTTACTTAGCATTAGCAATAGCATTAGCGACGGGAGTGTACTGAGAGTAACCAATGGCCTCTTCTATCGGACTTCAACTCAGCTGTGAAATTTTTATGGAGAAGACAAAGTCTGATCAGATGACCTTGATGGATGGGTTGAACGAAAAGAGAAAGAAGGGTGGAAGGAGGAAGGACGGGCGAGATTTTATATTTATGACTGGCAGAGAAGGATACGTGGGATGCATGCATAGGTGTGTGATATGAATCAGATGCATGGGTGGTGGAATGCCTGAAACTCCCACAAATGTTCGAGGCTGAGGTAGTGGGAGGATAGATACATACCACAAATGTTACGTACTGTGCTTGCTAGTGCTACTGTGCCACTATGTGTAGAATGAATTTGTCTGACTGCTTTGCTAAGAGTATATTTTACAATAGTCTTGTTTTTTCTTCTTGATATAGCGACTCCTTCCAAAGGTAAAGTCGACAGGAAGGAGTTGGCAGCCAAGGCCCGGCGCCGGAAGCTGGAGACCATACAGGCCGAATACCAGCGGCTGGTTCTTCTTCTGGAGGAGGAGGAGGAGGAGGAGGAGGCGGCAGCAGCTGTAGCCTCCTCCAATGCCCCGGGCCCCAGACAACCCCTACAGTGTTACGGCGCCACCGCCTGTCAGCCGCCCGCCGCCACACAGCAAGAAGCACTGCTGCCCCCCCCGTGGATGCAACTGCCGCGCGCTGAAGCACCGCGTGGCCCGCCTAGAGGAGCGCATCCGTGTCCTGGAGAGGCGAGCCCGCTGAGACCCCGTTTATTTATTGCCCCTTTTTTATAGCTTCTTTTGGTGGGTGGGAATCGGGCGTTGGGTTTTGGACTTTTGGACATTTGTTGGACTTTTTCGTTCCGGGACATGAACATTGGTTGGGGTTAGGGAGAGGGGTGGGTCAGGTGTTGTGGGATTTTTTTTACATAGTTTCTTTTTGTTAGGGTATTAAATTACATATTTAGACTTTATACAATGTGGTTAATGTTTTGTGGGTGGGGTTACTGTTTTACGTCACACGGTTTCCTTGCTGGTGCAGTGCCACAGCCAGTGTTTGATTTAAATAATTGGCTGAGTTACTAAGACACAAACAGACAGATGCGGTACCCCTCACTGAGGGACTTGTCCTACTAGTACTGTCAGTCTCTCCTCCTAATCTATGCATTCTGCAACTGGACTCAAAGGGGTGTGTGAAATAGAATTAGTGAAAAAAATTCTGTTATTAATTATGCCTCCCCCAAACTTCTTCTCTTACCTGTGCTTGATGTTTAACTTGGGCACGGCGATGGCTGCATGGTGATGATGGTTTTCTTTCCCAACATGCCATGGTTGTGGTGGTAGTAGTAGTAGACCCTGGCAGTTTCACTTGCAAATAAAAGAAAATGAGACAGTCAGTCGCCTGAGAGAGACTGTGGGAGGAGTAGTAGAACGAAGTACAGTACGGAACATACTGCCAAACAATAATATGCCAAAATACAAGGAAACATAATGGTTGCGGGGATAGCCTAGTACATAGAGTTACAAACTCTAGCTGTGTTGAGTCACTCGACTAGGCCTACAGTACACCGTGACTCGACACAAGCGTAACCGTTAGTGCTGTTTCGGAGGATGACAACAAATCCAATCTATGCCGGCAATTAATGTTGATGGATTAGGTTCCTTTGGTAAAAAAAAAAATCGCAAATATACTGCTCATAGGAGGGTGGGCAAGCAGAAGATCCGCGCCCTGCCTTGAAAATACATTTTTGTTGCTTTAGCCACATCCGCCCCAGCAAGCGTGTGATAAATTATTGGTGTACATTTAATTTAGTCACACCTCAATAAGTCACACAGCCTGGGGGAAGAGGGTTAGGGTTTGATGAATGGTTGGGAAGGGGGTTTTGGGAAAGGTTTGACAAAGAAAAACAGTACGCATGGACAAAAACAAAACACAATCTTGGCAGACAACCATATCCATAAATCAGTTAAGGGAGAAAAAGGAAATGCATGCATGATGATGATAACTTGATGGTTAATGATAGTACTTACTAACTACTACTACTAGACAATTAGACAGTACAGGGCAGCAGTATATTATGCAATTTGCCTTGCCTGTCTGCCCTCAGAGAGACCCGAATTACATTCAGTTTCTGTTGTGTTGTACCGGCCTGGGCTTAAAGATAGCAAAGAATTGCCAAAAATTGCTGTAGGGATGAATTGAATTATAAGCAGAGAGCAAACATAACAACAACAACACACAGTATTAATGATTGAAGACAAAAAAAGAATCAAATTTAAAAGATGATGAAAGTTGATACTGTTACTGTATGTTATCCTGGTTAAAATGTGGAGTTGCATCTCGGCATTCGTCTTGGTCCTCCCTTCCATGGACGCTCCGGCCATCAATCTTGGGTGACGCCACTGCCTGCCTGGCAGATGTAGATTCATTGGTAAGGTAAGTGAGAGTAGTTTTTCCCAGTGTAGCACAGGGTAAGGGCCGGCCTGTAATTGCAGATGGGAAAACAAAAGGGATATTGAAAAATCAAGTAGAAAAAAAATGCCTAAATTACGGTGGAGTGCAACAAGAACACTTTCAGAGGCGGCAAGGATTTGGATACATCATGTCTACTCTAGTCTGTTTCCAGCATTCACCTCCAACAACAACAGGACAGAGCAGGCCCACGGCACCCGTGACACATCCTCCATTTAGCGTACATTTTTTGACAGAGGCAGACAAAGCAGATATACAGCAACATAGCATTTTACAAATTAAGTGACTAAATCAATGCCCCGCTGTCAGTCATACCACCACACTCGACTCCACCACTACACAGACATGTAGGTCTGCAGTGGTTGTTGTTGACTTGGTTACCTTTTAATGCACTCATGAAAAGCACTGAGTTATTCCATCAATCATCTCTGATCGTACTGAGGGACTGCGAAGAGATAATGTCACTGTGGTCATCATCATGGTGTGTTGTCCAACTCAGTGTGCAGTAGTGTAGAGATTGAGTCCCCTTTCCATATTCAAAATGCAATGGATCGGCCTGCAGTAGAAGTAGAAAATAGGTATTGAAAAACAAGAATGGAAACAAACATTGCATTGAGTTACTTTTAGTGTGTAGATTAGATAATAGTACACAATAAATTACCTTCATGCACTACAAACAACAACAACACAAATCACTCAGTCAGCGTCCAATGCATGTCATCATTCATTACCTGTTCCTTCTCATCTTCAGTTAATGGGCAGTCTGTATCGGCTCGGAAAGGAGGATAGCTATAGTAGTCATCATCATGTTCCACTTCTTTTGGAGAGACTCAACGAGGCAAGATTTTAGTTTTTCTTCGATTATGCTACATCCAATTATCATCTGGCTTGAGGGCAATAGATTTAGGTCGATTCAGGAGGAGCAGGACTCGGAGGAGTGGACTGAAATGCAGAGAGCTGAAACTCATATAAGGCAATAAAATACGAAGACGGTGGTGATGGATTTGTTGTGATTTGAAGTTTCCAAACAGAAAGACAGACACACAAATAGAAGTAAATAAGGGAGAACCACAGTAAGAAGTGGAAGCCTAGTTGTCAGGGAAGTATAGCTCGTCCTCAAACTCTGGAGGTTCAACCAGAAGTAGGTAATCAGCATCCAACACGCTACTTCCGTCACCTGAGCCGCTGTCCTCATCTTCCTGCGTTGATTCATGTATTGTGTAATTCGGTGGTATAAATTGCTGATTCATTTTGATCATGGTTAACCTCTCAACGTTTTTGGGTGAGAGACTGGTCCTTTTCACTGTTACAATGGAACCAGCAGCACTGAAAACACGTTCAGAAGAGACACTTGTGACAGGGCAAGCCAGATAGTTTATCGCCAGCCTGCTGAGCACTGGCCATTGGCCCCTTTTGCCATACCAATACCGCAATGGGTTTTGATCAATGTAGACCTCTGTTGGGTCATCCAGGTAGGCCTGGACCATTCGGTCAATGTTCAGGGGTGCTAAACTTAGTGCAGCCTCTTTTGTCTTTGCATCAGCACTGGACCTAGCAAGTCCTTGCTGTAAATACCAATCCTGTGCCGTTTGTACTGGGGCTGATGATCCGGTTATTGCTGTTGTCGATAGTGTTGGTGACAGCTGTGAACAAAATGCACTGCCCACAGGCTCTGAAGTTGAACTTGACGCCGGATGCTCTGCTGCAGTACTTGACGTGGGTTTGAGGCCTTTAATTACCAGCCGTTCATTTTCCAATGTACTGGCTGCCTCAGCTATCCAAGTTTTGTACCGGGCAACATCCACTTCTGAAAAAGGGAGTAATGTCTTACTGTGCAGTGCCGATTTGTACCGTGGATCCAGAATTGTGGCACAAATGTAATGTTGTTGTGACTCAATCTTATTTTGCACCCTTGCATTTTCACTTAAGCGACATGATAAGCTCTCCACCAACTCATATGCTTCTTTTTTTCCCTCCACACCTTTGTACGCTTCACACACCCCCTTCAGCTGTTGCTCTAGCATGTGCAACAATGGGATAGCTTGGCCCATAGTACAGTCCTCCTTGCTGACTTCACGTGTGAAGACCTCGAAAGGAAGAAGCATCTCTGTAAGAGATTTAACTAGGCACCATTGGTCCATCTGAAGGGTCATGCCTTTCACAGTAGCATCCGCCCTTCTCATGACATATTCATTGATTGGTCTGTACTGCTCAAACAGATGGTCAAGCATGTAATACGTTGAGTTCCAACGTGTTGCCACCTCCTGGATGAGTGCTTTGACTGTCATTCTATAGTCACGTTGAATGATCCTCAGCTGCTTCCGGGCTTTAAAAGAATGGCTGAAATGCGTGCATATTCTGCGGCAGGTGGTCAGTAAGTTGCTGACTATGGGTTCTTTTTTCAGAAAGTCTTGAACTATAATGTTAATGCAGTGCGCCAAACACGGGACCCTGAAATACTCACCAAGCGTCATGGCCTTAAGTATATTACTGCCATTATCCGTGGCAACAAAACCAATGTGAAGCCCTCTGGGGCGCAGCCATTCAAAGACCTTGCTGTTAAACTCTTCCAAAATGTTTTCAGCAGTATGAGATTTCTCCATGGCGAACATGGCTACAGTTGCATGTTTCCGAGAAGCATTAAAAATTGCAGCTGTGTCAACAGCACCTACTTCAGATAGCTTGTCTCTAACCCCCACAAAGAGACCCAGTGTGCAGTGATGCACATGTAATCAGTGGCTTGGCAACTGGTCCACATGTCTGTTGTCAGGTGGATTTTGTGAACAGCACTCTGCTGCAAAGCTTGTCCAACCAATTCCAGCACATCGTGATGTAGTGCTGGAACAGCAACTCGGGCGAAATAGGACCGGCTGGGAACCTTCCATTTAGGGCAGATGGCTGACACAAATTCAAGGAAACCCACCCCTTCCACAAATGAAAAAGGGAGAAGGTCCAGCGCTAACATTTTAGCCAGCTTCGCATTGTACAACCGTGCCGTTGGGTCGTTGCGTTGGTACTGCCCCTCCGACCTAAGCATGCTGTCAATGGTAGGCTGGAATATTTTCCTTTGTGGTGCACCTTTCTTCTTGAACCCAGCTAGGCTCAACGACGCTGCACTTTTGCTCATTGCAGTGCCCGGTTGCCTTTGTGTCTCATGTTGACTCTTACTACGGTGCCACTCAGATGTTGCTGAGGATGTGGGAGTTACCAGTACACTGCTGGGGGTAGGGCTAGAAATGTCTCCCTCTTGTTGACCTTCCACCGCGATCATATCTTCCCCTAATTCTTCATCCCCAACAACAGCAATGGGTCCAGTTTTCCTTTTTTCTAAGTGAAGTAGGTGAGCCTCCCACTTGATAGTGTGGTGTTTTTTGAGATGACTTGTTTGTCCTCCGATACCATAGTTTGTACCAAGCTTACCCCGCTTAACAGGCTGCCGACAAATTGAGCATATAGCAATGTTCTCCTACTTACTGCTAACCGAAAAGAAGTCCCAAACTGGGGAGGAGAACTTTCTGGCGCTGCTGAAGGTGCCACTTTCAATACCAGATGAAATGGAGGGTGTGCATGGAATTTGACTCTGTGCACTTACATTACCACCACCTACTGAGGTGGTGGTTGAGCTGGATGTAGGTCCCTGCCGGACCTTTGCAAAGGCAAATATGGAAGCTGGAGGTCGTGTTGGCTTTACCTGTGTTGGTGGTATCCGTGCTACAACCCTCGCAGCGATTTGGGATAGTCTAATAAGGTTGGTCTCCATCTCCGCAGGCCCAGGAGTGATGTTCGTGATGACTGGCTCTTCATCATCATCATCATCAACCCCCTCGTCTACATCTACCTCCATAACTGTAAGGCTTTCTGGAACCTTCCTTTTCACTAGCCTTGTCTTGTGGCGTGCATCACTCTCAGGCTGAGCTGGTGGCTTCCAAGTGGCATCTAGATCATCAGAAGCAGGGCTTGAAGAAGAAGTTGATGGACTAACCCTCCTTTTCCTTGCTGGGGGTATGGAAGACAATGGATCTTCTGGAACAGTGGCTTGCTCCTCTTCGTCTGCAAAAGCTCGATTTCCTGAACTGCCCCTACTTCAGGTGGAACAACTACTATTGTGGGCTGTGGTTCCGGCTGTGGTTCCGGCTGCGGCTGTGGTTGCGGCTGTGGTTCCGGCTGTGGTTGCGGTTCCGGCTGCGGCTCTGGCTGCGGCTGGGGTTGCGGCTGGGGTTGCGGCTGGGGTTGCCCACTTATCTGCTGAGTTTCCGCCTGCGAGTGCGTGGATTGGGTACTACTTTGCGATAATGACATTTCAACATCACTGGTCGTTAGTAGACTGGCTACCTCTGCCACAGTCATGGGCTTAGGCCTAGGTTGCTGGGGTGGGCCCACTGATGCAGAGGTGCTGCTCCCAGCTTGGTCCCCGCTGGACACCGCTGCTGCAGGCGTAAGTTTTTTTACCAAAAACACATCGGCCGGCACACCAGTCTTGGCAAGTGCCACTTCCTTCTTCTGTCCCTTCTTCTCACTGGCAACTTTCTTGGTACTGGAGGACCTGGTACCTTTCTTTGGGGCCATCTTCTTCAGATGTCAGCAGGACGCAGGTGCACAAGTTGCAGAGATGTCTGTGGTCACACGTGGACGTGACGCGCAGCAGGACTTCTGCCTGGCAGTACAACGGGTGATGATGACACCTCCTCCTCTGTCTTTTTGTACACCTAAAAGCAAAGAAGCCAGGAGAAGAACATCAGTGAAATGTTGCATTTGTTGTTGTGGTTCAATTACTAGCAGTACAAACAAACAAATAAAAGATATAAATTAGTATAGCCATTTGTGAGACTGTCAACAAGGGCTTTCATGGTATACTGTGTACACTGTCAGGAAGGATAGGAAAGAAGAGGAACAACAACCAAAATACAAATGTAATAGAAGTGGACCCTGTTTGGCATTACATTATTTGCTCAGTCATCACATCATTCAGGGAGCTGCAGCTGGCAAAGGGGATGGATGCAAGCAGTAAGCCAAAAGGAAAACCATGCAGGCCTAAATGGCAAAAGCAGCACACTTAGTTAACTCCCACCAGAAATGGCCACCAGCCACATGGACACTCACAAATCACAAGCAACAAGCATGAGGCCTGGAAAACAATGTACTGAAAACAGGCCTACGATAGCCAGGCAAAGGCTGCATGGTAAACCACACTGCTTTGCCTGTAATGCAATAAAATGCAAAAACGAAAATACACAGGGCTAAACAAGGCCTGCAACACACCACACACAACTAAGACATGTATTTAACACACCCCAAAAAACTGAAATACACCCAAAAATCCACATTTTGCAATTCAATCCAATGCCATCCATGTGCCCTAAATGATGTTTAAATTGAACAGAACACACAGAAACAGTTGTTTCATGCACCCCTGACTACCTCTGGGCCCACTGGATGAAAGGCCTGTTGGCAGACTAGGCTACAAGCTTGCAGGCCTATGGATAAAAGCACACTACCGGCCTTCAAAATGGCCGCCAGCCTCATGGCCAGGCCCACAACAACAAGAAACTGAAGACAGACAATGCAGGGCTATGGCAAAAAGCACACTGCCTGGCTTCAAAATGGCCACCAGCCTCATGGCCAGGCCCACAACAACAAGAAACTGAAGACAGACAATGCAGGCCTATGGCAAAAAGCACACTGCCTGGCTTCAAAATGGCCGCCAGCCTCATGGCCAGGCACACAACAACAAGAAACTGAAGACAGACAATGCAGGCCTATGGCAAAAAGCACACTGCCTGGCTTCAAAATGGCCGCCAGTCTCATGGCCAGGCCCACAACAACAAGAAACTAAAGACAGACAATGCAGGCCTATGGCAAAAAGCACACTGCCTGGCTTCAAAATGGCCGCCAGCCTCATGTGCAGGCCCACAACAACAAGAAACTAAAGACAGACAATGCAGGCATATGGCAAAAAGCACACTGCCTGGCTTCAAAATGGCCGCCAGCCTCATGGCCAGGCCCACAACAACAAGAAACTAAAGACAGACAATGCAGGCCTATGGCAAAAAGCACACTGCCTGGCTTCAAAATGGCCACCAGCCTCATGGCCAGGCCCACAACAACAAGAAACTGAAGACAGACAATGCAGGCCTATGGCAAAAAGCACACTGCCTGGCTTCAAAATGGCCGCCAGCCTCATGGCCAGGCCCACAACAACAAGAAACTGAAGACAGACAATGCAGGCCTATGGCAAAAAGCACACTGCCTGGCTTCAAAATAGCCGCCAGCCTCATGGCCAGGCCCACAACAACAAGAAACTGAAGACAGACAATGCAGGCCTATGGCAAAAAGCATACTGCCTGGCTTCAAAATGGCCGCCAGCCTCATGGCCAGGCCCACAACAACAAGAAACTGAAGACAGACAATGCAGGCCCATGGCAAAAAGCACACTGCCTGGCTGGCTTCAAAATGGCCGCCAGCCTCATGGCCAGGCCCACAACAAGAAGCCTAGGCCACAAAGGGAAACACATGCAGGCCTTAGTATATGGCTAAAGCAGCACACTTGTAACTCCCACCAGAAATGGCTACCAGCCACATGGACACTCACAAATCACAAGCAACAAGCAGGAGGCCTGGAAAACAATGTACTGAAAACAGGCCTATAATAGCCAGGCAAAGGCTGCATGGTAAACCACCCTGCTTTTGCTTTGCCTGTAATGCAATAAAATGCAAAAACGAAAATACACAGGGCTAAACAAGGCCTGCAGCACACCACACACAACTAAGGCATGTATTTAACACACAGCCCAAAAAACTGAAATACACCCCAAAAAAACACATTTTCCAATTCAATCCAATGCCATCCATGCCCCCTAAATGATGTTTGAAATTAATAAATACATCACACAGCAATCCATGACCCATGACTAGCTCTGGACCTACTGGCTACCCACAACAATTTATTTTAAAAAATGATGAAAAGTACCAAAAATGAAGTTGCAGCAACTGTAATGCCCCAATCAAACAACACCAACTTACTTGTAAAATCTCAAATTCCAAAATCCTCAAATCCAATGATAATGATGCAGCAGACACAAAGAGTGATCCTTCCAGCTCAAATCCAAGTGAAAAATGAACAGGAGATGGACAAAGCACTGGGAGGAGCCTGCTGGACAGGAACAGGAAGTAGGAGACTCTGTGGCACTTCCTCCCTCTCCCCCCCAAAAAAATTGACCAAAAAGGACAGCCAAATATCAATCTGAGGTTTTTTTTCCAGCCAAATCATCAATTTATAGAAGGTTTGATGCTGCTTGCGATGTTATTGTTCTCCAGATTGAAAATTTTGCGTGTTCGGGATCGCGAGCTGTACAAAAATATCGGCGGATGTCCGATGGCGCGCCCGAATGACGTGTTCGCGGTCGCAATCTCTCTCGCGGTGCACGATGGCGCGGCGAATGACGTGTTCGCGATCGCACACTCTCGCGTTGTCCGATGGCGCGGCGAATGACGTGTTCGCGATCCCAAACTCTTGCGGGATAACGCGGCCGGCTACCGAAATCTCGTGGCGCACGCGAACGGATAGGAAAACCCGTCGGCGAACGCAGGAATCCCGGTAAGTCGCTATCGCGCGCGCTAGAACGCATTTTTAAAGCGCGACAAGAAAATAATTCCGCTACGCTGCGGATTGCGGAATTGTTGGCAATTCCGCGTTCTCCGCGGAACGCGAAATTGCCTAAATTCCGCAAATTCCGCAAATTCCGCAAATTCCGCGAGCGGAGCGGAATTGGATGCCCAGGGTTAGTAAATGGTTGTTGGTCTGTAAGGTATCCCTACTGGTTGCAGAAAGGTTGTGTGAACACTTGGTAATCATGAATGTTTACATACAATGGGGGACTAATGAGGAATACGAGGTGGAAATGAGAAATTTCAAAGCTGATTTGGATACATTGTGTGAAAAATTTGAGAGTGATATGATCATTGTAATGGGTGATTTTAATCATAAACTGAACCCAACAAGACAAGATACCTGGTCTAAAGAACTCTTGAGCTCAAATAATATAGCTCCAGCAGTCTTTCCCAAATTGCACTACTTTCTGACAAGATGTGAAGCTGGGTAAATACCTGGGGTTAAAAGGGCTGTTCTGCTTAAATGGTAGGTGGGAAACAGACTGCCCGGCCAAACAGACCTTCAGGTTAGGCACCCAACTTTGCCCCATCGACTATGTGTTTATTCATGCTTGGAACTTTGCCCCTATAAAAGGGTTCCAGGTAACTCAGGGCAAAGGCAGCGATCATAGCATCTTGCGCTTCGAATTAGACAGGGGGCCGTTTAGCCCTAGCGAAATAGTTCTCCCCCAACAATTAGAGTATCCCAAACGCTTGACAACAAGATTAACAGAGGAATATACTGAAAAGTTGGCCATCTTTCAACAGAAATTAGTACTGGGAAATGCAAGGGATAAGAAAGTGGCTTGGTTTGAGGAAATGATAGAAGAAATGGTATAATGACTTAGAGTAGAATTAAAAAGTAAGAATCTTCGCCCAAATGTTATGCAAACTACGCAAGGCAGACAACTAAGTTGGTTTAATGGGGAGTGTAAAATTAAGAAAAGATTAATAAGGAGAGAAGAAAGAAGTTTAAGAATAAAATACGATCAAGTAAGACAGAAACATTTGGCAAAATTGAGGAAGGAATATAAAACGCTAGTCAGGAACCTGAAGAGGGCTTTTAAAGAGAAATGTTGGGCAAATTTGCTGGAAATAATCAAAGCAAAAAACATCCGTAAGTTTTGGAATCTGATAAAGGAAGCATCTGGACAGTCCCCGGGGGTTATGCCCTGTGTAGTGGAAGAATCAGCATGAGAAGAATATCTAGGAGAACTATACGGGTCAGGTGTTGAGGCTGCTGGAGGAAATATTTATCCCTGGAGAAAGGCCATGGAAGATCTAAAATCCCTTTTTACAGTAGAAAAGGTTAAAGACTCTATAAGAAACTTAAACTTAACCCGTGCAGCGGGACCAGATAATCTCCCGGCCATTATAATAAAATCTCAGCAAAATTGGTGGACGGAATTTTTATCTTTTATGTTCTTGGCCATATTGGACTCGGGCCATATTCCAGAAAAGTGGAGGGGGCAGTAATCAGACCTATCCATAAGAAGGGAGATAGGAAAGCCCCAAAAAATTATAGACTGACTAATTTACTGGATATCGGGGAAAAAGTTTTCTCCAAAATAATCCTGGGCAGCCTGAAGGACTGGGTGGAACAGCGGTCGATCGCGCCGGTGGAACAAGGGGGCTTCAAGGAGGGGCACTCCACGGTCGACCACTGTTTTGCACTTTGGGCGGTGGCACGGAAGTCTATGGAACAGCAAGGGAAGTTGTGCTGCTGCTTCGTTGATTTCCATGCGGCATTTGACCTGGTGGACAGGAGCTGCCTCTGGGGCACCTTAAGTAAATACGATATCCCAGATGGGCTCCTGGCAGTTATCCAGGAGTTACATAGCCATAACTGGGCGCAAGTCATTAAGGATACGGCCGGGGCCTTGACTCCGAAAATAATGATCAAGAATGGTCTAAGGCAGGGCTGTGTATTAGCACCCCTACTCTTTGCTATATACCTGGCTGATCTGTGCTAGCCTAAAAATGATTGGGAAACAACTTTCCTGCCTACTGTATGCCGATGATTTGGTAATCCTCGACCAGACAGAGATGGGCTTACAGAGGAAGTTAACTGCTTTTAATGAATATTGCGTGGCCAAGCGTCTGATTGTAAATATGGACAAAACCAAAATCTTATGCTTTGGGAAAAAAGTCCAGAGATTTTACTGGTATCTGGGCCCAGCCAAATTGGAAAATGTGAATGAGTACAGATATCTCGGTATCTGGTTTGAAAAGTCTCTAAAATGGGACATGCATTTGGCAGCCCAGAAAGCTAAAGCCCTTACATCAGTGTATGGATTAAGAAAATGTAACCGCATCTATGGGGATATGTCTCACAGACCTCTGTTGAAAGCGTATAATGCAATGATACCCCCACAATTGCAGTACGGAGCTGAAGTCTTGTGCCTAAGTGGGAAGTCTAGTTGGGACATTGAGGAAGGGAAATGTCTCAAACCATTGATGTCATTACCGGGCTCCTCTATGATTCAGGCAATCAGATTGGAGTTGGGTTTGACATCATGGAACGTACAGGTGCAAGTGGCCCTTCTAAGATTCTGGAAAAGATTGGACTTTCAATCAATCAGGGAATTGTAAGCACGCTACTCACCCGTGAGGGTCTCAAGGTGCTGAGGGGGGAGGGGGAGTCCGCAGATCTGTTTAGCCAAAGAGCCAGGTCTTGAGGGTCTTCCTAAAGGTGTTCAGGGAGGGGGCGCGTCTGATGTCTGCCGGTAGCTCGTTCCAGGTCTTGGCTGCAATGTGAGAGAAGGATCTTCCGCCTGCTCTGGCTCTGTGGATGTGCGGGGTTTCGGCCAGTGCGAGGTTGGAAGATCGGAGGTTTCTTTTGGGTACGTGGAAGTTGATTCTGTCATTGAGGTATTTGGGTCCGTTGTTGTGTAGGCATTTGTAGGCGTGAGTGAGGATTTTGAAAGTGACTCTTTTCTCCACTGGGAGCCAGTGGAGACTTCGTAGGTGTTGGCTGATGTGTTCGAGTCGGGGGATGCCGAGGATGAGTCTGGCGGCGGTGTTCTGTATTGTTTGGAGTTTGCGGAGTAGGGACTTCTTGATGCCGGCGTAGAGTGCGTTTCCATAGTCCAGTCTGCTGGTGATGAGTGCGTGGGTGACTGTCTTCCTTGACTCAGGGGGGATCCACTTGAAGGCCTTGCGGAGGATGCGGAGGGTGTTGAAGCAACTGGAGGTGACGGCGTTGACCTGTCGGTTCATGGTGAGTGATGAGTCGAGTACGATGCCGAGGTTCTTGGTGTGGTCTGAGTGGGTAGGTGGGCTTCCAAGGGCGATCGGCCACCAGGTGCTGTCCCATGCAGAAGGGGTGGTACCGAGGACGAGGACTTCTTTCTTCTCTGCATTGAGCTTCGGGCAGCTGTTGGTCATCGGACTGTGACGTCTTGCATTCCTTTCTGGAAGTTGAGTTTGGCAGTGGTGGGGTCTTTGGTGAGGGAGAGGATGAGCTGGGTGTCGTCGGCGTAGGATACGATGTTGAGGCCGTGTTGTCGGACGATGGCTGCGAGGGGGGCCATGTAGATGTTGAAGAGGGTGGGGCTCAGTGATGAACCCTGTGGGACTCCGCAGGTGATTTTCGTGGGGTCGGAGAGGAAGGGTGGGAGTCTGATCCTTTGGCTTCTTCCGGTGAGGAATGATCGGATCCAGTCCAGGGCTGTTCCTTGTATGCCTGCGTCGTGTAGTCTGGCGACTAGTGTGCGGTGGGAGACGGTGTCGAAGGCCACTGATAGGTCGAGTAGGATGAGGGCTGCGGAGTGGCCTTGGTCCAGGAGGGTACGGATGTTTTCTGTGGCGGCGAGTAGGGCGGTCTCTGTGCTGTGGTTGCTTCGGAATCCGGATTGGGACGGGTCGAGGACGGCGTTCTCTCCAATGAATCGTGTCAGTTTCCTGTTGACTGTTTTCTCTGCAACTTTGGCTGCGAAGGGAGGAGCGAGATGGGCAGATAGTTCTTGAGGTCGGTGGGGTCAGCTGTGGGCTTCTTGAGCAGGGGTCTGGTAAGGTGCCTGTTTTGAAGGTGGTGTTGATGGTGCGTTGTAGTTCGGGTGCGATGGCGGCCGCAGCTCTGTGGTAGATGTAAGGGGGCAGGGGTCAGTGGGGGCCCCCGAGTAGATGCTTTTCATGGTCGAGGCGGTGTCTTCGGCCGTGATTGGTGGGCTGGCTGGTGTTTCTGGGGGGCGGGGGCCGTCTGTGGCACCTGGTGGATGGTCGATGAAGTTGTCATAGAGGTTTTTGATCTTGAGGTGGAAATAGGTTCCAAGCTTGTCGCAGAGGTCTTGGGATGGTGTGATGTCTGTGGCTTCGCTGCGTGGGTTGGTGAATTCCTGAATGACACTGAAAAGTTCCTTGGAGTTGGCCAGGATTTTGTTGTGGATGAAGTTCCTCTTGGTGGCTCTGATCTGGTTATGGTAGTCCGTCAAGGCGTCCTTGTAAGTGGTGTGGTTTTCGGTTGTCTTGGTGTTTCTCCAGTTCTTCTCCAGGCGTCTGCAGGTGCGTCTGGCTTCTTGGAGAGTGGTGGTGAACCAGGCGGCTTTCCTGGGGCGTTGTCTGTCGGGGTTGCGTAGCGGGCGAGCTCATCTGCGCAGTTGAAGATCCAGGTGTGGAGTTCTCTGGCTGCGTTGTTTGCGTCATTTGCGTCGGGTGCCCAGGTGTGGTTGTCTCGGGTGAGGGTGGAGTTAAGTTGCTCATCGGTAACCTTGCTCCAGTTCCTTCGAGGTGGGCGTGGGGCTGGTTTGGGTGCCTTGGGTTTGTTGATGGCGAAGTGTACGCAGTGGTGGTTGGTCCATGGCGGCTGCGTTGTGTGGCTGAATTGGACGCTGTTTCCTGCCGCGAAGATGGGGTCGAGGGTGTGCTGCTCTGTGGGTCGGTGTGTTGACGAGTTGTTTAAGTCCGATGCGGGCGAGGTTGCACGAAGGATAGTGGAGTTGGAGGTGGAAGTTCAGGTCTCCAATGAGTATGTAGTTTGCTGAGGCGATGGCGTGGGGTGCGATGAAGTCGGTGATGGTGGTGGCGAAGGCTGTTCGGGGGCCGGGGGTCTGTAGATGAGGGTTCCTCGGAGTGTGGCTTTGGGGGTGGTCTGGATCTGGAAGTGCAGGTGTTCGGTGGAGGGGAAGGTTTCGCTGGAGGTGGTGAGGCGGAGGGTGCTCTTGTGGGCGATGGCGAGGCCCCCTCCTGGGTGGTTGGGGCGGTCTTTCTTCTGGATCTTGTATCCGTCTGGGATGGCGGGGCTGATGTCGGGGGCGGAGGATGCGTTGGTCCAGGTCTCTGTGAAGAAGGCGATGTCGGGTGAGAGAGAGTCGAGTAGGTTCCAGATTTCCATGGCGTGTTTGTGTACGGAGCGTACGTTGAGGAGGATGCATTTTAGGGTGTCCCCGGTGCTGGCGTCGGCGGTGTTGAAGGCCGGGGTGGCGGGGAGGGTCTGGTGGCAGTGGAGGCAGGAGAACTGGCTGTGGGTCGTGTTCGGCGAGGCCTGTTGGCATTTTCTAAGTCTTCCAGGGTTGAGTGCGAGGAGGGTGGTGGTGTCATAGCGATTGGTAGTGGGAGGTCCAGAGTTCCTGGCGCTGGCCGCGGTCGGGTCGCGGACGGGCGCAGACGGGCTTGCCTTTGGCGCGCCGGCGGCGCAGCCCACGCAGTGGCCGCCATTAAGTAGGGGAGGTGGGAGGGAGGAGAGGCTGGGAGGCGGGAGTGGGGGAATTCCGGAGGGGAAATCCGGGGGAATTCTGGGGGGGAGGGGCCGCAGGGGCAGCAGCGGCGAAAGGAACAGGCTGGCACGAGAAAATAAAAACAGTGGTGGAATTAGAGCAAGACACAGATGGGCACAATAACAGGGGCACAACAGGGAAAAATTAAGAAAAAAACGGCTGAGAAAGGTTACGGTGGTTGCAGGCAGTTTGGTCCCAGTTGGAGCGGGCAGCAGGCGCAGTAGCGGGCAGCAGCCTCGAACCTCCCAAGGAAGAGGTCGGGGTCTGGAGGCAAGAGACGTCACAGCAGAGCTGCGGGGAGAGAGTGGACCTAGACCGAGGGTCTGGGGAAGTGATGAAAGTATCACAATGGTGCAAGTACGAAGCTTTGCATAGTGACCTAAAATGGGCCAAAGAGGTCAGAAAGAAACTGCTCTCTGTTTGTAAAAATCTAAAAGCGAAAATCGATCAGCCGCTCCTCCTAGTAGAAGCAACAAATTGCGAACTTAGAACATTAGGGAAGGGAGCATCCAGAATAGAAGATATGGGGTACCTGAGAAAGAAAGAATCTGTACATTTCATGATGAATAGTTGGGAGAATGAAATTTGGTACCCTTATCTGGATACTCTACCCAACCTTGGCCTTAGAGCTGAAGTTCTTAGATGGAGAATATGCATTAATCATTGTGTATCACATGTGAGTAGAAAATCAGTAATGGTACGTCCTGATGGTAAATGTTTATGTGGGTTGGGCTCAAAATGTGATAATTTACATATTGTAATCGACTGTCAAAGATTTTTACCTGAGCGGAAATAGTTTTTACGCCCCATCTTTCTAAAATATGGTATTACCGAGCGCCTATTAGCGATTAAACTCCTCACAGACATGCCAAACCTCGATATAGCAATTGCCATCGCAAAATATATGAAGGCGGTAAAAAGGTCCTTGCTGGAAATAGAAATGGTTGGTTAAAATTTAGCCCAGAAGCGAGGATGGTTAATGCACTAAATAATTTTTATGGTGTAGCATTAGTTTTAAGACATATTGTTAGATAGACTTTTTATCATCTAGAATAATATGGGTGTTTTATACATGTCGTTCTGTGTAATGCTGTAGGATCGAGGCAGGACTTGCTCTTGCCAATGGTGTCGTTGAAGCCTTGCATCGGATGTTTTTAAATAGTTATTGTAACATGTTTTTATGTTGTTTAAAGACCTATGGTCTAAATAAACGTATTTCTAAATTGAAACTAAACTGAATGCAGGGCGCATTCTCAGACACTTGAAGTAACTCAATATGTTATTGATGGCGGCGTAGGGTTTCAGATACAAGTTAAACTATTGCTATTATGGCATTAATCAGGGATCGAGGGTGGAGGAAATAAATAATGTGCTGATCCTGCAACAAACTTCCAGTTTTGTGATTAGGGTTGCCAACTCATTATTTTGATGTCCCAGACGGTACAAAAATAAACAGTCACCTAAAGCCGTATTTTCAACACTTATCTGTGCATACTTCGAACAGTAAATATAAAAAGAAAGCACATTTAATTGTGTTCTAGGGCTGCCTGAACGATCCATGACTGATAATTAAAGGGAACAAAGACAGAAAAGTCACATTACAAATGAATACATACTTTTTTATTTATAACCCTATTTAGTGTCAAGACGAGGTCTTTGCAGGCTCTTAAAACAACACATGACTGGCATTTTTCTTTAGGCAGCCCTACTTTATATCTCATACCATGAAATGCATTCTCACACTAGGGCAGTAAATGTAAAATACAAATATAAGGAATAGGTAATGTGGGGCCCAGGGGGTACTGAAACCAGAAAAAAACTAAGCCTCGGTAACCAGTTTACAAAGGTATGTAAATATGCAAATTGTCTTTAAAGACCTGTGAAAAACTCTGGCGTGCCGGAGATAAGACTCCAGACATGGCCCAGCCGAGCCCACAGCAGCTCGAGCTGCAGTAGCCCGGGCTGAGACACACGACGGGTTGGCTGAAGCCCTTTCAGCCCTATGAGCGGCGCACGCCTGTATGCTATTGGGACGCATGGTGGAAGAAAGCAGTGCAAATGCCAGTGGTGAGCAACTTTTCCATGCAAAAATCATTTCCGCTCAAAGTTGACTCACATGTTCCTTTTTACAGCATGGAGCACCAGCCCCCATGTAACCTCTGAAAGGATAGTGTAACAGGGTTGGAACAGCACAAACACCCAAGGTTTTCCAGTGTCAGATCTACTAAAATAGCGTGGCCTGGCTTTGCATGTAAATGTAATCTAGGAAACTAGGATCAAACAAGAGTAAGTGGTACACTGCAAAAATATTTCTATGGGGAAGATGTATAAATCTTGTAAACTTACACACTTTACTCAGTTTACACTTGGCTTATTGTCCTCACTTTGAAATCTGTACTGGAGACTGTACCTCAAATGTGAATCTCAAGCAATGCAGCGCTGTTTCCTTTTTGTGGCCTAGTGCAATGCTTCGCTTTGCACTGAGAAAGCTTTGTTTAAAACTCTTAGTGACTTCTTTGGCGTGTGACTCTAGATAAATATAACGCTCCACAAGCTTTTCCCATTCAGCAACGCAGTATTGTGCAGCTGACTTTGACGTGTTAGTTAACCTTAGCTTTAGTCTTTATTTTAGATTTAATATTACACAACTGTAGGAACGCGCCCCTTTTTGTCATGGTCACCCCCTCTTTTTGCCACTGGTACTGATGTTTTTCAAATGAAGTGCACTGGGTCCCTTTTAACCAGGCCCCAGGCCCCAGTGCCAGTGCTCTTTCTCTAAAAACAAGGTAAAATGGTCTGATTGTGTTACAATTGCCACACACTTTAGCATCCCTATAAGTCCATAGTAAATGTTACCTCTGGTGCCTAGGGCAAGGGTACTAAAGAGGGTCCCTAAGGGCTGCAGCATGTATTATACCACCCTAAGGGACCCCCATACAAATTAAATGCAGACTGTCATCGCAGTCTGCGTGACATGGTGCAAACCATGTGTGAGAACACGACATGGCACACTCACTGGGTGCCATGCCAAAGTCTTTGCATATAATATATGTAAGTCACCCCTAGTTCAATCACGAGACAGAACAAGTGAACAGGGAAGCCATCTTAAGTATATGTACTGGGCACTGGTCATTACAAGGTCCCCTAGCTACATGATGGCTTTACTGAAACCTATGGTGTTTGGTATCGAACACCTTGTCTTGATAAATCTGTACTGTTGCCAGTACTAGATTTATTGTGACATGCACCCAGAGGGCAACTTAGAGGTGCTCCCTGAAAAACCTACCAGTATCTAGTGTGCTGGCTGACTGGTATCATCCAGCATGCCACCACAGATGAATTTCTGACCCCCTGATAATGTGAGAGTCCATGCTCTCTGAGGTCAGAAACAATGCCTGCTCCGGCTAAAGGTGTTTACACCTCCTCCAGCAGGTTGGCTTGTAATTTAGCATTTCAAGGCCAATGGCTTCAAAGCCCCTGCTGCCTTTGGTATGTGACCTGGCTTCCCCCAGACCTGGGAGATGCCACCCCCTGCCCTGAGGCCCATTTGGCACTAGGACAGGTGGAAAATTAGCTATGCAGTAGGCGTGTTATACCTCCAGGCTAGTCACACCCCTAAGATGGGCTACCTGATGTGCTCCATGAAAGAAGGGTTCCACCGGTTTTTGGTGGAATTAGGAACTCTGGGACAGGGTTATGCCCACTCGCCACAGGAAGTGCTCATATAGGAAGTGTAGTGACCCCAGGGGTAAGTAAACCATTGGCTACTATCCTTCACTGCCCTTAACGCCCCTAAATTGAGTATTTACGTGGCCCCCTGACACCAAGAACTAAGATTCATCTGCCTGAAAAAAGAAGGACAAAAAAAGAGCTGCAGACGTGAGAACTGTGGACCAGCACCTAACTTGGCTCAAAACCCTGCCTGGCTGCTTCTCTCCCAACAATCACCAACACAGACTTGTCCAGAAGCAGAACAGCCTCCCCAAACCATAGGAGGTCTGCCCAGCACTTCATTGAACCAGCAACATCTCCCTTGGAGTGGAGGAGCCACTTCCCTGCACCAGCAGGCACTGACCGCAGCTGCCCTGTACAGCGTTCTGTCAACCCCTGGGCCCATCGATGGAGCAGCACCCCAAAAAGAGGGCTTCGTTGCTTCAGGAGATCATATCCATCTCTCTACCAAGTTTGGAGACGCCAGGACCCCAAGGAGCCACCCAGCACCAATACCTGTTGCAAGCACCAAGGCTTGTTTGTGCTCAGTCGGACCACCGCCAAAACGTACCTGCATGTCGAGGTACTCCGAGAGAGGCCAGATTGGCACCGAGAGTGGCCCTGCTGTGTTTCTTATCCCTCTTCTGCTGGTGCACCAAGAACCGTGAGAGCCTCTAACCCACTGATCTGCCGGTCAAAACACCTCTGCACCCGAACTTCCCAACCCGGGCTCAAGTAAACCAACGATGTCCCTGTGGTCCTGAGACCCTCAAGAGCCGAGACTCCCATTTGGGTTCTGCCGGACTGGTCGCTCAGTCCCCACTTGCAGCCTTTATCATACAGGTACTTTTTCCCATTGACTTTAGCGTGTAGCATTCGAGGCTACCACCGCGTAAAGCACCTCTGCACCCAGACACCCCAGGGCAGGTAAACTTGAACTGTTGGTGCTTTCTTAGACCTTGGCCCCTACTTATCTAAAGTCCAGAAGAACCGCCCTGTAAGTTGTCCGTAAGGGTACCTATGTAGTGAATCTTTCTCCCATAGGATAGCATTACCGTGTTCGAGGCTCATGCCTCAAATTTGACAGCTGTTATTTTCTATTGTTTTTACTGTAAAAATGTATAACGTCTGAAGTACTTACATGATTCCGATAATCTTGGTGTCAAAAATTAGATAGAAAATCTGTGTTATTTTTTAAAATTTATCTTGAGTTTCTTTTTGAGTGTTTGTCTCATTTATTCACTCTGGGCCCGATTCACAGAACTAATCTGAGACAAAATCCTAAACTTACTACTTTTGGTATTCACAGAAGGCATTTAGTAGTAGTAAAGTTAGGATTTTGTCTTAAGTTTGTCTTAAGTTTGTCTTAAGTCTGTCTTAAGTCTGTCTTAAGTCTGTCTTACGTCTGTCTTAAGTCTGTCTTAAGTTTGTCTTAAGTCTGTCTTAAGTCTGTCTTAAGTTTGTCTTAAGTTTGTCTTAAGTCAAACATAAGACAAAATCCTAACTTTACTACTACTAAATGCCTTCTGTGAATACCAAAAGTAGTAAGTTTAGGATTTTGTCTCAGATTAGTTCTGTGAATCGGGCCCAACGTGTGTACAACAAGTGCTTAACACTACCCTCTGATAAGCCTAAACTGCTTGCCCACACTACCACAAAGAGAGCATTTAGGATTATTAATTTAAGCCCTGTAAGCCAATCAGGGATATATTTACAATAAAGTGGCGAAGCGTGCTGTTAAGCCAAGAAGGCTAACAACACGCTTCGTCACTTTAGAAACACAGGGCTGCACCATATTTACTAGAATATGGTGCATCCCTGTGTTTCCCCCTGTGCTGGCGCTAAATTTAGCTGCCTAGCTCCAAAGCAGGCACCCTTGCACCATAGAGCAAGGGTGCCTGTGTTGAGGGGAAGATTGTTTATGTGCAGGAAGGTCTCCCTTCCTACACATAAACAAACTTTAAATGCCGTTTTGTAACTTCTATGTGTGCTGCTTAATGCAGCACACATAGAAGTTGCAAAATGGCATTTTTAAAAAATGATTGTTTATGTGCAGGAAAAGGGACCTTCCTGCACATAAACAATCATTGGCGTTTTGCTGTTTCTATGTGTGCTGCACAACACAGCACACATGGAAACAGCAAAAACGAGGAGAAATAAAGCATTTCTCCTCGTTTTGCCTGTTTAAGACCAGGTTTTCCCTGGTCTTAATTTTGGCGCTGCCTCCTATTTACGCTGCTCTTGTAAATAGGGGGCAGCGTCAAAATCAGTGGGTGTTGTGGTGGAACGCCCACCACAACACCCATTGCACGCCCCTTTCACGCTAAGGGTAGCGTGAAAAGGGGCCTTATTTACTATGCCACATTAAGGGGCTTAACGCTGCCTTGTAAATAAGGTGAAGCTCCTATCGCCACCACAACGTCACTAAAAGTGACATTGTGGTGGAGATAGGGGCTCGTAAACATGCCCCTAAGGGTCATCTGGACTTTCTACATACTATACCTCATTTTGGTATAAAAGCCATCTTCCTATCTTGGTGGAACAGTGGTGGGGTACAAGACTTTGCATTTGCTGATACAACTTGATCAGTAGGTGAGTCCACAAAGAAACCCACATTGACTTTAGTCAAAAACATTTTTTGCAAATTTTTCGATTTGGATTTATTCAAAATGTTCTAATCTGAACTGTCAGGGCCTTGTGTTCAGTCCTTAGGTATTAGAAATTTAAAAAGTGTGCTATTTAGTTAGGCCTTAAAAAGTATTTTAGAATTGTTTGTCAATTTTCTAAAAAGGTCCCAACTTTACTAGTAATGACTTCCACAGCGGAGATGGTTCAGGAACTCGGCCTGACCCCTTAGCTGCAGCTTAAAAGACAGCAGTTCAGGCTTCAAACCCTACAAAAGCAAAGCTCCAGAAGCTACTTGCAGAGTTTCATTTAACCAATACAACAGAAGATACTGACAATCCAGAAAGGCAGGATTTGGGCAGTGAGCAAGAGGATGATCCTCCCGAGGTAACTGTAGATAGTGATGTAGTGCCTACACACATCTACCTAAAAACTGTACCTGGAATGCCTTCCTCTACTGAGGGTTCGTCATGCAACTCAGGGTCCAGAGAAGGGCTAGAGGATGAAGATATTGCTCTTGAGAGACTAGCCAGAATAGCAGCCATTGAGGCCAAAATCCAGCCCATAGAAAGAGAAAGGGCTGAGATTGGCCTAGCACCCATCAATGGTGGCAGCGAAGTAAATAGGGAGAAGGAAGAAACGTTTGATCCCAAAATCCCCAAAGGAATTGTCCCTAAATATTTTGAGGGTGATGACATTACCAAATGGTTTACTGCCTTTGAGAGGGCATGTAAAATGAGGAGATACTGGGGCTCTCTACTTTGGGAGTTGTTCTCAGGAAAGTGCGGGGATAGACTCCTGACACTGGATGAATCAGATGCTGAGTCTTATGACCTCATGAATGATACCCTGATTGAGGGCTTTGGATTCACCACTGAGGAGTACAGGATTAAGTTCAGGGAGACTCACAAAATCTCGAGTTAATCATGGGTAGATTTAGTTGACTTCTCAGTCAAAACACTAGGTGGCTGGTTGAAAGGAAGTAAGGTGCAAGATTATGAAGGGCTTTACAATTTGCTAATGAAAGAGCATTTGTTAAGTAATTGTGCATCAGAAAAACTGCATCAGTACCTACTGGATCTAGGGTTAGTGTCTCCCCAAGAGCCGCGGAAGATGGCTGACCATTGGCTCAAAACAAGGGTGTCCAGGAAGGCCCAAGGAAGGGGTGACCAAAAGAAAGGGGTTGCTAATGCACACCAAGGCAAAGATGTGGGATACAAGGGGGAAAAACCCAAAGAGTGTTGCAAAGGCCCCCAAAAACCTGTTCAGGAGGTTAGGCCCAGAGACACTTTCCAATCAAAGGGTGGGTACCAGAGTAAAAACTGGGATCCCAAAAAGGCTTGGTGTTTCAACTATAAGCATAATGGACACTGAACTGGGGACTCTTCTCGTCCCAAAAACGCCCCCACTAGTGCAGCACCCCATAGGGATTGCGAGTCTCCATATGGGATCCTTGGTATGCCCTGACCAGGTCAGAGAGCACTCTGAAGCTACTTTAGTCTCTGGAAGGTGGGTGGATATAGCTTCCCTGGCTGTCTGGCCCAGTAACCTGGAGAAGTACATACAAAAGCCACATATAAGTAGAAGCACTGAAGGAGACAGGTGCAAGTGCCACCATGGTGACTGATATCCCCAGAGCAGTACATAACTGGACAAACTTATCCAGTTATCAATGCTGATAGCATTCTTAAAGTTCATCCCATTAGACCTTAGATTGGGGGGGGGGGGTTTACTGGCCAAAGGAATGTGGTCGTGTCCTCTGCAATTCTTGTTCAATGTCTGCTGAGGAACGATCTGGAGACCTCAGCGTGGGCTGAGGCAGAAATGAAAGCACATGCTCCCATGCTGGGAATACCTGAATGGGTGTGTGGTAAAACAAGAGCACAGTGTAAAGCCCAGGGTGAAAAAGAGGGATTGGAGCCTGGAATAATGGCCCAATCCTCCAAGAGAAAAAGGCAAGAAGTCGGGGAAACCAACATCTACAGAGACAAAAGCTCAGGTCCCCTCTCCTCCGGGAGAACACCTGTCAGCCCTTGAGGGACCTGAGCCCCTGGAACTTGGGTCTTACACGGCAGAGCTCCTAGGCCCAGGGTGACCCTCTAGGGAAGATCTTTGCCAGGGAAAGAGGACCTGTCTTGCTCTTGAGAGCCTCATACAGCAAGCTGCTGATCAGGAAAGGGGAGATGTCAGTGGCTCCCACCGAACCTATTGGGCGGAGGGACTCCTGTATACTGAGGCCAGAGACCCCAAGCCTTGTGCTACTAGGAGAGTGGTAATGCCTCAGCAGTACAGAGAGTTCCTACTCTCTCTAGCACATGACATCCATCTTAGCTGGGCATCTTGACCAGACAAAGACATGGAGTAGGTTAGTCACCCACTTCTATTGGCCAGAAATGTCCCAGAAAGTAAATGGGTTTTGCAGCTCCTGTGTTACCTGTTAAGCCAGTGGCAAGACAGGTAGCAAACCAAATCCCCCCTTAATTCCACTACCACTGGCTGGGGTCCCCTTTGAGAGGGTAGGTATTGACTTTGTTGGTCCCCTGACCCCAGACAGCCTCAAGAAACAGATTCATACTGGTGGTAGTAGATCATGTCACTAGGTATCCTGAAGCTATTCCACTTAGGACTGTCACTGCTCCTACAGTTGCCAGGGCTCTCATAAGTATCTTTATTGGAGTGAGCTTTCCTAAAGAGGTGATGTCAGACAGAGGTAGTAACTTCATATCTGGGTACCGAAAAGCCACGTGGGTTGAGTGTGGGGTGACTTATAAAAAGCACTACAGAACCCTATACGTAAACAACGTGGAAGTCTGTCCTTTAACCATAGGACACCACCAATTGGAGTGGAACCATTAATTTGAATACTGGGCGTGGTGACGTCTTTCACATATTTTTAAACCACGGATTCGGTACAACAACTGTTCAGACTCACCTCGATTTGAGAGGACAAACAACTGGCTCCACATGTAAAATCATACACTAAAGGATCAATACAACGGTATCGTCTAGCCGAGTAAAGAACAATTTAGCTTCGAGCCCCGAAGATGTCCGAGAGGACGAAACGTGTTGGCTACGGTTCTTAATTGGATGTGAAAAAGAAGATAAAAGAATAAAGGATTAGAAATTGACATGTCCAATGGATATTTTGTATTGAGAAACATGTATTATGTGTGCAGTTTATTTGAAGTGTTTTGCTGAACTCCTATCTCCCATTAGTTATTTGGTCCACACAATTTTAGGTGCTGAACCACTGTATATTGTTTGGGGTGACTTATAAGTTTTCCACCCCATATCACGCACAAACCAATGATCTGGTTCAGAGATTCAACAAGACCATGAATGATATGATCATGGGACTCCCTTAAAAATTCAGATGGGATGCCTTATTGCCATTAGGCCTGGGCAGTGAACTCTGCTCCGTTCGCTGAGTTTTCTGCACTCCGCGCTCCGCGGAGCTCGCAGAGTGCAGAAAACTCCACTCCGAGTAGGGCAGTTTTTTCCCTGCTCGCGCTCGGAAAGGGTAAGTTGGCGGGCGCGAGCTGCCGCTTGGGTAGAATTTCTACCCGAGCAGCAGGAAGATCAGCGAGAACGGCAGTTCGCACCGCACTCCACTACTCGCTAACTTCGCGGAGTTCCGGTAGCGAAACTCTGCGAACTACGTCCAGGCTTAATTGCCATGCCTGCTTTTTGCTTACAGAGAGGTGCCACTGAAAGGCATGTGCTTTAATCCCTTTGAGCTTCTGTTTGGCCATCCTGTGAGTGGTCCACTAAGTCTAGTAAGGGGAAGGCTGGGAGTAGCCTCTCAAAGAACCCAAACAGGACATAGTAGACTATGTGCTTGGTCTTCTTTCCAGGATGGCTGAGAATACGCAGAAAGCCAATAAAAACCTTAAGGCAAACCAAGAGCTCCACAAGCAATAGTTTGACCAAAAGGCTGCACTGGTGGAGTTCCAACCAGGGCAGAAGGTATGGGTTTTGGGGCCTGTGGCACCAAGGGCCCTCCAGGACAAATGGATTGGCCCCTACCCTATCCTAAAAAGAAAAGGGGAGGTTACCTACATGGTGGACCTTGGCACTTCCAGGAGCCCTCACAGGGTCATCCATTTGAACTACCTTAAATTTTTTCAAGACAGGGCTATTGTAACTATGCTCATAGTCACTGATGAGGATCAGGAAGAAGAGAGTGAACCTCTCCCTGACCTCCTCTACAACAACCTTCAAGATGGGTCTGTTGAGGGAGTTGTCTTCTCAGACACCCTCACTGCCCAACAGCAGACAGACTGCAGGCAAGTCCTAAGGCAGTATGCTGGGCTCTTTTCCTTGACCCCTGGTCAGTCAACTTTGATCTGGACACTGGGGACAGCCTAACTGTCAAAAGTAAAATCTACAGGCAGTCTGACCAAGTGAAGGAAAGCATCAGAGCTGAAGTCAGCAAGATGGTAGAGTTAGGAGTGATTGAACCCCATGAGAGTCCCTGGGCCAGGCCAGTGGTCTTAGTCCCCAAACCTCATTCTAAGGGAGGAAAAGCAGAGATAAGGTTTTGTGTGGACTACAGAGGCCTCAGTGCTGTCACTAAGACAGATGCACATTCCATTCCAAGAGCAGATGAGCTCATAGACAGGTTAGGGGTAGCCAGGTTTCTCAGTACTTTTGATTTGACATCAGGGTATTGGCAGATTGGATTGACCCCAGGAGCAAAAGAGAAATCAGCATTCTCCACCACACATGGGCATTACCAGTGTTCTGTGATGTCCTTTGGTTTAAAGAATGCCCCTGCCACCTTCCGAAGGCTGGTGAACAAAGTCAAGGCTGGGCTGGAGTCTTTTAGTGCAGCATATCTTGATGATATTGCTGTCTATAGCTCCACTTGGCAGGGTCACCTGATCCAGCTTGGAAAGGTCATTGAGGCTCTGCAGCATGCAGGACTCACTATCAAGGCATGCAAGGGCCAGATAGGGCAGGGCTCTGTTGTATACTTAGACCACCTTGTAAGTGGAGGACAAGTTCAACACTTACAGCCCAAGATCCAGACTATTCTGGACTGGGAAACTCCAACCACCCAGACTCAAGTCAGGGCATTCCTTGGCTTGACTGGGTACTACAGGAGGATTGTGAAGGGGTTTGGCACCATTGTGGCAACCCTCACTGAAGTTACCTTAAAGTAGCAGCCAAAGAAAGCAAACTGGACAGTGAGCTGTCAAAAGGCTTTTGAGACTCTGAAGTAAGCAATGCGCTCCCCACTCACTCTAAAAGCTCAAGATTATACAAAGCAGTTCATTGTGCAGACTGATCCGACTAAGCATGGGGTAGGGGCAGTTCTATCCGAGAACATCGATAATGGCAAGGACCAGTCTGTTGCTTTTGTTAGCAGCAGGTTACTCCCCAGGGAACAGCGTTGGTGTGCCACTGAGAGGGTAGCCTTTGGTGTGGTTTGGTCACTGAAGAAGCTGAGACCCTACCTGTTTGGTTCTCACCTCCCCCACTATAGGCCTGTCAGATGGCTGATGCAAATGAAGGGGGAAAATCCAAACTGTTGAGGTGGTCAATCTCCCTTCAGGGCATGAACCTCACAGTGGAACACAGACCTGGAAGTCACCATGCCAACGTAGATGGACTCTCCAGATATTTGAACTTAGAAAATGAAGACTCAACTGGGCAAGGTTAGTCTCATCTCCTTTCATCTGGGGGGAGGGTTGTGTGGGAAAGTAGGATCTGCTTTCATGGTTACCCCCACTTTTTGCTGGTGTTATACTGTTTTCTGACTAGTCTGACTGAGATCCTGCTAATCAGGACCCCAGTCACTGTTCTCTCTCCCTAAATTTGACTATGGTAAGTACTTTGGTGCCTTCCCAATTGGCTACTGGTGTACTCTTCTAAGTCACTAGTATATGGCATTAAGGGACCCAGGGCATAGGTACACCAGGGGTCTACCATGGGCTGCAGCATGTATTATGCCACCCATGAGAGATCACTCAAACTGTGACTACAGGCCTGCCATTGCAGCCTGTGTGAGCTGGTGCCAGCACCACTTACAACAGATATAGGTTTCCTTATATCTGAAGTCACTGCACCTAAAAACTATAATTCACCCCAAAGGCAGGCCTTTCAATGCTGAAGGCAGGATGCTAGGTTATAAGTGTGAGGGTGCCCTGCATGTGGCCTTTCCAGGTTCTTCCACTTAGATAATGAAGAGTTTCTTGGGAAATGTTATTCTCATCCTCTTTCATTTGGGGGGGTTGTGAAGGAAAGATACCCTTTTTGTCTTTTTCACCCCTACTTTTTGCCACTGGTACTGATGTTTTTTGACTGATGTGCACTGGGTCCCCGCTCACCAGGCACCAGTGCCAGTGCTCTTTCCCTAAAAACAATGTAAAAAGGTCTGATTGTGTTACAATTGCCACACACTTTGGCACCCCTGAAAGTCTCTAGTAAATGGTACCCCTGGTACCTAGGGGACGGGTACTAAAGAGGGTCCTTAAGGGCTGCAGCATGTATTATGCCACCCTAAGGGACCCCCATATAAATTACATGTAGACTGTCATCACAGGCTGCATGACATGGTGCAAACCATGTGTGAAAACACGACATGGCACACTCACTGGGTGCCATGCCAAAGTCTCTGCATATAAGATATGCAGGTCACCCCTACAGTAGGTCTTGTAGCCCTAAAGCAGGGGGCATTATATTACATGTGAAATCATATCTGCATGAGCAGATATGCCCCTGTGTTGTCTAGTTCAATCACTAGTACAAGTGAACAGGGAAGCCATCTTAAATATATGTACTGGGCACTGGTCATTATGAGTTCCCCAGCTACATGAAGGCTTTACTGAAACCTATGGTGTTTGGTATCAAACACCTTGTCTTAATAAACCTGTACTGCTGCCAGTACTAGATTTATTATGACATGCACCCAGAGGGCACCTTAGAGGTGCCCCCTGAAAAACCTACCAGTATCTAGTGTGCTGGCTGACTGGTATCATCCAGCCAGCCACCACAGACGAGTTTCTGACCCCTGCAAGTGAGAGCTCGTACTCTCTAAAATCAGAACTAATGCCTGCTCCGCAGGAAGGTGTTCACACCTCCTCCAGCCATATGGCTAATTATTTAACATACCAAGACCAGGGGCTTCAAAGCCCCTGCTGCCTTTGATATGAGAACCCAGCTTCCCCCAGACATGGGAGATGCCACCCCTCCCCTGAGGCCCATTTGGCACCGGGACAGGCAGGAAATTAGCTATGCAGTAGGCGTGTTACACCTCCAGGCTAATCACACCCGTAAGGTGAGCTACCTGATGAGCTCCACAAAAGAAGGGTTCCACCAATCTGTTTTTGATGGAATTAGGAACTCTGGGACATGGTTATGCCCACTCCCCACACGAAGTGTTCATATAGGGGGTGTAGTGACCCCGGGGGTAAGTAGCCCATTGGCTACTGCACTGCACTTCACTTCCAAGACGTGAGAACTGTGGACCAGCACCTTACTTGGCGCAAAACCCTGCCCGGCTGGTGCTGTCCCGACAATCACCAACACCAACTCGTCGAGAAGCGGAACAGCCTAACCAGAACCTTGGAGGTCTGCCCAGCATTTCGTCAACCCAGCAACATCTTCTTTGGAGTGGAAGAGCCACTTCCCTGCACGAGCAGGTACCGATCACATCTGCCAGGTTTTCGTTGCTCCAGGAGGTCAGATTCATCTCCTTAACAAGTGTGGAGACGCCAGGTCCCCAGGAGTAGCCCAGCACCAATACCCGAGGTACCAGAGCCAGTTGCAAGCACCAAGGCTTGTTTGTGTTTAGTCGTAACACCACCACCGCCAAAACTAACTTGCACGTCGAAGGACTCAGAGAGAGGCAAGCTCCACACTGAGAGTGGCCCTGTTGTGTTTCTTTACCCTCTTCTGCAGGTGCACCAAGAACCGTGAGAGCCTAAAACCCGCTGGATAAAACACCTCTGCACCTGAGGTCCCCATCCCGGGCTCAAGTCAACCAACGGTGTCTCTGTGGTCCTGAGACCCTCAAGATCCAAGCTTCCCCCCCATGAGTTCTGCTGGACTGGCCCCCAGCCCCCATTTGCAGCCTTTTTCCTACATGTACTTTTCCTCATTGACTTTAGAGTGCAGCGTTCGAGGCTACCACCAGGTAAAGCACTTCTGCACCCGCACATTCCAGGGCAGGTAAACTTGAACTTTAGGTGCTTTCTTGGACCTTTTCCCCTACTCACCTTAAGTCCATAAGAACAGTCTTGTAAGTCGTCCATAAGTGTACCTATGCAGTGAATGTTTCTCCCATAGGATAACATTACCACGTTCGAGGCTCATGCCTCAAATCTAACAGCTATTTTCTACTGTTTTTACTGTAAACATTGATAACCTCTCAAGTACTTATCTGAGTCCGATAATCTTGGTGTCAAAAATTATATAAAAATCTTTGGTATTTTTGTATATTGGTCTCAAGTTTCTTCTTGAGTGTGTGTCTCATTTATTGACTCTGTGGGGGAGATTTTCCAAAAAGTCGGCCAACGCAGCGCAGCCACCCGCGAGGCTGCGCCGTTTTGTGTGACAGGGAGGGAGCAGGAGAGCACCATATCTTCAGAGATATGGCTGTCTCCTCCCCTTTCCCTTGCGCCGGCGCTGATTTCAGCTGCTGTGCGCCATGCACACACCTTAGCGCCGCAGCGCTAGGGTGTGTGCATAAGTGTAGCATAGGTTTTGTACAGGAAGGGCACCCTTCCTGTACAAAACACTATGCAAGGCACGATGCAAAGCTTTTCCCACTTTGCATACGTGCTGCACAGTGCAGCACGCAAGGAAAGTCAGAAAAGCATGGAGATATGAAAGCATTTCTCCTGTTAGCGCCTCCTTTGAAGAGGTGTTGACTTTTGGCGCAAAACCATGTTCACAAATATTTGTAAATATGGTTTTGCGTCAAAAGGCATGGGTGGTTGCATGGGAACGCCCGTGTACCACCCATGGAACGCCCCCTCGGTGCAAAGTAACGCAAAGTAGTGCTTCTCGCTGGTTTGCGCTACTTAAAGAGTGCTTTCTGGAAAGAAAATAGCAACAAAAAAAATTTGCGCTGGTTTGCATCACTTTTGTGACGCTAAACCAGTGCAAAAGTTTTGAAAATCTCCCCCTGTGTGTGCAACAAGTGCATAACACTACCCTCTGATAAGGTTAAACTGCTTGCCCAAACTACCACAAACAGAGCATTTGGGATTATTAATTTAAGCCCTGTGAGGCCAATAAGGGTTGTATGGACTTTCTACATAGTGTACTTCAATTTGGTACACTACATAAAAAGCTTCTTGCAACAACAAATGCCAGAAAGTAACCTAACTTCTCTGTGCCTGTAAACAATAAATACATAACAAGTGAATGGAAAAGACGAATAGAGAATAAAATGTGGAAGGGAACAAAAGCCAGAGGTATAGAGAACATCTGGCTCAAAGCAATAGAAACCTGGGTTATATATAATGGAACATTCAAATAAAATATTACACTGGGCAGGGCAGAAATATGCAGATTATTTAGAAATATGGAGATCGATAATATATAGATGTGAGAAATTGGGTTGTTGGGTGACTCAGGTGTGAGACATGGTCAAGCAAGAGCCACAATTCCTTGCAGGGTGAACCACAAAAAGTCACTAATTTAAGGTGTGCTTAACCCTGGGTAGCATGGCACAAAGAGCAGTCAGGCTTAACTTAGAGGCAAGGTGTAAAGTATATATGCAACACACAAACAATAATAAAGTGAAAACACAACACAAGAACAATCCCAAGCCAATTTAGAAAAATAGAATAAATTGTAATAAATTATTTGAACCAAAATCTTAAATGTTTTTAGTAAAAGTAGCGCCTAAAAGATCAAAGCGCCAACAGCGGACATCTAGTTGCACGAGACCAAGTCAAAGTCGAAAAATATGGCTGAGCGCGGTTCGAACACAAGAAGTGGATTGAGTCCAGTCAGTGCTTACCTTTGGACTTAGAAACATTTCCGAGAAAAATGTTCTGAGATGGTAAAGTTCAGCGGGCAAGGCTGCAGAAGGAGTCCGAGGAAGGAACGTCGTAGTTGGATAACCTTGGGTCGACGCCGCAGTGAAGATTTCTACATTCGGACTTAGTCTCTTCAATGGAAGTCTAAAATCTCCAATTGGATGATGCAGAGGTCTGTAGCCGAAGAAAGATCTGCAAGGCTGGATACCCCTTTGGCGAAGAACCACTGAAAAGAGTTTTCTGCTGCGAAGAAGAACGTGGCAGGAGAAGCCGCAAAGTCAATCTGACTGGTGATGCACCTCCAGCGGATTGGCAAGCATGTTGGTCCTGGTCTCTTGGTTCTCAGAACAATTTTCAAAAACAAACATTTTTTAAGTCTCCAATTTTGGATTTTGGCTATCTGAGCACCTTTGGCGCCACTTCCAAGGGTCCAGGACTCGTGGGACACCTCTTGGGGGTTCAGGACTCACTCTGGCTGGGTCCAGGTGCGGGTTCAAGATGGCGGGGGCCTTTTGTGTTCCTCTGGCTCTAAACAGGAGGCCAGCAAACTAGCCCTTGGAGTCACTCTGGTAGTTCTGGGTTCAGGTGAAGATGCAGAGCTCAACAGCAGAGTATATTTAGCTTGGACACTGGGTGCCCTCAGGGGAACTGGGGGTTGCCTCGTAATCTACAGGGCCTGACTTACATTTCTGACCCCTATTGGCAGTGTAATAATGCTGCATTATGTTTAAATGACACATCCCCTTAGTATAGTTTCCCTGAATGTTCGGGGGCTTAACTCTCCAATGAAATAGAAGGCACTCCTGAAGTGGCTCCAGACCAAGGAAGTGGACATAGCCATGCTTCAGGAGACACATCTCTTGGGACCGGACACTAAGAGGATCTATTCGTACTGATTTCTGCTTCAGTTTCATATGCCTGGCCCCACAAAGATCAAGGGGGTGGCCCTCTTATTTAAGCGAGGCATGTCCATAACTACTGATTCATCACAATTTGATGGTAGGGGCAGGGTGGTGGGTTTGTGAGCTAGGCTAGGAGCCTGTCCAATTTCACTCTTCGTCATCTATGGACCCAATGACAATAAGGATGAGTTTTATGGCTCCCTACTCCCATTTGTTGCAACCTTTACTAAAGATGATCTAATTATTAGGGGTGATTTCAATATCGTTTTAGGCTCTACACTAGACGGCTCTGTGGCCCACTACAATACCAAACCTTGGATGCTCCTAGAAAAAGGATGCGCCGTCATTCCTCTGCATCATATTCAGTGGATGAGACCCAAAGATCGTTTTTTGCCTTCACAGACTCCACTGTACATAACTGCAACTCTTCTGTGACACTGGAATCAAATTAACAGCCAAGGTTTGGTATAGGGGAGGTAATGCAGGTCGAGAGAAGACTGTAATTGGGAGGCGTAAATGTAGTGTTCTATATTAGGAAGCCGAAGCCCTTGATGGAGCAGAGAAAATAAAAAAAAAATTTTAACCCCTAACAAATTTTATAAATAATTAAAAAAATGTTCGTTTAAATGTATTAATCAACACTGTGTGTGGGGGAAGGGTAATACGCTAATATATGTGCTGAATAATCTATTAACGAATGTCTGTGTGTCTAATTATAACATAAATATAATTGCGTACTAATTTATAATAAATGCATGATTTGTGCTTCATAGAATATAAACGTGTCGTTGCAAAAACAATAGTGATGGTAAGTAAGGAACAGCTTAAATGTTGCTTTCTGCTAGGTAATAACTAATTGGGGTACGTAGATGACGGGAGGGAAACAAAAAGGCTATGTTTCTCTTTTAATTATGTTTTGTTTATTTCAAAATAGTGCTTCTAAGTATAAACGAGTGGCGATATAAAATGGCTGCCATTTAATGAAGTGCGCAAGTGCGGGGAAACACGTGACAAGGGAGAAAAGTTGGAGAAAAGCTAACCTCGTGATGTTGCTGAGAGGCTAGGATGCGAGAATGGTCAAGGCTGATGTGACCTAATTGAACTGATAGTGTGCTGTGGTGATCAGCAAGGAACCGTGGGAAACCATTTTAAGAGAAAGGACAATGCCTGCAGAGTTCTCGAATGTATCGAAAGAAGTTACAAATGTACTGATCGAAGCGGATGGAAACATGTCTTGAATTGTGAGAAAGGAAATGAACATTTACATTCCAAGGACCAGTTGGATCCAAGAGAACTTGATTAAAGAATGAATAGATGAAATGTATGAACCAATGAAAGAAAAGCGTGTTATTAATGTTGCAACAATTAGTTAGCAAAGTTAGAATTAGGGTATAAGAGGGCCTACTCTTAGTGGGAGGGGGACACAGTCACGATCGGAGTTGGAGAGTCGCAGTCAGAGTCGTGTTGGTGTTGATGGCTTCCAGTGCTTGGTGGTCCTGATCGATCCATTACTGAGCGGGAGATGCTGAAAGACTGTTAGATGAGACGGGTTGCAGGTAGCTGATGCTGACGAGCTGAAGTTTCTGTTGCTGTCTTAATTTTCCAGTTGAGTATGAGAATCAGGTTATTTTTAATTCTTAAGCTTAGGTTAGAAATCATTAGGCTAAATTAGGAAGGTAGGCAGGTAATTAGGGTTTTGCTTCATGACAAAAATTTCCTTTCTGCAATAAAATTGATTATGCTTAATAAATATTTGAATTAATAATGAATGAATAATTGAATAAAAAGTTTAAATTTTTTCTCATGCTTTTAAAATTATATAAAATTTAAGATTCTTTAAATCAAACGACTCAGTGGTTATTTTACTAAATGATTGTGACACCAGTAATTGGTTATTGTGATTTAGCTGGTCTTAATCACTATGAACTAATTTCTTACATGAATGATTCATCGACAAAACAATGAGCAGGAATATCTTAAGAAATAACTAAAAGAAAGCGATAGGTTAAGGTAATAAGATATCCCGGCTCTTTCCAGCGGTACATAAATGGTGATTTCCATTTAAATTCTCATGTTTCTCCTAGGAGTATAGATTTTCGTAAAAGTATAAAGGAAATCCAGGTGTGTGTGTGTGTGATAGGCGATGTTTATGGGCCCCATCGTCATGTGGATGTGAGAAAATATAGTTTGCCCCTGGATGGCCGATAAGTGACCTAGGAGGAGAATAGTTTTATTGTACGCGCTGCATCAGATTTCTTGGTAGCAGAGTTATGGTTTTCTATAGATTAGTTTAGTGATTATTGTTTATTGATTATTGATTATTTTTGATGACTAACACTTTATGTTGAGTCGCGTTATGTTATATGTGAGTTTTCACGCTTCTGGGATGTAGGAAGTGGAACACGTGTGGCAAGAGAAGTCACATGGAATTTGGTACATGGTCTGAATTCATTTTTGGTAATAACACAGGTTGTGTTATGTTAGGGATTTTCTGTACGAAAGGTGTAAAACTGAGATAGCAAATCACGTTTTCTTGTGAAACTTTGGCCTTAATTCTCAGGATCCTAGTCTCCACATGTGTCTTATCCCCAGAGAAACGAGTTAATTGTTTGCTTGAAAGAAGGGTAAGGTAGAGGGAAGTGCTACTTTATCGGCGAGAGTTGATAATTCTGTGGTAGGGTAGAGGTAAGCGCTGCCTACTGGAAATACAGGATTCTTGTGTAAAAGGACAAAGCTGTCACTTTTGTTTAGCGAATCGGACTATGGAATTGTTTTAATTGTCGTAACTAACAAAGAAAACAGTGAAAAGAAAAATTGCCGATAAATTTTGTAAAGGAGGGGTAAAAGAGCAGGAGTGACATCGACAGTGCCGCGCTAGGATTGGATAGTGCACTAGTCACGTGAACACAGAGTCAGGAGTGACGTAGAAAAGTGCCGCGCTAGGATTGGTTGGTCCGCGGACGAAGGGAATCATTCTGATTGGTGCGTTAGTGTGAATCGCGCTGTAATTGGTTGAAGTTCCATACACAGAACAGTGCTGGTTTGAAGAGAAAAACAAATCGAAAACATGCCGTATTACGAGTATGAAAGGGAGAGAACGTCATGGACGACAAAAATAAAGAATTTCTTTAAGAAAGACAAAAAGGTTGTGACTAGAGAGGGACAAGTAATTCCTCCGCCAAAATCAGCAGCTTCACATATGATGCTGAAATATGGATATCATACATGCATATGGTTGGAAAATTGGGCAAAGTATACGAAGAATGATGGTGCATTAGCTTTCCCTGAGAATGGTTCATTTAGTGTAGCGGTTTTGCGAAATTTGCGAGAAAAGATGACAAATCTAGAACCTAGACCTAGACCGACACAGTTTGAAGCGTTGACAGAATGGGAGGATGAGATGTATGAGCGAGAGAGATTCAGAGGTTTAAGAGATCATGAGTTTATGCCTGGAAGAATGTGGGGAATAAATCATGAGGATAGAATAAAACGATGGAGATGTGCTAACATGACAGGAGGTTTGTTTCCAGCTTTTACAGTTGAGGAAGAGACTAAGAGAAAACGTACTGAGAAAAAGAAACATATGGAGAAGGAGAAATATATGCATGAGAGCGAAACGGATGATGAATTGCTGGAAGATATTTTAAATAGAAATCCACCTCCGTATCAGCAGAGTTCTACAGTGGTGACACCAAATGCGCCGCTAATAGAGACTATGCGAAATAAAAGTCCGGAAAAAAGAATTGAAATAAATAGGTCACAAGATCAAATGAGAACTTCACAAAATGAAGGAATAGAAAGCGACAATGCAAGCGAATTAGCAAGGACAACAAAAGAACTAACTGAGAAGATTAGAGAATTAACGAAAAATATGGAAGCAGTGACTGTGCCTGTAACAATAGGTCCAGTAATACCAGTTTTTGAGAATCAGAAAATTGATGAACGATCTTTAGTGATTCCCATGAGTTCACAATTTCAGAGAGAAAAAGAAAGGATGGAACAAAGTGCAAGTACAAGTAATTTGGCTAGTACTTACAGACCAAGTCCACCTACAAATTTGACTGTGAATGAGTGCAATGGTAGGAAAATGCATATGGTAACAGAATCTGCAACAGAGACTCCTGAAAAGAGTGGTAATTGGGTTGAACTAAATAATACACCCATAGGTCCGACTCCTGATGAGTTAAATGAGTGGATGAAGGCATTTAAAATAAAAGAACCAGAAGAAAAACCATTAGATGTAATTAGGTTAAAAATTGACATGGAAGAATTAATTCTAGGAACGATTGGTACAGAAAAGATAAAAAATTACCAGGATGATGAAATAATGTTTCTGTGCAAAAGTATTACATGGAGAGCAAAGAATTTACATGACAAACTAGAAGAAGTAGCCAGTGAAATTGGAATAGACTTTGCGAAAGTGAAAACATTGCAGAAACCATATAGAGTAGACTTTTGTGAAAAAGATATTGAAAATTTGAACACGGCAGGAAGGCTGACACAGATAAAAGAGTTAATTGTGTTATTGAGAAAATGGGGTGATGTGGACAGATGGAAGGTTAGATGGACAAAAAAGAATGAGAAAACTACAGACAAAGCTTCTTTGGCTTTTATGATAACTGAAAAAGAACCTGTTGCCAGAGAATACCCTATGAGAGAAACTCCAGGTGGTAGTTATGTGCATGTTCCCTGGACTAGGCAGGATATACTGTCATTCACAAATGACTTTCCGAAGCTAAGAGAGAAACCAGTTGAATGGTACCGACAAGTAGAGAGGTTTGTAAAGGTTTCAAAGGTGTTGTGGATAGATTTAGATGGATTATTTGACATAGTGGTACCAACTGATTTGTGGTCAGAGTGTAAGATTACAGTTGACTGGCCAACTACAGAATATCCAAGAGATCCTAAGACAGGAGCTCCAGGTCCTGAGGTGATGAAGAAGTATGATAAGGTGATTACCTTTTTGAAGAATAAGATTCCTCCTAAAGAGACAGATTGGGTAAAAATCGATAGAACTACACAGGAAAGTAAGGAGTCTGTACACGCCTATTATGAGAGGTTGTTGTTGGTTTTCAAGCAGTATAGTGGATATGAGGAATTAAGTGAAAAAGATATGAGTCATTTTGTGTACAGATTTGTGTTTGGATTGAAACCAGAGATTAGTGAAATGATTAAACAGCATATGATTAATTGGCAGAATGGCACAGTGGATGATGTGCTGAGGTATGCTAAGTATTGCAGTGATGATATTGAGAGTAGACAGCGTAAATTGAAAGAGAAGGCAATGTGGGCACAGGTGAAAGTGGCAGAAAAACAAGAAGCTCAATTGGATAATAATAGTGGGAATGAAACAGGACAGAATAAAATGCGACCTAACATAGGTAAAGGGAAAGGTCAAGTGAGTCTAGAGGAGGCAAAGAAGAAATGGCCCTGTCATAATTGCGGAAAATTAGGGCATTGGAGAAACGAGTGTAAGTTCCCACCTAAACCTAATCCGGAAAATCAATCATTAACTCCACAGGTGCAGAATGAGGTAGTTGTTCAACAAAGTCAGGTGCCGCAACCACCACTTCCCAACACTGTTAACCAGCAAAGATACAGTACAGAAACAGGATTCTACGGAGGAGAGCAGGTAACACAGTTGCCGCGAGCAGCTAACATTTCTCAGTATTGGTTGCGTCAGAGTGAGGATGAGCCGGATGAAAGTTTCTGACGGTGCCCAGGAGAGGGAAAAGAGTGCGTACTTGGCGCAACTCTAGAGGTAGATCAGTCTGGTCCCTTTGTGGATGGAGAAGTGAATGGTGCAAATGTAACATTCCTTGTCGATACTGGAGCTACCCGTTCTACTGTTAGATCAGTGGAAATTCCAAACCTTCCTCTCTCAGGTGAATACATCCAAGTGGTAGGAGTAGCAAATCAGCAGATTAAAACACCACTTACTGAATTAGTGGAAGTAAAAATTGGTTCTTTTAGCAAAATGCATAAATTTGTAGTGTGCGATTGTAGTCCTGTAAATCTTTTAGGTCGTGACCTCTTGTGCAAGATGAATTGCACAATTTATTGTACACCAGATGGAATTGGATTTCAGACCTCAGATGAAGATGTCTTGTATAAAGTAACTTTGATGAATCAGGAACCTGAAATGAATGGTTTGTTTCCTGCATTTGATGCAGAAAAACTTCCAGAAGAACTAAAAATTGCAGTGAAAGAAAATGTGTGGGATTTTACAGGAGAAGATATTGGATTAATGAAAGAAGTTGATCCAGTAAAAGTAACAGTAAAAGAAGGAACAACTTACCCGAATACGCCACAGTACAAATTAACTCCAGAAATAATTGAAGGAATAACTCCTGTAATAAATAAAATGATTGAACAGGGAATTCTAAAAGAAATAATGAGCAGTCCATGTAATTCACCTATTATGGGACTGAAAAAGCCAAACGGAACATATAGAATAGTACAGGATTTGAGAAAGATCAACAAAATAGTTGTGCCTTGTTGTCCAATAGTGCCAAACCCTGCAGTAATTCTATATCAAATTCCACACGAAGCTGAGTGGTACACAGTGATAGATTTGTGTCACGCATTTTTCTCTATTCCTTTGCATCCAGATAGCCAGCCATTATTTGCGTTCCGGTTCGGAGAGCGTATTTTGGCATGGTGCCGAATTCCTCAGGGGTATACAGAAAGCCCCTCAATCTTTAATCAGATTCTAAAGAAATCTCTGGAAGATTTGAAAATGCCAGAAAAGTCAGTGATGGTGCAGTATATCGATGACCTGTTGGTGGCATCGAAAACAAAAGAAGCATGTGTAAGTGATACAATTGCTTTACTGAACCATCTAGAGAAAAGAGGACATAAAGTGTCCCCTTCAAAATTGCAATTTTGCCAAAAAGAAGTTCAATATTTAGGGCATAAAATTGAGAAAGGAGTGCGAAAGATAGCGACAGAAAGAGTAAGAATGATTCAAGGAATGAGAGCACCAATGACGCAAAGAGAGGTAAGAATGTTTCTGGGAATGGTTGGATATTGCCGACAATGGATAAGTGGTTTCTCTTTGATTGCAAAACCATTACAAAAATTGACCAAGAAAGATGTAAGAGACCCTTTTGAGTTAAATAACAAAGAAATGAAATCTTTCAAAGAGTTGAAAAAGAAATTGTGTGAGGCCCCTGCTTTAGGCATGCCTGATTATGAGAAGGATTTTGAATTGTACTGCAGTGAAAGAGATGGATGTGCGTTTTCAGTACTGGTACAAAAACATGGAACAATGAAAAGACCAATTGCTTATTTTTCAGCTGTTTTAGATCCTATAGCAAAAGCGTTGCCCGGATGTCTGAAAGCAGTTGCTGCTACTTGTGTAAGTCTGGAACAAAGTGAAGGTATAGTGATGGGGTATCCACTGAGAGTATATGTTCCCCATTCAGTAGAAATTCTTTTGACAAGAACAAAAACACAGTACATGACACATAGTCGGCTGACTAAGTACGAAAAAGTAATCTTGAGTGCTGAAAATGTGACCATAGATAGATGCATGAATGTGAATCCTTCAACATCATTGCCAGATGAAGAGAGTATAATTGAACAAGACGAAGTAGATCATGATTGTCTGAATGTGCTGGAATATTGCACAAAACCAAGAGCTGACATAAAAGATGAACCGTTAAAGGAATCAGATTATGTCATGTTTGTGGATGGCTCATGTTTGAGAACGAAAGAAGGAGTTTTAAGCGCAGCTTACGCAGTGTGCACAGTGGCAACTGTGATGGAAGCGTCTTGTCTGAAAGGAATAAGGTCTGCACAAGTTGCGGAACTGATTGCTTTGATTCAAGCATGTAAATTGGGAAGAAATGTGCGAGTTACGATTGTTACCGATAGCCAATATGGTTTCGGTATCGTACACGACTTCGGTCAGATTTGGTCACAAAGAGGTTTCTTGACGTCTGCAGGAACACCTATCAGAAATGGAGATTTTGTTAAAAAGCTGCTTGAGGCGATACAGCTGCCTAAACAAATAGCTGTAGTGAAGTGCAAGGCACATAAGAAAAACGAAGATTACATAGCTGTTGGCAACAACTATGCTGATGAGATCGCCAAATATTGTGCAGAGAGCATGGTGTCCCTGAATAAAAATAGAGAAAGGGAGCATATCTCTTCTCCTTTGCTTTTTACTAACACTGTCGAGACATGGGATGAAGTGAGACAGTTACAGGAAGGTGCAAATGATGAGGAAAAAGATTACTGGATAAAAGCAGGATGTAGAAGACAGGAAAATAATGGTGTGTGGGTGTACAGAGATGAAAGACCAGTTATGCCTGATAGCATGATTGCAGACATGGCACGGATGTACCATGGACAAGCTCATATTGGGAGAGATGCAATGATCAGTCTTTTCAGACAAACCTGGTATAACCCAAAATTCAGAGCCATAGCTGAAAGTCTTTGTCAAAGATGTCTTATTTGTCAGCAGTTTAATCCAGGAAGAAAGACAATAGTGAGTCTAGGAACAATAGGACGAGAAGGAGGTCCGTTCACTAGAATGCAATTGGACTTCATCGAAATGCCCCCTTGTAACAGACTAAAATATGTTCTAGTGGTCGTCTGTTTGTTTTCTCGTTGGGTGGAGGCATACCCCACTAGAAGGAATGATGGAACAACGGTGGCAAAACTTATGCTGCGAGAGTTCATTCCAAGGTATGGTTTTCCAGTCACGGTTGAGACAGATAGAGGAACACATTTTCAAAATGAGTTGATCCAATTAATTTGTGAAGCATTGAGTATTAAACAAAAACTACATTGTGCATACAGACCAGAGGCTTCTGGGGTAGTAGAGCAAATTAATGGAACAATTAAGAATAGATTGGGAAAAATGTGTCAAGCTACAGGACTCAAATGGCCAGATGCACTGCCTCTTGTTCTGATGACCATCAGAAGCATCCCTGAAAAGAAAACTGGACTTAGTCCTCATGAGATGATCATGGGACGAGCAATGAGACAAGCACAAGTACCTGTCAACAAGTTATTGACTATAACTGATGATCTAGTACTGGATTATTGCAAGGGACTGGCTGATGTGGTGCACTCTGTGTTTCATCAGGTTGGACCGGATGCGACCACTCTTGAAAGAAAACCAGCCCACGACTTGAATCCAGGAGACTGGGTCCGCATAAAAATCCACAGGAGAAGAAACTGTCTAGTTCCTCGCTGGGACGAGCCACGACAGGTAATCCTAGTGACAACGACTGCAGTCAAGTGTGCAGGAGTGAAGAACTGGGTCCATGCCAGCCACACAATCAGAGTTCAAGAACCTACTGATCGACATGTGAGTCGACGTCTGGAAGTGTGGGATAAAAGTTTAACGGCTGGGACAACAGGAATAAGAGAAAGGGTGCCAGAACTTGAAGATCGACCTGAAAGTCGACATCTGGAAACCCCAACTGCGAGCACCTCTAGAGAAGAAGAGGAGGAAGAAGAAGAAGGAAGAAATTCAGAAATTCCAGAACCTGAAGATCGACCTGTAAGTCGACATCTGGAAATATCTGATACAAGTTCAGGATCTGATGATTCAGTTGCAAACTGTGAAGAATTTCGAAGGAGAACTTGGGGTTATGAACCAATTAGAGAAGAAAATGAACAAGAAAATGATCTAGATGAGCAACCAAGTACAAGTTATGGTGGAAATCCTTCAGAAATAATATTAATAGACGAAGTAGGGAAAGAAGTACACAAAAAGTTAGAAAATCGAGAAGAACCCCGAGGAGCAATAGGGACAGATAGAGAAACAAAAGAACAGGGAAATTTAGAAGTAGAGAGTGAGGAAAACACCAAATCGGAAGAACACCGAGGAGGGACAGTAATAAGGGATCACAAGAAGGAGAAGACAGATCCACCAGTAAGAGATGACGAGATCATAAGCTTCAAAATAAGAGACAATAGTGAAAAAGTTGAAACCGAATCTGAAGAGAGTGGAGAAGAGGAGAAAGCAAAAACTGAATCAAGAAAAAGAAATTGGAAATCAGAAAGAGAAGAAAAAGAAGGTGAAGCCAAAAGGCCAAGAAAAGGAGATAATTGGCCCAGCAACTATATAAGAAAATTGAGATATAGAATAATAAGAGCAGGAGAAGAAAGTGCTGAACAAGTGAATGAAATAACAAGTCAAAAGGGACAAGAAAAGCCAAGTGGAAAACGACTGCAAAAGTCTAAAAGAACGAAGAAAGTGAATGCAAAGTACAAGTCACCTGAGTGGCTACATATTGCACTGACGGATTACAAGGAAGAAGGAATCACTCACGAGAACCCGAGACTAAGAAATCGAATGGGTAAAGGTGAGATGCAACAAACATGAAGTGAAGACTTATAGTGCTTCTGCCGGACATGACAATTTTACTGGATGTGACAAATCACCGGATGTGACAACGAAAGAATTCTGGAGAGAATTAAAAGAAAGTACCAAGCAAACACTTTTTGAAAGCGGAGTGGCATCTAAGTCATTTCTGAGGTGTAGTGACACAATTTTCTGAAACTTAACAAAAAGATAAAAACAAAATGGAAAATACTAGGGATAGAAGAGATAAATGTGAATTTGTAAAAAGATGGTGTAAAATGTGCTGCTTTTGTACAGGTTTATTAATGACCGTATGGATAGTTTTAGCAATCACAATTCCTATTAGTTTAGCTGTACTAGAAGCGAAGAATGATACTAAACCAGAAAAATAAACTAATATTAAAGAACCAGTTATTTTAAGAAGTAGTGCAGAATTGCATAAGGATAAGTCAGTAACAGACTTTTCTAAAAATGTTTTTACAAAATTGTTGTACGAATATGTAGAGACAATGGATGTGAGAGATTGTTATGTTTGTATGCAGTTGCCTGCATCAGTGTCAGAAGGTGTGACTTATCATCACCTACCTCTAACTTATGGAATAACCTGTAGTGTAATAGCAAGTTTATTTTATAAAACAGGTAGATTAGAGTCTTATTATACTGATATAGATAAGATTTTTGCAAACGTTCCAGTAGTACCAGAACTTAACAAAGTAAAACAAGCAAAAGTTTTAGGAGAATTCTTTCTAGAACATAGAAAATTAACCTTAGAAGAAATAGTTAATAACAACCTTACCTGTGAGTTAAAGAAAGAAGAAAAGGTATTTTTAGAAATGGTTGAAGAAAGAAGAATGAAATTTCAAAAAGAAGCAATAAAAGAGGAAGGAACACATCTATGGACGTTTGAGGAAGGAAATCATGAAGGGAAAAAGATAAATGCAGCAATGACATTAGATTGGCCGCAAACAGGAAAGTTGTGTATTAGGAGAAATAAGACAGTCTATGACAATTACTTTGTAGGTTCCAGTATCTGCTATGACAATTATCAAATTTTGGGAGGTTGGGGATTCAAAGGTGGAAAGGATCCAATATTTCCAGGTATCTATTATATTTGTGGGAATAGAGCTTATTACAGGTTACCGGACCATTGGTATGGAACTTGCTTTGTAGGCCTGGTCTTTCCAAAAATCTTTCATATGGACAGAGAAGAAAAAGGAACATACAAGATGATTAATAGCTTTACACGTAGAAAGAGGGAAAGTTTTTCAGAAATTGTAGGTGATATTTTTGGAGCATTAATACCAGCAGTGGGAATATCTTTGAATGCATTTAAAATTCGGAAATTATCCACAGTAGTAGATCGTTTGTCTACAGATACTGCGGGAGGGTTCTTGATGGTAAATACCGAAATGGTTGCCATGAGAGCTATGGTGATGCAAAATCGGCTTGCCCTTGATATTCTTTTGGCAAAAGAGGGTGGAGTCTGTGGAATGCTGAAAGTCCAACATTGTTGCACTTACATTCCTGATAAAAGTGAAAATATACAGAAGTATATTACAAATATTACAAATTTGCACAAAGAACTAGTTCTACTGGAGGTTGAAAGTGTCTTGGGAAAACTTGGTAGAGGGTTTTCTTCCGTAGCAAATTGGTTGACCAGAATGAGTAGACTAATGATAGGGAAAGTTATAATAATAGCAACTGTAGTAATATTGTTAGCCATGGTGTTGAAAATTGTAATAACGTGTATAAAAAGAAAAGTAAGACAAAATAAGATAAAAAGAAATAACAGAATAATGAAAGAGAGAGAGAGAGAAATGGGTGAAATTGAGCTAGAGAAAATGAAAGAAAGCATGTATAAGGAGACAAGAAGACAAGATGTAAGGGAAACAGATGTGTAACTAACAAAAAGCAAAAGGATGAAAGACATATACTGCCGGAAAAAAAGAAGTATAACTTGGGTTTTATGTGGTGATTTAAAAATCACCAAAGGGGGGAGTTGATGGAGCAGAGAAAATAAAAAAAATTTTTTAACCCCTAACAAATTTTATAAATAATTAATAAAATGTTCGTTTAAATGTATTAATCAACACTGTGTGTGGGGGAAGGGTAATACGCTAATATATGTGCTGAATAATCTATTAACGAATGTCTGTGTGTCTAATTATAACATAAAAATAATTGCGTACTAATTTATAATAAATGCATGATTTGTGCTTCATAGAATATAAACGTGTCGTTGCAAAAACAATAGTGATGGTAAGTAAGGAACAGCTTAAATGTTGCTTTCTGCTAGGTAATAACTAATTGGGGTACGTAGTTGACGGGAGGGAAACGAAAAGGCTATGTTTCTCTATTTTAATTATGTTTTGTTTATTTCAAAATAGTGCTTCTAAGTATAAACGAGTGGCGATATAAAATGGCTGCCATTTAATGAAGTGCGCAAGTGCGGGGAAACACGTGACAAGGGAGAAAAGTTGGAGAAAAGCTAACCTCGTGATGTTGCTGAGAGGCTAGGATGCGAGAATGGTCAAGGCTGATGTGACCTAATTGAACTGATAGTGTGCTGTGGTGATCAGCAAGGAACCGTGGGAAACCATTTTAAGAGAAAGGACAATGCCTGCAGAGTTCTCGAATGTATCGAAAGAAGTTACAAATGTACTGATCGAAGCGGATGGAAACATGTCTTGAATTGTGAGAAAGGTAATGAACATTTACATTACAAGGACCAGTTGGATCCAAGAGAACTTGATTAAAGAATGAATAGATGAAATGTATGAACCAATGAAAGAAAAGCGTGTTATTAATGTTGCAACAATTAGTTAGCAAAGTTAGAATTAGGGTATAAGAGGGCCTACTCTTAGTGGGAGGGGGACACAGTCACGATCGGAGTTGGAGAGTCGCAGTCAGAGTCGTGTTGGTGTTGATGGCTTCCAGTGCTTGGTGGTCCTGATCGATCCATTACTGAGCGGGAGATGCTGAAAGACTGTTAGATGAGACGGGTTGCAGGTAGCTGATGCTGACGAGCTGAAGTTTCTGTTGCTGTCTTAATTTTCCAGTTGAGTATGAGAATCAGGTTATTTTTAATTCTTAAGCTTAGGTTAGAAATCATTAGGCTAAATTAGGAAGGTAGGCAGGTAATTAGGGTTTTGCTTCATGACAAAAAATTTCCTTTCTGCAATAAAATTGATTATGCTTAATAAATATTTGAATTAATAATGAATGAATAATTGAATAAAAAGTTTAAATTCTTTCTCATGCTTTTAAAATTATATAAAATTTAAGATTCTTTAAATCAAACGATTCAGTGGTTATTTTACTAAATGATTGTGACACCAGTAATTGGTTATTGTGATTTAGCTGGTCTTAATCACTATGAACTAATTTCTTACATGAATGATTCATCGACAAAACAATGAGCAGGAATATCTTAAGAAATAACTAAAAGAAAGCGATAGGTTAAGGTAATAAGATATCCCGGCTCTTTCCAGCGGTACATAAATGGTGATTTCCATTTAAATTCTCATGTTTTTCCTAGGAGTATAGATTTTCGTAAAAGTATAAAGGAAATCCAGGTGTGTGTGTGTGTGATAGGCGATGTTTATGGGCCCCATCGTCATGTGGATGTGAGAAAATATAGTTTGCCCCTGGATGACCGATAAGTGACCTAGGAGGAGAATAGTTTTATTGTACGCACTGCATCACCCTCAATCCGATGTTCTCTTATAAAAGGTTGCTTGCGGTATTCGGGGAGTGGAATTATGCCACACAAATTGTAGCAACTGTTTTTGTAGCAACTTTTGGGTGTGTTGAACGACGTCACAAGGCGCAAAGTGTGCGTCACGTAAAGTAGCCAGGGCAAATAGTTCATTTTCACGGCATTAATGCGATCCAGCCATATCTCCCGGCTACCCCAGCAGTAGAGGTCCTTCAATAAAACCTCCAACACTGGAGTTATATTATGTTCATAGAGGGTGCGGATGGAGCCAGTCAAGGAGATCCCTAGATAGTGCAAGTAAGTGGCCTCACGACAGTGGTTGGGGGGTATTTTTGCTTGTGGGCCAGTGCAGGGTGTCTGTGCGGCGGAGAGACCAGGTATGGATTTGCGTCTATTTAGTGTGTTGCCCACCTCTTGATCCCTATGATTGGGGCTCCTCGAGAGGGGGACTGGGTGGGGCTGCATCCTCCCATCGCCAGATCCCCAGAGTGCCCATGCTCCCATGGCTAAGCTGCCGACCTCCTGGTGTGAATGTGGGTACCCTAACTGCTGATAGCAGTGTACGGTTCAGGTGGGCGTGTGTAATTTTTCGCTTCGATGTTAGTGAGGTATGTCTCCCAGCATTCACCTTCTGTTCTAGTATACCCTGCATCTGGAGTAGCTTGAGGGTATTCGCTTCTGCGTGCGCCCATGTCAGTAATGTGGCCAGCCAACGTTATGGATCTGGGGCCATGGGCCCCTTCCACGACATCGTTTAAATAGGACACCCTTGGCTTTGGGGCGAAGACCCAGCAGACAGGACTCGGATGTTCGTGCGAGGGTGTGATCCATGAGTTCGGCAATAATAGTAGTGAGCCTTGTCTGATAACGGTTGCGGAAGAATGCCGTTCCACTTGCCCAGTGCCCCCTCCGTATATCCTGTAGGGATGGAATTGACGGATGTATATAATGTGATGATGGTGTGGCGCATGGTGCCATACGTTAGGAGAGTGTGTAATGTGGGGGTTGAAGGTGGTTCTGCTTCTGCAGAGTTCCATGTAGCACTCTACGTGTGTTGTATGGCCAGCCCCTATTCAATAGATGTCCATAATGTCTTGAAATGACATGACGGTGCCTTTTTGGTAAATATCTCCCAGTTGGTCGACCCCCGCCTCCCTACACAGATCCGTATCATATCTCAGCACCTCCTTGTGAAGTCCCGGCAAGCGGCAAATCTTTATGGATGGGGAGTATGGAATGTGGGGCCCTTTGCCATACACAAATCTGTGCCAGCACAGTCGAGCTACTGTCATCTGGCGCGTTTCCTGCTGTGGGTGACTGTCTGGGTCTGTCAGCCATGTCTGGGTCTGTCAGCCATGCGTAGATACTCACGCCTATTATGAGAGGTTGTTGTTGGTTTTCAAGCAGTATAGTGGATATGAGGAATTAAGTGAAAAAGATATGAGTCATTTTGTGTACAGATTTGTGTTTGGATTGAAACCAGAGATTAGTGAAATGATCAAACAGCATATGATTAATTGGCAGAATGGCACAGTGGATGATGTGCTAAGGTATGCTAAGTATTGCAGTGATGATATTGAGAGTAGACAGCGTAAATTGAAAGAGAAGGCAATGTGGGCACAGGTGAAAGTGGCAGAAAAACAAGAAGCTCAATTGGATAATAATAGTGGGAATGAAACAGGACAGAATAAAACGCGACCTAACATAGGTAAAGGGAAAGGTCAAGTGAGTCTAGAGGAGGCAAAGAAGAAATGGCCCTGTCATAATTGCGGAAAATTAGGGCATTGGAGAAACGAGTGTAAGTTCCCACCTAAACCTAATCCGGAAAATCAATCATTAACTCCACAGGTGCAGAATGAGGTAGTTGTTCAACAAAGTCAGGTGCCGCAACCACCACTTCCCAACACTGTTAACCAGCAAAGATACAGTACAGAAACAGGATTCTACGGAGGAGAGCAGGTAACACAGTTGCCGCGAGCAGCTAACATTTCTCAGTATTGGTTGCGTCAGAGTGAGGATGAGCCGGATGAAAGTTTCTGACGGTGCCCAGGAGAGGGAAAAGAGTGCGTACATGGCGCAACTCTAGAGGTAGATCAGTCTGGTCCCTTTGTGGATGGAGAAGTGAATGGTGCAAATGTAACATTCCTTGTCGATACTGGAGCTACCCGTTCTACTGTTAGATCAGTGGAAATTCCAAACCTTCCTCTCTCAGGTGAATACATCCAAGTGGTAGGAGTAGCAAATCAGCAGATTAAAACACCACTTACTGAATTAGTGGAAGTAAAAATTGGTTCTTTTAGCAAAATGCATAAATTTGTAGTGTGCGATTGTAGTCCTGTAAATCTTTTAGGTCGTGACCTCTTGTGCAAGATGAATTGCACAATTTATTGTACACCAGATGGAATTGGATTTCAGACCTCAGATGAAGATGTCTTGTATAAAGTAACTTTGATGAATCAGGAACCTGAAATGAATGGTTTGTTTCCTGCATTTGATGCAGAAAAACTTCCGGAAGAACTAAAAATTGCAGTGAAAGAAAATGTGTGGGATTTTACAGGAGAAGATATTGGATTAATGAAAGAAGTTGATCCAGTAAAAGTAACAGTAAAAGAAGGAACAACTTACCCGAATACGCCACAGTACAAATTAACTCCAGAAATAATTGAAGGAATAACTCCTGTAATAAATAAAATGATTGAACAAGGAATTCTAAAAGAAATAATGAGCAGTCCATGTAATTCACCTATTATGGGACTGAAAAAGCCAAACGGAACATATAGAATAGTACAGGATTTGAGAAAGATCAACAAAATAGTTGTGCCTTGTTGTCCAATAGTGCCAAACCCTGCAGTAATTCTATATCAAATTCCACACGAAGCTGAGTGGTACACAGTGATAGATTTGTGTCACGCATTTTTCTCTATTCCTTTGCATCCAGATAGCCAGCCATTATTTGCGTTCCGGTTCGGGGAGCGTATTTTGGCATGGTGCCGAATTCCTCAGGGGTATACAGAAAGCCCCTCAATCTTTAATCAGATTCTAAAGAAATCTCTGGAAGATTTGAAAATGCCAGAAAAGTCAGTGATGGTGCAGTATATCGATGACCTGTTGGTGGCATCGAAAACAAAAGAAGCATGTGTAAGTGATACAATTGCTTTACTGAACCATCTAGAGAAAAGAGGACATAAAGTGTCCCCTTCAAAATTGCAATTTTGCCAAAAAGAAGTTCAATATTTAGGGCATAAAATTGAGAAAGGAGTGCGAAAGATAGCGACAGAAAGAGTAAGAATGATTCAAGGAATGAGAGCACCAATGACGCCAAGAGAGGTAAGAATGTTTCTGGGAATGGTTGGATATTGCCGACAATGGATAAGTGGTTTCTCTTTGATTGCAAAACCATTACAAAAATTGACCAAGAAAGATGTAAGAGACCCTTTTGAGTTAAATAACAAAGAAATGAAATCTTTCAAAGAGTTGAAAAAGAAATTGTGTGAGGCCCCTGCTTTAGGCATGCCTGATTATGAGAAGGATTTTGAATTGTACTGCAGTGAAAGAGATGGATGTGCGTTTTCAGTACTGGTACAAAAACATGGAACAATGAAAAGACCAATTGCTTATTTTTCAGCTGTTTTAGATCCTATAGCAAAAGCGTTGCCCGGATGTCTGAAAGCAGTTGCTGCTACTTGTGTAAGTCTGGAACAAAGTGAAGGTATAGTGATGGGGTATCCACTGAGAGTATATGTTCCCCATTCAGTAGAAATTCTTTTGACAAGAACAAAAACACAGTACATGACACATAGTCGGCTGACTAAGTACGAAAAAGTAATCTTGAGTGCTGAAAATGTGACCATAGATAGATGCATGAATGTGAATCCTTCAACATCATTGCCAGATGAAGAGAGTATAATTGAACAAGACGAAGTAGATCATGATTGTCTGAATGTGCTGGAATATTGCACAAAACCAAGAGCTGACATAAAAGATGAACCGTTAAAGGAATCAGATTATGTCATGTTTGTGGATGGCTCATGTTTGAGAACGAAAGAAGGAGTTTTAAGCGCAGCTTACGCAGTGTGCACAGTGGCAACTGTGATGGAAGCGTCTTTTCTGAAAGGAATAAGGTCTGCACAAGTTGCGGAACTGATTGCTTTGATTCAAGCATGTAAATTGGGAAGAAATGTGCGAGTTACGATTGTTACCGATAGCCAATATGGTTTCGGTATCGTACACGACTTCGGTCAGATTTGGTCACAAAGAGGTTTCTTGACGTCTGCAGGAACACCTATCAGAAATGGAGATTTTGTTAAAAAGCTGCTTGAGGCGATACAGCTGCCTAAACAAATAGCTGTAGTGAAGTGCAAGGCACATAAGAAAAACGAAAATTACATAGCTGTTGGCAACAACTATGCTGATGAGATCGCCAAATATTGTGCAGAGAGCATGGTGTCCCTGAATAAAAATAGAGAAAGGGAGCATATCTCTTCTCCTTTGCTTTTTACTAACACTGTCGAGACATGGGATGAAGTGAGACAGTTACAGGAAGGTGTAAATGATGAGGAAAAAGATTACTGGATAAAAGCAGGATGTAGAAGACAGGAAAATAATGGTGTGTGGGTGTACAGAGATGAAAGACCAGTTATGCCTGATAGCATGATTGCAGACATGGCACGGATGTACCATGGACAAGCTCATAATGGGAGAGATGCAATGATCAGTCTTTTTAGACAAACCTGGTATAACCCAAAATTCAGAGCCATAGCTGAAAGTCTTTGTCAAAGATGTCTTATTTGTCAACAGTTTAATCCAGGAAGAAAGACAATAGTGAGTCTAGGAACAATAGGACGAGAAGGAGGTCCGTTCACTAGAATGCAATTAGACTTCATCGAAATGCCCCCTTGTAACAGACTAAAATATGTTCTAGTGGCCGTCTGTTTGTTTTCTCGTTGGGTGGAGGCATACCCCACTAGAAGGAATGATGGAACAACGGTGGCAAAACTTATGCTGCGAGAGTTCATTCCAAGGTATGGTTTTCCAGTCACGGTTGAGACAGATAGAGGAACACATTTTCAAAATGAATTGATCCAATTAATTTGTGAAGCATTGAGTATTAAACAAAAACTACATTGTGCATACAGACCAGAGGCTTCTGGGGTAGTAGAGCAAATTAATGGAACAATTAAGAATAGATTGGGAAAAATGTGTCAAGCTACAGGACTCAAATGGCCAGATGCACTGCCTCTTGTTCTGATGACCATCAGAAGCATCCCTGAAAAGAAAACTGGACTTAGTCCTCATGAGATGATCATGGGACGAGCAATGAGACAAGCACAAGTACCTGTCAACAAGTTATTGACTATAACTGATGATCTAGTACTGGATTATTGCAAGGGACTGGCTGATGTGGTGCGTTCTGTGTTTCATCAGGTTGGACCGGATGCGACCACTCTTGAAAGAAAACCAGCCCACGACTTGAATCCAGGAGACTGGGTCCGCATAAAAATCCACAGGAGAAGAAACTGTCTAGTTCCTCGCTGGGACGAGCCACGACAGGTAATCCTAGTGACAACGACTGCAGTCAAGTGTGCAGGAGTGAAGAACTGGGTCCATGCCAGCCACACAATCAGAGTTCAAGAACCTACTGATCGACATGTGAGTCGACGTCTGGAAGTGTGGGATAAAAGTTTAACGGCTGGGACAACAGGAATAAGAGAAAGGGTGCCAGAACTTGAAGATCGACCTGAAAGTCGACATCTGGAAACCCCAACTGCGAGCACCTCTAGAGAAGAAGAGGAGGAAGAAGAAGAAGGAAGAAATTCAGAAATTCCAGAACCTGAAGATCGACCTGTAAGTCGACATCTGGAAATATCTGATACAAGTTCAGGATCTGATGATTCAGTTGCAAACTGTGAAGAATTTCGAAGGAGAACTTGGGGTTATGAACCAATTAGAGAAGAAAATGAACAAGAAAATGATCTAGATGAGCAACCAAGTACAAGTTATGGTGGAAATCCTTCAGAAATAATATTAATAGACGAAGTAGGGAAAGAAGTACACAAAAAGTTAGAAAATCGAGAAGAACCCCGAGGAGCAATAGGGACAGATAGAGAAACAAAAGAACAGGGAAATTTAGAAGTAGAGAGTGAGGAAAACACCAAATCGGAAGAACACCGAGGAGGGACAGTAATAAGGGATCACAAGAAGGAGAAGACAGATCCACCAGTAAGAGATGACGAGATCATAAGCTTCAAAATAAGAGACAATAGTGAAAAAGTTGAAACCGAATCTGAAGAGAGTGGAGAAGAGGAGAAAGCAAAAACTGAATCAAGAAAAAGAAATTGGAAATCAGAAAGAGAAGAAAAAGAAGGTGAAGCCAAAAGGCCAAGAAAAGGAGATAATTGGCCCAGCAACTATATAAGAAAATTGAGATATAGAATAATAAGAGCAGGAGAAGAAAGTGCTGAACAAGTGAATGAAATAACAAGTCAAAAGGGACAAGAAAAGCCAAGTGGAAAACGACTGCAAAAGTCTAAAAGAACGAAGAAAGTGAATGCAAAGTACAAGTCACCTGAGTGGCTACATATTGCACTGACGGATTACAAGGAAGAAGGAATCACTCACGAGAACCCGAGACTAAGAAATCGAATGGGTAAAGGTGAGATGCAACAAACATGAAGTGAAGACTTATAGTGCTTCTGCCGGACATGACAATTTTACTGGATGTGACAAATCACCGGATGTGACAACGAAAGAATTCTGGAGAGAATTAAAAGAAAGTACCAAGCAAACACTTTTTGAAAGCGGAGTGGCATCTAAGTCATTTCTGAGGTGTAGTGACACAATTTTCTGAAACTTAACAAAAAGATAAAAACAAAATGGAAAATACTAGGGATAGAAGAGATAAATGTGAATTTGTAAAAAGATGGTGTAAAATGTGCTGCTTTTGTACAGGTTTATTAATGACCGTATGGATAGTTTTAGCAATCACAATTCCTATTAGTTTAGCTGTACTAGAAGCGAAGAATGATACTAAACCAGAAAAAGAAACTAATATTAAAGAACCAGTTATTTTAAGAAGTAGTGCAGAATTGCATAAGGATAAGTCAGTAACAGACTTTTCTAAAAATGTTTTTACAAAATTGTTGTACGAATATGTAGAGACAATGGATGTGAGAGATTGTTATGTTTGTATGCAGTTGCCTGCATCAGTGTCAGAAGGTGTGACTTATCATCACCTACCTCTAACTTATGGAATAACCTGTAGTGTAATAGCAAGTTTATTTTATAAAACAGGTAGATTAGAGTCTTATTATACTGATATAGATAAGATTTTTGCAAACGTTCCAGTAGTACCAGAACTTAACAAAGTAAAACAAGCAAAAGTTTTAGGAGAATTCTTTCTAGAACATAAAAAATTAACCTTAGAAGAAATAGTTAATAACAACCTTACCTGTGAGTTAAAGAAAGAAGAAAAGGTATTTTTAGAAATGGTTGAAGAAAGAAGAATGAAATTTCAAAAAGAAGCAATAAAAGAGGAAGGAACACATCTATGGACGTTTGAGGAAGGAAATCATGAAGGGAAAAAGATAAATGCAGCAATGACATTAGATTGGCCGCAAACAGGAAAGTTGTGTATTAGGAGAAATAAGACAGTCTATGACAATTACTTTGTAGGTTCCAGTATCTGCTATGACAATTATCAAATTTTGGGAGGTTGGGGATTCAAAGGTGGAAAGGATCCAATATTTCCAGGTATCTATTATATTTGTGGGAATAGAGCTTATTACAGGTTACCGGACCATTGGTATGGAACTTGCTTTGTAGGCCTGGTCTTTCCAAAAATCTTTCATATGGACAGAGAAGAAAAAGGAACATACAAGATGATTAATAGCTTTACACGTAGAAAGAGGGAAAGTTTTTCAGAAATTGTAGGTGATATTTTTGGAGCATTAATACCAGCAGTGGGAATATCTTTGAATGCATTTAAAATTCGGAAATTATCCACAGTAGTAGATCGTTTGTCTACAGATACTGCGGGAGGGTTCTTGATGGTAAATACCGAAATGGTTGCCATGAGAGCTATGGTGATGCAAAATCGGCTTGCCCTTGATATTCTTTTGGCAAAAGAGGGTGGAGTCTGTGGAATGCTGAAAGTCCAACATTGTTGCACTTACATTCCTGATAAAAGTGAAAATATACAGAAGTATATTACAAATATTACAAATTTGCACAAAGAACTAGTTCCACTGGAGGTTGAAAGTGTCTTGGGAAAACTTGGTAGAGGGTTTTCTTCCGTAGCAAATTGGTTGACCAGAATGAGTAGACTAATGATAGGGAAAGTTATAATAATAGCAACTGTAGTAATATTGTTAGCCATGGTGTTGAAAATTGTAATAACGTGTATAAAAAGAAAAGTAAGACAAAATAAGATAAAAAGAAATAACAGAATAATGAAAGAGAGAGAGAGAGAAATGGGTGAAATTGAGCTAGAGAAAATGAAAGAAAGCATGTATAAGGAGACAAGAAGACAAGATGTAAGGGAAACAGATGTGTAACTAACAAAAAGCAAAAGGATGAAAGACATATACTGCCGGAAAAAAAGAAGTATAACTTGGGTTTTATGTGGTGATTTAAAAATCACCAAAGGGGGGAGTTGATAGAGCAGAGAAAATAAAAAAAATTTTTTAACCCCTAACAAATTTTATAAATAATTAATAAAATGTTCGTTTAAATGTATTAATCAACACTGTGTGTGGGGGAAGGGTAATACGCTAATATATGTGCTGAATAATCTATTAACGAATGTCTGTGTGTCTAATTATAACATAAAAATAATTGCGTACTAATTTATAATAAATGCATGATTTGTGCTTCATAGAATATAAACGTGTCGTTGCAAAAACAATAGTGATGGTAAGTAAGGAACAGCTTAAATGTTGCTTTCTGCTAGGTAATAACTAATTGGGGTACGTAGTTGACGGGAGGGAAACGAAAAGGCTATGTTTCTCTATTTTAATTATGTTTTGTTTATTTCAAAATAGTGCTTCTAAGTATAAACGAGTGGCGATATAAAATGGCTGCCATTTAATGAAGTGCGCAAGTGCGGGGAAACACGTGACAAGGGAGAAAAGTTGGAGAAAAGCTAACCTCGTGATGTTGCTGAGAGGCTAGGATGCGAGAATGGTCAAGGCTGATGTGACCTAATTGAACTGATAGTGTGCTGTGGTGATCAGCAAGGAACCGTGGGAAACCATTTTAAGAGAAAGGACAATGCCTGCAGAGTTCTCGAATGTATCGAAAGAAGTTACAAATGTACTGATCGAAGCGGATGGAAACATGTCTTGAATTGTGAGAAAGGTAATGAACATTTACATTACAAGGACCAGTTGGATCCAAGAGAACTTGATTAAAGAATGAATAGATGAAATGTATGAACCAATGAAAGAAAAGCGTGTTATTAATGTTGCAACAATTAGTTAGCAAAGTTAGAATTAGGGTATAAGAGGGCCTACTCTTAGTGGGAGGGGGACACAGTCACGATCGGAGTTGGAGAGTCGCAGTCAGAGTCGTGTTGGTGTTGATGGCTTCCAGTGCTTGGTGGTCCTGATCGATCCATTACTGAGCGGGAGATGCTGAAAGACTGTTAGATGAGACGGGTTGCAGGTAGCTGATGCTGACGAGCTGAAGTTTCTGTTGCTGTCTTAATTTTCCAGTTGAGTATGAGAATCAGGTTATTTTTAATTCTTAAGCTTAGGTTAGAAATCATTAGGCTAAATTAGGAAGGTAGGCAGGTAATTAGGGTTTTGCTTCATGACAAAAAATTTCCTTTCTGCAATAAAATTGATTATGCTTAATAAATATTTGAATTAATAATGAATGAATAATTGAATAAAAAGTTTAAATTCTTTCTCATGCTTTTAAAATTATATAAAATTTAAGATTCTTTAAATCAAACGATTCAGTGGTTATTTTACTAAATGATTGTGACACCAGTAATTGGTTATTGTGATTTAGCTGGTCTTAATCACTATGAACTAATTTCTTACATGAATGATTCATCGACAAAACAATGAGCAGGAATATCTTAAGAAATAACTAAAAGAAAGCGATAGGTTAAGGTAATAAGATATCCCGGCTCTTTCCAGCGGTACATAAATGGTGATTTCCATTTAAATTCTCATGTTTTTCCTAGGAGTATAGATTTTCGTAAAAGTATAAAGGAAATCCAGGTGTGTGTGTGTGTGATAGGCGATGTTTATGGGCCCCATCGTCATGTGGATGTGAGAAAATATAGTTTGCCCCTGGATGACCGATAAGTGACCTAGGAGGAGAATAGTTTTATTGTACGCGCTGCATCACCCTCAATCCGATGTTCTCTTATAAAAGGTTGCTTGCGGTATTCGGGGAGTGGAATTATGCCACACAAATTGTAGCAACTGTTTTTGTAGCAACTTTTGGGTGTGTTGAACGACGTCACAAGGCGCAAAGTGTGCGTCACGTAAAGTAGCCAGGGCAAATAGTTCATTTTCACGGCATTAATGCGATCCAGCCATATCTCCCGGCTACCCCAGCAGTAGAGGTCCTTCAATAAAACCTCCAACACTGGAGTTATATTATGTTCATAGAGGGTGCGGATGGAGCCAGTCAAGGAGATCCCTAGATAGTGCAAGTAAGTGGCCTCACGACAGTGGTTGGGGGGTATTTTTGCTTGTGGGCCAGTGCAGGGTGTCTGTGCGGCGGAGAGACCAGGTATGGATTTGCGTCTATTTAGTGTGTTGCCCACCTCTTGATCCCTATGATTGGGGCTCCTCGAGAGGGGACTGGGTGGGGCTGCATCCTCCCATCGCCAGATCCCCAGAGTGCCCATGCTCCCATGGCTAAGCTGCCGACCTCCTGGTGTGAATGTGGGTACCCTAACTGCTGATAGCAGTGTACGGTTCAGGTGGGCGTGTGTAATTTTTCGCTTCGATGTTAGTGAGGTATGTCTCCCAGCATTCACCTTCTGTTCTAGTATACCCTGCATCTGGAGTAGCTTGAGGGTATTCGCTTCTGCGTGCGCCCATGTCAGTAATGTGGCCAGCCAACGTTATGGATCTGGGGCCATGGGCCCCTTCCACGACATCGTTTAAATAGGACACCCTTGGCTTTGGGGCGAAGACCCAGCAGACAGGACTCGGATGTTCGTGCGAGGGTGTGATCCATGAGTTCGGCAATAATAGTAGTGAGCCTTGTCTGATAACGGTTGCGGAAGAATGCCGTTCCACTTGCCCAGTGCCCCCTCCGTATATCCTGTAGGGATGGAATTGACGGATGTATATAATGTGATGATGGTGTGGCGCATGGTGCCATACGTTAGGAGAGTGTGTAATGTGGGGGTTGAAGGTGGTTCTGCTTCTGCAGAGTTCCATGTAGCACTCTACGTGTGTTGTATGGCCAGCCCCTATTCAATAGATGTCCATAATGTCTTGAAATGACATGACGGTGCCTTTTTGGTAAATATCTCCCAGTTGGTCGACCCCCGCCTCCCTACACAGATCCGTATCATATCTCAGCACCTCCTTGTGAAGTCCCGGCAAGCGGCAAATCTTTATGGATGGGGAGTATGGAATGTGGGGCCCTTTGCCATACACAAATCTGTGCCAGCACAGTCGAGCTACTGTCATCTGGCGCGTTTCCTGCTGTGGGTGACTGTCTGGGTCTGTCAGCCATGTCTGGGTCTGTCAGCCATGCGTAGATACTCTTGCCCCCCAGGATCCCACAGATAACTGCCTTTTAGGGGCATGCTGTCGCCAACACATTGGCCACTGGAGCTGCGCTGCCGCAAAATACAATTCACAATTGGGCGCGCCAAGTCCGCCCTCAAGTAGGGGTCATTGTAGAGTGGTGAGGGACACCCGCCACGGGCCTTCGTCACATATCAGTTCCAACAGGAGGCCGTGTTGTTCGCAAAAGAAGCTCCTGGGGAGCACAATCAGGAGTGCTACAAAGATATAAAGTAGTCGGGTAGCACCAACATCTTGGAGATTGCCACCCTGCCCAGTGGGGAGGGGGGCAGCAATCGCCAAAAGGGTAAAAACTTGCAGATGGATCCCAGCGCTCTGTCCACGTTGCCATCCTTGATGTCCCTATCTGAGTGGTATATCAGGACACCTAAGTATTTAAAGGTGTTGTAGCACCACTGAAGCTGGAATCCCATGGTGCAGTCCTGTTCAGTTCAGGGCTTGGAGCCAGAGGGAACAGGCATGATTTGTGCCAGTTTACCTTGAGCCTGAAATGTCCCTATACTTGTCCAACAAGAGCATCAGACCCAGCAGGGAACCCCCCCCCACTTCCTGTAAGAGAACCAGGGCATCATCCGCTTACAGCAAGATGTGGTGGTGTGTGCCCAGTATCCCCCACTGGTGTGCACGTTGTCGCAATTGGCAGGCCAGCGGCTCTATTGCCAGAGCAAAGATCAGCGTAGAGAGAGGTCACCCCTGCCTGATACCTCTCTGAATTATGAAACTGTCTGATATCAACTGATCTGTCCGTACTCGCACCTTCTGGCTCTTGTACAGTGTGCGGATCCAACCTAGGTAACCCGGACCAAACCACATGTATTCAAGGGTCATCAATAAGAAGTCCCAGCTTAGGGTATCAAACGCCTTTTCAATGTACAGTGACACAGCCACCCAGCTGTGTGCCTCATAGGTGTCCTCTATGAGGCATAAGAGACATCGGATGTTGAGGAAAGTGCTGAGCCCGGGTATGAACCCCAATTGATTCTCGTGCACAAGGGTGCCAAGTATGGGGAGCAGTCTGTGCACTAATAATCTGCCTAGAATTTAAAAATCTAAATTCAGGAGCGATACTGGCCGGTAAGAGCGGACGTCTAGTGGGTCCCGATCTGGTTTGGGCAAAACCATGATCAGGGCCTCCAGTAACGAGTCTAGGAGATGTTCCATCGCCCTAGCCTCATTGAACATCTCCAGTAAGTGTTGAGTAATTTCAGCAGAGAAAGTGGCATAGTATTCAATCGGCAGCCCATCGTGTCCAGTGTCTTGTTCCAGGCAATTTGGACAATAGCTGCCTGTATTTCCTCTAATTAAACAGATTCATTGAGGTTGGCCCGCTGAAGCGGGGACAGTTTAGTCAGTGGTAGGTCTTGGAAGAACCCATGTGTTTGTTCCGGTGGCGGAGAGCCCGCAGCCCTGTACAGCGATTGGTAGTAAGCTCAGAATGCGTCGTTAATGGCCGCCTGCATTGTGACCAGTGTGTCCTCGCCTATCCTAATAGGTCCTATTGGGAACCGCCACTGGTCTTCCTTCACCAGCCATGCCAGTAGCCTCCCTGAGCGATCCCCCTTAGCGTGTAACATATTTAGATGTCACTCATAATCATTCTGTCCCAGACGCGTCTCCGCTTCACTGTGCTGTTTACACATCTGTTGAAGTTGCTTGACTGCTGCAGTCCGCTTTGCCACCCCTATTTCCAAAGGCCGCAGCTCCCGTTCAAGGGCCATCAGTTCTCCCTGCAAGTGGCGGCGTATCCTCCATGCATGCGGCCGCCATGCTGTGACTCCGCACAACCACTTTATGTACATCCCTCTCTAATGCCCGGGATAGGGTAGATCCTTTATTTAGGTCAAAGTACTGGGCGGCGCACTTTGCCAGGTTTTCCCTAAATGGGGGTATCTAGAAGCACTTCTGTTTTTGCAGCTTCCAGGTGGGTAGCCTGAGGCGTAGCCAACTCCACCGCAGGGCCACCTGCAGGGGGTAGTGATCCAAGAGGGTGCATGCAAAGCACTCCGACCGTATTATCGGTGCACCCCAGTTGTTCAGTGCATAGAAAAAGGTCACAGCACCTTGACATGACTGCATTAAAGCAATAACAATAACAGTAAGATCAAAAGGCCTGAACGGCTGGTCCCAACCTCCAGGTCAGCCGACTCTTGCGTCCCCAGCCATAAATCCCCAACCTGTAAACAAAATCTGAAAAAACTGAATAACAAGTAAAACGAGTCCTGTTTGGAGTCCATGCGGGGCATGGTTCCTCTGCCGTCCATGTTCTCTTTAGGCTGGGCCCATCCCATAGAACTCAGTGTCCGGCCTGCCACTGCAATTACAATTGGCAGACATGGAATATGCCCAGACAGTTTTCCCCCCTCTGATAAAGTTTGGCGCTCAATTTTAGGAGAGCCTTCACAGTAGATCATCTGCCGCTCTTGGTGCGAGTTTCAGACCATGACCAGTGCTTGTATTTGAGGTCCCGTATCCGAATCAGAGTCCGGTGCCTGTCTGGATTGTAGAGGGGCGAAAGGATTTGTGCTGTGCTGTGAAGTCGCTGCTACTGCTCGTGCCGGTTCTGCGGCTGCCTGGTCCTGGGTAGGTCATGTCTGAACAGACCTGCGCTTCCTGTGTTTAGGTCGGGGGACCACCCATTTGCGGTCCACCTGTTTCTCTGTCGTGTTGGGAGTCCAACCTTTCGCGCTGACCCAAGTTCACACATACTCAGGTGTTGACAAGATGTGGAAGGACTCACCATCCATTACTTTGAGCTTCGCTGGAAGCAAGAGTGTGTACTTTAGTGGAAGCTCCCGGAGATGCTGTCTAACTTTCGTGTAGGAGCCGCAAAGCTGCTGTACCTCAGCCATGAAGTCAGGATATGCTGTGATCTCCACATTTTCGTAATGCCAGGAGCCCTTTGTTCGAAATCGTTGCAGGACTAGGTCTCTGTCCCGGTAATTGGGAAGACGAGCAATGAGTGGTCGCGGAGGTGTCCCTGGTGGTGGCGGCCTGCCTAGGATTCGGTGCGCCCGCTCCATGGAAACAATTTCAGAAATGTGTTTTCCAATACCGTGGTCATGAGCCAGGTTTCAGTGAAGAGCACAGCCCTGGGGCCTTTTGAGCGCTCTGGGAAGCCGAGGAAGTGGATGTTGTTGCGCCACGAGCGCCCTTCAGCATCCTCCACCTTGCGATGCAGCAAGGCTACCTCTTCTTTCATGTCACTCAGTTGTGTCTTTAATTCCCATACCGTGGGGCTCATGGAGGTCAAAGTGGATTCTGCGTCGTCTACCAGCTTATGGTTGTCTGCTCTCGAGATTCATGTCCAAGGACACAGCATCTATTTTTGCCTCCAGTGACGTGAAAGTGTCCAAGATAGCATTGAGGACCTTCTCAAATTGATAGGAGTGCCTGCTGAGGGTGGCTTCCAGATTTTGCAAGGTACCCATTGCCTAATCTGGAGAAAGAGGGCTGAATAGGTTCGCTGGGACCTGGGACCAGGCTCCTGGCAGATCTGAGTTTCCCCATCATGTTAGGGTGATGTGGGGAATGCACAAGTCTTCGGCCCCACTACCCCTCTAATGTCGTGCAGGTCATCGATAGGATCAGAAGTGCGATCACTGCAGCTGAACCCTCTGTCAGGATCACATTGCAATGACAGAATGCCCGCCAGCTATTTACAGTTAGTCAAATGCGCGGCTGGGGCACCGGCGCAGTCCCTTAGGTCGTTGCGTCCTGCTCCACTTCCGCTCAGCAGCCCTCTGAGCAGCAAGTGAGGGGCAAGGGTAGGGGCTCGCCCTGGATTACACAGCAAAAGCGTTGCTGCCCCCCGCTCATCTCATGGGCACCAGTGTCTCCTCAGTAGTGCAGGCTCTGCCAGCTAGGTTCTGCTGTTGTAGGGTAGTGAGCAAGGCACAGGAAAGTGCCGCCCATGAGTCCTGGCACAGGCAGCGCCTCCTCCTTGCAAATGCCAGGGCAGGTTGGTGTTTGCGACTGCTAAGGCCCTCGATGAACCAGAGAGCTCAGGAGTGAGCAGCAGGGGTCCACCCCGCACAGGAGATGGCTGGGGCCCCTCGTGTGCCCAGCGCTGCAAGATTTAGGGTCTCAGGCCCCCAGGGAGCTTCCAGCACCTCCCTGTGATCCAGCGACCACTGTGTTACTGACCACTGGATTGAGAACACGCATTCACTGGGATAGTTAAAATTCATGGAAGGCTGAAACTAATTTGCGTCAGCAAAGGCCGCAAGGAGTAGAGGTTGGCGTGGAACAAGGAAACTCCACCTCAGAGAGAGAATCAGCTTCATCAGAACCAGAGATCTCAAGCACCTCTAATGACCGAGGTCCACCTGAGGAAAACTGGCCGAAAACTACAACCGGAAAAGACTGTTAAAAAGACATTTAAAAAACTAAGAAGAGGCCAGAGACAGTTTGGGAAGATAGCGAGTTAGAAGTACCAGAGCAGGTTGACCAGACTAACGTTGTAGATGAAAGCATGAACTTAATCGACACCAAACGACCCAAGAGAGAGAAAAAGATTCACGGGAAGTATTCAGGCCCTAATTGATAGCTCTTGCCAAAATCAAGTTTGATTCCTATGGCTGCCTGACATTGACGGGCCTGACTGAGACAAGACAAAATAGGAGCATATCCACATTGACCACTGACAAACGTTGAAAGGACGGTCAGAGAATTAGGGTAACGGTCAGAGGACGATAATTCCTTTAGGACTCCAGTTGATGCAGAGAAAATTCCTGGCAGCTTACGTGATAGGGTTGAGATGATAGCATAGTACCTAGAGGATGCCTAGAGGACTAACCATCTTCATCCGAGATTTCCTTGATCTCATGTAAGCTAACATGGCGCAGCAATGCTGCACAATTTTGCTTGTATGTTTGGCAGCTGCCATTTCTGTTTCTATGCTTGGATGGCTATTGAATGCTTATTTGCTGGGGATAGATATCCCTTATGTCTTAACAAACTTCACCCTCTAACCTGTAGTCAAATCTCCCACATCTGAGAACAAGGTCCCATATGTTTCCCGGCATGAGAGTGTTTATAGCTATAATGTATATTATTAAATGCTGGCTGAGTACGTAAAAGTTATGGAAGTAGAGGATTGATTCATCTGCTCTTACCTTACAGACTCTGTGGTAGAGGGAGTATCTCATTTTCACCTACCCCGTCTTACTCTTTCTCCTGCTCTGTTTTCTTGAATCTTTTCTATCAGCAAGACGCAATTAAACTGTTTTACTCTGACTTTGATGATCCGTTAGAAAATGTGCCAATTGTCACTGGTGCAAATCTGTATTTGTGGCCTACTAAACATGCTTCTCATTCTTACAAAGGGTTTAAGTCAAGGGATCAGTGTGAGTAAATGATGAAATTCTTTACCCCGTGACTAACATGAGCACTACCAATCAGAGCATGCATGACATAACCAGCATTAACAAGGAGGAAAGGGTATTTGTAGGTGAGCTAAACGAAAGGATAAGAATAAATGAAGAAAAGGGAGAAGGGAAGACAGGTGCAGAATACATCATTGGAAAAGGTAAAGAAACTTTAAAGGAACCACCCCAATGCTGAACATTGATGTCACCAAGAAAGGATCTTTATGTATAGTACGGCGGCTGGAGGGAAATTAGACTGTTGAGAAACTGGGATGGAGTGAGTGTGAGCACAATTGTTTCATTAAGGGAGAAACCTTCTCAAATTTGGAATTAAGCATAAAGGGCATCTATTATGTGTGTGGTAAGTCAGCCTATTTTTAATTGTCAGACAACTAGACAGGTAGTTGTAATGCAGCCCTAGTTTTCCCTAGGATTTATCACACTGACAAGCTAGGTTTACCTCTTGAACAATAAATAAGGCAAAGTAAACGTAGCTTTAAACATATTCTTTGCATATACCGTCTATAGGAGTGACCTTGAACAATGTGAAGATCAGAAGTTTGTCCACCTTAGTTGACTGGCTTGCTACTAATACTGTTGGGGCTTTAACTGTAATTAATAATTGCCATGATAATGCAAAATTGCCCTTACTCCTCACGAAGGAACAGGGACATCTTAAGGATTTTTGGGCCCCAGGGCTGAACGTATTTGGGGCCCCTGTTCGAAAAACAGCTTTGAATTTATGATCGAATTTCAGCTCTTTCATGCCGTCTTTGGCCAGGTCACTGACAGTGCACAAGTGCACTTGTCCAAATTTTAAAGTTGTTACGTCTAATGCTAAGAGCTCGCACTATCAGGGGGTCCCCTGACAGCTCATTTTGCCCATGCCTTAAAACATCTCTGCAAAGGAAGGCGGAGTCTGCAAAGTCATTCACGCTCGAAAATGCTGTGCCTACATAAGAAGACCTGGAAGAGTCAGGCGCCTGGAAGGGTTAGGATCTATACACGGATCTATTGGGAAAGGAGAGAGGCTTGTTAGTGTAGGTGGAGGAATTTTAAAATTGCTTTTAACCCCTCTTTTGATTATATTAATTAGCATTGCATGTGTGCATATTTCTTCGAAATTTTACAGAGGAATTTCATCATGAAATGGTATGTGGATTGTGGGTATAAGAAGCTGCCAGCAACAAGAGGAAGAAAGAGAAAGAGATTTGACGTAAAAGTGGAAGAAATGCAAAGACAACTATATGACACCTTGAAGGATTGGGAGAATCTAAAGAGAAGAATCCAAAGTTAATGAATTATGTTTTGGATTAAGGAAACGAAGTGCTGATTTAGAAATAATCACAGGGGTGTTGTGGGAGTTGTGTATGTTTTATTCCTTTCTCACATTGAACGCAAATGAGCTAAGCTTATGCTAGCCTAGATTGTGTTTTCACTGTCCTACATCCTGCACCAATGTCACAATATCACAATGTATCACGTGATGACTACTGCTGATGTTATTGCTCTAAATAAAGAATTGCGAGGCTCACACTGGGAAACACCCGGACCGAGTGCACAGGACAACGCGAACCCCACAAGCCCCACAGATGACCAGCCAGGAACCCCGGGGAAGGGCAAGGAGAAGAGGAAGACGGGGTTCAGTCCGCAGAAAAACCAGATCATCGTCACGGAGGAGACAGAATACAACCAACAACTGTACGTCACCTCCACTGTGTCATCGGCAACACAAACGGAAACATGGCAGTACATCGTGAACAACGTGAATGCAGTCGGAGTGTCGAGGAGGACAATGGAAGAGGTCAAGAGGCGCTGGAATGATGTGAAGGGCAAAACCAAGAAGAAACACTATGCCAACTTGAAAGCAGCAACGCAGATTGGAGGTGGGGGACCAGCGGCACACCAGGAGCTGGATGACAGTGAGAAAATGGTGGCCACAGTCATCAGTCGGGATACAGTGCCAGGAGTTGGGGATCGGGACACTGCTCAACATGACCTGACACAACATCAACAGGGTGAGTACCGACCAGGGACTGGGGGGACGGGGGAAGATGGGCACAATGACACACATGCACAATTAAGTAGAGCGCACTGCACACCCACAATGACTCTGGAACATGTCCCTGAACCCCGTGCCACACAGCAGCACACATACAGAAACTCAGGGAATGTGTGTTGCATTGAATTTATTTGCACATGCTGTGCCTGTGGTAATTTTGCACTGTCTCATGATTGCCAAGCACTGACACAATGTGACGTCCTCATGTGAAGAAATTGTCAATGATGTTGTTCCTACGGGCTATTCCTGCTGCAGCTGCAGTGGGGTGTGCTCCACCTGCCTCATCTTCCTCATCATCGCCTGGTGCATCTGGCACTCGTAACCATGGGGCAGCCGACACGTGTTTCGTCGCGTGTGGAAATTACTTCCGCGACTTCCTCAGGGCTGAATACAAATGAAGAGTATTCGGATTGTCGCTCAGCCGGTGATAATTCCAACCCGGCTGGGCAAAAAAACTAGTCAGGGATAAGTCTGTTCGTTCTGGAACGTATCAAAACTGCGGTCAGGTCATGGTGGACCAACTGCATATCGAGATGCCGTGAGGGGCTGAAAAACTGGAACAAGTACTTCCAGCGTTGTATTAGATCTCAAGGCGGGTGCGCCCGGGGAGCCCCTCTGGCGGATCACTGCGTTCCGGGTTGGTTTTTCTACCTATCAAAGAAACATAAGAAATAATTAAAAAGCTGAATTTTAATCGACAACTTTGAAAAGATTTCCTTTCCGTTTTATGTATTTTGTACTGTAATACTTACTTTTACATACTGTGTAAACTTAACATTTATGTGTGCCTAGGTTTCTGTTTTGCATGAGTCAATAGTTGGTTCTGCATGATGTGTTGGCAGGCTCACTAGTTCATTGTCATGTGATATGTGTGTCATAGTGATTCCGGTTTCACATGTACTGCTAGTAGCAAATGAGCGCCATCAATGTGTATTACGTAGCCTCACTGCTGCTCCTCCCTCCCCCGAGCCTATTTCCTCGTGTGCGCTGCGCGCTTGCGTTACCTGCACTCCTACGGCACACCATTGTCATGCCTTCTGCGCATGTCCACAAGCCTGACAACGACACTGTGATGTTGTGCATTGAAGGTGGGTGGCCACGTGTGTGTAGGCCTATGGTAAGGATAGGGTGGACACAGATGTGGAGTTCATGGCTGGCCGAAGTCGCAATGTGGTTGAGGCAAGACCTTTGGCCCATGCTGCGGTAATAGCGATACACACACAACAGTTGGCATGTATGATCCCGGACCCCCAGCGGGCTTGCGCTCATTCATTAATCCCTTCGTCCGAGCCCGCACTCGGGGGCATGTTACATTGCAACTTTGTCCATTGTGGGACGGGTGGCGCCGACTCCACAACAAAGACACACGCATTAGGTACTAAATTGGCAAGCCCAACACTTAACCATGCCCAGAGCCCCGGGGTGATCATCCACATCCCTACGCTGGACTGCCATAAGCCAGCCCACTTCGGCAACGCCTACAGGGGGGTACGACACAGCTACATGTCCCAGGTCTACCCCACTGCCTGAGGTGACATGGTTGCGTCCGCTGTACACAGCACAATGCAATGTGGGAGGGCCCGGGGCCCTCATGCACACACAATGACCACACGGACACACCCAGATAGTTTGTGGAACTGGCTTCGGGCACGTGCACCCGGACCCTTTATTGCCAGGGTCACATGTCCAGTGACGCCTGTGCTGGATGGGTGTGGGGTGAGTGTAAGCCAGCCCTCAGGGAGTTGTTGGCGCTGGCAACAACTACAACAGTGAACAATCAGAAGTTCACAGTTCAAACAGCAATGGTCCACGACTTGAGCTGCACAGAGTTAGTGGCCACGGATGCACTGCGGCCAGCACAGGCACACCGCGACGGGACGGTGACTACCGGTGCACTGAGGTAGCGCCATGAGAGCTGAGCGGGTTCTTGTCGATGTCCAAGGTGAATGTCGCAGAGGGTTTCGGGGGACAGTGGAAGGTGTTCTTCCAGGGCATGATACAGAGGGCAGTACCAAGCAGACACATGCAATATGGAGGAGATGAATGCTACAGACTCATGTTTAACACCAAGTCATTACCAGCCACATGATGATGAAGACAACCCCCAGGCCATTGACTGAGACGCCACCAAAGTTCAACCAGAGGGTATCCATGAATTTCGGGGCACAGAGTTAGTGGCACCAGAGCTGAAAGGGGATGCAGTCTGCGATGAGGCCTGTACAATGGTATAAACTCTGCCAAAAATAGATCAAGGCTCAGTTCCAAATGTGTGACCTACTTGACCGCAGTGTAGGCCTGAGGCAGCGGTCAGTGCGGGGCAACGGCTGTTCAGGCAGCTCCTCCTAGTACTCTCACACATGACGTTGGAATGCCATGTGGCGATGATTTGTGGTTGACGGAGGTAGTGACGCCAGAGCTGTGCGTGTGTGCAGCCTGCAACGATGCCGTGTCCTGCCTGGTACGGATTGTATTGGATTTGTGTGAGGCCTGCTGGACCGCAGTGTAGGCAGTACACAGGTGACCCCGCGGTGCTGGGCCGCAGTGTAGGCCGAAGGCAGTAGTCAGCATGGGCCCACAGACACGTGTCGTTGGAATGCTATGCACAGAGTCGGTGGCACCACATCGTAGGGAGTACGGTGATATAAACCCTGCAATAAACAGATGTACTCTGCCATTGGATAATCAAGCCTCAGTTCCAAATGTGTGACCTACTGGACCGCAGTGTAGGCCGGAGGCAGCGGTGGAGTACGACAATGAGAAAGGAGTAATGGGGGGCCTGTGTCGCGGAGGCAGGGATGGTCTGAGGAGGCTGCCATGGTCGCGGGCCTCGGGCTTGGAGCTTGCACCGGCACGTGGTGGGCCCTCTTTGACACACGCCGGTGTCGGCAGGTGAGCAGTGCAGCCTGGCTGCGCTGGGGCGGGCATGACGCGTTTTGGGACCAGCGGCCTGGGGTGCAGCAGGCGCACAGGATCGCAGGCACCGCCGGGCCAGCCTACTCCGGGCATGCTTACAGGGGGGGACGTAACAAGCTACATTTCCGCATTGTTCCCCGCTGGCTGCGGTTACATGGTTGCGTCCACTGTCCAGTACACTCCAGACACCAGCAGTGTATGTCGACATGGAAGTGTCTGTGGTCTGCATTCTGCGGTCTGTCCAGCACATCCACTCCACACTTGGCATTGTGTGCATTGTGTGCATTCTTCTTCATGGGTCACTTGCCTCCTTTGCACATGCCGGGTTCCCACCTCTCCCCACATTCTGCTATTGTGTGGCTGAGGTGCCATGCCGTTGATGGCTTGTGTAGATGGCTAGCCCAGGTTGCCACAGTAAGTAGTGTTGTCGTGTTTGGAATGTGGGGATGTTGGTTGTCATGTTGTATGTGAATTTGTGATGTGTGCATTCCCAGAGTTGTGAGTTGTCTGAATGTGGTGTTGAGGTGTGTGGTGTGTTCCGTTGGTACTTACCTACGAGCAGTGCATTCCCATAGGTGGCATCCTGAAAGCGCTGGTTGATGATGGACTGTCGGAAGATGAAGGAATTATGCACACTGCCTGGGTAGTTGGCGACGACATTGGTGAAGAGTCCCCGGTGGTCCACTATTGCCTGCACATTGATGGAATGCGTGTGTTTCCTGTTGCGGTAATTGTGTGCAGTGGCGGCAGGGGGCACGAGGAGTACATGAGTGCAGTGGATTGCCCCCAAGACGTGCGGGAAGCCAGCTATGGCGTAGAAGCCTTGCTTGATCTCCAGCTGTTCCTGCACAGTGTGTGGGAAGTAAAGTTGCTAGGGTACCAAGCTGATGATGGCATCCAGGACAGGTGTGAGGAACTATGACAGGGCTGGCTGTGAGACTCCTCCGACTCTGGCAGTTGTTGGTTGGAAGGTCCCAGAGGCCAACAGGTGCAGCACGGCCAGCAGCTTTGTCTGCGGAGGGATGTTGTTTGTCCGCTGTGTTGGTACCATCAGCCTGTGGGCAATGATGGTCAGGATGCGTAGGATGGTTGTCCTTTTGAGCCTGTAGTGGGCAATGACTTCCTCTGGCGTTAAGTCTCCCAGGCTGGTGCGAATTCGGAAGTTCCGGTGTCTTTGTCTGCGCTGCCTCTGTGGTAGTCCGGGGGGGTCCTGGGGTGGGTGGGGGTCCTGGGTGTGGTGGCGGTGGGTGTTGTGGCCCTCTTGGCGCTCCGAGCTGCATGATCAGTAGCTCCATGGCATCTGTTGTTCTTCTGGTGTGGCTGTGGGCTGGGCTCCCTTTTATGGTGCAGGTTGTCGTCCGACTTAACACCAGGTAGGAGCAGGTGTTAAATCCATGCTGCTAACGCGCCTTATCGCATGTTTTTGATTATTATCGCCGTTCTGGCTGGTCGTTGGGAATGTTGCGAAGTGGTGTTTCCGCGGCTTTTTGCACGGGAACGCCTACTCTGCATCTCATTAGCGTTAGTTGCCGGTGTCATCCGTGGCGATGTTTTTTGCGGCTGCTATCGCAGGACTACTGGTGATATCGGCTGTTAGCACCAGCTTGTGAATGGTGCGATGAATTTATCACCACTTTGGCTGCGATAAAGTGCCGCTAACTCGGCAATGAGTCCTTGAGAATATGCCCCTTTGTCCCTTTCTATCTCGGCGTGGATAGCACTGCGCTAATCCTATGCTTAAAGACTTTGCTGTCAAAATGGCAAAAGACTTTGTCCCTTTCTATCTTGGCGTTGATAGCACTGCGCTAATCCTATGCTTAAAGACTTTGATAGAAAAGCAGACACTTGAGGTGAGCAAATTTAGAGGGTCGCTGGTGTTGAGAGTGCTCTTACTGGAGCTGCTTTCCACCTAAACTTGAGAACTACCCAGAGTTCTCTGCTTCTGTTTTTGCATAATTTATTTGTCACTCTATGCCTGAAAGGGTTTTGTTTTGACTTAAACTGGGTGCTCCCTTGTGTCTGGACAAAGCTATACCTCTCTGAAGAGCTCTAACGAGAGCGAAACACGTGTCAGGGGTTGCTTTTATTCATTTCAGGTTGGCTTGGATGGTATTTTACCAATCCAAAGCTGTAATACTGTGCCTGGAGTGGTAAAAGGCTTTGGCCATTTTACAGCTCGGCTGGGATAGCACTGTGCTAATCCTATGCGTAAAGACTTTGCTGTTAAAATGGCAAAAGACTTTGTCCCTTTCTATCTCGGTGTGGATAGCACTGTGCTAATCCTATGCTTAAAGACTTTGATAGAAAAGTAGACACTTGAGTAGAGAAAATTTAAAGTGTTGCTGGTGTTGAGAGTGCTCTTACTGGAGCTGCTTTCCACCTAAACTTGAGAACTACCCAGAGTTCTCTGCTATTGTTTTTGCATAATTTATTCGTCACTCTATGCCTGAATGGGTTTTGTTTTGACTTATACTGGGTGCTCCCTTGTGTCTGGACAAAGCTATACCTCTCTGAAGAGCGCTAACGAGAGCGAAACACGTGTCAGGGGTTGCTTTTGTTCATTTCAGGTTGGCTTGGATGGTATTTTACCAATCCAAAGCTGTAATACTGTGCCTGGAGTGGTAAAAGGCTTTGGCCATTTTACGGCTCGGCAGGGATAGCACTGTGCTAATCACATGCTTAAAGACTTTGCTGTAAAAATTGCAAAATACTTTGTCCCTTTCTATTTCGGGGTGGATAGCACTACGCTAATCCTATGCTTAAGACTTTGATAGAAAAGCAGACACTTGAGGTGAGCAAATTTAGAGTGTCGCTGGTGTTGAGAATGCTCTTACTGGAGCTGCTTTCCACCTAAACTTGAGAACTACCCAGAGTTCTCTGCTTCTGTTTTTGCATAATTTATATGTCACTCTATGCCTGAAAGGGTTTTGTTTTGACTTATTCTGGGTGCTCCCTTGTGTCTGGACAAAGCTATACCTCTCTGAAGAGCTCTAACGAGAGCGAAACACGTGTCAGGGGTTGCTTTTATTCATTTCAGGTTGGCTTTGATGGTATTTTACCAATCCAAAGCTGTAATACTGTGCCTGGAGTGGTAAAAGGCTTTGGCCATTTTACAGCTCGGCAGGGATAGCACTGTGCTAATCCTATGCTTAAAGACTTTGCTGTAAAAATGGCAAAAGACTTTGTCCCTTTCTATCTCAGCGTGGATAGCACTGCGCTAATCCTATGCTTAAAGACTTTGATAGAAAAGCAGACACTTGAGGTGAGCAAATTTAGAGTGTCGCTGGTGTTGAGAGTGCTCTTACTGGAGCTGCTTTCCACCTAAAGTTGAGAACTATCCAGAGTTCTCTGCTTCTGTTTTTGCATATATATATATATATATATATATATATATATATATATATATATATATATATATATATATATATATATATATATATATATATTCACTGTGAAAAAAACAAAGGTTAAAGTATTATTATATCATTATAGTTAGGTGAAGCTGTCATTGACAACATTAACATTTTAAACTAAAGAAAACATAGAAATTCACCAGTTGTAATTAGCAGTGCTAAATCAAGGATGACATCAAATATGACATATTTGATGACATCACTTTTTACATCATCCAATGAGTGTGCTAGTTTGTTTTACAGTTTACATAGTGGCGGGTAACTACCACACTACTATTCTACATCATTTTGTACAGCTGGGGTCCAGCTAATGAGTGTAAGTGTTTACAAAACACATTTGCTCCTACTGCACCAGAGCTGTGTAGAGGTATTGAACATGTTATAAATATTTGCATTCAAGATTAACTCTGTGTGCAAGTGATAGATGACTTGTATTCATTATGCGCCACACAACTTTTTGGTTCTGCAGAAACAGTTTACAACAGGAGAAAGATTCTATGTAGTAGATACTAACTTTTGTAAGCAGCTTTGAGTTATTAGAGAGAATTGTGTCAGCATTATAATTTATACTTAACATACTTAACCAGATACTAACCTATGTACGCATGCTTGTTTTGCTTCAGAAGATGGGCTAGCTTTAAAGTTTTCACCACACAATAAAAGGTGCAGGTAGTATGATCTTTAGCACCTTTAGCTCTTGGTTATTTTCAGCAAATAGTGTCTTTTTTGACAACTGTTGCATAGAATGTACACTATTCTTAGTAGATTCTTTTGAATACTCTGTGGTGTATTTCTCATGAGTGTTGTTTCAGTGTTTGCAAACAGTGTGGTACAGAATGAGCTCTCTCCATAGAGTAAACAATGTTAACAGTACTCAGTTCTCTACTGATATCAACTTCATTTCTTAATGTAGGTTCGGTGTGTGTTAGGGGTTTGATGCAGATAAAAGCTGTTTGTAGTAAGGCATTTGTTTTGGACTGGCATTCCACTATTTTGGCTTTCTCTGAATAGTTGTAATTCAGATTGAACACTGCACTCAATTAGGGTTTCCCATATATCTGTGGTTGATTGTTAATGTGAACTATGCTACCATTACTTTAACTTTTTTTTTAAGGGAATTTCTAGATTTTTTAAAACAATAAAGCAATACTTAATTAGCATATGTAAATGTAAGTACCTGCTGAGCACTGCCGGCCAGGCCCTGCAGCCAACAGCCCCAATTGCAGCCAACACCATGCTGCACACAGCCGTCAGGCGTTGGCCAGTTGCTGTTATCGAGCCCAGGGACCAAATCCCTGGGGCCACTTATTTAAATAAAGGGGAGGGGAGTCATGTGGTCCCCCTCCCCAAGTCTTGTTAGGCCCCGGGGACCCATTCTGTATTACCACTCTTTAATCTCCATCCCCAGGGGCCAGGTATGCTTGCTTGGGAAGGGGGGCACGTGGCCCCCCTCCCTGGGTCGATTTCAGCCCCTTGGACCCCATCCCCTGGTGTGCTTGTTTGGGGAGGGGGGCACGCAGCCCCCCTCCCCGGACCGATTTCAGTCCGAGAACCCCATCCCCGGTGTAAGTTTTATGGGGAGGGAGCACATGGCCCCCCTCCCCAGGCCAATTTCAGTCCCGGGGACCCCATCCCCGGGGCCAGCTGCAAATTTAATGGGAAGGGAGACATGCGACCCCTATCCCTGGGCTGATTTCAGCCCCGTGGACCCCATCCCCTGGGGCCCAATGATAATTGTAGGGGGAGAGGGGCATGCAAACCCCCAGGCCGATTTGAGCCCCAAGAAACCCATCCCCTGGGGCCCGGCAACATATTCCAGGGGGCATGCAGCCCCCCTTCTCAGGCTGATTTAGGCCCCATGGACCCCATCCACTAGGGCCCGGCCCAACAAAGGGTGGGTGCCCTGGTGCCCACCCAGGGCACCCACCAAACTGTTGTTGGGGGCTGCAGGGGGAGCCCCAAAGCCCCCGCAGCCCCAGCCAGCTCTCCGCATCTAGTGGGAGCCGGCATTACTCCCGCCTGGAGGGTCCAGCTAATAATCCTGCTCCCTGCGGATGGGAGCAATATTTAGATGTTTCCCTGGGCACATCACTGCGTACAGGAAATCAGATTTAAAGTCCGCTCCCGTCGGTATAGAGCATTTTTTTAAACTCCTGTCAGCTAGGAGCGGATTGCGTGTTTGCTCCGGCATTGCGAGAGATTAAAAAATACTCCCATCAAGCGACAGCAAACACAGGTTTCTCTGTCCGCACTAATGCGGTAGGAGAAACCGCTATGCCCCGACCCCGGGACATAGCTGCTGAGCAGGCATGTGGGTGTTCTCTGGTGGTGGGCTCCCTGGGGCCTCTTGTGGCTCGGGGAGGGGGGCCGCATGGCTCCCTTCCCAATAATTAATAAGATTGTCCCCGGGGGTGGGCTCCTGGGACCTCTAATGGCTTGGGGAGGGGGGGCCCACATGCCCCCCCTCACCATACAAATTGTTTTTGGCACAAGGTGGGCTACCCAGGGCCTCTGGAGGCTCGGGTGGGTTCAGGCCACGCAGCACCAGTCCCTTATTTGAAATCAGCCCCAGGGGCATAACGTGAATAAATGTGGCCCGCCCGCCATTTTTACATTTTTTGATCCTGCGAGATTTTTGCGGGATCGCAGCATTTTTTGCCAAATTCTTTTCTTTTTTGGTCCCAGAGGGGGTCCCTTTGGCCGAAGGGGGCTGAGATTCAGGGTATCTCTACCCTGCCCTTTTTTTTTTTTTTTTTAGAACTTCAGGACAGGGGACTAAGTCCCTAAGTCTTGTAATGGCTGCCAGCACCATTTTTCTCATGTTGCTGGCAGCCAGTCATAGCGCTCACCCTCGCAGGAGTCTGACTCCCGTGGGAGCGAGATAGCCAAAGGGAAATAAAGCTACCTGGGCCAATCAGAACACTCTATTTTTAAATTGGCGTTCCCGCGAGAGTCTTGGAGACTCTCGGGAGCCCAACAGTCCAAATATCTATATTTTTTTGACCTTCAGTATCTCAAAGACCACTGATCGGATTTATACCAAATCACAAAAAGAACAATTTGCCGGCCAAGATCTAGCCTCCTGCCGAATTTGGTGTAATTCAGTTTAGCAGTTTTTGCTGTAGTCTTGTCTAAAGAAGTCTATGGAAAATACATGGGGATATTGTGTTTTGGGAGACCCCCCTTTTTTATCGCCCCCCCACTTAATGTATCATTCCAAAATTTTCCAGGAAGGAGCTGAGGTGGATTAGCCTTTTTTGGGGAAAGTTTTGTGAGGATTCATCATACAAGGCCACAGTTACTAGCAAACCAAAAAAAGCTCAATGTATGGAAAAGCAGACCTAACTATAACTACCTAGTGGCGACCGCCATTACGTAACATGGCCTTGTTCATATGCCTGCAGCACCATCGATAAACATTGAAACAGTGTCATGTGGTGCATGGATACAGAAGAAAGACTCAAAAAAGCGATCTTAAATTAGAGCAGTTATCATGATAATTCATAATTCACTTTAACATTTCCAACTTCAACCATTTTTTATATAATCAAAATATTTTAAAATTAATTTACATCCTAGTGTCTCATATTGCGCAACATGATCAAATTAATGTCAAAGTGTTTTTATTGCGATGTTGACTATGTGCTGTTAGCTTTGAGACAAATTTATTCTGGTGTATTGCAAATCACTATTGAGCCCAAGTGGGCCAAATCTTTAAAACCACCTTCATTATAAGGACTCACTTTCACAGCTTTATGTTTACCTCGGTGTACTTCCTCTACTCGGAATGTGTCAGAAGTGTATGGGCATAAACTAATAACCCTATGTGACAAATGGGGTATTTGTTGGTTATTGTATAGCCATTCTACCTTGCCATGGGAGGTGTTCTTCCTGGGTGATGTATGTACAATGCCCCAGGTACTGTTCTTCCTGGATGTTGTAGGTCCTTACTGAGGATCCCGCGAGGTCCTCTTAGGGTTGTTATCTTCTTTCCCTCTGGGGAACTTTCCTATAGTTCATGCTGTAGGCTTATCGCGATATGGTTTTTCGCTTCTTTCTGTCCCCCCTGCTGTTGCAGGACTTCTCCTCTGGTAAGACGCACAAGGGGGGCGTAGCTCTCTTTGGAGCTTACATGTTTGGATTTTACGGTTGGTCCGTAGTTCTCTCCTGCCTCTGGGGATGCAGACTTCTCCAGAGTATTGTTGGGTTTACGCTAAGACTGGCTTGTCCTGGCGTGTTCACGCCTTCATTTTCTTGCCTTTGGCTGTCTTTCAAGCGTTTCGCTGTGTTTCCACCTTTTTTGCCTATGTTGGCTGTCTTAGCCATAAGCCAGTGTCTCGTGTGAACATGTTTTTCTGTTCTACTTCCAGAACAGTTTCTGTTCCGCTTTCAGTTCTGGCACGGTCTGTGGGTACACACTGGGTACTGTCATAAGGTTTCTGCACATACACAGAGCTATGCACAGGAAAATGGGACCCCGGAATACAGTGGTTTGCCACCATATACCGTAGCACCCAAAAACTCCAACCCAACTAGCTTAGCATCCCATTAGCACCCAAGTACTAATGTTTGGACAACCCAGAACACGGTATCTTTATCTCAGGACTCACAGAAACAAGAACACTCTTTCGTCACTCACTCGTACTTGTCCACAAGGTGCGTAGTAAGAGACACTGGATAGGTTAAAATGTTTATTTCAACTTACGTGCTCTAATGTACAGTACACGTGTCAGTACTAATAGCATAATGCATATGACTAATATAAGCAGCATGGTTACAATTCCATAGAATACAAACGGGGAAAGCATCTCAGAGCTCAGTGGATAAACGTATAAATAACATTACCACCCTCCCCTTGCAGTAAGATAGTTTATTATAAAATAGAAGACCTCTGGGCTTTGACTAGCGAACCCCCATACCTCAGTCTCTAGATGCAGAATTACATCAGCAGGACATCATAGCTCTTCTCACTGAAAGGGATTTCTCCAAGTGTCTTAAGCGCTAGTAAACCACAGCATTAAAAGCATATCAAATTCTTCATGGCAATTGTACATAATGTTATGTCTGGGTGCGCGAGACTGGCCATATCAGGAAGAACCAGAATACATTGTTATGCGACCTTGTACATGTTTGTGCAGACTGAGCCCAAAAAGGTGAACAACAGAAAATGCAGACAGTGCAAAAGAACTTGGCACGAGCAAAGGGCGAGGCAGGCCCGGCTCAGTGTAACGTGCGCAAAGAAAAGCAGCATGGCAGCCAGGCCTAGGCTAACATAACAAGGCAGGTAACAATCCACAAGACACCCTCCCCTGGACAGTCCAGCGGCCAGGACAGAGGCCCATCAGAAGAGAAAAATAGCCGTTGGAGCACAGGGAGCGCCCAAACGGCGAAAGGCAGGTCAATCCATGAAAGTGTAAGTGCAGAAAAAAGCCATACCCTCCAAGAGTTCATCATTGGAATCGTCAAAAAACATAGATGCCATCCAATCCATGAGTTCAAAAGAGCAGGAATGCTCCACAGCAAAGGGAGCATCCAGAAGCAATGCGGGACAGCTTGCGTGATAAGTGAAACAGCTTCGTTGTAGGAGATCCTGGGCAGCCGCCCAGATATCCCATTGCGCCAAAATCCCCAGTGCAGCCGCACGCGCCATACAGCCAGCGACGGAACAGTCCTGCTCATGGGCCTCTAAGGGACCCATCAACTGAACAAAATCCGGAACAGACAATGACGAATTGGAGAGGCAATAATCCAGAGTCCAGGTGAAAGGACAGCGGACACAAGTCATCACAGGTTGCACGCAAGTGAAATACGCAAAGCGAAATGAAAGAGTATATGACACACTCAGTGTCGCCAATGGCAAGACACCAAAACCGGCCAAAAGGCGCTCACGGAGCAGCTGGAGGCGTACTGGATCGAGCAGGTCCCATCGGGGAGCAGCCATTGCGCAGAAAGCAAATTAAGAGCAAGACACCAGCCGCTAAAGCGAGGATCAATGGGAAACCGCCAAAGACACTGGAAAATATAGAATGTATGAAAGCCGGCATGACACCAAAAATAGTTTGGAAGGAGGACACCAAGCCCGACCCAACGACCTTAAAAAAGTGTACTAGGCCTTCGGTGTTAGATGCGTTAAAAATACGATGCATTAACTCCCCAAAATGTTGGGGGAGATTAGTGTTTAAAAGGGCCTGTATTTCACTGTGGGTACTCGCCACCTGGAGAATGAATGTCTCCCGGGCGGACGTGAGCATAACTTCCTCGTTTAATAATAGTGCCTTTATTCTGCTCAGTCTATTGAAATCTGCTTCCATGGTAGGGATGGAAGGCCAAATAGAGATATCAACCTTGCCATGAGGGGGAGGAAAAAGCACATTTTTGCAGCAGACAACCCTGTGCGAAACTGTTACAATGTAAGGAATGCCAGCCTGCAGGCCACAACAGTTTTCGTTATTTAAAAGTAAATAACTACCATTGGAAAGGAGAGTGAAAGTAGGAGAAATAACAGGAGCAGGAATACCTTTCAGCACACAAGCAAGATTAGGAGAGGAAACGCTGCATGAGCCATGCAATTTAATGTGTTTACAAATAAGCGAATGACCTATAGTCGAGTCGCAGTACTCCCCCGTGAGAAAGACTTCCTTGCCGTCCCGAAGGCATTTATACATGAAAGGCAAGGACCAGAGTTCATGCAGGAAAGCACTGCCCAATGGCCGGTAACGGCCCACAGGATAATGTTTCATGCACGAGTCAAATTCAAACAAGGAAAATGGTAAAGCTATAACCCCATGGACTAGCCATACAGCAGAATCGAGTTCTGCAACAGAGAACGGCAAAGGATCCACCTTTTCGATATGTAATAGAGTGTAAGTTGCATCCTTCATGGACATAAATTGCTGTTTGTCAGTTAAGTTAAACGGTAGAAATAAGGCAGAGGTGTTCAAAAATGCCAAGGAACTTTACCTAACTTGAGCGTTTGTAAAGTCCATGCAAACTGCATAACTGAGCGCAATTGATTCTGACCATGATATAACACAGAAACATCATCTTGTACAATATCAACAACAGAGGACACAATATTCTCTAAAGTGTAAATGCGAGAAGACAGGGTATTAATACTATTGTCAACAACAGCGAGCACCTTTTCCATATTTGCTTGATCTATTTCCCGAAGACGGGAAGCAGCTTCCATTTGTGATAGCTTCCAGAGTTCATTATATGTTTCATAAATGAATCTTTTAGGTCGGGGACCACGAGGTCCCAAAACAAAGTCGGACAGATCAATATTGCCTGTAAGGAGGGACAAATGTTGTTTAACAGAATCAAGGGACGAATGTTGCAGCCATTGTTTGCATAATTTACCAACAGAGTATGTAGTGACAGTACGGGCATCAGTAAACCTCGGATCAGGCCTATTCTGTGTGTAGCTAGTACCAGTATCATGAAAACGCATTTGACATGCATTAGATGATATAGGCCATACTAACCAGGGTGACTGAACCAGCTCAGAAACATTAAACGAATTATTTTGTAACATTGCCTGCAGGGACACGAGGGACATATTGAATCGTGAGCTTTCATTTGGAAAACTCGACAGGGATGGTATTGATGGCGTATTCAATTGTTTAGTGGTTGCTAAGCCCCAACATGTAGTCTGATAGATGGAAGCATTTAGGAACATAATTTGGGTAGGGATGAGGCAAGCACGATGCAACGCCTCGATTCCCTGTACCTGCCATGGCTTGGAGCCCCAAATAGATTTTAAATCCACTGTATTATCCCAGTACTCATAACCACCCACAGCTAGGGCACTCAGAAAGGAACCTGAATAAAGCAATTTGGTGTGTGTCAACATAGTTTTCTGAGTTGTTGTGGTATTAAGTCTAAAATAATAGGATGCAGGGTTCGACCGATTAAAATCAGTAAAATAATTAAACTTATTTCGAAGAGTTTGAGAGCTACCTGGCAAGGGGTTTGGACAATGTTCCCATTGGGTAAAGTTAACAGAACTACGCAGGGCACTGGGCTTATGGAGAAAATGATTACCCCAATGTTGGTAACAATACAAATCGGCATAATTAGCAGAATTCATATATAAATCTTCAGCATTAAAAGATGCATAATATTTTAAATCGGCAAACAATGCTTCAACCGCATGCACATCCCAATCATCAGAATGAATATTATTTTGTACTACATCACCCATTGAAACACGAAGGACATTAGGTACATTAATAATTTCCGTCGGACCATGGATTTGATAGTTCACTGCATCCCATACGATGCCATCAGCAACGGGGAAAGCTGAAATGTTCACAAATGTGTGGTCACGCTTCATGATGTGAGACGAGGAATGAGGAGCCAAAGTTCCAGAAACATAGTCTACAGCAGAGCGTTCAGGTAAATAGTGACCATTAATTAGTAGAAAAAACACTGTGACAAAGCCAATGGACATGAACAAAAATATCAAGAAAAGTACCAACCAGATGTATGTCCAGGGTGGAATCAAAAAATTGTCTCTAAACCAGGATACAAAAATACTGAACTTGGATGGGACTTTTGAAGAGGTGGAATCCGAATCAAAGGAATAACGAGTCGGGCTTAGTGGCGTTGTTGGTTGATGTGCCACCGATTCTGATGCAGGATAAGTATACTCGTCCTCGTCGATATTGGTGGAGAGTTGGGGATCAATCGTAGTATCAGGCAAATCAACCATCTCAATTACAGCATCAGCGATCGTTCGTGCAGATGGACTATGAACATATGTCCGATAAATGGCAGGACAAGAGACCGCTGGTGTGACACTATTCAGGATCGGCCAGGCGCTGTAGCTTGACATTTTCAACTGAGATGTATCTGTTCTCTTTGCGACCAGGAAGCGGTGGTAAAATGACTGTACGTGTTCCCTTCAGGCCAAGAACTGGAACCGGTGCACGAAAAGAGGGGCCAAATTCTTTTTTGTTTTCAACCTTCTCTCGAACCAGTTCTCCAACTTTCGGAAGCCAGCCGGCTACCGGAATCTGCAACGCAGGATCTGTGGCTGAAGGCAAATGTGTAGTTGCAAGTTTGTCTCGGGCTTCTTGTAAGTCCTGTAACATAGCAGAATGGTTATCTACATCAAACTTGGCGGATTGCGCCGCGATGTCTGGACCCTCAAGGTCAGGCACAAACATTCTTATGCCAAAGAGCATTTCGTATGGGGTCCGCCCACCCAGAGGTCTTCTAGGGAGATTATTAAGTGCACGCTGAACGGTATACAAATGGGCCAGCCAGTTCCTGCCAGTACCTAAAACCCTAGCTGTTAAGGATTGCTTTAAGTCACGGTTCATTCGTTCAACGATAGAGTTGCCCTCAGGCCTATACGGAGACGAAAATTTCACCCGCACCCCAAGCGAAGCCATTGCATCCTTGTAAGCCCTAGAGGCAAACGCTGGACCTTGGTCCGAATGGAAGGTGCCGCATGCGAAAATTCCCACAAAGACACGCAAATCCCTGATTACATTTCGGGCGTCAGCACTCCGTTGTGGCCAGACCCAGAGAAACCGTGTGCACGAGTCCACTGCCACTAAAATGTATTTATAAGCAGTGTCTGATGAGAATGGACCGCAGTGATCCAAGTAAACACACCCAAAGGGTCTGTTAGCAATGCAGAGCGGGGTTTGTGGTGGACGTGTTACCGTGGAAGGCTTAATCTGTTGACAAACGTCGCAAGAAAGCACAGAAGCACGGGTGTCTTTATACAATCCACGCCACCAATAACGCTGCTGCAAGATGGAAACCGTAGCTGAAACACCTGCATGTGCAGAAGCCATGCCTTCGTGTGCAGCTGATATCAAGGCACTCCTGCGGTCCGCGTTGGGGATCAGCCGATCTCCAACGTCAGGTATAGTTACATAAGGAACCTGATCGGGACTTAATGTGTAAGAATACTTGGAAGGGAAACCTGTAGGGTAATTATTACCTTCCTTGGTTGCAGCAATAGCTGCTAATATAACAGGGTCTATTTTAGACATGGACCTGGTAACCGCTGCTACTGAACACGTGACTACTGCTGAACGGGCAGCTTCATCTGCCAGATCGTTACCAATAGCGTGTGCGCCCACCCGCTGATGGCCTAAGGTGTGAACCACCTGTGTGAGGGGCAGACGTTGTTGCAATTCTGCCACTCGAACCCAAAGCATTTTATGCTTGATTGTGCTCCCTTTTGCGTCCTTGTAGTCGTTTTTCGACCAGAAAAACAGATTGTCATTGTAAGATTGTACACAGTAAAAAGAATCACATACAATAAGAGTGGTCTCATCCTGAGAAGCGAACTCAAGTGCAAGTAGCAATGCATGCAGCTCGGCCAATTGTGCGGTACTATCCCCAAGTGTGCGTGTGTGCACTACAGAGGATTTGAACGTTCCATTTACAAAGGAACCCGCAACAATAGCACATGCAGCTGAATAAGCATGCTTGGACCCAGTGGCCGGTTGCGCCGAACCATCGGTGTAGATCACACATTTGTAATCCTCAAGCGGTAGTAAAAACAAAGGAGGAGGATGAACGAATTCATACTGCAAAAACTCCTGAGTCTGTAGAGAAGAATCAAAAACAAAAGTGACGTCCGAAGACGTCAAAGATGTAGCCCATTGTATCCAACGGGGATGCATTGCTTTTGAGTTCGGTACACTTGCCTTTGTTACTGCCTCCAGGGCAGGACAGGGTGTTACCACCAGAATTCGCTTTCCCTGTGCTAGTGCGCGTTCTTTCAGAATCGCCATTTGCACTGCAGTTAGAACTTTTTCGACAGATGTAAAGCGCAATTCAGCGGAAGTGTACAGATGTGACTTGTATGCGATGGGTACTGTATCACCTTCATTAAAGGTTAAGTAGGTGAATCCCACCGCCCCCGGAATAATTCTAATCACCAGGTTTGTGTGGTTATCACGAGTCAAAAGATATTTAGACTCCAAAAGGTCTGTCTGCAAAGACTGCAGAATTGAGGTATGCTCAGGCAGCCAGCAAGACCTTGAATAAGTAGGTTGTATCAAAGCATACAAAGGCTTGATACGCTGGGCATATTCGGGAATGTAAGTACGCCCGAAATTCAAGAAACCCAGCAAAGACTGAAGTTTCTTCAGAGTATTTGGGGGGCACAAATGTGCACATTTTTCCAAGAAATGGGGGCTAAGCCCTTACCTTCGTTATTGAGCTCATAGCCCAAGAACAGAACGGTAAATTCAGCAATGTGTGACTTAGCAAAGTTAAATTTGTAACCCTGCTCCGCAAATTCAAGAATAATGCGGTCCACACGGGACAGATGCTGATATAACTCGTCGTCTGTCAGATAGATGTCATCAACGTACGAACATGCGTCTTGATCAATGTCATTTAACAAAGAAACAACACGGGCGGCGAATATACCCGGACTATTTTTATAGCCCATGGGTAATCGCCGGAACTGGAATAATTTACCACCGGATGTGAATGCGGTCCATTGACCACTCTCCGGGGCTAGGTTGTGCGTGTAGAAACCGTTTGAGAGGTCTAGTGTCGTTTTGTATTTTTTACGAACAAGACTGTCTACAAGCGCAGAACTGTGTGTATTTTGCACCGCAAAGTTCCGACAATGAGTATTTAAATGCCGGTAATCCAAAACTAAGCGGTACGATCCATCGGGTTTAGAAACCACGAAAAGGGGATTGTTCATAGGTGATACGCATGGTTCAATTACTCCCTGATATTCCAACTGTGTCAGAATTTCGGAGACGGGGCCTTTTGCCTGCCGTTTGATGGGATATTGGGGTTGTGGCTGCGGTAGTGACCGCAAAGGTATTGCATGAGGAGGCGATTCTTCATCCCATCCCACATGGTTGCGGTATAACGCTGGTGCCAGGTACACAGCCCACTCAGCTGCAAGTGCTTCAGCTCTGTCTTGTGGGACATGCCGTGAGAAGCTTGGAAGGATTACCTCCTCTCCTTTGTGTGCAGCTAAAACGAATGGGGGTGGCCAATCCACCTCTGCTAACAAAATGTCATATGAAGAGGTTAGATTTTCCCAAAAAATCCCTTTTATTTCACGCGGTATGTCACCTTCAATTTGTATGACTATATTATATAGTCTGTCAGGGGGTGCCACTCTCGTGTCAGCTGTCTCTACTGTAACGAATGTTTCAGTTGCTGTCGCCTCCATATGAGGACGTAGCGCCTCCCGCACTATGGTAACTTCCGCGGCGCTGTCTAGGAGGGTTACTGCCCACGTCCAATTCTGGAGTCTCGTTCTCACGGTCTGAGGCATATTTCGCTGTGACAGCGGCAACCTTTTTCTTCTGAAATTGCGGTCGAGGAAGATGAAAATCTTCTGCTTTCCCTCTGACTTGTTGTCGAGGTTGGTCTCGCTCCTGGGGAGCCTCTCGGCCCCTTCCTCTATCTTGTCGTCCTCCTCCACCAGCCTGTGACGACGTCTGGGCCTGTGAAGAACGAGGAGAACGCGTATCAGAGCTCTGAAACCTTTCTGGTGATTTAATCCTTGACCTATCACGTAAATCATAAGTACGTTCAGAAGAAACCGAAACTGGGGAAGCGCCTCTCGACCCCGGCTTCTTTTGTTGCTTACCCTGTTTTTTCTGTCTCCAACTCTTTTTAGCGAAGACTGGTTTATCATCTTTCTCAGATGCACTTTTTGTTTGTATAACTTGTGATTGCGATTGAGTTTGCATTTTTACAAAAGGCTTGTTGCCTAGGCTATTTCTTCCAATTGTTTTATAAGCCCGGGCTATTATTTTCGGTAATTCGCGAGGCCTGTCCAACTCTGGGACCAAAGCCAAAGCATTCGCTACTTGAAAGTTCATAGCATCGCCCTTGACATTTCCAAGGATCAGCTCAGCTACTACATCAAACACTCCCACTAGTCTCATCCCTAATTCCACAGCCGCTTCAGGGCCATGTTCATCCTGTACTTTTTTAATTACAGAGGGTAGAACCGTCATGGAAGGAGTTCCAAAACATTTTGAATAAACTGCTGCGAATACCTTACCCCAGTTTTCACATGATGTCAAATCGGGGATTATGTCTTTTGGCAAACTTATCGTAAGGATGCGATGTTTATCCACTGGGGACGTATGTGGAAACACCGCTTCTATCTGATCGAACTTTTCGGCAAGCCAATAAGGATAGTCGTCCTTATTTTGTGGACGTTTGCCCATCACAGAATTTACCATGACAGGACTTATAGTCACTCCAGCAGCAATAGCTGGTTGGCCTGCGACGACAGGAGCAGCTCCATGGAGGCTTCCTGTAACGTATGTCACCAAGGCTCGATGCACTCGCACCAATTCGGTATGCATAGTGCGCAGTTCCGCAAGCGGTAATGCCAGATAATTTGGATGCGGGGTATACCCGGCCAATACAGGCCAAGTGGCCCCCTGAATTGACAAGGGGCCTAAACGAACTGCGGTAGTTGGTTGTGGTAGGGCGCCATTAAACCAAACACGGTGCTGCCAAGCCGTGAGAGGCACTTCAAGAGCAGTATAGGGTCGATAGGCAGCAGGAATTGCGGTGGGTTTATATTCGTGAAACAGCTTGTCACCTGCATCCACCGCGTCAAAAGTGATCCAAGTGTAAAACACTTCAAAGTGATAAGCCGCATCGGCTTGAACCACAAAGACCAACTCGACCCCAGTATCGGGCACTCCATACACAGCTAAGTGGTCTCGGAGTGCTCTCGACTATGTGCAGCTATCGCCACACCAGCCATGACTAAACAATTATATTCGACAACCTAACAGGGAGCACAAAAATGGGTCTGTTATCTAACCTTTTTTAATAATATCAAGCTTGAAAGAACCTATAAAACATTCAATATAGGAGGTATCACCGTCACATACGCCTCCGGAAGCGTACGCGAGGGGTTTGTGGACAAGCACAAGTACTACTCAAGCGTCTCGCAGATAAGCTGCCCCACGGTGGTCGCGCCATGTCATAAGGTTTCTGCACATACACAGAGCTATGCACAGGAAAATGGGACCCCGGAATACAGTGGTTTGCCACCATATACCGTAGCACCCAAAAACCCCAACCCAACTAGCTTAGCATCCCATTAGCACCCAAGTACTAATGTTTGGACAACCCAGAACACGGTATCTTTATCTCAGGACTCACAGAAACAAGAACACTCTTTCGTCACTCACTCGTACTTGTCCACAAGGTGCGTAGTAAGAGACACTGGATAGGTTAAAATGTTTATTTCAACTTACGTTCTCTAATGTACAGTACACGTGTCAGTACTAATAGCATAATGCATATGACTAATATAAGCAGCATGGTTACAATTCCATAGAATACAAACGGGGAAAGCATCTCAGAGCTCAGTGGATAAACGTATAAATAACATTACCACCCTCCCCTTGCAGTAAGATAGTTTATTATAAAATAGAAGACCTCTGGGCTTTGACTAGCGAACCCCCATACCTCAGTCTCTAGATGCAGAATTACATCAGCAGGACATCATAGCTCTTCTCACTGAAAGGGATTTCTCCAAGTGTCTTAAGCGCTAGTAAACCACAGCATTAAAAGCATATCAAATTCTTCATGGCAATTGTACATAATGTTATGTCTGGGTGCGCGAGACTGGCCATATCAGGAAGAACCAGAATACATTGTTATGCGACCTTGTACATGTTTGTGCAGACTGAGCCCAAAAAGGTGAACAACAGAAAATGCAGACAGTGCAAAAGAACTTGGCACGAGCAAAGGGCGAGGCAGGCCCGGCTCAGTGTAACGTGCGCAAAGAAAAGCAGCATGGCAGCCAGGCCTAGGCTAACATAACAAGGCAGGTAACAATCCACAAGACAGTACGTTCATAGGCACTGGGTGGCCTGCTGGTCCAACTTGCGCCACAGCGTTGGCTGCGTTCTAATCTTTGTTTTATTGTCTGCTCTTCAATTTCTGGTGTTAGGAAGTGCTTATGTCCTTGGTGTTCCCTCTGCTCATTGCCAGGCAGGGGCTCAGGTCCCTCTACTCATGGCCTCGGCCGATGTTATCCTTAGAAGTCTCTCTGTTCAGAGATGCTCATTGTCATTTATACGGTGTCTGTATATGGTTATATATACATATTTCTGAATATATCTGTATGTGATTTACTGTGTTTTGACATATGTTATGTCCCGCTATGGTTTACATCGGTGCCATAGGTACCTATTGTGCGGGCTGCTGTATTGACTTGGGCATGCTCTTCGAGTTTCCCTTGTCTTCCTTTTTAAAAAATAAAAAAAAGATAAAAACGACATATGTATGTGTGTGTATATATATATATATATATATATGTGTATGTATAGATATGAATACATATCATAATATGTATACTGACTGCGGGAGAGCACTCATACTATTTTTTTCCTTGTTGCAGTATCTTGGGTTTCTTAGCCCCAGATTCTTCCTCTCTCTCTCTTTCTCTCTCTATTTTGAGAGCGAGCCTTATGTTTGTGTACGGCTTCTGCCGGTATTCTTTGACCAATGCACTTCGGTGTATGGTTGGTCAGTATGACTTCCTGGTGATACGTTCTGTGTCTTTCTGCCGACGCATATGTGCTGTCGATGCTACATTTCATGGGCTTTTGCATGTGTGTGATGTGGCTTCCACTGTCCACATGGTCTGCATATGTGTATCCCTATTATCCTGTATCTCCTTGTAGTCATGGTTTAGTATAACTCTACATGGGTGACGTCTGCCTCTCTACATGTCATTCTTGGCATCCACTGTTGTGCATGCTCATTTTGTACACTCTGACTCTGTCATGCTGTCTTGTCCTTTCTCTGGGACTTTTATTTTTAGCAGATCCATGGGATCCTGCACACAGTTCTACTTCTTATTCTTGTTACAGAAGCTTATGGATTTCCTTTCATTGTGCACTGGCCGTTCTGGTTTCTGTGCTTTCCCTTTGTCCCTTCCTGGAAGGTGAAAGTCTTGTACTGTCCTGTGACGGACTGTGGTGACATTGCCTTTCCTTGTTCATGCTCCTTTCCAGAGCTTAATGGGTCTAGTGTCAGCCACGCTTGCACTTGCTGTTTCCACCTGTCTTAGTCAATCTTTATTGACTGATTTGTTCTCTTTGGAACTTGGTGGGGTTCAGTCGCAGACCCTCCTCCAATGGGGTATAGTTTTGGTATCTATTCTAAGTTAAGGAATCTGCGGCTAGATGTCTCTATCAGATGAAAAAGTTACTTCCCTTCGGTAACGAAGTATCTGGTAGAGACACAGTCTAGCCGCAGATTCCTTAACGCCCACTCATCCTCCCCGCTCTGCGAGGATCTTTTTAGGTTGGGTTCTTCCCACTGGTCTTTCTGCCTGTGGTCTCTGTCTTCATGCATGTTCGTCTCTTTGCATCCTTTCCATGTCAGGATGTCTTATTCTGTTTTAGCTGTTGCTTCTCCACCCATTCTTGCAACTGGGTGGTGGGCTCCTATATCCATCCATGCTCTTGCACCCTGGTTCTTTTCCAGTGTGGAGATTGGTCATGTCCTTCTTCCCTCCCTTCCCCCCTGAGACTTTTTCTCCATTAGTTTGGGGTCTATTTGACTATGCTACAGTCAATTGGTCATATTTAATGCGTATGGTTGCACATTCTCTGTTGTGCAGAAATGTTGTCAATTGCCATAACTTCATGTCGATACAGTCTTGTTGTCCATTACAATGACATTCATATGGTTGCAGACTGCTTGTCGTTTACCATAACATTCATTCCCATTGCTGTTTTGCCTCATAGGAGGGTATGGTTCTTCGCTTCTGCAAGACTGTTTCTAGGGGCGAGTGCTCTGCTCCCTCCCTTCAGTTCATTACAGTATGATGGTTTTTCTCTACAATGCATTGTGATGTTTCTCATCATTTTATTATTTATTGTCATTGTTGTTTCAAAGATTTTTAATCTTTTTTGGCACACTGTTCCCACACTCTCACAGTTTAAGTAGCGGCTCCGCGTTGTGGCACGGAAAAGCTTCACAGTAGAAAACTGACGTCAGCATGCTGGGAGGGACTTATATGGCTCCACTGACGTCACATCTGTGGATGCCATCCCCTGGCATGCAGAGGTACTGCTGAAAAATCTCTGGATCCAGTCTGGCGCCTGGAGGATATTCTAAGTTAAGGAATCTGCGGCTAGACTGTGTCTCTATCAGATACATCGTTACCAAAGGTAAGTAACTTGTTTGTATGGTTTTTTCCTGACATTTTTTCAATTCACTTGAATTGCTACAGTTCCTTTTCAAACTGAGCATTTCTCCATATGTAATGCTGGCCTTAAGATGTTTGGGATGGGAACTACTAGCATGCAACATAGAGTTCCCTGCTGTTTCTTTTCGATGTAATTTAGTCTCTCTGCTGCCCGCTTCTGTATATACCACCAAATCTAGAAAGTTCACTTCCCTCTCACTAATGTGTGCTGTAAAAAGTAAGTTGATGTCATTACAGTTTATTACTGCCACAAACGCTTTGGCTTTCTCACATGTGCCCTTCAGTACAATGAAAATATCGTCAATGAAACGCAGCCAGCTTATTACCCGATTACTCCACACATCACCATGGTCAGCGATGAGCACCTGCTCCTCCCACCAGCCCATGTGCGAGCATGCGTAGCTGGAGGCGAAGCAGGTGCCCATCGCCACACCACACACCTGCCTGTACACCTCTTTGTTGAAGAGGAAAAAATTATTTTCCAGGCACCATTGTACCATGTAAATAAGCATTTTGGTGTGATTATACAATCGAAGTGGTCTGCTTCTGAGAAATTATTGAATAGCATGTAAACCATCACAGTGATTAATGCTCATATATACAGCTGTTACATCTAGTGAGATCAAGAGAAATCTTGCCAGGGAATATCATAGATCCTTTAAAAAAAAAAATCTCCTGTGTCTTTTATACAGTATGTCAAGTTTCTGACATGATCCTGTAAAAGAAAAGTCTATATAGCTTGAGGTATTTTCGAATAGACTGTCATTGGCCAATATTATTAGCCTTCCAGGGGGCTGCTCCTTATTTATATGGATTTTGGGGATAAAATACAATATCGGCATTTTGAGGTGTTCATTCTTGATGTATAAGTACTCTTTTTGACTTAACAATCCCTGGCTTCTCCATTCCATCAATCGAGTTAAGTAGTTAATTTTCACCTGTCGCACTTGCTCCCAACTGCTTTTGGTGTAGCAGCTGATGTTGCTTAACTGCCTGTTTGCTTCTGCTTTGTATATCTCTAATGGCCAAAGTACGATATTTCCGCCTTTATCCGAATTACGGATGACCACCTCTTTGTGCTGTTGTAATTTCTGAATTAGTTTGTGGTAATATTGTCCCCTGAAATTGCGCTTATTTCTTTCTTGTATCTTCTTTTTTTTTATTAAACAAACTTTATTGGGTTTTACAAAGGTTCCAGGTAACAATTATGCAACATTCTTATCATTGATCAGGATTACAATTGATCGGCTGGGAATACAGTTAAGGCAGTAACAAAACATAAGGATTGCCGGTCATCGCAGCGATCTCAACTGCCCCGCTTTTACCCCGCAGCCCAGTGTACATACGTTGTATTGTGTTCGGTTCTGGGACTGCTAGATATGACTTCAGACCCGACCTTAAACTCCCTTCCCACAACTTTCCCCCACCCTCCCCTCCCCTCCCCCCAGGCGTGTCACTAGTACTCAGATCGCCAGTTTGCGGTATCCCGCCACTCCAGGTTGGGTTTCAGAGTTGACTGAGGTAGCATTTTAGGGAATCTCAGTCAGACAGGGCGGCAGTGTGCTGTGTCTGTTAGTGAATCCTACGTATCAAAGATTCGCTCAGATGTATGTAGCTTAGTCTACTCCTGCCGGGGGTTCACCTATTGATTCCTCCTCCTCAGTGTCCTCTGGGATCTTAAGTGATACAACTAACGTTTCCTAAGCTCTTGCTGCTTCCAGCGCCCTCTCGCTCCCCGTTCTTTTTGCTATTTGCATCCTGATCACTCCTTCACATTCAGCCCACTTATTGAGTTATTTTTTCCATCTTGCTATACTTGGACTCTGCCTCGCTTTCCAGTGCATGGTGATGTTTCTTTTGGCCAGTAGGAGGCCCATATCTAAGAACTTATTCGTGATTTTATTTTTGGATGTATGAGGGAACCAGTGTAATATGCAGTATTTCTGAGTCGGCTCTACTTCTCTGTCAGTGATGTCGGTCAGCAACGTCGTCACCTCCCCCCAAAAATTACTCAGGTGCGGGCAGTCCCAGAACATGTGCCTGAAATTTGCTCCTTCTCTATTGCATTGCGGGCAAGCCGCTGCTTGGGTCGGGAAATACTTATTAATCTTTTCCGGGGTGAGGTATGCTCTATGTAGGATATAAAAATGCACCAACTGGAATCTGGCGTTTCTGGTTCTCTTCCAAGCTCTCTCCACTAATTCCCCCCAGGTTTTCTCTGGGATAGCCTCTTCAAGGTCAGCCTCCCACTTGAGTCGCAACTCCGATAAGGGCAGTAATGTTTCCCGCGTTATGCGCCTGTACAAGCATGTAACCGCCTTGAATGTACCTGCCGCCAAAACCACATATTGGCAGCACAGTGAGGTTTTGGGTTCGGTGAGTCCCCCTCCCCAGTGTTTTCGTATGGCTGCAGTGAGGGCAGAGTACAACAAGAAATCCCCCCTGGGTAGATCATATCGATCCTGCAGATCATTGAACAGGATCATGGCCCCCTCCTCATATAGGTCTCCTATTTTTTTTTATTTTTTTTTTTTAAGTTTTATATAGCGCTGGCTAGACCCGGAGGTATCAGAGCGCTTTACATGAGATAGGACATTGTTTCAGGACATTGTTACATAGTTAAATCAGTTACAGTTACAGTTGCAGTTACCAGTATATGCTTAGGAGAAAAGCGTGAGCTAACACAATACTATAAGAAATTAGCGCGTAGCATATCCAAGACACACGTCATATGGGGAATGGAAGGTAGGGGGGGAAAAGTACACAGGGGAGAGGAAAGCAGACAGAGTTAGGTAAATCTGAAGGGGGAAAGCACTCCAGGGGGAACAAAGCAGTCAAAGCAGTCGAAGAGAGAGACAGATAAAACCGTGAAGAACCGTGAAAAACAATGTCCGATGTCCAGCTGGGTAGGTGATGGCCGAGCGGGTGACCCAGAGCCAGACTCCGCTATAGCTGCATAGGACAGCTCCACTGGGCAGCGGCCAAGGGTACTCGGACTCCGCGGAAGTACAAACAGTTATAGTTTCAGCCCGTGGGGCATCGTCATAGTTCCATAGAAGGCATCAGTCCCGGTGTTACTGGGAGGCGCCGTCAGCATCGTCCTCCATCTCACCCCCAGGTCGGAGGACGTAAGGAGAGATCACTGGCGAAGTCAAAGGAAAAAGGTTCCCTAGCGACAATGCTATCTCCTAGAAGTTTGGGTGACTAACAGATGCCTGGATTAATGCATGTAAAAAGAGGGAACTGAGACCTTAAGAGCTGAAATCCAATAAAAGTTGTGAGGGGCACTTGCACAATACCGGACAAGCTGGTAACTGACTGATATTTTAACAAAGTGCCCCCCAACTTGGTGTGACAAGGAGGGGTTTAAAATGAAGGCTGTGTTGCAGCAATTACAGACCGCTATATTGCCGATCGATTTTGCCGACAAGTAAATCACGGGCGCCATCTTAAGGTCAGGCCCTCTCTGATAAAGATCGTTGTGTTGATGAGGTCTGATTCGTGGGAAAACTTCCTTAAAGCTTACACACACAGCTTTCATAACGGTGGTTGTCTAAATCGCCAGTTGTTAGCACCTCAGCTCCGCAGGAGCAGGCACAACGTTTCCCGTACACTTCAGACGGCCGCCATCTTAGGGTCAGGCCACTTTAATTAAAGATCCCCGCAAAGCATACATCATTTTGCATGGCAATAGAGGCAATTGTACCTTGACAAAAGTTCAGACCTCTGAAATCCTCCTAAACCCGATGCACAGGAGGGAAATCCAGTTTGTCTCTGTGCCTTCTATGTCGGGATTATTGGTATTTAACGTCATCCGCCATTTTGATTCTCTTCATCACTGCGGACAGCGGAGTTGCGGCGGTAAATCAGCTTCATTTAGCGCCTTCCAACAGTACTCGATGGCACCCACCGGAGCAGTGCTCCATCCGACACCGAAGCCTGGTATTTAAAATTATATTCGTCCCCAATATCTCCGGAATCCACGAATGTCCTCTCCGTACCCGACAGAGAGACGGGATCAGACGCGATCGGCGCTAAGCCGCGCCCACGCCACCATGTTAGCCAACCCTTGTTCCGCCCAATTCGTCAATCTCTGCCAGTTACCCCCATGTGGCAAGGCTGCACACATAAGAAATGGGAGTTCCGGGGCATAAGGGCGTCTAATTATGGCCCGTCGCAGGCTCCTATTCCAGCACCGTCGTGCTGTATTGAGCTCCGTGGTGAGGCTTGGGGTTCGAACAGGAAGCCGCAATATAATTTGGGACAACAGTCTTAAGGTCACAAAGTCTTCTCTTCGCTCTTCCTCCCCCCTGAGACAGTTCGCCACCCATTGCGTGAGCCATTGGAATTGTGCCGCTAGATAGTAGGCCTCAAAGTCAGGCACCGCCAACCCTCCCTCCTCTCTTGGTCGCATGAGAACAGTAAGCGCCACCCTTCGTCCTCCATTGCCCCACAGAAAACCCGTGATCATTGACCTGAGTTGGACAAAGTACTTCGTCGGTATCCAGACCGGCAAGGTCCCGAAGTAATATAATAACCTCGGTAGGGTCACCATTTTAAGCAGAGCTACTCGGCCGGCTACAGATAGCGGCAAGGAGCCCCAGAAGTCGAAATTGATTTTTGCTCCTCTGATGGCTTTCCCTAGATTACCCTCTAGTATGTCCTCCTGAGTGTGGTATATTTGAGTACCCAGGTATGACAGGCACCTATCTTCCCATCTCACCCCCTCTGTTTCCTGTGGGCCTATCCTGCCCTCTTTTGTAGGGAACAGGCAAGACTTTGCCCAGTTCACCTTTAGCCCTGCTACCCTGCTAAGGCCCTGTAGCAATTCTTTCGCGCCCTGAAGCGCCTCCCCTAAATCAGCCAGAAACAGCAAAAGTTTGTCGGCATAGAGCGCAATGTGGTGGATCTGCCCATGAACGTTAAGACCCTGATAGGATTGCCCTGATCTAGCTTTCGCTGCTAGTGGCTCCATCGCCAGGGTGAACAATTGGAGGGAAAGGGGGCACCCCTGTCGTGTTCCCCGTCCAACGCTGCAGGTATCAGATATTAGCCCACCAGTTATAACCCTAGCAGTGGAGTCGGAATACAGAAGAGCTGTCCAGCCCACAAATTTGTCTCCCAGCCCAAACTTCCGCATCACATGGAACAAGTAAGGCCATTCTAGGCTATCAAACGCTTTTTCTATATCAACTGCGAAAATCGTTGCCATATCTTTCCTATAGGAGTCAGCCTCCAGCACTCGCAAAAGGCGCCGGATGTTCAGCGCTGTGTTTCTGGTGGGAATGAACCCGGATTGGTCTTTGTGTATTAGAGTTGTCATGTGGGGGAGTAAGCGAGTGGCCAGTATCCTACTCAGTATTTTGTAGTCTAAGTTAAGCATAGAGAGCGGTCGATATGCCGTTTAATCCCATGGTGGCTTCCCCGGTTTGAGCAGCGGTATGATGGTCGCCTCTCTAGTAGATACAGGCAGGTGTCCCACTTGTCTTGCGTCATTGTATAGCTTTACCAGCCTGGGGGCCAACAAATCAATGTATGCTAGGTAGAATTCAATTGGTAGGCCATCCGTGCCTGGTGTTTTATTTCGTGCCATATTCTTAATAATAGCCCCTCTTACTTCCCCAATCTCCACTTCCCGCCCCTGGGTATCTGCGACTTCCTCATCCAGAACTGGTAGTTCCACGTCTCGTATGAACTCATTCAGATCCTCCTCTACTGGGATCAACTTACTTTTGTATAGGTCTGTGTAATAATCTAAAAACAAATCATTAATACCTTGTTGGTCATACCTCACTGCTCCACCCTGTCCCTTAAATTCCAAGATTACCGTGCCTCTCCTGGCTGGATTAGCCAACCAAGCCAGTAGAGCTCCCGACTTGTCCCTCTCCGAGTGAGCACGGGTTATGTATTTTTTGTAATCAAAACAACGAAGGCGTTCTACCTGCACTGCCACTGCCTCTCTAGCTTCCAAATGTTCCCTCGCTTGTCCGCTTTCTCAGGTCTTTCCTTTTCTAGTTCTCTTAGGCGCTGGTCATCCCTCTGTATGTCCTGAAGTAGCACCTTCCGTGTACCCATCATCTCTGATATACAGCGCCCCCTAATGACTGTTTTAAACGCATCCCACTCTACTAATGAGTCCGCTGCAGTGTTAGCATTGTCTTGGAAATAATGAACAATAGCTGTGTCTATTGCTTCACGAAACACCTGGTCCTCTAGGGCCTCGGGTCTCAAGCGCCAGGTGGGGATTTTGGGTCGCGCGCGGGACCATTGCAAGCTTATCAACTCAGGATTGTGGTCGGATATCGTCCTAGTGAGGTATTCACTGCTGCGAACCCCCTCATGTACATCGGGGGAGCAAAGTATGGCATCTAATCGAACATGCAGTTCATGCAGGGCTGAGAAAAAGGAGTAATCCCGGGTCCCAGGGTGCTGAGCTCTCCACGAATCTATCAATCCCCACCTCTGTTGCCAGTTGCATCGTGCCTCAGCTAGTTTGTGTGTGGGTGCTTCAGGGAGCGGAGGGTGGGAACTGTCAAGAGTAACATCTGATGTACAATTAAAGTCGCCTCCCAATAAAACTGAACCCGTGAGTACGGAGGCCAGTTTCCCAGAGAGGTGTGAAAAGAAGGTTGGTTGGTCCGAATTAGGCGCGTATATGCTACCTAATATGAGATCCCTGCTGTCTAGTCTCCCAGAAACTACCACATATCTGCCTTCTGGGTCAATAATCTGTTTCGTGCACTGAAAGGGTACACCCGCCCTCACCCAGATCAGGACTCCTCGTGCAAATGCTGAGTAAGTGGTATCAAATGCTTGACCTCTCCAGCGACGCTGCAACGCCGCTCCTTCTTTCGCTATTATGTGGGTTTCCTGAAGTAATGCAATCTGAATACCTCTATGGACCAAGTATGCGTGTAATTTATGATGCCGTACCATTGAGTGCATCCCCCTTACATTCCACGAAATACATTTCAAATCTAGTGGGGATCCCATTGCCTTAGGTAAGTCTTGTGCTCATTAAAACCCCCCCTTGTGACACGCCCGGCCCCCGTAACGTTCCTCAAACCAAGTAAAACCCCCAACTCCCCCTCCCCAGGACTGGTACCGGAAAACTAGTTCCCATCCAAACACTGCTTAAGTACTCAAACATCCAGTAGCGGTTACAGGGGTGATCAACTTACAGTTCTGGACCCAGATCCCCGCCATGCCGCTGCCCCGTTAAAAGCACCAATCATTCTGCCTCGGACCAGCTATTTGCAGCCCTTGCTACCGCGGTGCAGATAGCCGGTTCTTTTAGGCCTCCCTCAAGATCGAGTTTACATCGTGTCCCTGAGGTCCACAGTTTGGAATGCCGCATCATATTCATCACACAAAATCGTCCGCCGTCTAGGGTGTGATCTTTGGCAAATCCGTCTCTGAGGTTTTGTTGTCACTGAGATCCAGTGATGTTTCTGATCTTTCCGCTTCCATTCCACTCTTACTTGAAGTAGGGCTGGAGCCTTTTTGGCTATGTTTCGCCACGGCCTGTAGCGCTTTACGACGTTCTAGGCTGAGCTCTCTGGGAGATGGGGCTCTGGACCCTGTTTTACTGCTGCGAGGGCTCTGTTGCGGTGAGTTCAAAGAGGAATTGCGATGGACCAGGGGCCTCCGCGTGTCCAGCCACTCCCAGGCTTCTTGAGGCGTCGCAAAGAATCAAGGTCCCGCAGGGTCCGCCACTCTGAGCCGTGCAGGGAACAACATTGCATATGGCAATTGTAATTGGCGTAGTTTCTTTTTGACAGCCAAGAAGGATGCTCTGTTCCGCTGGACTTCCCTTGTGAAGTCCGGAAAGATCATTATTGCACTATTTTCGATTTGCAACCCCTGCTTTTGGCGAGCTCGCTGTAGGATATAGTCTCTGTCTCTAAAATGTAAAAGGCGCGCCACTATTGGTCTTGCGGGGCTCCGGGCCTCGGCGGTCTTGCGGAACTCTATGGGCTCTTTCCAGTGCATAGAAGTGTAACAACCCTTCTGGGGCTACTTCTGCTCGGATCCAGTCTTCCAAGAAGCGCACCATATTTGCCCCTTCCGCTTTTTCCGGCACTCCGATGACTCGGATATTATTCCTATGGGACCTACCCTCGCTGTCTTCGGCCCGTTCTTCCAACACTTTGATTTTAGTTTCCAGGTCTGCATCTCAGTTACCGTCTCTGGGAGGCCACCCAGTTCTTTCTCAGTAGTTGTCACCCTTTCCTTGAGCTTTCAATGGTCATCTTTTAATAGGCTTAAGTCTGTGCCTATCGCATCTATTTTCCCCTCCAGCACCTCTCTGGAGGCAGTGATTGCTTGCATGATGTCGGACAGCGTTGGTCTCCTGGGAGCTGAGTCTTTCCCCAGTTCCATCACTTCTTCATCATCGTCTGTCTGGGTGCCAGGGGCTTCTACACTGAGGACGTTAAATCCTCTTTTCTTTTGAGTTCTCCCCATCTTTCTGGCCAATAACTGAGTTCTCCTCGCTAGGACCAGGTACTTTCCACAATGCTGAGGGCCGTTCCGTTGAATTACAGCTGTCTATCAATCTTGGGGCAGCTTCAGAGACCCCCAGGCCTTCTGCGCTGTTGCAACCGCAGTGATCACATCAGGAGTCTGCGATTTCGCTTGTACCCACAGCTGTCTTCGTAGAGGGCGCTTATATCTTGCTCCTTATTGTGGGCTCAGGATTGCCGCTGCCTGGGCGTCTCCGGCCGCAGAAGAGGCTCCACGGAACCTCGCAACACGAGCCTCGTGAGGACTCGCGCTACCTCGGTGAGTTTTCTGGGTGTGCGGAGGGTGCTCTCCTTCTCAGGTCATGCTGCACTTCTTGCACTTCTGTCAGTCACCGTGCTGGCCGACCCCCATCAGATCACTGTTCCCTTTATACTGCGGCCTTCCTCTTCTTCAGTCTAGTTCCGCTAAGCGTCTCATCCCACTGCTTTCAGTCTCAGCTTTGAGCACTTGGTGCTAGTGGATCAGCTCAGATGTCCTGCCCTCTTGTGCTAAGGCCAGTGCACCGCGGGCAGGAGCGGCCGCGGATGTAAGGATCCGTTTTCGTCGGCTGCTATCCCCCAGGTAGAACCGCTAGGATGCTGTACTGCTGTGCATGGCTACTCACTATTCAGGAAGTCCCCTGGCCCCCTTCTGTGAAACAGCTTCTCCTCTATATGTTGCAATGGACTTCAGTTAGTGAGGCACTCCTCTCTAGCGATTGGCAGGGCCCCTTGAGTCCTCCTGTAGCGTGTCTCTACTGGGGCCTGTTTCAATTCATTCGGCCTGCAGCGTCCGCCCGGGCTTCATTTTGGCGCGGGCGCCATCTTGCTGTCTGCTCAACCGTGCTGCTGGCCCTCAAATGTAATAAGTGGGGGCCACTTCTTGAGGAAGCAGGGCACCCAGTTTAATACCTCATGCTCCCGGGGCCCCTCTGGTCTCCCAATGTGTCCAGGGCTCAGCGACAGAGTGGGGTGCTCCCAGCCACCAGGCCACGACGTTCGATTGACGGCCTACCCCAGTTACGCTGTGTATGTTACGGCGCGGGACCGTTATCTCCTTTCTGGGGGTGATGTGCACTTCTGTCGGTTCCTGGGTTTGGATCTGCCCCCTGTACATGCATTCGCCACCCTCTCTCTCTGGAAGCTCCCCTGGCTCTGTGCAGCAAGGCGAATTGCCGCTGTTTTTCGGCCCCGGTTGTGCCCTGGGCACCGCTGTGTTCCAACGTCTTACTGCTGTTGAGGCCTGTGCCAGGTTATTCAGCCTGCGGCCGCCGTGTATGCCTTGCTGTCGCGCTAGTGGAGCCATGTTTCAGGGATTGGGGGCTATTCTCTGATAAAATTGGTGCCTCGTGCTCCCGGGGACCCTCCGCTCCTATATAATGTCCAGTGCTCCCCTGTGGGACAAGGTGATCTTCTCCCGCAGGCTCTGCCCCCTGCCTGGCGGTCTGTCCCTGCTACGTTGGGCCTTCTTCCGCGTGGGCGTCTGCCAGGGCCTCCTTTCAGGGGCCTGCCCGCCTGCAAATGTAGAGCGTAGGGGATCCCTCTAGGGCAGCCCTGGCACTCCACATATGCCATCGATCTCCCCGGCCACCTACAGACACTTACGGTGTCCCAGGCTCCTTCGCGAAGTGAGGTGCACCTCTCCGCCGGATCTCGTCTCCTCACCAGCAGCCCATGTCAGCTACTCAGGTCCCTCTATGCAGTCGCGGCTCCTGGAGGGAGTGATGCGGGGCGGTGAGGCGGGGCAGGGGAGGGGCAGGGTGGGGGGTAGTACACTCCAGCATACGGCCGGACAGAGTTAAGTACATAAATAAATAAATAAAACGAATTACATTGCGCGCGCCGCATCGCCACGTGGCGATGCGGCGCGCGCAATGTAATTAGTTTTATTTATTTAGTGATATACTTAACTCTGTCCGGCCGTATGCCGAGTTTACTACCCCCCACCCTGCCCCTCCCCCGCCCCGCAGCACTCCCTCCAGGAGCCGCGACTGCCTCTATGGCGGGGCGCCACTTTGGCTCCTCTCCTGCTGCATTGCGCGTGCCCCACAGCAGGGTCTTCGTATGCGCCGCTGATCTCCCTGGCCCTCCTTGACTCACTCGCCGTGCCCTAGGACCCTCTGCAAAGTGGGCTGTGTTCCGCTGCCGGGCTCCGTCTCCCCGTCAGCAGTTCGTGGCGGTTGCTCGCTGCACTTCACGGCGCGGGGTCCATCTTATTGCCGTCCCCGCCGAGCCTCCTGACTCCTGTTTCAGTGGTTAAATGCCGTTCTAGGGCGATATGGGGCTCGCCTCTGCCTGCTCTCAGACTCTAGGGCTCTCCGGTCTGTAAATCTGTGCCCCCAGCTGTGTCCGGGGTACAGGATAACTGATTATGGGGGAAGCGGCGGTCGGAGCTCTTCAGCTCGTGTCCGTTCCCATCGGCTGCAAGCCACGCCCCCCCTTCTTTCTTGTATCTTCTTGTTGAGCTTTTTTAAATCCTCAATGATTCTGTCATTGAATGCATCAATTCCATCTCTGGTTGACATGGGCATGAAGGTTGAGGCAGGTTTGAAGTGTGTGTCCGCCTCTCCATACACATCAGGACCCATGGAGTCAATGATGTCTTGCTCACAGATGGACTCACCAAGGCCTGTTGCTTCACTTTCCATTTCTTTAAGTTATTCCATCAGCCTCAAGTCCACAAAAGAAAGATTATCGTGCTCACTTGCACTTCCTGATCTGTTTACCACTCCTCGTTTGTTTTTTTAGTTGGTGGTACTTGGTCAATTTTAATTTTCTGATGCATTTATAAATGTCCACCTTTGTTTGGGTACAATTATATATACACACACACACACACGTTGTTCGTAATTGCATTTATCATTGCTTCCTCCCACCCTTCCCTTTACTTGTGTGTTTGTGGGTGTGCAACCTCTTGAGCTCTGATGTGGAATGCCAAGGAGAGCCAGTAGCAGACAGTTGGGTTAACAGCATTATGCTAAGGATTAGCTAGTCTGAAGTAGTAATAAACGGTATGTACCTCACATCAGTCATTACTACAGAAACCAGTTATGTCATAGGGCCAAATAAATAATAAAACCTGTAGGTAAGAACAGTGCTTTAAAAGGAAATATAGACATGGGGGTACTCACTATTTAGAGTACCTGCTTGTCCCTCAGAAATGCTGATGCTCTCCTATCAAATGTATTGTAGCAGTGCTGAGAGGTGCAGGTACTCACCCTTTCAAATTAAAGGAGTGCAGGTACTTCAGTACACAGTCCTTACGTATGAGTTTATCTCTTAACCAATTTAAATGGCCCTCATCAAATGGAGTATATATATATATATATATATATAGTCCACCAAACAGTCCTTAGCGGAGGGCGCACTGTCCAGCTGGTGCTCACGGCGAAAAAGGACTGATTCTCGCAAAGATATGTTTCAACAATTTTGAACAAACAAACAAACGTGGCACTCTCCTTGGATAAATTCGTTGTTTTATTATTAAGCCATCAAGTTTCTCCTCCTACGCGTTTCGACCACCAAGGTCCTGATCACGGTAGTAAACACAGTCCTACTTTACTTTTCATTATTTATACATAGTCACCACTCTGCCCATAATGAGGCATTGTGGGACTTGTAGTTAATAAAACCACTTTCAATTAAAAATTCATTGAAAAAATCTAAAATAATTTGTTAACAAATTGATGGGACAAGGTAGCACAATGCACCGCCTTTGACAGTCTGCAATTAGAGTACGGAGTTGCAATACTCGGATTGCTTACTCATTATAACAAGAACCATTGCAATATCTAACGCATCTAGTATGTTAATATTGACTAATCTTGAAAACTCCTTTTTACGCATTCTCTCATTTGGAACACTTGATGAGTATGAAATAGTCGTTACTGACTAAACAATTTAGACTTAGTCTCTCATCCAGTTATTTAGGCTGAGTGCCATTATTGTTCTCCCTGCCTCATAACATCAACACTCCAATGTCAGGCAGACGCTATGAACCCACCCTCCACATCAAATAGAAAATTACCACCGTTACCTATGACACTCATGAAAGATTACTGTTCAATACAATAATATGGAATTAGTGTCTCATTTGTCAAATTTAGTTCAACGTCTCAGTATTTAATATCAATCTGTCTCGTCAAATCTATCCAACATCATTGCAACTAAAGGTGAATGTACATTTCTTCATCCCCATTTAGTCCCTGTGGGACCTTGGTCTTGAATCTTATTATGAGTTTTGACTCAAGGCGTCTCAGCTTCAAGATTCTATTTCCTCCTCTATCACTTGGTGGTACTGTAACCAGACCTGAGTATTTTATGTCCATCCAGGTCTTATTGTGATGTGTGTCCATGTGTTTAGCAATCGCATAAGTCGGGTCATGGTTCTTTGTCGCTCTGATGTGCTCTAATATTCGCTTCTTAAGTGGGCAAATGGTGCTCCCAATATATCTTTTTCCGCAGAAGCATTCGATCAGATACACCACATGTGTGGAGTCACATGTGATTGTCTCGTTGATGTTGAACACTTTGCCCTTCGGATCTTGTATCGACTTCAGGCTTTGTCCAATTTTACAAGCTTTGCAGCTGTTACATCTTCCGAATCCTTTCTGGCGAGTCTGTAGCCAACTCTCAGGTTTCTTTATTTCAAAGTGACTGTTCACCAGAGCATCCGATAATGATGGTGCCTTTCTGTATGATATTAGTGGGCGATCACCTATTGTTGTACCAATATCTGTATCTTTTTTTAGAACATTCCAATATTTGGACAGTATCTTCTGGATTTTATAACTTTCTTTGCTGTAGGTTAATATCAGTCGTGGAGTTGTATCATTCGATTTTCCTGGTTCATCATTGGACTGTTTTCTATTATCTACAAGCATCTGTGTTCTAGGTATCACTCTAGCTTTCTCTTCTCCTCGTTGGATATCACTGTGTTTATACCCTCTCTTAAGGAACCGTTGTTTTGTTTCTTTAAACTGTTTTTCCATTTCCTCCGTCTCGGAGCAATTCCTCTTCATCCTTATGAATTCTCCATAGGGTATACTCTTCACAAGTTATTGTGGATGAAAGCTAGTGCCATGCAGCACACTGTTTGTAGCAGTCTTCTTTCTAAACACCGTTGTGTGTATCTTATTAGACTTGATATAAACCTTGGTGTCCAGGAAGTCGATTTCCTTTGAATTGATATTATGCGTGAATCTTAAGCCCACTTCATTATCATTTAAGATTGCTAAATAATCCAGGAATTCAGGTTCAGTACCTTTCCACAAGATGAATAAATCATCTATGAATCTTAGCCACAGGGCTACTCTAGCAGTATGTTGGTCCTTTTCCTCTCTCCAAGCTATGTTCTTCTCCCACCAACCCATCACTAGGTTGGCATTACTTGGAGAGAAGGAAACTCCCATCGCGGTCCCGCAACTCTGGGAGTATAGTTTTTTATTGAACGTGAAGACATTGTTGTTTAAGCATGAAATGATTGGATTATGCTTAAACAACAATGTCTTCACGTTCAATAAAAAACTATACTCCCTATGGAGAATTCATAAGGATGAAGAGGAATTGCTCCGAGACGGAGGAAATGGAAAAACAGTTTAAAGAAACAAAACAACGGTTCCTTAAGAGAGGGTATAAACACAGTGATATCCAACGAGGAGAAGAGAAAGCTAGAGTGATACCTAGAACACAGATGCTTGTAGATAATAGAAAACAGTCCAATGATGAACCAGGAAAATCGAATGATACAACTCCACGACTGATATTAACCTACAGCAAAGAAAGTTATAAAATCCAGAAGATACTGTCCAAATATTGGAATGTTCTAAAAAAGATACAGATATTGGTACAACAATAGGTGATCGCCCACTAATATCATACAGAAAGGCACCATCATTATCGGATGCTCTGGTGAACAGTCACTTTGAAATAAAGAAACCTGAGAGTTGGCTACAGACACGCCAGAAAGGATTCGGAAGATGCAACAGCTGCAAAGCTTGTAAAATTGGAAAAAGCCTGAAGTCGATACAAGATCCGAAGGGCAAAGTGTTCAACATCAACGAGGCAATCACATGTGACTCCACACATGTGGTGTATCTGATCGAATGCTTCTGCGGAAAAAGATATATTGGGAGCACCATTTGCCCACTTAAGAAGCGAATATTAGAGCACATCAGAGCGACAAAGAACCATGACCCGACTTATGCGATTGCTAAACACATGGACACACATCACAATAAGACCTGGATGGACATGAAATACTCAGGTCTGGTTACAGTACCACCAAGTGATAGAGGAGGAAATAGAATCTTGAAGCTGAGACGCCTTGAGTCAAAACTCATAATAAGATTCAAGACCAAGGTCCCACAGGGACTAAATGAAGATGAAGAAATGTACATTCACCTTTAGTTGCAATGATGTTGGATAGATTTGACGAGACAGATTGATATTAAATACTGAGACGTTGAACTAAATTTGACAAATGAGACACTAATTCCATATTATTGTATTGAACAGTAATCTTTCATGAGTGTCATAGGTAACGGTGGTAATTTTCTATTTGATGTGGAGGGTGGGTTCATAGTGTCTGCCTGACATTGGAGTGTTGATGTTATGAGGCAGGGAGAACAATAATGGCACTCAGCCTAAATAACTAGATGAGACACTAAGTCTAAATTGTTTAGTCAGTAACGACTATTTCATACTCATCAAGTGTTCCAAATGAGAGAATGCGTAAAAAGGAGTTGCAAGATTAGTCAATATTAACATACTAGATGCGTTAGATATTGCAATGGTTCTTGTTATAATGAGTAAGCAATCCGAGTATTGCAACTCCGTACTCTAATTGCAGACTGTCAAAGGCGGTGCATTGTGCTACCTTGTCCCATCAATTTGTTAACAAATTATTTTAGATTTTTTCAATGAATTTTTAATTGAAAGTGGTTTTATTAACTACAAGTCCCACAATGCCTCATTATGGGCAGAGTGGTGACTATGTATAAATAATGAAAAGTAAAGTAGGACTGTGTTTACTACCGTGATCAGGACCTTGGTGGTCGAAACGCGTAGGAGGAGAAACTTGATGGCTTAATAATAAAACAACAAATTTATCCAAGGAGAGTGCCACGTTTGTTTGTTTGTTCAAAATTGTTGAAACATATATATATATATATATATATATATGTGTGTGTGTGTTATTTCCTGCCCAGGACTTCGTTTCTTTTCCAGCAGCTGATCGATTGCCATCTTGGCTACAGGTATGGAGTATTTTTTCCTTTGTGTTCTCTTGTTCTTTCCCTTTTTTTAATTTAAGACCTGCTTAGCAGTCTATTTGACTTTTTTATATGTTTGATCGATGTTCGTGTGCTGGGCATACAAGATCAGGGTTCGGTCTGGGGCTTGCGAGGCAGCCTGTGATGGACTCTGGGATATTTATATTTTCATTTTTTGATATTTCCCCTTGTTTCTCGGCGTGGATGGCTGTGGGGCACTCCTTTCATGTTACCAGCTTTTGGCTTTGAAACAACAGTTGTGTCGTGTCTGTCTGTTTTCAATATGGCACCCATGCTTGTTTGGATTCGCGCATCCCTGCGCTTCCGCCTGTTCTTCAATGGGCGGGGGACGCGTCATGGCAGGACAGCGATGCCTTGACGACCAGCCAACTTTCTCAGGAAATGTTTCCCTTGCCGGGCTGGTTGTTGAAACTGACGCTGTCTCACTGTGTTACTGCCTGCAGTCGTGGTTTCTGCTGCAATCCAACGATGAGTGATGTGGAGGAGATCCCCTGAGTGGCTAGGCCATCTTCAGAAGTCCCTCCAGACCCTGATCTCCAGGCTATCATTGCGACAGCTGTGACAGCTGTATTCCGGGCTTGGGAAGGGGCTCCTCCTTTTAAGTCCTCAGGATGAATCCTTCTGTTGAGGGTGATGATGATGACATCAAAGGACGTTTTGTGCAGAGCTCAAGTTTAGCCGAAATCATTCAGCATGTGCGTGATAATCTGGGATTTGCTTCCTCTCCTCAGGCTCTTGCTGATGATGACTTTTTTTCACAATATCAGTGTGCAGAGCCTGATTCTTTGCCCTTGCACATTTCCATTCCTCATGTGTTAACTAATGAATAGAAGGATATCGAGAAGCAGTCTTTTCCTCGCTCCCTTTTGAAACGCTATCCTCTTAACAAGATTGGGGAGGACATCATGGCTGGGTTGTTCACCCAGGATAATGTGGTGTCAGAGGATGCCATACCATCTGATGCGATGGACAAATGGGTGGAAGGTGCGGTGAAATGGGCCAATGTGGCTTCAAACTTTGCGCTCTGAGCTTATGCCTACTCCAAATATGCCATACAGTCCTCCTTAAGGACTTCCATACTTTGGCAGAGAAAGTACAGAAGGGTACAGCAGCAGGTCCGTTTTCTTTCAGACATCATGTTTGTCAACCTGTGTGCTGCAGCGGCTGCTTCAAGCTGTACCATTGCAGCTCGCCACAACATCTGGATGTGCTCCTGGAAGGTTGACGCAGCTCAGAAGGCGGTCCTCATGAAACTATCTGTTACTGGTGCCAAGGTTTTTGGCAGTGAATTTGAAGAGCAGACTAAAACATCAGCAGAGAATAAGAAGCTGGTTATTTCTGTTTGGTGGGTCTCCTAGGGTAGGGGTTTTGACACAAAGGTTTTTTTTCCCTGGGGGTAAGGTTCCTCAACAACAGCTGTTTCGAGGCAAGGGTCGTGGTGCTGATAGCCCCGGTACCAGCCAGCTGCCACCACCACCCCCGCCCCTCCCAAAGTATGACTGCTCCATGTTTTGTCCAGTGGGGGGGGGGGTCGTTTGCTGGAATTCCAGGACCTTCTGGCTCACACCATTCCAGATGCCTGGGCCCTCCAAGTGGTCTCAGAAGGCTACAAGATAAATTTCAGTGACACTCCACCTCGACACTTTTTCGAGGCTTCTACTCCTCGTTCCCCGGAGAAGTTGTCTGCCCTACTCCAGGGGGTTCCAGTTGCTTCTCCAGAAAGCTGCTATCAGTCCGGTTCCTCCTGGGGCGGTTTTCCATGGTATTACTACCTGCCCTTTTCTGGTTCAAAAGGCGTCAGATTTCCGCACTATATTGGTCCTCAAGGGGGTCAATCGGTACATTCGTAATGTGCCCTGCTAAATGGTGTCCCGCCAGCTGATTCTGCCTCTCCTTCAGAAGGGTGATTTCCTGACCTCCATTGACCTCATGGATGCCCACATCCCTGTGCATCCATCTCACCAGAGGTTCCTCTGGTTCACTGTTTGGCGTTGTCCTTCAGTCTGACTTCTGCACCAAGAGTGTTCAAGAAACTGTTAGCATCATTGGTGGGTATTTTACATTCTGAAGGTATCCACCTCTACCCTTACTTGGACGACTGACTAATTGCCTCTTGTTCTTTTTCCAAGGCCCAGTTGGAGGTTCACTGGGTATCCACCCTGTTGCAGGAGTACAGCTTCCTGATGAACTGGAAGAAGACCCTGGTCCAGCCGTTTCAAGATCTTCTCTTCATCGGGCTTGCTTCAGGATGGACTTGGGGGAGATCTTTGTGTCAGACACACATTGTGTTTGGCTCCGCTCCCATTTGTCTTCTCTCCTTCTTCATCCTTCGGCATCTGCTGGGACATGACTCTGCAGTCAAGGGTAGATGGCATTTGCTCTGGCTCTTCTCCCTTGGGGGAAATTACACCTGTATCCCTTGGTTCACCATCTCTTGAGTAACTGGAATCCATTGTCTCAGGAGTACAAGGCACTGGTTCCAGTGACTTCTCAGATCCACAGGAATCCTCAGTGGTGATTGATTCCTGATCATCTGAACAGAGGTTTCTCTTTGGTTCCTCTTTCTGTTCTCAGGCCTTGAGAAATCTACTCGCCCACTAGCTATGGCGAGTCAGATTTTATCAGGTCAAGTTATTTTTAGGGCCTACTAGCCCTGTCTGGCGAGCTGGCAAAGAACAGGTGTTCTGCTTATTCACACGTGAATGAGCAATAAAAACGCCTTTAAATCTTGTTTTTATCCTGTCACATTTTCTGTGTGTTTAAAGACAGAGACCAAATGTCAGGCTATATCTTCTAAGAAATACCTGCTTATTTTATCCTGGAGAGTGTTTTTTACTTTTATTTTTTTGACTGCAAAAGTTAGAGAATTTTGTAAAGTGAGCTGCCTGGCAGTCATGCTGTGCACACAGCATTTAAATCGCTTGTAAATATATTTTATTAGTTAGCAAAGCACTTTTTTGTAATTCTAAAGTGAGATGGATATTAATATGATCAAAACAAATCGGAATACTTTACTTGGTGATGTGACAAGATAAACATTTGCTGAAACCAGATGTTCACACATTAGTGTTTGTATCAGTAAAACTGCATGATAGTGGGAAGGTTTATGGTCATTTCATTGGAAAATGGCTGTCTGTAAATGACAGTGCGCTACTGCGTCATGCTTTAGTGATATATTTATTAAAAGAAGGGTTTTTTAAATAGGAACTGAAAAACATATTCCTGTATCCCACCCTGATGACAATTCTATTAGTGAACTAAGCGGCAAGTCAGGGGTCATGTGTACTATATATATGGGCTAGATTTCTAATATACATGGAATAGCCTATTAAAACAAACAAATGAGTTTTTGTATAGCACACATGTGAATTCACACATTTGAAGGTAGTCTTGTGTGTGGAAATGAAGAAAAAGGTGACTGTGAAATAAAATATTTGCCTAGGATCACACAATTCGAGACGAGTTTATGGATCAAGTGTGTTACAGTTAGGTCGAGTAGATTATTCAGGTCACTAGATCTGCAGGTCTGGTAAACTTTTTCAGATTTTTCGAGTCCTGTGTACCGGTTCTCACGACCAATGGAAGTGGGACAGGCTGCGGTGCAACCCTGGGGGTTCCACTGCGTAGGGGAAATGGAATCGAGTGGAGGCTCTTCATTCTTCCAATTGGAAGGAACTTGCTGCTGTTCTGAAGGCCTTTCTGTTTTACTGTCCCGTGTAGCTGTACTAAGCAGTGTGTGTACAGACGGACAATCAGATTGTCCGCTCTTATTTGAATTGCCAGGGCGGCATGTGTCCCTCTCTGTTTCTCCTTTCCCGGAGGATTTGCCTTTGGGCAGAATCACATCTCCTGGCTCTTTCTGCAGTCTGTCTTCCTGGGGAGGGAGGATGGGCCTGCGGATGCTCTGAGTCGCAGGTTCTCGTCCTCCGTGAATATGTCTGGATCTGACGCTTTTTCAGTCTATTCTTCTCCAGTTCAGTCACCCATGGCTGGATTTGTTCGCTACAGTGGAGAATGCCCTGCTTCCCCATTTTTGCAGTCTGGTCCCTTCCTCGGGGGCATGGGCAGTGGCCCAGGGGTCTCCTTTATTGTTGCCAACCATCTCTCTTCTTCAGAAGGTGATGCAGGACCAGGCGGAAATTCTGTTGTTGCCCCAGCCTGGACGAGGCACCCTTGGTTCCCTTGTCTTCTGCATCTGTCAGTCCGGCCCAATTGAGTTCTACTGCCTCATCCTTCCCCGCTGAGTCAGACACTTCTTCCTCTGGACACCCTTCGCAGGCTGAATCTTGCGGTCCGGCACTTGAGAGGCAGCTCCTCTTAGAGCAAGAGTGTTCGCTGGATGTCGCAGAGTTAATTCAGCAGTCCCAACGGCAGTCTACTTTTAAAAGCTTATGGCCGTCCCTCGCGGAATTTATTTGTCTGGTGTCAGGATAGCGGTTTGCCAAGTTGCTCTTGTGATCCAGCTGCAGTATTGGAGTTCCTTCTGGATGGTTTTCAGATGGGTTTGGCTGTGTCTACACTCCATAGTCAGTGGGCTGCTATTTAGGCTTTTTGTAGGGCTAGTGTTCTATCTGTTGCCCCTCTGGTGGCTTGCTTGCTCCGGAGTTGTTTTCTCAGAAGTCCCTTGTTCATTCCCATATGCCTCTTTGGGACTTGCCTCTTGTTCTGCAGGGATTATAGGGTGTCCACTTGAGCCCTTGGATACTGCTGAATTCAAGTTTCTTTTGGCCATGGTTGTGTTTCTTGTGGCCATTTCTTCTGGGAGATGGAGGGGGGGGGGGCGATTTGGGCTTTATTGTCCTACCCTCCAGTTTTTTTCCAGGCAAGGTGGTGCTGCAGCCTAGTCCAGATTTTCTCCCAAAGGTGGTTTCCTCTTTTCATTAAGATTTGGCTATTGTCTTACCTACTTTTTGTCTCCTGTGTCAGATGCTGTAGTGCGCTTGCATACTCTTGATGTCCATCGTGCACTTACCGTTTATTTGCAGCGCACTGCTTTGCTTCACAAGTCTGATGCGTTATTTGTTACCATTGGTTTATCCAACAGAAGTCTTGAACCTTCTCTTTCCACCTTACCCATTGGATTAAGTTGGCCATTTCTCATTACTATTCTTTAAATGGCCAGTGTTACAGCATCCATCTCTGGACAGTCTATTAGAGGTGTATCTGCTTCTTGGGCAGCATTTAAGAGTGCATCAATTTGTGACATTTGCTTTGCTACCATCTCACACTTTTATGATCCATTCTCGTTTCCAACTGGGTGGAGTTGTATCTCCTAGTTTTGAGTCTGCTGTTTTTGGTTCTGTTGGTCCTCCTTCAGTATGATTTATCTGGGTCATTGTATTAAATACACTTATGGACTGTCCTAATGATGTTGATCCAGCGGAAGCCCCCAGGGTTGAATATTTCACATAAAACTGAATATTTCAATGGGCCCATATACATTCATACAAAATGTTCATCCACACTCCCTGGACGCTCCGCTGGGGGGTCAAGTTTTTATAATTCACTTAAGTTCTGATTAGTTATGTCCCTATAACCACAAATCAGGTTAAATTGACATTTCAATGCCTAACTAATCTTCACGAATCAACACTCTTCCTCTGGTCGATGGACCATTAGTTGAGTTAGTTGATGGTGATATTAACAATTTCTTAACTAATTCACAACTCTTAGTGAAATGACCACAGACTCTGAGTAAGATTTCTAAGCTTTATCTAAAATTTTCAGTCATAAAGTTGAACGCTCATCGTTACAGATTCACAGTGCAAATTCCATCAGTCTTAAATGTGAGAGAGAGAAATTTCATTTAGCAAAATACATTTAATTACACAACCTCATTCAACAAAAAATCAATGCATAAGAGTGGATAGATGTAGAGACTGAAGACACATATTAACGTACATTTGCAAAGAAATATGCAAATTTGAGATAGAATATCATTTACCTAATAAGAGATGACCGGAAAACCAACCCTCTGGCCAAAGGAATGGTGGAGGTCCCATGACTTAGGATCAGGAGACAAAGACTAAAGGACAGGATCTGGACAGGACAAATACTTACTAGACTTCTTTACAAACCCGACACACCAGGGCGATTCCCTCTCTTACACTCTCTCCCTCCTCGATATTCTTCCGCAAATCTTCGAATTTAATCAGGCTGTCTTTTCGGATCTGAATCTTCCCAGTCTGCTCTCACCTCTCTCTCTCTCTATGGTGATCTTGATGCTCTCTCTCGATGCAGCATGCTCGTCTCTCTCTCTCAGCGTCGATGATGCATGCTAACTAATCTCAACTTACTCTAGTTATAGTCTTTATTTCTACATGTCCCACCCTCAAGAGTTGCAAATTTCACTAAAATAAGGAATATGATTGGACGGGGGTAGGGGAGTTTTCATCACACCATACTGACATTCATTTCTATTAAGGCATTTATTGTTAGCTAGCCCTTCCCCTTTAGCTCATTCATATTGTCCTCTTCCCATGCATATATTATTGCCATTTGCAATAATTTTCATTCAATACAGACTATATAGACGAATGATACATGTCTTCTTTTTCTCATGTCTTCTGTCCTTGATTCTTGGTAGTCATTCAGCTCTTTCGGTCACCGGGTCACACCATGGACTCTCTGAGCATGCGCCACTTTTGGTCATCCATCGCCATTTTCTTTTTCTGTCAAGCTCTTAGCAGGCCCGAATATACACTATTAATAAAGGAATCATAAACAGATGTTATTTTCTTAGACATATGATTCTCACTGTTCACCACCCACTTCTCCTCTATCCCATGTTATTAGTATCTCTTTGGGCAAAAGCGTTGACAACAGCAGCTTTCTTTTAAATTCAAGCAAGCAGATGCCAGGCACGCGGTACCTCAAGACCAAGTGTTAGTCTTTCTTGCGCATGCATGAGGATTTCCCTCTCAAAGCGAGTTAGTCACGTTATCTCTACGTAATTCAGATTTGCACATGCGCAAAGCGTTTTCGCAAATTAAAGCGGGTTTTAGTCGCGTTGCTTTTCATTCTTCATTAGTTTAAGCATGCGTAAGCTTCTCTCCCATGTGTCGGTGTCTGGTGTATATTAGTTTCGTATTATCTACAGTTTTAATGATTAATGAAAGTTAATGGAGGATTTCTCCGAGCAAGTTTCATTTTCTCGAATCCTTGCTCGATCAATGTGTTTGCTTTTGTTGAAATCAGTTCTTTTGCTTGGGCACGTACTCATACGCTAGGACTGTGCAAGGAAGACGGATGAGGAGGTAATGAAAATTACCGGTAAGTAACTCGACAGTACGTGCCCATTTAAAGCACTTGGTAACAAAAATTTCTTGTTCTCCATACAGCATTTATCTTAGCGATAGTTCTCATCACTGCAGCATCTATATTATTTACTGTTTCTGATATGACTGTACATTGCTTTTGTGTACATTTAGTTCACGTTGTCACCATTGAAGAACGCAAGATTCCATTGGGGCATTCACGTAGAATGAGCTGGTGATTCGCAAGCTGGAAGGTACTTACCATGAGCCTTATTTACATACAAAAGGGAAAACCGGTAAGTGTAGTTTGTGATAGGTGTCCATTCTTCAGATGCAGGCTTAGGCATGCTTGCGTTTAACGCGACACCCGCTGCCATTTACCCGCCATTTGTCACTATAATACCCTACGTCTTTCTGGCATGCAGGAAACAAACGACATGTATAACTAGTAAACTGGTCCCCCCTTCCTCTCAGTCACGATGGAGCAGTCCAATCTTCGTATATCCTCTCGCACGTAGCTCAAGCCACACAGCCTGCTGGCGCTGGCCTGTCCTTTGATGTTCTAAAGCGTGCACTGGGTGCTGAGGTAACCCTCCGCCGATCTGTGTCGTCAGCGACGGGCGCCCGCACCTCTCCGCGTGCAATAGACGCGCCGCAGTCCTCAATTACTGCACTTGCTTGTGACAGTAGTAGACCTGCCTGGACGGAGCGGGAAGTGGGATGCGCCAGTGTCGACCGTCCAAGGCTGTAACAGAGAGTCCCGATGCACAAACCGCAGAGTGAGGGTGCTGCGCCTAGTGGACCCGCTTGTCACAGCAGCACCCAGACTGACAGCATGCCAGGCGAGTGACTGGCAGTGGGGTGCACAAACCGTAAAAATCGCTTGTGCTCCTCCACTGTCTGGGTTACATGAATTTATATCTGAACATCTAACTTTTATTAATGGTGGCTCTAGAAAGTATTCGCAAGCACAGTCCATTTCAGTAGAAAGTAAATGTCGGACCCACACTTTAAATTCAAGGGATCTATCTTCATATGGTGTTGACCGGTTAGGGATTTAGGACAGGCACCGACTAGAACTTGCAATCTACTATAACGCTCACAAAAGCAGTGCTATTGCAAGAATCCCTGTATTTGCCAAGCTCAAGTAATCAAACGACCCTCCCACTTGTAAGGATTCGAAATGATCCTGGTTTTTACACATTCCAGATATGCGAAGGAGACGTGGGACTGACGTGAATAATTTATTCAGTATTGTTTTCCTTCCCATTCTTGAAATGCATAGCTTTACGTTTACAAACACAAAATTCGGATTGTACATTACAAACACATAAAAATGCAGAGGTGTATGAACAATAACACGTATTATTTACCTGTGAGCTGATAACGTCTGACCGATGTCACCATATAAACGTTTCATTAAGCTGCCAAGGGATGCAGGGGCGTGCGTTGTATAAGGACTATAGAATCATGTTGCAGCCAGTTGTGATCTGTTCCCCAGTATAAGCAAGTGTTTGTGTAGGAGCTTTCCTCGAAGCATGGGCGTGCTCAAATCCACACTTTAGGACTTATGGACTGGACTATTGATTGTCAGATAGCAGGTATCTACGTATTATCTTCCTAAGTGAACCCTGTCCCAACCAACCGTGTCTTTGGTAAATTACCATTTAGCACATGACAGCACTGTCAGGGCCTCAATAATCTTCTTATCTCTTCTGTCATACGGTTTATTTACCAATTTACAATCACTTGCAGGGTTAGGTCCTGTTTCCACACTGGAACTTTTTTTCTGCCAGTGATGGACCTTTGAATATTGTATTATGATAAACCAAAATTTCATTAATACTTTATGTTCAGACAATAAGGAGAATTTAGATAAGTCGTAAAAACCTTTATTTTCATTAAGAGATTAGTAAAGTTCTTTTTGGTCGTTTTTATTTCGATTAGTCCATAAATCAAATAAGTATACAGAAATCTCATCAAAAAGAATGGCTGGATTAAAAAATAAAGTAATATATTTAAGCGCGATCCATAAAGGACTAATTCCCTATACTAAAGATCGGATCAGAGTGTTAGATTCTTAGAACCCACTTGGCTAAACGGGAGGCCAGGGCTGCGAAGCGTGTCTGCTCCTTGTGTTGCTTCCTACGCCTGAATACGCCTAGCGAACAGGCTTTCCAGGAATAGATGTCCGGGAGTCCTGTAACTTCTTGCAGTGTAGCATGAATGGTGTGCCAGTATTGCTGCAAAGCCGGGCAAGCCCAGAACATGTGTAATAGCATTGCGTTAGGGGTGAGACAACTAGGGAAAGCAAATTGTGACTCCGGGAAGTTGCGGTGGAGCTGCGCTGGCATTAGATAGACCTGGTGTAGTATGAAAAACTGTATGTTTTTGAAATGTGAGTTTCAGGGGACCTTCTTTGGAAATTCTAGGGCCCGCTCCCATTCTTTATCATGGAGTGACCTCCCGTATTCTTCCTCCCATTTTTGGCGAAGTGGGGAGAGGGGGACGGCCGACAATTCTCGTATGGCTTTATACAGCCAGGTGGAACATTCTGCAGTTATTACAAACATTTCTAAGCATGTCAGTTTAAGGTCAAGCTTCTAATTCACGTTGTGCACATTTAATCAGTATTAGGTTTGCTTTTAGTTAAAGAAACTTGCATCTTAGCTTTTCTATGATCTATTTGATATTTGATAACTATGATTGCCTATTGTAAATCAGCACATTTCAAAAGCGTGTCATTTGAGCATTCAATTTTTACATCTATCATTGCATAATCAGCTACTAAGTTAACAAAAGTTTTGTTTTAATTAGTGGACTCTATTAGTCCCTCATCTGCTGGTTATCTTAACCATCACATTATCACAATTTCACATGTGAGTTCTACTCAAATGGGCCCTTTCATTGTCAGTTGAATCCTGTCTCTTTCTTTTAAACTTTGTAATTTCAGTTACTTCCTGTAGTCGTCATTCATGATGTGGTTTTAAGTTAAGTCTTATTCAAATCTTTTATTCATTTCTTTTTCCCTTCTATTGTATGAATAATATGTTCAGCCTTTAGATAAAAGCAAACAAAACCCTAGGATTAATACTGGCATAAGTATAGCCTTCAGAATGCTTCCTGATCCAATTCCCAATGGTATGAATCCCTTTCCAAATTTTTCTAAAATACTAGGTGTTTCCAATTCTTCTAATTCAGGTTTTAAGTCTGAAATGTTCTTTGCATATTCTTCTATTTTCTTACTCTCATTGAGTATGTATAAGCATAAATGGGTTAATTTAAGCATCTTGTAGACTCAGCCTTTTTCTGCAAGTCAAATGTCTAATGCTAAACGATCTCGCAGAACCATTGAACGTATCGCAATAAGCTTAGTATTTACTACAAGCAAAGCTCCAGATGTACTGGTTGCCATTTTGTCGACAACAATTGACAGTTTTCTAATCGTTTCATCATTTAGTATGACTCCTATAGGTGGAATGATTGCACCAAATATGTCTTCCACTAATTGAGCTCCACTTTCTGTACTACATGTGTCTCTGTGTGCTAGTGTCATTGTTTTTTTTTACATTTTTTTTTTTTTCCAAAGCAGTAAATACAAAGATATATCAGTTCGACTCCCACCCCCCACCCCAAACAACCACGAGATGAGTATGTTTTCAAGGACACAAATAATAATTTAAAAAAAATATATATAAACCACGAAATTGGGTTATAAATCAGAGAAAAAGAAAAAAAAAGAATAGAAATAAGAAATAAGACTGAGCAGACGAGCGGTAGGTAAGAAGAAAAGACGAGGAAAGTACCGCAAAAAAAAAAAAGAAAGTATGTAAACATAGAAGGAAGAAAGAAGAGAGAGCACAGTCAGGACTACAGCCAGCCATGAGCTGCCCTCCTCGGAACTAAGTATTTAGCCATTTGGGCCAGGCTGTGCCAACCAGGAGGTGAGAAACCCCCAAATCTCCAACCCCTTCTTTCGCCCTTTACGACCTTTTTTAGCATATACAGCCTTTTCAAGGTGGTAGTCGCCATTAGCCTAGCCAACCATTGGGAAAAAGGAGGGGGGTCAGTCTCTATCCATGCTGAAGCAACACAGATCCTCCACACTGTCATAGCGACAAAGATAAACGCTCCACCCCTTACCCTGTTGGCCTCCTCTTGTGTCCCCAACAGGATGGTTATGGGGGTCAGCACTAGAGCCTGAGAGATAACCCTCCCCAGAAAATCCTGTACTTTAAGAAGGACTGGAGTAAGTTTCGGGCAGGTGGCGAACATGTGTATTGCGTCAGCTCCAAACTCCGAACATCGAGGGCACAGCGTTCCCTTGCCTACTCCCCATTTGGCAATTTTACTAGGAGTAATATATAAGAAAAAGATGGTTTTAAAGTGTTGCACCTGCAGTTTAGCTGACAGCAAGTCGCTTTGAGAAAGTTCCAGTGATTTATAAAACGTACTATGTGGGGCCTCCAGTTTTGCAAGCCATTTATCTGCGATTCTAGGTAGGTCATCAGGGGTTTGACTATTTAGTGCGGAGTATATATGACCTATCCGGGGAGTCACTGGGGCCCGTAACCTTTTGATGAATTCGATTTCTGAAAATCCTGCTGGTCCCCCAGCCTTTCGAGAAAGAAAGTCATGTATAGTAAAATATTTAAAGGCATCTTGGTTTTTCAATCCATATTTGTTTTGTAAATCTGCAAAGGATTTAACTCCTTCGCTGGAAATTAGGTCTCCTAACTTTATAATACCAGCTTTATACCAGTCTAGTAGATAAGACCTGCCAAAGATAGCAGGCAGGTTGCCGTTTGCATTGATAGGGGAGTAATAATTAAGTCTGCCCAGCCCGTATATTCTGCGGATATTGCGGAAAACCTTAAACGAATTCATCAGTGTCTTAAATCTGACATGCTTGTAGTATCCGAGAGATACCTGTCTAAGAAGACAGCCGCGGGTCTCCTCTCCCAGTAGGAGCTGAAATGGTGAAGGAAGCCCGGTTGAAAGAGAGAAAGAGTATTCCTTCACCAGTTCAGTACTATACTGCAGAACGGAAGCCCAGTAATAAAGCACTATATTAGGAAGAGCCCAGCCACCCCGCTCCCTGGGGAGGGACAGTTGCTTTAGAGCCCGCCTAGGCTGTGAGTAAGCCCAAATGAATTGCGAGAAGATTTGCTGAAATTTCTGCAACTTAGTTTTGCTGAATTCCAGTGGAATGGCCCGAAAAAGTATAGCAATTTCGGAAAGTAAGTCATTTTAATTACATTGCTTCTACCCACGATAGTCAGGTGTAAATTGTCAATTTGTTTAAGGGCTCGCTTTGTTTCAGTGGCCAGAGGGGATAGGTTCTCAGTTACAATTTGGTCTATATTAGCAGTTAATATTACCCCTAAATATTTGGCCTTCGGGACAATCCGACTATCAATCCAGTTAATTTCTTTATTGACTATTATTTGGGTTTTCTTTTGATTCAGTGCGTACCCCGAGATTTCCCCAAATTTCTGTGCCTCCAATGCCAAAATAGCACTCTCAGGTTCAGGGGTGGTTATGGCCAGGTCGTCAGCGTAGGCCATAATTTTGGTGTTGCTTCCCTGCATGCTTACTGCCAGGATTGCTGGATTCTTTTCAATTTTCTTGATTAGGGGATCTATATAAAGGGCAAAGAGCAAGGGGAGCAGGGGCAACCCTGCCTAGTGCCCCGAGAGATGTTAAATAGCTCAGTTAGCCCCCATTAATCAACACACAGGCCGTCGGGCTCTGATACAGAGCTTGTACAGCCTGCGTAAGTTTTGGCCCGAAGCCCATCCTCCTCATGACACACCACAGGAACCGCCAGGAGACCCGATCAAAGGCTTTTTCAGCGTCTAATAATATCAGTGACATCGGGTCTCCCGCAACCTGTGGTGCGTCAAACAGTGTGATAGCCCGCCTAATGTGTTCGGTAGTACTTTTCTTTGGAATGAATCCATGTTGCCATTCTGATACCAGGGACTCAACTACTGAAGACATTCTTATTGCGAGGATCTTGGAAAAGACTTTGGAGTCACAATTTATAAGTGTGATAGGCCTGTATGAGCCCATCTCTAAGGGTGGTTTGTCTTTTTTAAGAAATATAGATATTTTAGCATTGGACCAAGAGGCAGGAGGGGAGGCCCCATTAAATATAGCGGTAACGACAGCCAGAAAAATAGATTTTATTTGAGGAGCGAAAATTTTATAAAATTCCACAGGAATGCCATCCATTCCTGCAGCTTTCCCATCAGGCAGACTGACTAAGGCTTCTGTGATGTCATCCCAGGTCGGAGTAACATCCAATAGCTCGCAATTATCCTGGCTAAGCTGCCTTAGATCGACCGCTTTTATATAGTTGATAATCTCAGTTTCTCCTAAGTCGGTTGACATATAATTCTCTTCTGTATATAACTCGGCGTAGAATTCTCGAAAACCCTCTTGTATTTTAGTAGGATCACTGGTCTCTATCCCTGTTGACAATTGGATTGCAGATATTTCATTGCTTGTAGCCTGCTGCCTGGTGTTAATAGCAAGATGGTGACCAATGCAGTCGCTACACTCGTAGTTTTTTCCCGTATTGCCGCCCACTTGGCTGCGGTTTTTTCTGAAAATACTGCCCCTATTTCCGCCTTTATGAGTATTACTTCTTGTTGAGTGTTCTCAGTGTCCATTCCAGTTTGAGCCATTTGGACTAATTTCATTTCTGCTTTTTTAGTTTATCCTGGAGATCACACATTATTAGTTTTTCTTTCTTGTTTTTCCTGATTGAGAATCTTAGAGTCTCTCCCCGAATACCTGCTTTCAGTGTATCCCAAACTATCATAGTCGGGGCCGTATCTATGTTTATTTCCAGAAACTCCTGGATCCATACCTGAATATGAGACCGATAGCCTTCATCATGCAATAGCGCTTTCTCGAAACTCCATCTTGGTGTTTCTTTCCAGTTCCCCAATCCCCCAATGTTTAAAATGAGTGGATTGTTGTCCGACATGAAGCGTGGAGCAATGTCTATGGTACATTTGCTTAATAGAGAAGATGAGATTAAAAAATAATCTAGTCTAGCAAATGTCCGGTGTGGGGCAGAAAAGTAGGTATAGCCGGGTTGAGTAGAGTTTATATTAGACCAAACATCACTTAACCCATGAATTTGGGCTAGATTAATAAGTGCTTGGTACACTAAGGGTTTTCTACCTTTATACCTCCACTTGCTGTCCATTTTCCAATGACAAGGCAAATTAATATTAAGATCGCCACAAATAATTATTGGAGTAGGCCAGTGAGCTAGCTCCCCAGAAATCAAATTTATGATCCTTGGGTCGTCTACATTACTTCCATAGATTGAGCACAAGGTAAAAGGGGGATTAGGGGAAAGATGGCATTCAGAGATTACCCATCTACCCAGTGAGTCAGATTTGACGCAGGGATTTTTTAGAAGAAGTCTCTTTTTGGCCAAAATGCCTACCCCTTTAATTTTGGCACCCTGTGTAGTAGCCCCCACAACCTTAAACCCTAACAAATTTAGTAAATGTTTTTGTGATCCCTCTATGTGAGTCTCCTGGAGGCAAATGATATCGCCCCCCAGAAAGCGCAAACCTTGCGCTACTTTTTGCCTTTTTAATGCATCATTCAGCCCACAGATGTTAGCAGAGATAAACCTGAGTGAATTTATTTTAGCCATTTGGATATTTTAAAAAGATTTAAGCTGGAAATTTCTTGATCCTTTGAGTGCACTTCATTTGGTGAATTTTTTAGCCTTACCCAACGTCTAAGTGAGTGATTATGTGTGAAAAGGTGTCCTTGATTCCTCTGTGTCATTCTAGATACCCCTCCTCCCCCCCCAACCCACCCCCCCCCTATCTTTGAGCAATCAGGAATAACCTGAATGATGGTAGTCAGTAGTGAGTCTCAGCCGCAGACCACGCCTAAAATATGTTAGTTATGAGTTCGGCTAGATCCCCCTCAGCTAGATAGACAAATTTTAAATTTAACATACAACTAGCCTGTTGAGAGAAGAAAAACCCAGGGAGTGAAGAGGAACGAAAGAAAGCCATGATGGAGAAATAACAAAATATATTCCCCCTTAGTCCTCCCCTGCCCTGCCCATGCCCGAGTGGTAGTCTCTTTATTTTGGGCCCTTAGATTTAATCTCGTCCAGGTATTCCCCTGCCTTAATTTCAGACAAGAAGATTTTTGTACCCCCATTAAAAATTACTTTAAGTCTGGCAGGGTTCATTAGGTATACTTGTGCTCCCAGTTGCTGGAATGGGGAGATTAGTTGTCTAAGACGCCATCTTCGCTCTACTGTCTGGTGGCAAAAGTCGGGCTTTGCAATTTTTTTTATTCCATTAGCCCCCTTCTTAGAGTTTGGGCGAGCCTGATCGTATATTAATTGCCTCAAAAGGAAGTTCCCAAAGTACACCAGGAACACCCTTGGTTGTCCACCCGCTGCACTGCTGCCATCGCGCTGTCGCCTAATGTTAAAGGGAAAACGGTGTGCCCTCTGCACCTCGTGATCCCAATCCCAGCCTGGATGTTCGGGGAAGGATTCTTGCAAGAGTTTTACAATGAAACGCCTGGGATCTTCGCCTTCCTTCCCCTCCGGGATTCCAAGCAAGCGAAGGTTGTTTCTGCGTTGGCGGTTTTCCTGTTCCTCCAGTTTGGACATTAGATCCACTAGGCAGGCAGCGTTGGTCTCGCTCTGCTTTTTGACAGCCGTGGACTCAATTTCCAGACATTCGGTACGCCCCTCAATCATAGAAACACGGTCGCTTATATCAGTACATGTTTTATTCAGTCGTCTTAGGCCTCCTTGCAACTTTTTAGCAGCCCCTTTGGCTGCGCGGTTGTCTGCCCGAACCTCTTCCTGAAATTCTTTGATTGAGGCTAAGATTGAAGCTAGTGAGGGCTCCGAAGTATCTGCCGGCAAGCTCTTTGCCGTTTCCCACTTTGTCATGTGGGAGTCGTCGTCGTCAGCCAAGGGGTAGGACATCTGTGAGTCTGAGTAGTCCCACTTAAGTTGGCTACGTCTTTTGCCCTTACTCCTTGCTTTCTTGGATCGTTGCACCGTTCCAGTGTTTTGGATCGACTCCTCGCTGTCATCTTCACTTGTGTCAAGGCCCCCCTCGTCGGAAGTGGTCCCTGTACCATCAGACACCGAGTAAAAGTTCTCAGGCCCGGTTTCTGGAGTCCACGGTGCTCGACTGAAAACTTAAATAGTTCCCCATGTCTCCCTGCTGTGGTCATCTGTAAGGGGCTAATCGAGCAGCAAAATCAGCTATCTTTAGCTGTTACAGTTCAGAACACGGACGGCTGCCCCTACATGAGTGGTTCTACGAATGGTCCTGGTGATCCCTCCATGAACTCTGAGGCTGGTATTTCTAAGTGCTAGTGTCATTGTTAATGCATCTATACTATTCATGTGACACATTTTAGGAAATAGCACAGCTAAATAGCAGATACTCTCCCAGTCAGTAGGCAGCAGTAAGTAAGCATTCTGTCCACAAACCAAATGAATTCCTGGAACTGCAGATTCTTCTCCTTACAAAATTTACTATGTCTCTCCCATTAATTAAAATGTGTGTTCACAACTACTGATCATACATGTATGGTTAGTTTAGGTGTCCTTCTTCTGTAAATGTAAATTTTCCCTTTGTGTTGACTGTCTAATTTTTATTTCGGGAAAACCATTTTCTTTCTAAACTCATCGCCCTCTTTCTTCCAAACAATTTTTAAAACATCACAATGTTTGTCTTCACTGCATGTCAGGTTAGTGTTCCTTTCTTCTAAAGTCATAATAAAAACCTTTTCTAGTGGTGACATCAAACAGGTTACATTGTTCTGATAAGCCTTAACACTATCTATAGGTCTATGTGGCATAAAGTAATACCAAGCTGTGTCCATTTCTTTCTTTTGTGAGTGTAAATTCAAGTTTTCTATTAAAGGCACTCTAGAAATTATTAAGTCGTAGTTAGAATAGAAATATTCAATATGTTTATGTCTATATACAACTGTATCTAAACAACAAACAGGAGGTAACCCGTAAACCCAGTTGAGACCTGGGTGACAAACATATGCAACAAATAACAATGTCTCAACAGGTATCAATTAAAGGCAAGTTAAATATGCACGCAATAGTTGTAGAGAAACGGAAGGGGATAAGAAAACAGGGAGACCTGAATGGTTATGCAAGAATTGCTGAGAGCGATTTTATGTTCAGAATTAGATGAAAACAAGGAAAAAAGCACTGTATTACATTTAATGGAATGTAACCTGTACCACTTGTGCAAGTTTGTGCTCGTGAAAACAGTGAACGGCGCAAAGTGACAAGTGTGAACCAGCGAGGGACGGCGCAAAAAACAGTGATATAAAATATACAAAAAACATTAGTAATAGTCAAATCTTTTTAACAATAACTAGGAACCAATTAACAGGATTGAAAAGACCAAAACTCAGATGCGCCTGATAAATTGGGCTAGGGAGTCAACAACGTTTCTACTTGATGTCAATACAGGTCATCATCAGGACCAGGTTACAGTTTAATCAAAATGCTGCATGAGGCCCACCAGGAGGGCACAAGGATGAAAATCCGTAAGCAGAAATGCGCAGGAATCAGCGTCAGGGTCAGTATTGGACCGAAGGGGAAAGGAATTCCTCAAAGAGGTTCCGCCAGGATTGGCTAGAGCCTCAAGATGAATGAGCAGCAACACTTTTCCCCCAAACCCAGATTTGATGTAGCCAAGTTAAAGTTTAATCCAGAATTTTGTAAATAGGTTTTCGAAGTGATTAGTTTCCAACAAAACAATCTTCTTATAGACAATCCTTAACCCTACTCCGTGTTCTTCTAATAACGTTATCCCTACTCTTCTACTGCAGACTCGGGCCTTGGTTGATCTTCTTAAAATAAGAATAGGATTTGATTAACATCAGTCTCTTTTTTTCATGTAACTTTCTTTTTGAATTTTCAATTGCACAGTTCGTTCTAGTCAGATGACCTTTGTCTAATAATGCTCACCGTGGTGATGTCATGAAGGTTCAAAAAGTTTGGATTTCATATCACACAGTTCATCTGCTGTGACATTTAGTATTTTGTCAAAATAGTAAGACTACTCTGGTGCTGAATACCTCCGACAAGGTACTCTTGCTCTTTTTGATCTTCTCGCCTTTTGTTGATCCTCTCCTGCATTACCTCAGGAATAGTAGATGGGATCCGATCAACTGATAAGTTCTGTTTCAGTCTTCCTCGATTACAGATCTGTGGCCATTCAACTTCACAGGTGACTCTTCTCAATTCAGAACTTGTTCCTTCACCTGAATTTCTTTGCTGTACTGATGCTGTTTCAGTCACATTTCCAAATTGAGGATCAGCCTCTGCTTCTACTTCATTAGAAATTTCAATGCCACTTGCTGCAACAGCAGGTACTTGAATTGATGCAATTGGTTGCAGTTCTTCACCCCTTTCTCCTTCTTGCTGCTGTTGTGATCCTGGTACCACTGCTCCCCACAATCTCGCAGCTTATGGCGGTGCTGTCACCAATGCTCTTGGTTCAGGACGTAAAAGCACAATTTCCTCTTCAGCATTTCTCACTTTTTTTGGTGGGTTATGCATGCACCCAGTTAGGAACTCCGCCACACTTTACACCAGTATTAGTCCCTAAAATGTCTTGGAAGGGGCCTTTCCATCTTGGCTCCGGACAATTCTTCCAAACATGCTTCGTGATCATGACCCAGTCACCAGGATTGAGGTCATGACACTGTTCTTAGTGTGGATCTTCTGTGGCAGATGCAACCTGGTAAGAAACAGAACGCACCATATCAGCCAATCCTTTGCAGTAATCAAGTATCATATCATCTGTGATGTTCAACAATGCATTTGCAGGTACAGTAGGCAACCTCATTGCAAATCCCATCAAAATTTAATGAGGCGATAAACCAGTCTTCCTATCAGGGATACTTCGAGTACTCCTCAGCACCAAATATAAAGGTTCTGGCTATTTCAGTGATGTCGAGGCACAAACTTTTGCGAGCTGAGACTTGATAGTCCCGTTGATCGGTTCAACTATCCCGGAAGCCTACAGTTGATAGCCACAATGTAGTCTTTCCTCAATCTGTAAAGCTGTGCAAATCATCTTCAGGACCTCTTTATTGAAGTGGGTCACCCTATCTGATTCCAGAGAAACCGGCATGCTATCCCTGGGTATCAATTCTTGTAATAACAACTTTGCTACAACAAAACTGTAATTTCTTCTGGTAGGGGTTGGTAGGCTTCCACCCATCTCGAGAAGACACATACTATGACCAGAACATATCTCAGCCCGTTGCAAACAGCCATTTTAATGAAGTCCATCTGCATTCTATTGAAAGCGTGACGTGTGTTCTTTTCCCTGCATTCATGTGTTGACATGTCACACATCTGTGACACATTTCCTCTGCCAACATCCTGAACCTGGGGTTAAACCATTCTGCTGGAAAAGGCAAGTCATGGGGTCCCTCCCTAAGTCTGTGTATCCATGAAAGTATCTTGTCAATGGGAATAACAAACTATCAGGTAATACTGGTCTCTCATCATCTGGCAGCCTGTTCTAATCCATCTTTGTCGTTCTTCTTCTGAAATGTTTTCATGTACCCTTTTTAACTTGTCCCAAGTATCTGTTACTTGCATCAACATAGAAAATGTAGTGACTCACATCTTTAAGCTTCATTAAAGGTACAGACCAACAAAGCACAATACCGAACCACTGAATTAGCATACCTATTTCCCATGGCAATGTAGTCATTCCCATTTTGATGAGCTGCACGTTTAACAACTACAGTTTCAACAGGTAATTGGAGAGCTCCTAAAAAGTCTTTCACTTGCACCTGATTTCTAATTGAGGTTCCTAATGAGCTCATGAAACCTCTCTATGACCATAATTGCCCAAAATCATGGACCACACCAAAGCCGTACTAACTATCTGTAAATATAGTCACTCTCGTTTGAGCAGTTAAACTGCATGCTCTGGTAAGGGTAATCAATTTGGCAACTTGTGCTGAGGTAACCCCTTGGAGCCATGAAGCTTCGACAACATAACGTATTGTATATACAGTGTAAGCTGCTCTCAGGGTACCCTTATTGTTGCTCAGGCACGAACTGTCTACAAAAATTATAAGATTGGGCTCAATCAGAGGTTCATCCTTAATATTGGGTCTAGGCTTTGTGCATATAAATCCATGGCATCTAGGCAATCGTGTTTAATTTCATCACAAACATCATCATTTTTTTGTTTAAATTTGTTTTTATTATATAGTTTGTAAGTTTTCATTGCATCTGGTATATCTGTAATTCAATATAATTTACTCATCAACTTTGTATAGACAATACAATTATTGCGTTAGACATCTCAGTCGATATCACTTGTTACAGATCCAGTGTACTATCAGCTGGCGTAGTATCTTGACTTACAGATTTTAACTATAGCCAACTTAACTTGAATAAAACATAACATTTTTACCCTTCCCCTTGGATCGTTTACAGTATACCTTCGCATAACCACATGCATCACATCCGTTATTTCTTCATCTCATTACATTGTCCCAGCCACCCAGAACCTGCCTTTATATGGTATGAACTTAATTCCTTATGTCTGCCAATGCCCAAAGTTCGGAATCTACATGATTTTCCTTGGTATTTTGAGGGCTAAATGTATATCTGGGGGGGGTGAGAGGGGGGAGGAGGCGGAGAGGGGGGGTTGCGGGGAAGAGGGGGGAGGAATGGGGAAGTTGGGGAGGGAAGAGGGAGTGGAGGGGGAAGGAGGGAGAGGGATAGTGCCACACCCGCAAGCTTGCTTAAAAGCCATTAGTTGAGAGCTGATCTCCACCCCCCTTTTCGTGTACCTTATGTTACCTCCTGTTACCTACTCCTCTTCAGTCTCAGGAGCGTCGGTTGATGCCTCTGAGTGTTCTCGCCAAGCTGTGCGAAAGTCGGATATCACAAACATCATCATTTGCTGGAAGTAAAGTAGCAGAATTAAAAATTTGATACCTTTTAATCACCACATTTTCTGATTCGCTGCTCTTACTTTGTGAGCCTATTATGTGTCATGTACTACTTTTTTGTTCTAGTCAGTAGAAGCTCCACTGCGTGAGGGACCATTACTGTTACTGGATATCCCATCACCATGCTCTCACTCTTTTCCAGACTAGTGCTCACTCCTGCAACGGCTTTAAGGCAGCCGGGCAGACCTGCAGCGACGGGGTCAAGGGTGGTTGAAAAGTAAGCCACAGGTTTCTGAGCATCACAGTGCATCTGTGTTAGTACTGATAGAGCGCAGCCCTCTCTCTCGCTGAAAAATAGAAAGAATTTGCTGCTTTAATCTGGCATTCATTGTGCTGGGGCACAACAAAGTTTTCCTTTCAGCTCTAGGAAGACTTTCAAGCATCCAATGGAAGAGGATCGACACATCCTTGTGTGTCAGTCTAAGTAAAGGCTTTGTCACAAAGGAAAAGTTTGGTATCCACTGTCTACAGTAGCCAACCATTCCCAAAAACACCCTGACTTCTTTCTGTGTTTGAGGTGGATTCAGCTCAAGAACTGCTTCCTCTCTCTCTTTGGTGACACATTTCTAGTTCCCTTCTCAATTATGTGTCCCAAATATTGAACTTCTTTCTGACAGTACAGCAGTTTACCTGGAGACCCCTTATTTCCGTTCTCAGCCAGGTGATACAATAATGCAATGGTTTCTTGTTTACAGGCTTCTTGTGTCTCCGATGCCTCAAGTAGGTCATCAATATACTGCACTAGTACTGACCTGTAGGGCATCTATAATGACTCTAGATTCATTTTCAGAATCTGATTAAAAATTGATGTACTCTCTACATACCCTAGTGGGACTCTGCACCATGCCAAAACTCTTTGCCGGAACACAATTGAAAGAATAAACTGGTTATTCTAATGCAATGGCCCTGAGGCCATTCAGGTCAGGCGAAGATCAATGACCGTAAATCATTCTGCAGTACAAGGAATTTGGAGTAATATTGTGTTTAGATTCGGTACCATGGGACAACATGGGACAACAATTTAATTAATATTCCTAAGTTCTTGAACAATCTTTTATTTTCCATTGGGTTTCTGCAAACCCATAATCGGAGAGCTACATGGACTCCCAATCAATTCCCTCAGAATTCCTTTCTTTATCATTTCTTCTATTACAGGCGTAATTCCTGCAATTGTCTCAGATGTCAGATGGTACGGTGGTGTTCTTGGAGACATCGCATTTGCTTTTATGGTAATCTGAACCGGTTCTATTCCTTTATTCAGTCCAATGTCTTTTCCTGTGAGATCCCATACTTCAGGGTTCACAGTTTCTCAGGACTTGTGTAACAGATCTTGAATTGGTGATTTTTGTCAAATGAGCCTATTTTTGCAGGGACCTTCTCTGAAACTGGATTAGTAATCTGCTTGTTTGAAACTCCTACAACTTGGATCTTTTTTTCTGAGAGGGGTAGGCCCAGGGCTGCAACAGTTCTGACAGTGGTGCTGGTAGCACCAGTATATACAAGAAATTATATGCCAGTGTCTAAGAAATGATAGGGGTTGCCGTTCACCTCGCCTTCTACAAATGGGCCACTCTGGTCTACGTCTAAAACAGCGCCAAGCGCGTAATCTTCCTCGCCCCTCAGCCACCGTCATTGAGAGATATCTGAGCCATCCGTATTGAAAACTGGAAATTGCTGTAAAGCATTCTGATTTGCATTTGAAAATTGTTGTAATGCATTTTGATTTATTTCTTGGAAATAATTTGTATTTGCCTTTGGCATCTGATTTAAGTTAAATCCCGGGTTTCCTATATTCTGTGAGACCATTTGAGCCTGTGGGACCTGCATCATCAGGACTTGTTTTTGCATGGGCACCTGCATCTGTTGTACTGACATTTTCTGTATCTGTACTCCGCTCTGCATTGGCACATTTCCATTTGCATTATCAGGCTTAAACCTACAGTCCCTCTTCCAATGCCTGACCTTATGACATATGTGACAAGGAGTTATCTTCTTTAATGCTGCAACCTCTACCTAGTGAACCACAAACGTCTCCTGGATTCCAAACAACACCTTGCATACCTTCTTAATTTCCTGTAAACAAAGAATTCTGAAAATCTTTCTGTTCCAATTTTGTTTGAGCTAACATAAATTTCTCTTTAATCTTCTTCTGTTTCATTTCTAATTCATTGCTGCAATATTTTTCATATTTCAGGATCTCATCAAGTGATTTATTCTGCCAACAAATTACACGTTATATGGGAACTAATCTCTGGTCTTAATCCTAAAACAAACTGAGATATAAAAAATCCCCATGTCTTTCTCTTCAGGGTATTGTTTTCCACTGTGCTGCTGAAATACCTGCAACAAATGCTCATAATTCTCATGAACTGACACTTTTGCTTCTTGCGTTGTTCGATTAATTTTCAGCCAATCGAAGTCTTTTGGAGGCACTCTGCCTCTTCAGGAAAGTAATCACTGCTTCATATTTCTCCATAACTACAGGAGATGGTGCATTAGTGCGTACATCTCTCGCTGTCTCTTCCCGTGGCCATTGTACAGTAGTCTTACAGTAAGCCCACAAATCACTTTGCACCACAATATGAAAGAATGTATCCAAATCCGTCCACAACACTTTTGAGATTTTCACAAATTGGTCAACTTGTGTATACCGCTACACAGGTTCATCTCTCAATTCTGGGAATTTGTTCGTAAAAGCTGCAAGAACACCTCTGCTCCAAGACACATGAACAAACACTCCTGCTATTTCCCTCAGTGAATAAGCTGAAGCTGCTTCCTCATTTGTCTCCTTTTTCATTTCCTAATTCTGGCTGTTTCTTTTTCTTTTCATGCTTTCTTGCCCATTTAGTTTCTTATTTTTCAGTCACTCATTAATACATTTTACTAATTCAATAATGTGTAACCGCATTCCTGAAGAACACATTGTTGCACCCTGTAAGTATTCTGATAAGGAGAATTTTAGAAATATCAACTTCATATTTCTGTGCCAACTCAGTTAGTTTCTCATGAGTTGTTGCTGCTCGTCTTGTAATTTCTTTACACAGGTAAACCATTTTTTTTTTTTTTTTTTTAAACTGTTTTTATTTATTTTCAAAAGAATCAGCCGAAACATCATCAGGAATATCACATACGTTACAGAAATTAGGAGTATAATCCTTAACCAGTATTTGTAAAACTGCAGGCGAAACGATAACATAAGTCCTTTGGACATTTCCCCCCCACCATCACCTCCCATGTATTAAACATGTCTTGTTTAGGCGGACTCCCTGATGGACTAGGAAAGTGTTGCCCCGCTTGTGTGGACCCCCTGTGTACTAGACTGCGTCGCGATAGGGCCCTCGTCTCCCACCTCTAGTCCATAATAGGCCAGCCACGGCTGCCATATCTTCCTAAACTTCCTGGCGCACCCTCTGGCCGAGTATACCGTGTTTTCAGCCCCCATGTATAGATCCATATTTGCCTGCCATTCAGTTATGGTGGGCACTTCTGCGCTACCCCAGTATTTTGCACTATCTCTCTTGGCGACAATGAGCCCTAGGTTACTCAGTAGGAGTTTATATCTGGGAATGTCAACCTCTGTGTGTATGCCTAGAAGAATATATTTTGGATAGATTGGGATCTGGGATTCGAGTATATTGTTGAGCTCCGTTACTATCCTTAACCAATATCTGCGTATTAAGCGGCATTCCCACAGTGTATGAATGTAAGAGCCCTTATCCGCCCTACAGCGTAGACACTCTGGGCTCTCTGCTCTACCCATGGCGTGGAGTCTGGCTCTGTCATAGTATGTCCTATGTAGGACTTTGAACTGAATCAGGCGTAGCCTCAGCTTAATCGCCACTTCTCTGGGATGCATTAGTGCCATTTCCCAGTCGATGTCTTCTAACTCGCCAGTAGTTTCCTCCCATTTGCTTCTAAGTGGATATAATGTGTCTGGGATATTATTGATTATCATTTTGTACGTCCAGGACACTGCCTTTTCCGGTATCTCTTCCTGTAGAAGACGTCCCTCTAGCGGGGCATACTCTGGGATATCTGTTATCTCGGGTTTTTGCGCCCTCCATGCATGCTGGAGTTGTGTGTACCTGTATTGCTGTTTTTTGGACAAGCTGTACTCCTTTTGGAGCTCTGGGAAGGTTATAAATTCTCCTATTCGTATAATATCTCCTAGGGTTGTGATCCCAATTGTATTCCACTCTCTGAAGCCCTGTAGTTTTGCGAGCTCAGGAAGGCGCTTACCCTCCCACAACGGTGTAGATTTAGTCAGTCTCTTCTCCCATTTCATCTGTCTCTCCGCCCCTCTCCATGCTGCAATCACTCGTTGTGTTGCGGGTAATAAGCTTCGAATCCCGGGGCCACCATAAATGTAATGCAGATAGGAATACTTCTGGAATTGTAACCTCTCTAGAGTGTACGTGGGGTGGTCCGCAGGTGCGTGTCCCCATTCTTAATAACTACCAGATGTGCTGCTCTATAATAGGCCAGTATGCCCGGGAGGGCGATTCCCCTGTTCTACTGACTGCGCTGCAAAGTTTGGAGTGCTACTCGGGGGTGGCCACCGTCCCATAGTAATGTTCGCACCTCGTCTTCTTATTGCCTTGAAGATCATATCTGGGATTTTGTAATATGTATTTTGGAGGATATAGAGCAGTTTGGGGAGCGTAACCATTTTATACTTGGCCGCCCTCCCTAACCATGTCAGGGGGAGACGTCTCCACCTGGCCATGTCTTCTCGGAAATCCTGTAGGACCCGCTTAATGTTATGTGTGAGGCATTCAGCTTCATTTGTGGAGATAAACAATCCCAGGTATTTGAATCCATCTTTAGCAATCCATCTTTAACACTCCGGTATAGAATGCAAGGCCGTGGTGTGTCCAATGGGGTATATACTAGACTTCCCCCAATTAATATTATATCCTGCTTATGTACCAAACTCTTTGACCAGGTGGAATATAAGAGGCAGCGTTGTGTCGGGCCTAGATACGTATAGCAGGATGTCATCCGCATAAAGAGATATCCGCTCATCTATCATCCGCCCTTTGGTGTCCTGAAACCCCTTTATGTCTGGATTAGCTCTAATTAGGCACGCCAGTGGTTCTAAGACCAGCGCAAAGAGCAGGGGGGACAACGGGCAGCCCTGCCTGGTACCTCTCTGGATTGAAAAATCTGCTGACTTTACCCCATTGACCTTAACACTTGCCCTGGGATTTGCGTATAGTAGATCCACACATGTCCGGAAATTGCTCCCAAAGCCAAATTTTATGAGTACCTGCCTCATGAATGGCCAGTGAACCATATCAAAGGCCTTTTCGGCATCTAACGACAACAGCATCAAAGGTAGAGGACTGTCCTTCACTGTGTCAAGCCAGTTCGCTAGTCTATGGAGGGTAAAGCGCGTTGCCCGTTTGGGCATAAAGCCTGACTGGTCTCTATGGATCAATGAGGTGATTACTGGTAAGAGCCGATTCACCAGTATGGAGGCCAAAATCTTGGTTTCTATATTTAGTAGGGAGATGGGACGGTATGATCCGCATTTCTCTGGGGGTTTGCCAGGTTTTGGAATAACCACCACTGTGGCGTGACATAGGTCCGGTTGTAACGTCCCACCTTCCCTTGCCGCCCGGGACATATTTAGTAATCGGGGAGCCAGCAGGCTACCATATTGCTTAAAAATTCCGCCGGTAGCCCATTAGGTCCCGGTGTTTTCCCATATTTTTGTTTATTAATGGCCTCTTGCACCTCCGCTAAGGTTAGATCTGCCTCCAGGGCCTCGCTATCCTCTGGTCGTAATGTAGGCATCTCTATGCCGTTCAGGTAAGTCATTATCTGGGCATCTTCCACTATCGTCGTGGCCTCATATAATTCGCCATAGTAGCGGGCGAAAGCTCCCGCGATGCTATGTGCCGTTGTATAATTCTCATCTGCTTCCACTATTTGGCTCACCCAATTCGTCTCCCTTTCTTTCCGGTTCAGCCAGGCTAGGAGTCGCCCCGTCCTATCTCCCGTCTCGTAGAGTCGGTGTAGGTAAACCAATTATTGCTCTTGATAAGTACTTAAGTATTCTAAATCCAAACATCCCTTAATAATTTCTTCCAGCTCGTTTTTTAATCTAGGAATATTTAATGATTTCTCTTTTTCAGGTTCTGGGTTGATCACTTGCACCTGTCTTTTTAATCCCCATAGCTTCCTCAAACTATGGTGGGAAAATTCCATCTTCCAGCAAGCTAGTTTTTTCCTGGGTTATTGGTGTCGTAAAGACAATCCTTCCCCCATCTCCTAGTGCTAGAACCGTCTGAGTTGGTCTTATACTACAATCTGTGAATTTTGTGAAGTCTGGACAAATCCTGTCATAGGTAAACCTCCAACAGCTCCTTGTGTCTCTGGAATCAGATTGCCATTTGCTGGAGCATTTGTAACTGGTCTAGGCATTGTTGCTATAATTGCTATTTGTGGTACTTGCACCGGACCATGCTTTACAGGTGGATTTTCCACATGTGAAGGAACAATCTGTGGTTTAGCATCTTATAGTGGGGCAGTCTGTAATATTTGAAGTCTCTCAACTTGTACCACTCTAGTTTCTTTAGTCATTATTGTACTATTCCTTGCGGCACTGCTCCCTGAACTATCAACTGGAGTCCCATAAGGCGAAGGGCCGTGCAGCCAACATTTATTCGAATATCTCATACCCTGAATCACTGTCGGTCTCATTTTCTTTTTCCTCTTTATCTTTTAACTGGATAGTCTTCTTCTTTCCTTTCTCCGGCATTTCAGTAGAAATTGCGGGATATAATCTAATGCGTTCAACTATGGCTGTCCTCCATATATCACATCTGACATAAATTTTCACTTAACATGTCAATAATTCTCAATTTGAAGGTAGCATAGTTTGGAAATCTCAATGGACCTTCTTTCTCAGTAAACTTCCACCATTGCAAAATCCATGTACATGTATTTAATACCCAAATCAGTTGTCATATAATGTGCAGGTGTACCATCAGGAGGTACCTCTTCACCTATCAAAACTGAAACATCACCTCTCATAAAACTTATAAATCCTTTAAAAAGTTTCATGTTTTCACACCTTCATAAGAATAAACAGTTCACAGTTAATGTTTTGATCCTGTTCCGTAAACGTCAAATTTTCTACTCCAATCCTGGCACAGTTATCCTTTTGAAATCCTGTTGACCAATCCAAATGCGAAATTCACATAAACACTGACCTATCATAGCGTGGTACTTTAACGTCACCCACCAATAGCAGCATGAAAGCACACAAGCCAACCAATCTCAGAACGAATAATCATATTTCTTGTCTAGTTTCATACTGTTTATTTACCAATTTACAATCACTTGCAGGGTTAGGCCCTGTTTCCGCGCTGGAACTTTCTCTCTGCCGGTGATAGACCTTTTAAATATTGTATTATGAGTCAAAGAGCGAATCAGGCATTATAAACTTAAATTTCACTAATAGTTTAAGTTCAGTCAATAATGAGAGTTTAGATAAGTTTTAAAAACCTTTGGTTTTATTAAGAGATTAGTAAAGTCCTTTTGGTTGTTTTTGATTAATCCAGAAATCTCATCAAAAAGAATAATAGAGCAATAAGGAAATAGCAGTAACAATCAAGAGTCTGGCCAATGGGAGAGAGGCAATGAAGGCATTAAACATCTACCTAGGAACACACACTAATATAAAAGACATGAAAACATATTGCAGACATTAAATCGGGCTCCTTTATCTGTGGACCAATCAGGTGGCGTCTCTCGTCATTGAGTAGGTTCAGCTCCTCCGTTCCCACGAAAAATACATGCGGCTTGTAAAGGTATCACAAAGTTAGCTACAAGCATTCTTGCGTAGTTAGATTCTGAAAACATAAGTTTTAGTTCCTTTAGGCATTTGAGCACAGGTCGGCCTTCTACGTCACTTTTTGTTTCACTGCGAGAACAATGAACCATATTAATAAATAATAAACTAAGAAACAAAATCACTGTTAGGTAATGCATTCTATTTAATACAAACGAATTATTGTCTATTGTGCACAACTATCTTAAGCATTTATGTAAGAACATGAGAAAATAGGAAGTTCTTGACATTTAAGATTGAATGTTGCTTATAAAGTAATGCATCTTATCAAACCGGAACATTCTTCAGTTATGACGAACATTTCTAAGCATGTCACTTTAAGGTCAAGGTTCTAATTCATGTTGTGCACATTTCATCCACATTAGGTTTGCTTTTAGTTGAAGAAACTTGCTTCCTAGCTTTTCTATGATCTATAAAGATAACTATGATTGCCTATTGCAAATCAGCACATTTCAAAGCGTGTCATTTGAGCATTTAATTTTTACATCTATCATTGCATAATCAGCTACTAAGTTAACTACATTTTCCTTTTAATTAGTGGACTCGATTACACACAACGAGAGTATCTCAGCTGTAGTGATTTACAATGGTATTTGAGGCAGGAGACCTCTACGAGTCTTACATACACTTGGAAAGAGGTATAAAAGAAATCCCAAATACTTGGGATTTGGGATAGAAGTCTTAACATACGTTAAGTGCAAAAATAGCCAGCAGGCATTCAAAACAATCAAGGCAATTGTCTAATAAGGCTTGCCTTTGATCAGTCGGAGCATGTGTACTAAAATCCATTCATTTTGATGTTACATTTGTACACTTCCTCAATGCAAGTTAATGGAAACGTGAACGTGAGAACTTGAAACCTATTGATAGGCACTAATGAGAAGGTTAAGGCTCTTATAACTGGAATAATGTGAGAAAGCCTTGATGGAAATCATACAAATATCTCCAGCAAGAGATGACTGTACAGCTTTCTAAAATCCTTGCTTCGATGTGTCAACTAAGAACGAGGCAATGGTTTACTAGAATGATTTAGCTAAGATGTGCAGTGTACAGCATGGAATAACAAAACAAGAACTCATTTAAAATACGTGTAAGCGTGCAGTAAAGCTAAGGGTTTTTTACATATTCTATTTACATTTCACAAGATTTGTATCATAGCATTGGGCATTACTCAGATTCGCAAGATTTTTTCTAAAGCGAGATTGTGATTTTCCCCGACTCACAATTTTTATTGTTATATGCAGAAGCACTAGACCTCATCACCTCAATATAACTGCGTTAGAAAGCCATACAGTGAGATTTTGAAGGTCCAAGATTCCTGTGGAAGGAGCATGTGATTCAGCTAGCCAAAATAAAGGCTCTCCTTTACAAATTTGCTCTTCATACTTTGCTTGATTTCTTGTTAACTCGAATATACTTCTGCTCACATGCTAGCCACTTCTCTACCTCGTCATGTACCTTGTTTACCTATTTCTGTTTTTTTTGCCCCTTCCCACTTTTTGTTTCTATTATTTATTATTTTCTCGTTCTTTCCATCTTTACTTAGCCCTTTTGCCACTTCACCTTCTGTGCCCTCATCCTACATTTTGTTTCCCTCTTGTTCTCCTGTACTTCTTCACTTAACCTCTTCCTTACCACTCTAATCTGTCTGGGGTATATCTCTGTGCTGCTTCTTCATCCTGTGTGATGTTTTGTACTGACATAATACCTTTAGCTCCTCATTTCTACCCTTCAATTTTCTCAACTTTGCCACAATTTCTACCACAATTTTGCCTTTTATTGCCCCGATCCTTTTTCTCTTATACCTCACATGGGTGATTTCTCTCTCATTTATTTCATTGTTGCCCTTTGCACAATGCCTTTCTCACTTTACTTTCTGCTCATCCCAGTGGCGTATATAAAGATATAAGGTGGTTGTGTTTCCTCATTCTGTCTGCAGCCCCAAACACAGTACATTAATTGGTATTTTATTTTTTTACTTTGCAGGGCAAACACCAAGGCTTTCGAAAGTGAACCTTTTCACTTTACTGAGTCTGTGGATGGAACTCTTCCCATCTAATGTTGATGAAAAGAAAAAGAATACATCTGCAGTTGCTGTGAGTAATTTTTTACCCTATTTGTTTTTTAAAAATTTTATTTATCATTTTCCAGTAAAACGAAACCACAGTACAAACAACAGTGCATGGCTCACAGATTACATTTTCCACTGTATCTCCCCCAGCTGTTATACACAGGTGACGGAAACATATCGTAACATTCAGAATATCTTACAATTCAAATCTCCTCCTCCACTAGCACAGTTGATTCCCTTGACCTTAAGTAGTTTACTAGCGGTTCCCATATATCCTTGGGCTTCGACCTCGCTGGCAGTTCCTCTGCATACAATGTGAGCTGTTCTTTACAGTATAAGAGGTCTTTTACCCATTGTTCCAGCTTGGGAGCCATCCTGCTTTCCCAGTTCATTGCTACTCTTCTTTTTGCCATCAGTAGCGCAATGTTCGTAAACTTGCCAGCTACACCCTTTAGTGCAGGATTGATACCCAGGAGGCACCTATGTGGAGTACATTCCAGTTCGGCATTAATCATATATATTTTTTTTTTAACAACAGATTTTATTAGTTTTCCAGCGTACCAAGGGGGCAGAGCCCAGAGGACAGAGTACATTGAAATGCAGTATGGCAGGCCCTCAGGTACAGTAAAACACCCACCCCAACTATCTGCGGAACATCAGACCACAAGAACCCCCGAATCCCCCCCCCCTGCGCACGCACCACCAACTTGTAAGCACCATAAACTGTATACACAAAAGGAATATCTCACAGTGTCCCAGTAGCACCAAATGTTACACAGGCAGGTCATTTACCACCAGTCGTTCTATGGGGTCTCGAGTGGCAGGCTTTAATCATATTTTTAGCTTGCCCACCACCTCCACCCAGAATTCCTGCACTTTCGGGCACTCCCACGCCAGGTGCAAAAAGTCTGCTCCTTGAGCGCCACATCGTTTGCAGGTGTCACTGTCTCTGAGACCATATTTATATAGTCTGACTGGTGTGTAGTATACCTGGTGGATGTATTTAAAGTGTATTATACGCAGGTTGCCATTCGGTGTTAGTGTCTCGGTTACACAGCAGCTGGTCTCCCAATCTTTTTGCGTGAGCTGCGGCTGCAGCCTCGTGTTCCATCGCCCCAGACTATCTGGTGGACCAGCAGTGTCTGTAGTGACTGTAAGACCGGCGGCTCATCGGGGAAGGAAGGGTAGAGCGCTCGCGTAGCTGCCCTGAGCCTATTATAGGTGAACATGAACAGGGGTGTTTTATTCTGTATATACTGGAGTTCTTCAACCGTAAGGAACTTGCCGTTAGGGTATAGGTCCTGCATTTTCTCTATGCCCGCGTGTGTTAAAGTGTGCATAGCTCCAGCCTCCTGTGCAACCGAAAAGGCAGCGTGGTGCGCTATCGGCAGTAGGGGTGAGTACAGCGGAAGCTTCGCTGCTTACTTCCCTATAGCCTGCCAGGCCGCAACTGTACAGTCTATAGTATTGATTTCCGATTTGGGTGTTCCTCTATTAGTATGTGTGATAATGCTGCGCAGCGGGGTTGGGTTGGCGTCCCCATCCTCCACCGCCACGTGCGGTATGAATGCATGCGGGTTGTACCAGTTGTGCGCATACTGCGCCTGAGCACATAAGTAATATAGATAAAAAATCTGGCACGTTAAAACCTCCCTTTCTGAAATCTAAAGTGAGCGTGTCCCAGGCCACACGGGGCTGTTTCCCCCCACCCCCCTACTAGCTTCACTAATTGAGAGCGCACATTTGTGAAGAACTGTTTGGTTAGCTTTATGGGGATATTACTGAAGAGGTACAAAAACTTCGATAAGACAACCATCTTGACCAGCGCCATACGGTCGGCGAGGGACAGCGGCAGTCCAATCCAGCCTGCAACCTGGCTTTCCAGCACAGCGTACGCAGCACCGTAATTTTCCCTTATCACTGTATCGGGGTCTCGGTGGATCCATATTCCGAGGTATTTAACAGGCCCGTCCGACCATTCAAGGGGAAACTCCAGCTCTTGGGGCTCAGTGCATGTCATTAGAGGTACTATTATAGACTTACTCCAGTTGATACATAGTCCGAATAGGCGCCCGAACCTGATATATTCACGCAATAGGGGAGATAGATACCTTAGCGGTTCGCATACCTACAGCACCATATCATCAGCGTATAGCGATATGCCAACGGGCCTATTCGCAAACCGCAGTGCTGAGTCGCGATGGCATTGTCGTACCACGCAGGCGAGCGGTTCGAGCATCAGGGAGAAGAGGAGTGGCGAAAGTGGGTATCCCTGCCACGTTCCCCTATTGATCCGGACTGGTTCAGAAGCGTGCCCCTCTATTCTAATCCTCGCCATGGGCGCAGTGTACAAGAGCCGGACTAGTATTCCGGCACCCCAATCCTGCGTAGGATACAAAACATGTAGCTCCACTCGATGGAATCGAACGCTTTGGCAGCATCCAATAACACCGCAGTGGCCTGCAAGTCCGAGTTCAGCACATGGTACATAGCGAAGATAGTACGGATATTGTGTGACGTGGACCTCTCCGGAATGAACCCGGATTGGTCCGGTAAAACCAAGTTCGGCATCAACGGCTGGAGTCTAGTGGCCAGCATCTTTGCCAGAATTTTCACATCAGTGTTTATGAGCGAGAGCGGCCGATATGATTCGCATTTAAATGGTGTTTTGTCTTTCTTCAGGAGTGTGATTAGCAGAGCTTCTCTGAGGGACGGTGGTAGTATACCCGACTCGCAGGACTCATCATACATTTCTAGCATGTGCGGTTTGAGCTCTTCCGCATATTCCTTGTAGAACTCATTTGTGAGTCCTTCTGGGCCTGGTTCCTTCTTGTTCGGGAGGGCTTTAATTGCTTCTCGCACATCGGCTGTTTCAAACGGTTGGCACAGGTAGTCCCGCTGTCTATCGGACAGCCAGGCTAATGAGATATCTGACAGATAATCGTCCAGTTCAGTAGGGTCCGCACCGCCCCGGGAGGTGTATAGGTCTGTATAGAACTCCTGAAATTGCGCCAGAATTGCCCTGGAGTCATAGTGGTCTGTCCCAGCAGCATCAGTGATTTTTGTGATAGTGTGCTGCGCAGCTCTGCGCTTAATTTTGACAGCGAGATTGTGGCCTGGTCTACCACCCTCTCCGTAACCTCGCACCACGTTTCGTTTGGACAGATATCGCACCTTCCTCTCTGCCAGCTCGTTGTATTCGAGCACTAGGTCTTTGATTTTGGCTAGAGTGGCGTCGCACGGGGAGGCTTCCTGGTCCCTCTCGGCCTGTGTCAGCAGCCCTTCTACCCGCGATAACTGCCCCCTGATGTCCTTAAGTATGCTGGCGCTGGTGCTTATACATGTTCCCCGTATGGTGGCCTTAAAGGCCTCCCATAGCGTGGAAGCCGTACTAACCGAACCCTTATTTATGCTGAAGTACTGCATAATGGCCTCCCGGATCGTAGTGTTGTATATTGGGTCTAGTAATGCCTCTGCCCGAAATCTCCATGTGAATTGGCGGGGCACAGTCAATGGGATGCGTATAGTCCGCTTAACCGGGTTGTGGTCCGATAGGGTTCTGGTGAGTCTGTCTATGCCGGACACCCATGTGTTCGCATCCTCGCTTAGCAGCCAGTAGTCTAGCCGGGACCAGCTACCGTAAGCGGATGATATGTGCGTGCCTTCTAATGTGTCTATGTTGCGGGTCCGCCATGCATCTACAAGCCCTAGCTCAGTCATGCCGTTCCTGATAACCCGGGCTGCCTGAGGTGAGTGGCCTCCCTGTTAGCTCGACTTGTCCTTGCCAGGGTCTAAATGAGTGTTGAGATCCCCGCCCCATATGATTGCAGTCTCTGGCCATTCACGTAATATCTGAAAAATACTTTTAAAAAAACTTCGGCTCATCCGTATTGGGCCCGTAGACATTTACGAATGTAACCAGCTTCTCAGCTAGTTTGCCTAATGTGATAGCATATCGTCCGCAGTCATCCACAGCGGTTTTAAGCACAGAGAATGGAGTGCCTTTCTTTATGAGTGTTAGAACCCCCCGTGCGTAGGTCGAGTAAGAGGAGGCTATGCGGTAACCAGCCCATTGGACACCCACCCGGGCCTCTGTGTTTGGTTAGGTGAGTCTCCTGGAGGAGGGCCACCTTGATATCGTGCCTGTCTAGATAGGCAAGGACCTGTTGTGTCTGTTTAGGAGAATTGAGTCCTCGCACATTCCATGTCACACATGGAATTGTTGTCGTGTCTCCTCCCATCCTAACCGTCATCCTGTATGTGGCTTGTCGAAATTGCTAATGCAGGAGAGGTCTTGTGTACAGCAGATGCACAGTGTGCCCGTGAGCCATATAAACAATCCCAACCCCTCATCCCGCCCCCCAGCCCACCCACAGCAGCATCCCAAACATGCTGGAGACAAGATTCCCAATACCACAACATTAACCCCAACCCAAACTTTTACTTATCAGTGATGGGGATCTCCCACTGGGGGGTCGTCAGGAGCCCGGTCTGCCTCCTTAGCGGAGGTGGCCAGGCGCAGCAAACATCGAGCAGAGCCGTAATGATCAAACAGCTGTTGCTGCCCTCAGTGTGTCTCTAGACGGGGGGGGGGGGGGAGTCCTTCCTTGGTAGGTGCTCGCAATCTGCATCAGTCCGAGTGTTCAGCTTCCGTTGAGCATGTTGCGATTTTTTTAAGCTTTGTCAGAAATTCCTGCACAGCTGCGCGGGAACTATATATTTGTTGCCGTCCGTCATGTTCAATCCTCAGCCGAGCGGGGTAGAGCATGGCGTAGGTGATGTTCTCCTTTTGAAGCTGCTTCTTGACCGCTTGGTATTCCCTCCTCGCCGCCTGCACCATGGCTGTAAAATCCGGATAGAAGGCGACTTGAAATCCTTGATAGTTTAGGTCGGGACGTTTCCGGGCTAGGCGTAGCAGAGCATCTCTGTCCCTGTAATTAAGTAGCTTGGCTATGACCGGCCGAGGTGGCGTACCCGGAGGGGGCCTCGCCGCCAGCGATCTGTGCGCCCTCTCCACAATCAGGACAGAGGAGAAACTTTCCCTGCCAAACATCTCGGTCAGCATCTGCTCTACATATACCTCCATTCTTCCGGTGTTGGTGGTTTCTGGTATGCCAATTATGCGCACATTGCTGCGCCGAGAGCGCGCTTTTAAGTCTTCATTTTTGGCTTGGATGATGTGAAGAAGCGTATCCATTTCGGAGCATTTCGGAGCCGTCACTTGCACATCATCTTCAACCGTGGAAATGCGCTGCTCAGCCTCTGTGATCCTGGAGGCCTGCTTGTCTAGCTTGGCTGACATGGAGTCCATGCGTTGGTTCAGGGAGTCCATTTTACTGTCCAGCGAGAGCAGACTCTGCTGTATGGCCTGTAAGGTCGCAGTCAACTTCGGGGAGCCCTGGGCTGTAGGATCGGGTTCCGAGTCGTTCATGTCGCCTTGCGTGGATTTCGTCCCCTTTTTGGCTTCGAACGTGAGTTTCGATTGCCCCTTCTCCGCTTTGCCCATTGCGCCCAGGGACTCCACGCTGCTGGTGGGGCTGAACTGTCGTCACTGGCTGTATAGGTGTGACTCCCTTTGTGGGTTCGTGCAAGCAAGGCTTAATTCTATAGGGCAGGTGATTTTGCACTATGCAGCTCAGTTCACATGGTGGCCGTTGTTTGTCGCCTTGAGCCGTGGTTGTGTCTTCAGCGCCCACACTGTTATGGGTATGCCAGGTGCTCCCCCCGGCGTGTGGCTGTTAACCGCCGCGGCCCCAGGCCGCCAGGTTTTAGCTACACAGCACAGGCACTCCAACGACGACAGCGCTTGCAGGGGTGCCCCCCCCCACAAAGATCGGGTAGTCCAAGCTGAGGAGCGCGGGGCTGATGATTGTGTTTTTTGGTTTTAATTTGTTTTTTTGTGTTCACCCCTTTCGGATCGCTTCAGACAGCCTAGCACGCGGTGCACCTTAAATCCGCACAGGATGCAGCCAAGGGTGTGCTTGCAGGCTTAACTCACCGGCCGTGTGCGGGCCGATCGCGGCAGAGGCAACGCAGGCCGCGCTGTTTTCGCCAGGCTGTCAGTGACGGCTGCTCGGGGGGGGGGGACTTTCCGCCGCAGTACTGAGGTGCGGACCAGCGGCAGCCTCCACAGGGGTTCCGCTCCAGCGCTCAATTAGGCCTACCGGCGTCGCGTACATCCAGCTAGTCAGCGCCGGTCCGCTCTCCACTGCGACGGCTCCCTTACATCCCGGAGCTCATCGCCGCAGCAGTTTCGGCCCCACGAGGCACCGCTCCACGCCCGACGCTCAGGCAGGCCGCACCAGGCCTGGTGCGGCCTGCCTGAGCGTCGGGCGTGGAGCGGTGCCTCGTGGGGCCGAAACTGCTGCGGCGATGAGCTCCGGGATGTAAGGGAAACGCCGGTAGGCAGCTGTATCACTGCCCGGGTCTCAGCCCGCGCGGAGCACCCCCCGCCCCCCCTGGCGGCACGGGAACTCGCAGGGCACTTGCAGGTAGTCGACGGGAGCCGCCAGCCAGCGCCGTCCAGGCCGCGCCCCACAATTAGCCCGCGGGACCACGGCCTACCTCAGCCACTCTTTCTGCACGCTCTGGCCGCTCGTTACTGCCGCTGCTGTCCAGGTTTCAGGCCGGGGTCTGTGCCCAGGATATTTTAGCACACCAGGGTTCTGTTTTCAGGCAAAGGAACTGTCGGATGGGCGGATATTTAACAGATTGTGGGCGCCTGACCGGCGGAGCTGCACTAAAGTGCGGTCATCTTGCGTCAGGCTCTCTAGCGCCCCCCCCTTACCCTAATTTATGGAATAGCTTTTTTTTCAATTTTATTCATCTTAATGACGTACTTTGTTTAATGCTTATGTCCTCATGCCCGTTGCGAGAACCATTTGAGGGAGCCACATGGCAAGTAGGGTCTACTGGCCTCAACCATGAGGTTTATGGTTGTTTGCCTCCGATATCCCGTGATCCGTCCTATTAGGGCTCTGCAAACTGGGCCAAGTACAACTCCTCCTGCACTTGACTCTCATTGGTAGTGACGCTTCTTGGCGAGGTAGAGTGGGGGTGCTCGAGCTCATCGATCAACCAGCAACCCCATAAGAGCATGTCCTGTCTAGTGATTATCTTTTCAAGAAAGAAAGTACTTTGTTACACATTCATACATAATACTACACATTAATAATATCAGAAAACACCTTGATCTCAGTGGGTGTTATGTGATAGAGACGTCTAGCTACAGATTCCTTACCTCAGAATTATCCCCAGGCATCAGACTGGATCCGGAAATGTATTGAACAGTACCCCCTGCACGCAGTAGGTGGCTTCATTCGGCTCCATATGGCTTCATCTGCACTGGAAGTGCCGTGCGCGGTACCTATATAGGCGCCACCTCGGCGTACCGACTTCAGCTGTTTGCTTTCCGTGCCAGATAGCTCTGGTCCAGTGTAAGCTACCCCACAGTCACTTTTTGGCTAGCTTTTTGTGACTTTTTGTTGAACTTTTTAAAGATGAGTCCTGGTGTGTAGGTATAGCACCTAAGAAATAGCTGGTTTCAAACCATGTGGGATCTGTCACAGGCAGATGTCGGTGATAGACCCCACTCGGTGTATTTGCGGTGCTTGGAGTGGGACCACGACTCCGAGGGCTGCGAGGACTGCCGCGCCTTGTACGCAAGGTGCTGAGGGAGCGCTCCCTCAAGCTCCTTGTTACCCGTCGACTCTGCAACGCGTGAGGTCCTGTTTGCGCAGAAGGTCCCAGGACCATTCGCAGAGCTCGTCTTGACTATCGTCGTCACACTTAAAATCGGCAGGAAAGTCCGGTAAGTCCCACTAACATAAAAAAGTTGGAGGGAACTTCGACTTTACCGTGTCCGTCGAAGTCTTCTTACGAGACACAGGAGCATGGTCACTCCAGGCCCTGTGAGTTGGCGAAACCTGAATCCGGGTCCGCTCTGCTCTTCCCCAATTTTCCCAGAGTTGGAGCGACCCCTGCACAGCTTAAAGAGTTTTATGAGGCCATGTTCCTCATTTAGATGGCCTAGCCCCTCTGGAGTGCCTTCGGGCCAAATTGGTGCAGGAGGGACTCCTACTGGATCCTTGCCGGCAGTTTTGGACTCTGCACCAGTCGAGCCCCATGGATCCCTTGCTGGATCTGGAGCTGAGCCGTCGGCGAGACAAAACCTTCCACAATGCCCGCTCCAGTGCTGATGCCCCCCGGCGACGACGATGCCAACTCCGGCACCGACTGGGCCCATGCTTCCCAGAATGGGGGCAGTGCCTTGTTTACTTGATAGGCCTGGAGAGGGAGATGAATTGGAGGGCTCTACATACCCTTATGGTTGCCAGTTCCCTGAAGAAGAACAGGACAAATGGTATGAGGAAGGCCAGTGGGTAGACACCTCGCTTGACATTGGCCTAGTCTCTCCTCCTACCGTGGCTATGGAGGGGCGAGCCTCTTTTGCGATGGTGATGTGTAGGGCTGCTGAGGTTTTGGACCTTCAGCTTCCCACAGTAGCAGTCAGAGTAAGACCTCCGACCCTCGGTCTAGGTCCACTCTCTCCCCACTGCTCCGCTGTGCCGTCTCTTGCCTCCAGACCCCGACCTCCTCCTTGGGAGGTTCGAGGCTGCTGCCCGCTCCAACTGGGACCAGACTGTCTCCAACCACCGTAACCTTCACAGCCGCTTTTTTTTTCTCTTAATTTTTTCCCCTGTTGTGCCACTGTTATTGTGCCCATCTGTGTCTTGCTCTAATTCCACCACTGTTTTTATTTTCTCGTGCCTGCCTGTTCCTTTTGCCTTTCGCCGCTGCTGCCCCTGCGGCCCCTCCCCCGGAATTCCCCCCGGAATTCCCCCGGAATCTCCCCTCCGGAATTTCCCCCGGAATTCCCCCGGAATTCCCCTGCTTCCGCCTCCCAGCCTCTCCTCCCTCCCACCTCCCCTACTTAATGGCAGCCGCTGCGCGGTCACGCAGCGGACGCGCGCAGCGGGCGCGCCGCTTGCGCACCAAAGGCAAACCCGTCTGCGCCCGTCCGCGACCCGACCGCGGCCAGCGCCAGGAACCCTGGACCTCCCACTACCCATCGCTACGACACCACCACCCTCCTCGCACTTAACCCTGGAAGATTTAGAGAATGCCAACAGGCCTCGCCGAACACGACCCACGGCCAGTTCTCCTGCCTCCACTGCCGCCAGACCCTCACCGCCACCCCGGCCTCCAACACCGCCAGCACCGGCGACACCCTAAAATGCATCCTCCTCAACGTACGCTCCGTACACAAACACGCCATGGAAATCTGGAACCTACTCGACTCTCTTTCGCCCGACATCGCCTTCTTCACAGAGACCTGGACCAACGCATCCTCCGCCCCCGACATCAGCACCGCCATCCCAGATGGATACAAGATCCAGAGGAAAGACCGCCCCAACCACCCAGGAGGGGGCCTCGCCATCGCCCACAAGAGCACCCTCCGCCTCACCACCTCCAGCGAAACCTTCCCCTCCGCCGAACACCTGCACTTCAAGATCCAGACCACCCCCAAAGCCACACTCCGAGGAACCCTCATCTACAGACCCCCGGCCCCGAACACCCTTTGCCACCACCATCACCGACTTCATCGCACCCCACGCGATCGCCTCAACAAACTACATACTCATTGGAGACCTGAACTTCCACCTCGACAACCCCAGTGACCCCAACTCCACTATCCTTCGTGACAACCTCGCCAGCATCGGACTTAAACAACTCGTCAACACACCGACCCACAGAGCAGGACACACCCTCGACCCCATCTTCGCGGCAGGAACAGCGTCCATTTCAGCCACACAACGCAGCCGCCATGGACCGACCACCACTGCGTACACTTCGCCATCAACAAACCCAAGGCACCCAAACCAGCCCCACGCCCACCACGAAGGAACTGGAGCAAGGTTACCGACGAGCAACTTAACTCCACCCTCACCCGAGACAACCACACCTGGGCACCCGACGCAAACAGTGCAAACGACGCAGCCAGAGAACTCCACACCTGGATCTCCAACTGCGCAGATGAGCTCGCCCCTCTACACAACCCCGACAGACAACGCTCCAGGAAAGCCGCCTGGTTCACAACCGCTCTCCAAGAAGCCAGACGCACCTACAGACGCCTGGAGAAGAACTGGAGAAACACCAAGACAACCAAAAACCACACCACCTACAAGGACGCCATGACAGACTACCACAACCAGATCAGAGCCACCAAAAGGAACTTCATCCACAACAAAATCCTGGCCAACTCCACCAACTCCAAGGAACTTTTCAGTGTCATTCAAGAATTCACCAACCCACGCAGCGAAGCCACAGACATCACCCCATCCCAAGACCTCTGCGACAAGCTTGGAACCTATTTCCACCTCAAGATCAAAAACCTCTACGACAACTTCATCGACCATCCACCAGGCGCCACAGACGGCCCCCGCCCCCAGAAACACCAGCCAGCCCACCATGTCCAACTGGTCACCGATCACGGCCGAAGACACCACCTCGACCATGAAAAGCATCCACTCGGGGGCCCCCACCGACCCCTGCCCCCTCACATCTACCACAGAGCCGTGGCCGCCATCGCACCCAAACTACAACGCACCATCAACACCACCTTCAAAACAGGCACCTTCCCAGACGACTGGAAGCGCGCAGAAGTCAGACCCCTGCTCAAGAAGCCCACAGCTGACCCCACCGACCTCAAGAACTATTGGCCCATCTCGCTCCTCCCCTTCGCAGCCAAAGTTGCAGAGAAAACAGTCAACAGGAAACTGACACGATTCATTGAAGAGAACGCCATCCTCGACCCGTCCCAATCCGGATTCTGAAGCAACCACAGCACAGAGACCGCCCTACTCGCCGCCACAGACGACATCCGCACCCTCCTGAACCAAGGCCACTCCGCAGCCCTCATTCTACTCGACCTATCAGCGGCCTTCGACACCGTCTCCCATCGCACACTAGTCGTCAGACTACACGACGCAGGCATACAAGGAACAGCCCTGGACTGGATCCGATCATTCCTCACCGGAAGAAGCCAAAGGATCAGACTCCCACCCTTCCTCTCCGACCCCACGAAAATCACCTGCGGAGTCCCACAGGGTTCATCACTGAGCCCCACCCTCTTCAACATTTACATGGCCCCCTCGCAGCCATCGTCCGACAACACGGCCTCAACATCGTATCCTACGCCGACGACACCCAGCTCATCCTCTCCCTCACCAAAGACCCCACCACTGCCAAACTCAACTTCCAGAAAGGAATGAAAGACATCGCAGTCTGGATGACCAACAGCTGCCTGAAGCTCAATGCCGAGAAGACAGAAGTCCTCGTCCTCGGTACCACCCCTTCTGCATGGGACAGCACCTGGTGGCCGACCGCCCTTGGAAGCCCACCTACCCCCTCAGACCACGCCAAGAACCTCGGCATCGTACTCGACTCATCACTCTCCATGAACCGACAGGTCAACGCCGTCACCTCCAGCTGCTTCAACACCCTCCGCATCCTCCGCAAGACCTTCAATTGGATCCCCCTGAGTCAAGGAAGACAGTCACCCACGCACTCATTACCAGCAGACTGGACTATGGAAACGCACTCTACGCCGGCATCAACAAGTCCCTACTCCGCAAACTCCAGACAGTACAGAACACTGCCGCCAGACTCGTCCTCGGCATCCCCCGACAAGAACACATCAGCCAACACCTACGAAGTCTCCACTGGCTCCCCGTGGAGAAAAGAGTCACTTTCAAAATCCTCACTCACGCCTACAAATGCCTACACAACAACGGACCCAAATACCTCAACGACCGAATCAACTTCCACGTACCCAAAAGAAACCTCCGATCTTCCAACCTCGCACTGGCCGAAACCCCGCGCATCCACAGAGCCAGAGCAGGCGGAAGATCCTTCTCTCACATTGCAGCCAAGACCTGGAACAAGCTACCGGCAGACATCAGACGCGGCCCCTCCCTGAACACCTTCAGGAAGACCCTGAAGACCTGGCTCTGGCTAAACAGATCTGCGGACCCCCCCCTCAGCGCCTTGAGACCCTCACGGGTGAGTAGAGCGCTTACAATTCCCTGATTGATTGAAGATGAACGTCTTGACAGAGTTGCTTCAGCTGGGAGCCTTCCCTTCTGAAACCATTCTCCCATTCAAAGAGCAGTAGATGTCCTTCTTGGGGGCCTGGTCCAAGACCTGCTTAGGGGCTTCTGTGCATGGGGCGATGGCTTGCCGCCATCGCCCTGCCTCTGGGGATCCCGGTTTCCTCACCCAACACCCCAAGAGCTTGATAGTCCAAGCCTTCAAACCCAGGATTAACCCTGGCGTGTTACCTACCACTCCACTGGATAGGGAATCCAAAAGTCTGGACACCTTTGGCAAGAGAATGCTCTCTTCCGCCAGCCAAGCACTGTGGTTGGTGTACTCCGCTTGTCTTTTGAGCTGTTATTCCCATACGATATGGGACTTGGTTGCGTAAGTGCTGCCTATGGTCTTGGTGGAAGCCCGAGCCATACTCACCCAGGCTATTGCTGACTGGTGAAATGCAGCAAAGTTCGCCATCAGGTGTGCAGTTGACTCAACTGACTAGGGCAGAGTGATTTTCTTGTCAGTAGCCTTGCAGCGTCACACCTGGCTGAGAACAGCTGATTTTTCAGGGGATGTCCAGTCTTCCCTTATGGACTTGCCCTCCAATGGCTCTCGCATCTTTGGAGAGAAGGCGGATTCAGCGCTGGAGCGCTTTAAGGACAGCAGAGCTACGGCCAGGTCCTTGGGCTTGTCTATGGCCCCTCGCCAATCCCAATCAGCTTTCCACACCTTTCGTGGCCACGGAAGGCGTCTACGACTGCGCCCTTACACGATGTGGAGATCAAAGGCCTTTGGTCTCCGGCAGAGTCCGAGCTCCACATCAACCTGTTGGAGCTCCGGACAATTTGCTTGGCATTGACAGACTTTCATCTTTCGATCAAAGGGAAACTGGTGCAGGTGTTCACAGATAACATCACCACCATGTGGTATTGCAACAATTAGGGAGGGATGGGGTCGTGGACCCTTTGTCAAGGCCCACGTCTCTGCACATGACTGGAACTTCAAGGCATTTCCCTGTTGGTTTAACACCTGGCAGGCTCTCTGAACGCCAGAGCGGACAAACTCAATCGAAGATGCCAGGCGGACCACGAATGGTGTCTCCATCCAGAGGTGGTGCAAGGTCACTTTCAGCAACTCTCGCTTGGAGAAGCTTTTCGTCTCAAGTTGAGATCCAGACTCCTATACGTCTTTCCACCAATACCATTCCTGCCCAGAGTTCTCAAGAAGATCAGGAACAACCAGGCCCAAGTCATTCTTGTGGATTCTAATTGGGCACGGAGAGTCTGGTATCCCAAGCTGTTGAGCATGACCAGCGGTCCTCCAGTCAGGCTGCATTTTTGGGAGGATCAACATGCGAGGGTTCTGCACCCGAACCCCCACACTTTCCACCTTGCATGCAGATAGAGCGGCAACAGGTAACAGCTTTTGACCTTCCTGGCAAAGTCTGAAACGTTATTCTGGCAGCCAGGTGTCCCTCCACCAAGTTGGTATATGCCTGCTGTTGGGAAAAGTTTGTGTCATGGTGTTCATCCCACAACATTGACCCCCTTTCTACATACCTATCTCAAGTTCTATTGTTTGTTTTATCCTAGGCCCAGCAGAACTCTCTGCTTTGGGCACAGTTAAGGGTTACCTTTCTGCCATCTCTGCATTTTTGCGGTTGCCAGACCAACCCTCTCTCTTTAAGTCACCCATAGCGGCTAGGTTCCTTAAATGCCTGCAACATGTTTCCCCCTACGCCATTAACAATGCCTCAGTGGGACCTCAATTTTGTACTCACTTTTCTCCTGTGTACACCAATCGCACCTCTCCACAGTTGCCCTCCCAGGGTCTTAACTTTAAAACCTGCCACTGCCTTCTTAGTGGCCTTAACATCGGCCAGGAGGTTATCGATTTACATGGACTCTCGGCACACCCTCCTTACATCACTTGCTATCTGGACAAGCTGGTTCTCCGGACACAATACCTCCTTCCTTCCAAAGGTTGTGACTCCATTCCTTGAAGGTGAGAACATCACCCTGCCTACTTTCTTTGCTCCACCTCATCTCTCCAAAGAGGAGGAGAGACTCCACCATCTGAATCGAAAAAGTGCATTGTCGTTATACCTTGATTACACGAGATTTCTGGGTGGATACGCGGCAACAAAAAAAGGGAAGGCAGTACAGAAGAGAGCCATCTCCCAATGGATTGTCCTGTGCATTAAGATCTGCTACGCATTGGCCAAGAAGCAGCTTCCCGAGGGCCTGTGGGCTCACTCCACCAGAGACAAGGCTGCGACCAATGTGTTAGCCCGCGGCATCATGGCCTGATGGCAATGTGGGCTTCACTGCACATGTTCACCAAGCACTACTGCCTGGACAGTCAGATCTGTCTTGATGGGCACTTCACTCGTTTGGTCCTGCTGGACTTTCTAATCTAATTGGCTTCACAGTCCTACCTCTGGGGAGGTATCTAGTCTAAGGTAAGGAATCTGCGGCTGGAAGTCTCTTTCAGAAGAACAAGTTACCTACTTCCGCTAACACCTTATCTGGTAGAGACTCAATCTAGCTGCAGATTTCTTACCGACCCTCCCATCCTCCCCATCCTGTGAAAAAATCAGAGTGTAGGGAACACCCTTTCAAGAGCCTAAGTTTGTCACACCAAAGATCAATTCTCATTGTGACTTCATGCTCCCAGTGTGGAAAGTTGTGAATGTAACTAATGACAGCGTGCCGAGGTGGCGCCTATATTGGTACAGCGCATGTCACTTCCGGTGCGGACAACACTACATGGAGCCGAACAACGCCCACTACCGTCACTCGGGGGACTGCTTAAAAATTTTGCGTATGTAGTCTGACTCCTGGGGATAATTCTAAGGTAAGGAATCTGCAGCTAGATAGTCTCTACCAGATAAGGCTCCCCCTCCCACCCCGTCCCATCTTTCTCTCTGGGCTCTGGGTATTCCTCTGTTTCTCTATGGGACCAACAGAAGTAGTGTTTTAAAAAAAAAAAAATGTAAACAAATTTTATTGAGTTTGTAAAGATCAATACAGGATTTCCATACGATGATAGACTTGTAGATAACATTTGGTGTAGGATAGAGAGTACAGTCCACATTTTATCCAGCATTGTAGGATTACAAACTATAAACAAAAACAACAACATCAACAACCGCATCCGGCCAATCCCTAAACTGCGTCTAGTCATTTGCCTATAGCTCGTGGTTACATGCGTCACAGCTGCTGATGTAAAGTGATAGTGTAAACCCACAATCCTTAACGGTTTGTCATCTCGTTAGACAATAATAAATGATCTTCTGTGGTGTGCATCTCAAAGGGTATGTTCCTATATGTGGCCCACTGTTTCTATATTTTAGTGTGCTTGTGAGGGCACCCGCGGGTGATGAATACTGGACGTTTAAGCTCCATGGCATAATCCCTTCCAAGTCGATAAGCGAGGGGGGGAGTTCAGCCTTCCAGTGTTGTGCAATATTCCGTTTTGCAAGTGTCTGGCCCTAGAATAATAGGTGTCTTTTATAATGATTACCCCCAATTTCGTCTGTGCAGTGCAGGAGCGTGAGTTTGGGGGATCTGGGAATATCCCATTTTAAGACCGCTAAAAGGCTTTGTAGAACCCCCGCCAAAATCTGTTGAGAGTTGGGCACGTCCAGACAGTATGTAGAAAGATGCCCTCGTCAGTATGACAGTGGAGGCATTGGGGAGAAGCGATCAATCCAGCCCGCCATAATCTATGTCGAGTGTAATACACCTGGTGTAGATACTTGAATTGTATGTAACGTAGTCGGGTGGGGATTGCAGCTCCACGTGGTGATTGGAGTGCCTCGGACCAGTCATCATCATCATCATCATCATCTATAGGCCCAATATCTGTGTCCCATGAAGCCGTAGAGAGGCTAGGGTTGTAGGGCTGTTTGTCACGAGGGTCTGATAGATTTTAGAGATTCTATGGTCCCCTAGGTCCCCCATCAGGAGTTTGCCCTCTAGTGGACTAAACTCGGGCAGGAATGTCAAGTCCCTAAGGTAGGGCTGCAGGGCATGGCGTAACTGTAAATATTTATAAAATTGAGAGTGAGGCATAGAGCCCTCCCCCTGGAGATCCTGAAATGACTTCAGGGTATGGCCCCTCATAATATCCCCTAAGGTTGAGATTCCTACGTTATCCCAACCTCTGAACCCCTGTAAGTCTGTCACCTGAGGGAGTAGGTGATTTCACCACAATGGGCTCTCCCGTGTAAGGCATCCCCACCAGCCCATGCGACGCAATGCCTGTCTCCAAGACAAAATTACCACCAGTGTAGCAGGGGGGGGTCCCTTTGGGGTTGCTCTACTATAAAGGAGAGGCTATAGAGATGGTTCCCCCATAAGCCATTGTTGGATCTTATATGCGGGTTCGTCCCAAGGCCCATACCACCACTCGTTCAGGACCTGTAACTGTGATGCCGCGTAGTAGGAGTGTATGTCTGCCGTGGCAATGCCGCCGCATTATGTGGATTGCATACATGTACGCAGAGCGACTCTAGCCGTGGATCCACCCCACATTAATTGGCCCAAGGCAGCGTTCATTTGCCGGAACCAAGTCGCTGGAATCGGGTATGGATAGGATTGTAATTGATACAATAATTTAGGCAAAGACACCATCTTAAAGATGGCCGATCTTCCATAAAGTGAGAGAGGGAGTGAGGCTCAATTTTTCATTTCAGCTTTAACTTTGATTGTAGTCTTTTCCAGGTTTTCTGTCCAGGAGAGTGTTTGACTGTTTGATACAAAAAAACCTAAGTATGTGAAGCCCTGCGTAACTCGCTTCAGACGTCGGCCCATTTCCCATTCTTGAACCACCCCCTGAGTAGCCAAATTTGAGACTTAGTGGGGTTCATGTAAAGGACCAAAGTCTCGCCAAAGAGACGCATAACCTGAATTATTCGAGGACCTGTCCAATGGGGATCGGTCCGGAAGAATAGGATGTCATCTGCGTATAAGGCGAAGCGGTCGGAAATGTCCACTCGAACCTGCTATATAAGGCATTGCGTCTTACCCAGGCCGCAATCTGCTCGACAGCGAGGGCAAATAAGAGAGGTGAGAGGGGACAACCCTGACGTGTGCCACGGTTTATAGGGAAGTGATCTGAGATTGTACCGGACACCCACACGGACGCTGTTAGGTCGGTATATAATGATCTGATCAGAGCAATGAGACGAGGACCCATGTTTAAGTGTTTCAGTAAGATGAACATATAGGTCCAGCTCCCCGAATCAAATGCCTTGTCCATGTCTACAAGGAGCAGGGCAGCTGGCATATCAAGGCGGTCTACAGCAGCAATGGCGTTATGGAGTCGTCGGATGTTCTGCCGGGTCGACCTGCGTAGCATGAAGCCGGCTTGGTCAGGATGAATTAAGTCTGCCAGGTGTGGAAGCAATCGATTTGCCAATACTTTGGCTAAAAGCTTAGCCTCGAAATTGAGCAGGGATTATAGGCCTGTAGGATGAACAAAGGTCCGGGGGCCTCTTCGGTTTGAGAAATACAACGATTTCCGCATGTCTCCAGTCCAATGGAAGGATCTTTTCCTGGATGGCTTCCTATAGAGACGCGAGGTAGTGTGGCCCCAGTATAGATTCAAATGCCTTAAAGAAGTCACTGGGGAACCCATTAGGTCCCAGCGCCTTACCAGACGCGATCTCTGTCGCCGCTGAGGTAAGCTCCTCTAGCGTGATAGGTTCGTCCAGGGAATCACGTACTGTGTCGGACAATGCCCTAGGCGGAATATCCTGGAAAAATTCTTCTATCTGGGATTCTGATATGACCTCTTGTTTAGTATAGAGTGAGCTGTAGAATTCGGCGAATATTGTGGCAACAGAGGTGGGGTCTGACACCGTCTCTGCACGAGGGGACATGATCACAGGAACGTCGATTGGTTTGAGAGCATACTAACACAACCTGTGCAGTAATTTCCCAGACTTATCACCACATTGGTAGATTCGACTTTGTGTGGCCTGCCAAGCCAGTTTGGCTTCGTCCAGAAAGAGGCTTTGCTACTCCTTCTGCAGCATGACCAATTGCCTGCGGGCATTGTTACCATCTGACGCCAGGGCATCACACTCCGATTTGAGGATCTAAGCCTCAAGTTGTACTAGGGTCGATCTCTTCTGATGTCTGGCAGCAGTGCAATAACTAAATCAAACCCCCGGATGGTGGGCTTCTTGGTCTCCCACAGGATTGAGCCAGAGGTGGCCGATTCTGTATTTAACGAGAAGAACTCTATCAAAGCAGTGTGGAGTTTCGTTTTGTAGGTGGAATTATGTAAATTGCGCCCGTTATTGTGCGCACGGACACGCGCTAGCCTATGGAGCGATCTCAACTTTACAAATAGGTAAGAGTGCATGAAATGTCTTTTTTGAGGTCACTGGTAAGACCTTGCACCAACCAACTGCTATGGGAGTCATACTCTTTGCATGGCGATGTAAACAAATGCGAACTCTGCTTTCGATTCCCTGCGCTGATCTATGACAATAAACATGTGCACTAAATGAATGTGCTTGGTGCCCCTGTTCTATACCTCACCAGGACGCCGACAGCACCTCTCTCCTGCCTGGCACGAGAGCACATAATTGGGTTGAGATGCCATCACTCATCTCACCGCTAAGAATCAGATAGTAATTTTGTTTTTATGTTTGTCTGTGTATCGTTTGTGTTTTATCTCTTTCCTTGTCTAGGTCGCAACAAGAGCGGTCACTATTTGAGCTGACGCCACCTTGTAGTTTTCACAAGGGGGACCGCTCTTCCTTTTAACATTAGGGTTCTTTACTTTTCCTTCACTTTTTATAACCACCTTTTCTGGTCCTGAGGAAGCACCATGGATCGTTACCACCACTGTTGGGTGCGAAACATGTCGACCTAAGAGTTACTGGGGTACATTATTGCCCAGCCAGTAACAAACACCCTACAGGTTTTTTTAGCCTATCAGGGGAACCCGCACATTAAAAAGCCTTTTAGGTATCCCCTAGCCAGTTTTAGTCACTCACTCACTTTCTCCCACAAACCCTCTTTCTGACTGAAAAATCTCACACCCTCACTCATCATACGGCCTTACTAAAAGATCTCCGCCAAAGTGACCCTTCGGGGGACCTGTAGGGCATTGCAGCGCCGGCCCGACGAGTAGCAACTCCCAATGATGAAGCATGACATCCCTCAAGGTGTGTGAGGGCAACAAGAGACAAGATCTGCAATTGTCTCTACCTGTGAGGTCTAGACCTAGCCCCCTCTGCCTTTTCCCCATTTCTTTTTTTTTCTGTGGACCACAATAGTGTCCCTTTAGGAACAGTAACCCACCCGTTTGGTTCTATATTACTACGTGGAGCACGGGTACTGGACCTCAACTAGCTCTAAACTAGCTCCTAGTCCCCCCCTCTCTTTTGATTTACGGAATTATGTAAATGCCAAGGCGACATACGCCAGTGAAATGCAGATGGACCGGGCCCGATTCGTAGCTGAATTTGGACCGGGGAATGATCCGACAAACCCCTTGGCAGAGTCTCCGCCGCCACAACTCTGGAGGTGTGAGCTCTAGTGATAAAAATATAGTCCAGTCTGGAAAAGGATACATGTACCGTGGAGAAATATGTGAAGCTGGTGTCTGAGGGATGAAGAATCCGCCAAGAGTTGACCCAGCCTAGAGTCTGTACCAAGGGCCCCAACCGGGACACCCTATGCGCGGTGTGGCGAGGCGACATTTATCTTGGTCGGGGTCTATCACATCGTTCCAATCCCCTCCCACTAGTGACAATACATCTGTCAATGAACCCCAGGTATCAATGAGGCGCTCTGAAAATGACTGACTGAGGGGTGGGGGTACGTATACGTTACCCAGTAATATAGGCTCTCCCCAGATCGTACCATGTAGAAACACGTATCGGCCATGAATGTCTGTCCATGTATGTGTATAAGGGATTCTACGATGGATGACTATAGCAACCCCCGCGCCCCCCTTGTACACCCTGAGTGAAAACCTTGTGTGTACCCGTAACAGGCTAGGCACGGGGCTCGAGTCCCCAATAGGTGTGCCTCCTGCAAAAGTAAGACGTCTGCCCCCAAGTGCTTTGCGATTTTTAAGAATTGCACCCCTCTTAATGTTATCTAGGAGGCCCCGAACATTCCATAAGACGACTTTAATCACTCCAAGCGGAGCTGAAATATTCGAGGATACGGGCATGATATATGAGATGAGAGCTGGATACTTGTGAGACGCAGATACCAAATTTAAATATCAGTCTGTAGATGCGTAGAACTTCAACAACAATGAAAAATTGAAATGGGAACATTCCCACCCACCCACCCCCCACCCATACCCAACCCAATACCTCTAAGAACACTGAAGTATCTGTCGCGGACTTTGCACGGTTCCCAGCCCAACGGGCCAATGAAGTCCAAAATTTACCCCCCAAGGATCCCATATTTATTGTGTGTCCGTGGGACCTGTGATGGAGTCTGTATCAACGTAGTAGCCTTTGTTAATGCCGATGCATAGTCCTATTGGTATTGAAAATTCCGCGGCATGAATATGACACAGCCAAGTGCAGGTCTGACGCCCTTTTTTCGAATCTGGGTTCCAAGTTGTTTATCTCCACGGGAGTGAGAGCGCCAGGAGGATCTTGACCGGTGCTGCCGTTTATCTTTGGGAGTTATGTTCTTCTGCAGGCGTGGATCACCGGATGATGAGTCTGAGTCCCGGGGTGGCGGTGTATGGTCCCTGACCGGCATTCGCTCATCTGTCCATTGAAATACCTCCTCCGGGGTATCGAAAAATACTGTGGTGTTTTTATAGTTGACTCTGAGCTCAGCCTGAAAGAGCAGCATATAAGATATTTGCAATTGACGGAGGCGAGCTTTAGCGGCCGTAAATGACTGTCTCAGCTGTTGTACTATTTTGGTGTGATCCGGAAAAATCATAATCTGGTGGGACTCAAAGGTTAGTGACTTTTGACTCCGTCCTTGTCTCAGGATTACGTCACGTCGTGATAGTTGAGGATCCGCGCAATTTCGGGGCGAGGGCGAGGGCGAGCCCCGGGTGGTGGCCTGGCCACGAGTGCACGGTGCGCTCGCTTCAGCACAAAGCAAGAGGACAGGGACTCTTCTGGTATCCAGGATTTGAGCCATCGGTCCAAGAACGCACACCTGTCTGAGCCCTCACACCCCTCCGGGAACCCCACAAAGCGCAGGTTGTTGCGTCGGACTCTTCCTTCTGCATCCTCAACTTTAGCGGCCAGCCCCTGCGTGAGACCCTCTAGGGTATGGACCTTGCCGTGTCGTGATGGCATCCTCCGCCCCGATATCCTGTTTTCGGCCTGTGTCACACGCTCTACCGCGTTACGGAGGTCCTGCCGCAACAGCATGACATGTCCTCCGACCGCACCAATTTTAGCATCCAGTGTGTCCCTTGCTTGTGTGATCGCGGCAAGAAGCACAGCATTATCTGGTATGGCTGTGGATTTAGTAGTGGATGTGGTATGACTGGCGGCGCCAGCAGTGTATTTATCTAATGTACTCTGCTTCGAGGCCTGACCCGACGTCTGGCTTTTGGACATGATGATGGATTTGAATATTGCAGGGATGAGCAATGTAGGAGACTTAATAGAAGGCTTATTGTGCCGGGGCCCGGATCCATAAGTTGGGGGAGTCTGCGCAACAGGCGTTGATCCCACCCACACGCCGCACTGGGACTTAGCCCAGCCGCCTCCGTAAGTGGGACCTCGACCCAGCCTCTAATGGGCGCCTCCCTTGAATTTAGTTCGCAGGAAAACGTGTGTGGCTCCAGCCGCTTCACTTGGGCCAGGACGGTCCTCCACAAGGCCTGAGAGCCCCTACGCGTACAAGGCTGTGGGCAGGGATCCCTGTGATGCATTCAATGACACGGGCCCTTCGTGGCCAATACCTGCTGTCTAATACGCCGCTGCTGAGTAGGGCCCCAGGATATGGCCTGTTGAGGTGGGTCGGAGTTAGCACATACTCCGATGGTCCGCGCCTGACACCGCGCGGTCTACTGTATCGCTCTGGGCATTGGGCCCCCACTACTCCTCACCTGTTTCGCCGGGTTTCTGGATCGTGTCCGGCCTGTGGACGGAGGGAGGATAGATATCGCCACCGGTGGCCACACAATGTCTTATGCGGTTTCCGGGCCGCGAGCGGCCCGCCGGTGCCCAGCCGCACTTGCGTTCAATCGTCCTGGCCGGGCAGCGCCTCCGTCCTCCGACGCGGCCCCGGCGGCGTTTAGGAAAACAAAGGAGGCCGTCGTCAGGTCTCGGCCAGGGGGTCCGGGCTCCTTCACCACTCCAGGACCACGTCAAACCCTAGCAACGGCTCACCACATCGGTCGCAAGCCAGGCTGCACACGCCACTCTGGACTCGGGTGGCTGGAGCTTTGCTTCTCCGCAGTCCGCTGCAGCCCCGGGGGTCTCAAATCGCAGCCCAGGATACGCAGCGATCGGGATAGCAGGTATGATGTCGCGGAATCAGGATTGCCGGCAGGATTATGTAGGATCACGACGAGGCTACGGGAGCCAGGCTAGGACGCGTCCGCCATGTTGGACCGCCTCGAAGTAGTGTTTTTTTAATGACTGTTGGTGTATGCTGCGGTGAACGGGAGTATTCGCATGCAAATCATGCCGGGCCTCTCTCATCGTCTGTGGCCGCGGAAGCAGGCCGCAAGTCCGCAGCGGCCTGTAAGGCCCTCCTCCTGTCCGCAATGATTTGTTCCAGGTTGGGAGAGCTGGACAGGGATCCCCAGGGCAAGGACCTTGTGCATGACTGAGTCCCCATCTTGCGTCGTCGCTTGTCCTGGGGCCCTTGGGCCCGGAGGGCGTAGCCAGGGTCTGATGGTCTAAGATCTTTTGAGTGCTGATCAGTCCAGTCCGATGCTTCAGCAGGCTCAGTGAAGAAGAAAGTGGCGCCTTCAAAGATTATCTTGAAGTGCGCTGAAAACAGCAGCAAATATTGTATCCCCTGCTGAAGGAGGTGGCGTTTTACCTCTAGAAGGACAATCGCTGACGCTGCACGGCACAGGTGTAGTTGGGGAATAGCATAATGTGCTTGTTCTCCACTTGGAGAGGTCTGCTCACCGCATCCCTGTCATTAAAATGAAGGAGTTTTGCAAACATTGGATGAGGGGTTGTGCCTGGAGATGGGTGGCGTGCGCAATGCGCCCTCTCGAGGAAGAAAAAGGGCGTGAGGTCCAAGGTTGGAGTGAAGGACGCCGCCACAGTCCTCACCTGAAAGGTGCCGTGCCCGAGGTCTCACCCCCCACGCCTCGATTATGGCGCTGAGTCGGGGGCCCGGATGAGGTCTCAGTCCGGCAGCCCCCGCTGTTATGTTTCATATAGATGCCCTAATATAGGCATAGTTTGAGATGCCCTAATATAGGCATAATCTTTCACCTACATTAGTTCCCTATTCTCCACAATAACGGGCGCTGAGGGCTGAACCTTATCTAGACTGTGGTTTGGGTACAGAAAGAGGGTTTTTCCCGAACAATGGCCTCCTATACCATGTGCTCATCCAGTATGATTAAATATTCATAAGAGTTCTAGACAGGGGCTAGGATCCACCTGCATAAACATCTACGTAACCGGTTCATCCCATACGTCATCTTCATACCCAACAATGGCTAACACAAGACACAAGGGACAAAGGGACTCTATACTTTTTCTGTATAAATACAGCACGTCTTGCTATCAGTAGTTAGAGGGAACCGAGACTTCCAGGCCGACACACTGACCAGAGACGCTGAGGCTCCTGCATGCAGTCGCTCCAGCTGACAGTGGTCTAATCATCCCTTGCGGGGTGTCCAACTCGAGACCAGGACGAGGTCCCACACTCTCATTAGTCAGGTAATGGGGTTTGACTAAATCCTAGCGAGATTCTTGGCTTCTTTCGCACTACTCACATGCTAGGTACACTTAGGTACATCTAGACAGGCATCGTAGGAGTTTGCGCTTTATTTTATAAATGCATTTTATATTCATGTATATGTTCATGATTATTGCAAAATGGTAGAACTGTACTATCCTTTTCTATTCACTGTACTGCTGATCATATATCTCTGCTACTGTTTAACAGTTGTCGCAGCACATATATTTTATACTAGAAGAACAACTGTGCAATAAATTCTTATTGTAAACACGCTCGACTGTTTCTTCTGTGTAACTCTCTGAGAACAAATGAGCAAGCACGAGTGACTGAGCGAAAAGTAGTACCTTGTTTCCACGAGTCTGAGGGATCAGGGTTGTCGTGTTCTGAGGTTGCCAAAAACTAATCTCTCTAATAAAAAGGAGATTCTAGTGGCACTGTGAGCTAGCTAATGCAAACAGGCTAACATACGCGGTGGGGGTGCTCAGAATCAGTCTGCCACCAGGCCCACAGTGTATGTTATCCAAAAGCGCAGGTCCTGCAGGGGTACTATAGGAACTACACTACACCGCCAGAGCTCACCTTTAAAGTAGTGACTAGGGGGGCCTGCATCCGACAGATAGCGGGAGCCCGCAGAACACTTGAGAAGGACGTAAAGGCGGCTGAGCACAAGCTGGCCCCACTTAGCAAGGCATCCGCGGCCCGGGTGGCGGAGGCGAAGACCACCTACTCGGCTTTTCTTGAAGACCTTAGATGTTATCATTTTAAGGCTCACTCTGCCAAGGTGCACCGAGAGGGTGATAAATGGTCACCTTGCCCTGCCTTCTATACTACTTCGCAAACCTTCCGGTTATCCCTCCCTGCACCTTCTTTAGAGAACTGGACACCTTGTTCTGCTCCCTTATATGGGGGAATGGACGCCGGCCAGTCACCCTAGCCAAGCTGCAGTTGCCGGTGGACCGGGGAGGTCTTGGGGCCTGTCATTCGAGACATATTTTTTGGCGGTGCAGCTCCAGTGGCTGTCTCTCTGGACGGGGGGGGGGCGTTATCTCGGAGAGGCTTGCTCAGAGTCTGGGCCTTTGCCGTTGCCAGGAATTTGCTACCTGCTTTTGCCAGTAGCCCAGCCCACCTCCACCCACTCCATACAAGTGACTGTAGCAAGGCAAGTATGCTTCAAATCCACCGCCTTTCCAGAGGGACCCCTCTCTATACCCCATTGCTGCCGTTGGTTGGCCTGCCCTGTGGCAGAGGCTACTACACTGCCTGTAAATTGCAAACCTGGACCAACCAGTGGACTCCCCTGGGGCAATTCCTCTTTCATCGGCAGCTCATACACGATTGGCAGCGCCTCTGGGACCTATCTGGAGGTGAGTCCGTGACCCACCCAGTGATCCATGCTATGTTAACTATGGGCCCCGGCTGTCACCTCATCACCTGGCTATATAAGGCTATCTGAGAATTGACACACGTCCCTCTCGCCCGCTACGCCAAAAATGGGAGGAGGAATACGGGAGACCACTCTATGATAAAGAATGGAAGCGAGCTCTAGAATTCCCAAAGAAAGTTTCCCGTAATTCCCGTTTCAAAAATATACAGTTCGTCATCCTACACGGGGCGTATCTGACGCCGGCACAGCTTCATCGCAACTTCCTGGAGTCACAATTTGCTTGCCCTCGCTTTCACGCCCCCTACGCTGCGTTTTTACACATGCTCTGGGCTTTACCAACTTTGCAGCATTCCTGGCACACTATTCATGCTACATTGCGAGAGGTTACAGGACTCCCGGACATCTCATCCTGGGAAGCCTGTTTGCTAGGCATATTTAGGCACAGGAAGCAATATAAGGTCCAGACACGCTTCGCAGCCCTGGCCCTCCTTCTAGCCACACTACATTGGCACGCGAATGCAGGCCCTCCTCTGGTGGCCTGGATAGAAACAGTACACAAATGGGGTGCTGTAGCAGAGGCAGCGCTCCGTAACTAGGAAGTGCGCCGGGGCCGCCGGCCACCCATCTCTCACGAATGGGCCATGCTGCGCATGCATTTCCAGCAAACATTGATAACGATGCTACACCCGCAGTCACAAGGCCCACAGGGGGTGCCTTGCTGAGCGACCGCCCCAGGGGGCGAGACACGTTTTCCTTATGAGATTACCCCCCCAAACACATAAGCACCTCAGCTGCTGTTAACACCACAGAGACACCATAGGGCGCTCCCACATGCCGGAGCCTGTACCCCTCGTCACCCGTACCCCTCGTCACACATGAAGTATTAACACACGCCCGCCCTAACCCCCTCCCCTCACTGTCCAGCCCAGTATTTGTACCCCAAGTTACCAGTTTGTTTTTCTCTTGGGTAAGATCAGAGGAGGCAACACCTCCTTCAGGGGTGACTCCCACCTCCAGCGTGCTTCATCGTTGCCCCCTGATGCCTGCTATGTAACTATTGTGTGCAATGATATGCCTCAGACATATTAATGTGTCTTTTATGTATCACATGCAGTTTTATGTGGCAAACTTATGCAACGATATTCAAACATCGAAAACCAAATAAAATTAAAAAAATAATAATAATTTTGACAAAGCAATGCGTCCCACCCAGGATATCTTCACCACCCCAACTGTATAAATATTTGAATAAAGTGTCAAGGGGTGTGGGATATATTTTTCATACAGCTGTTCAAAGCATGTAGGAAAGAAACCCCCAGATATTTTATTGGTTCTTTAGAGCCTTAAAAAACTGCATCTTTTAGAAGTTTATTGTTACATTCTTGTGGATTTGCTATGGTTATGCCTAGAGATTTGTTATAATTCATCTTAAATCCAAAAGCATCTGAAAACGTATTTAATTCATAGATAATTTGTGTTCAGTTTGTGATTTGAAGCAAAGTATGTCATATGCGAAAAGGGTTGTTTTATGGTGATCGGAAGTCGTTTATAGACCTAATGTGGAATTGTTGTTTTTAATTTTTAAATAAGTGAATCCCTTGGCAAGGAGATTATGAGTGGAGACAAGGGACATCTTTGTCTGGTTCTTCTAAGTAGAGTTGTATAGGGGTACGTCTTGTCATTGATCCTGATTCTTTGCCTTAAGGTGTCGGTAGAATGCTAGGATCAATTTTCTCCTGTTGGGCCATATCTTTGTCTTATCCAACATTCTAGTAAGAAAATTCCTTTCTACCCTGTCAAATACCTTGTTGCCATTAAGTGTGAGTAAGATTTTTTTTGTATTTATTTAGCCTGCTGCATCAGTTATATTGAAAGCAAGCTTAATGTTGCCCTATGCTTTTCTTTGTTTGGTAAGCCCGCTTGATAATGGGAAATTGGTGATCATAAAGATCTCAGCCTTGTGACTAGTATTCGTGCGAAATTATAGCATCTGAATTTGATAATACTATTGGCCAGTAGGACAAGCATTGCTGGCTATCTTTATCAGCAGTAGAATCATGATTGATTCTCTTTGGAAGTTTAAAAAATAGAGCCTATAAAAGATTTTGTAATTTGGGGCGAGTAACTTATTACTCTAGTTTTTTTCTTCATTCAGAGTAGAACAATATTATGTAAATATAACCAAGCCATTACAAAAATATTAAAAACACTTTACACAAAATTCTATTTAGAAATCCACATTTGAAGATCACAAATACAAAAGACAAATGTACCTACAGCATCCTTCTTGTAGACATATATATATTTTTATCATTAACATTTCATGCGCAAAGTTGCCTTAATATAATTGTATTCTCAACCACAGCAGTTCAAAGATGCAGCCTTTACCCCAAAATATATTCAATAGCGTATCCATGAACAGCCAAGAGATCACTTTATATAATAAAATTAATGCACAGTCGTATTGAGAGTGGCTGACCCAGGTTTCTCCGCTTTGGCTACCAACGATATAGTGAAGAAGCTGTTATTTTGATGAAACCCCACGAAACACTTGATGACAGTTTTCTGATATAAATGAACATTGGATTAGATTGGTCTAGTTGAAGAGAAGATTGTTTTCATAGTAATAACTCAAATATGCTTTGTGTATTAGTAATTGTGTTTTTTTTAATTGGAATTTTGTATAGATTAAAGAATGGTTTTAAAATGTGTGTAATGTCTTTGTGATATTTATATAATGTCCCATCCTATGTAGGACATGGAAGAGGCCGTGGGCAGCCGGTTCTGCATCTGGATAGCCCAGATGTCTCGGAGGGCGCCTACCATTGAGGCATGCAGGAGGAATTGGCCCTTGTGCAGACCATATTGTTCCATCAGGGCTCGGTTCATAAGCCCACCTGTTCATAGCGCTCTGGGTCCGCCATTGTGAGCGGACCCTGTCTGGTATGCAGACCTAGTAATGGAGTGACAGGAATGTAAGGTAGCGAATTGCTGGCGATCTGTCAAGCCCTGGTAAGGCATGTCAGCACCACCGAACAAGCTGAGGCAGTTGGCTCTGGGGCGAGCCCCAGGGAGTGATAGGGTCAATAATTCAGTTTGAGAAAGTGGCGGCTCCACCGTCCCGTGTCTTTCAAATATCAGTCTATCAACCAGTAAGAGAGCCACTGTAATTGGGCTATCAGATTTTTAAAATTCATTGTTCGAGATTCCAAGTCCCCTTGCTCGGATGGGAGTTGTAATTTCGGAAGGGCCACCCTCCTTCGGGAATTGTGCTACACCATGTCTGCTAGAAGTGTAAGCAATTCTCAAAACAAGCGGTGGGGCAAAGTCAGGGGGAGATTCGCAAAGTAGTATAAAAGGGAGAGGAGCATTACCATTTTAGAGATTGCTGTGTGTCCCATCACCGACAAAGGGAGAGAGCGCCAAAATACCACTTGTTTGTAGAGATGGTACTGCCCTAGTCAGATTGCCATCCAAGAGGTCCTCGGGGGAGTGGTAAATGTGAATCACCAAATACCTGAAAGAGGCAGGCTGATCAGAGCAGGAACAAGCAGGATTTTCCCAGTTCACCCTAAGTCCCAATAAGGCCCCAAAGAGCACCAGAAGGTCTGATATTCAGAAGTGGTCCGAGCTCAGGTCTCCAAGTTAAAGTAGGCCATCGTCCACATATTGCGAGATAGTGTGAATGCGGTCGGAAGGGGGATGCCCCAATCTTGGCCGCCGTGCTCTGTGCTGGCTGCAGGGGCCTCTATTTCCAGCGCAAATAAAAGGGTAGAAAGGGGGCAGCCCTGCCTGGTACCACTACTGACCGCAAAAGCCCCTGATAGCAATCAGCCTTAGCGCACTCTAACAGTAGGACTCGAGTAGAGGAGGCGAATTAGTGCGACAATGCAAGCCCTGAAGCTGAATTTCAACAATACCTGAAATAAATAATCCCACCAGAGGGTGTCGAAGGCTTTGTGCTGGTCTAACACCAGGGCAGTAGCTCGAGGCCAAGCTGCCGTGGTGGTTTCCATAATTTGATCGAGATGACAGATGTTTAGGGAGGAGTTCCTGCCTGGGACAAAACCGTTTTGGTCCATGTAAACCACACAAGGGAGCACCTGCTGCATACAGGAGGCCAACATTTTGCGTAGAACTTTTATAGTCCATAATCACTATGGATTTAGGGTGATATGAAGCTATATTCGTGGAGTCCTTCCTGGGCTTTAACAATGAAACTAACAAGGCCTTGCAAAGCGAGGCTGGGAGAGTCTTGGTATCTAGTTTGGTTAAGTGGGGAGCGAGGAGGTGTACATATGTTTTATAGAATTCAGCCGGAAGGCCGTCCGTGACAGAAAATTTCCCGGTTGCGAGGCTCATTATGGCTGCCGTCATATCTTGAATCGTAAGAGGGGCATCTAGGTCCTCCTGCTTTGCCGCTGAGAGCAGAGGAAGCAAAGTGATGCCCACAAATTTGTGGATAGCGGCCTGTTGGGCATCCTTGGAGGGGGGGGGGACTGTATAGGGTCTTGTCGTAGGATGTAAAGGCGCTGCGATTGCATGTTGCGGTGGAGCAGAATCCCCTCAGGGCTTTGAACTGAGACCACAGAGAGTTGTCTGGACTCCCTATTAGTCAAACATGCCAGAAGGCAGCCCTATCAAACATGCCAGAAGGTGGCCTGATCTGTGGCCATCCGAGTGTGTGCAAACTGTGTAAGAGGTATAATTCAAGCATTGTAACCATTCCACCAGTTTGGCCTTTTCCTGCTGTTGTGCGACATAGGGAGGGATCCTCGACCCCCTGCCACTCCAAGTCTATGTAGGTGTGTTGTGCTTCTTCGAGAGACCAGAGTGTTGATCTACGTACCCCTGATGCAGTGTGGATACAAACTCCCTTAATTACTACCTTGAAGGCCTCAAATTTGATTGGGGGGAGGTGGTCTAGCCCTAGTTGTTTTTAAAGTATGTGAGCGTGCTATCAGAAATGGTGTCCCTAAAGATCGGGTTCCTTATGGCTGAGGCTTGTAGTTGCAAGTGGGATTGGGATGGGGGAATTGACTTACTCGATGCCCAACAGAAGGGAAGATTTACCTACCAAGATAATCGGGTGCAGAGTTGGAGGGGCACTGCATGGAGGAACAAACAAGCGGTGGGGCAAGGTGGGCTTAAACGTCATGATCTGGGGAATGGCAGGAGTAGAGCCTGATTTCCGGGTTGTGGTGTCACCAAGCGTTCTCTAAAGGCCAGTGCTGGAGCCAAGATACTAGGCAACGGGCATTGGCTCTGGCTGGGGAGTTGGAGAGGGGATGTGATCGACCTAATGATGGATCCAAGACACAGTTGAAGCATGGTATGTGTGTCCATTTGTCAAGATGAGCCGAGAGGCATTGCAGGAACTTAGGTTGGGGATGGAGTTAGGAGCATCAAGGCTTCTTATAAGAGGAGGAGAACCATCAAGGTTAACCTCCAGGAGAATAAATCTCCCCTCCAGGTCTACCTCTTGGGACAGCACTCTGAGAGGGTTGCCTGCCTTCACCTATATCAATGTCCTCCCAGCGTAGGCTAGCCCCTCCATTTCTTCTGGAACCTAGTCCCAACTACCTCTGTGATGTGGGATTCCTGCAAAAAGGCTATGTGTAGCCCTTTACGCTTGAGGTAAGCATAGATGCCGTAGCACTTGGAAGGTGTCTGCATGCCTCTAATGTCTGAGATGATGCAGAACTCCCGGGTCCCCACTTGGTCCCAAGGGGGAAGAGCATATGTTGGTCCACGACGAGTGGAATGAAGGGGAGATGGGCAGGGGCAAGGAAGCAATAAAACACAACATAACAGTAATAATGTGGCAGAAGGCAAAAGGCCAACTGTAAAAACATCATAAGCAGTTGTCCACAAAGGTGTGTGTGCGCTGAGGGTGGCGTTATGACCTTGGTGCCCGGCAGGGCTCCAATAGTGGAAGATGAGTTTCTGGAGCAATCTGGAGAAGGTCAGTCATAAGGTGGATAGGGCAAGACAGCGGTCAGCGCGGGCCCCCAGATCCTTTCTGATCAGCAGGACAACCACGTGGGGGGGGGGGCAGCAGTTATAATAGGTCATCAGTCATCTGCGGCTGGGTCACTCACTCAGTATTGAGGTGGAGTCTACGATGTCAGAGCAGTCCGACTGGGGGCTGGAGGGGCCCCCAGTTAGGCCTTGAACGTGGCCGCCATGTCCAGGAATTAGCGATGCTGTGTTTGGGCTTGTTCCTGGGATGGTTCTGCCAATGTTTAGGATTATTTGCCCTACCCCCTGTGGGTCCGACGTTGACTTCTTCCCCGACCGCCAGATGGACCCAGACCCAGACATACCTGTGGGGGGGGGGGGGGGCAGAGTGGACCTCTGAGAAGAAGTAAGTTTTGTTATCCTGCATGATTTTTAGTTTTGCCGGTCATACTTGATCCACCCCCATCTCACAGAGTTTACGCTCGACTCCCAAGAAGGAGGCCATTTGTTGTTGGACCGCCACTGTGTAATCTGGAAAAATAAGGATACAATGATTATCCAGCAGAAGTGGGGTAGAATGTCTTGCATTCCTGAATATTGCTTATTGTATTGATGTTTTTGGCAATGACAGGTCAAGGGGGCACCTGGCTGGCACCCTATGGGCTCACTCTGCCGAACAAAGGGGAGGAGGTCCTGGGGGGGGCGAGAAGGTCCATGATCCAAGTATCCAGGTAGTCTACCATATTTGGGCCCTCGCTGCCCTCCAGAAGGCCCACCATTTGGATATTGCTGAGCCGAACTCAACCCTCGGCATCTTCTGCAAGGTCTTCTAGGGAGTGCACTCTTTCCGTCAAATCCCAGAGTTGGTTTTGAAGCTCCGTGGCCTGAGGCTGGAGTTCAATCAGTGTCTTTACAGAGTGAGTGACTCATTCTGTGAGTTTTTTATGGTCATCCCTCAGCTTATGTCCTCAGCTACTGCGTCGACTTTGCCTCTCGGATCACCTATGCAGCTTTAATTGCCTTGAGGATAACATCAAGCTTATTGGAGGCCTGTGATCAGTCACAGTACAGCCGGCATCTGTGGATGGCAGGGGCGGATAGGCTCCTGATTTGGGGAGCCTTGTGTGCCTCAATGTCTGCGGTCTATCAGACCGGCTTGCTGCCGCCCCTGTGTGATGGAATCTGGGGGGGAGCGGGGCAGCACAAGCAGGATATTAACAATACATTATTATTAAATAGTACGATGTATCAAGTATCCCACTTAGGATCGCTGATTGTTCCGATTGTGGCAGGAGAGGTGCTTGAGGATGGTCTGCAGCGGTCCTGTGGCGCGGTTGTGGAGAAGAATTTCAGCGTCTCCAACCGTGCCCCCCTCTTTCAACTGTGTGCTCCTGGGGGCCACTCTGTGCCGCAGATATGGGGTCTCATGAGGTTCAAGGCAGGAAGTGTGCTGCCTATCGGGTGACGGAGCGGTGTGCCCTCTCTGTATGAATGAGGGGCTTAGAAGAGGACAGTCATTGCTCTGATGGCATGGCTCTGCTCCAGGGCTCCTCTGGTGCTGCAGTAATGCCCCGGGGCCAAGATCCTCGCCTGGGCCAGATGTTATAGCAGTGGTTCCTAAGAATGAGGCAGGATGGGATCAGGGTGCTGTAGAGTAGCAAGATGATGCCCCAGGGTACCCCCACCCTCGTTGTGGTTAGAGGCTACCGGGGAATGAGTCTCTGAGGGCAGAGATGGAGGGCGTAGTGCCGCTTGCACAGTGAAGCAGAGGCCGCCCCCCCTCTTGATGCAGTAATGTACCCTGGAGGGGATCGCGGTTGTCGCTCAGCCTCTCCGGCCCTGGCTCAGCAGTGCAGCGCCGGCCTCTTTGGAGACGTGGTAGTGTCCAGCAGGCGCAGCACTGGCCAGGCTCAGAGAGGAGGCTGCTTGGGCTGCTCCTCAGATCTCAGCCACGTGCCTGATCTTCCAGCGATCAGACCCGGTCACACGGGTACTCAGGCTCTTCCCTCTTTCCTCCCGTTGGTAGTAGCAATCCGCTTGCCCAGTAAGGCAGATGCGCTATGGATATCGGAGCAACGCGCAGGGAGCACTCAGCTCAGCCGTCTGCCATGTTGGTCACCCCTAGAACCTATTAACCCTCTTGGACATAATATAAGTTATGTGTAGTTAGCTGAAGTGTATTAATATTAATCTCATTCCTGGAAACCCTTTGGCAATACTCCGGATATGCCCCCAGTCTATTGTTGATGGGCCTACCAATATCTGTCGCCCATTTGTCCTGTAAATTGTCCATAGTGATCCTTTCATTTGGTCAAGAAATGCTGAATATAACAGTGATACAGGTTCGCCCAGTAGCTGTGCAAATTATTTGTAGCCCTCTATTAAGGGATGGTTTGCAATGTCCTGTTTCCCACACGCTGGTCCGGAGTTCTCAGTGATCCAAACGTTAAGAATTGACCATTGGTATCTCATGGTCCTTTGTTAAGTTTTGGAAATTCTGGAGGGTTTCTCCATATGTCACTCATTTTGTAAGGCCTTTCTCCTTCCATGCCTGCAAGTGCAGCTTATAGTCTGGAAGGCTATACCATCCTCCACTGTGGAGAGACAGTTTAGGTAGTGCAATCCTATGCCTACCAGATCCCCATTTCAAATCCAACTATTTAGCATCCAGCTCTCAAAATACCTGTCTCAGTAATCGTGCCTGCAGTGCTACTAAGTAGTATAAGAAACTCTGCAGCCCCACCATTTTCGATATAACTATCCTCCTTACTACTGATGTGAGCAACGTCTTCCAAAAGGCTATCTCTCCCCTAAGCACCACCATTGCTTGTCTTCTAGTCCCATCAAGTAGATATACCTCCAATTGGTCACACAATGTGCTGGGCTTCAATTATAGTGCACGGACAGCCTCGGGCAGTGCCTCTTTATCCATGGCTGGATGCTATAGGAAACCCCTGGATTTTCTTCAATTCACTCTCAATCCAGAAACCTCATCAAATAATTCCAGGGCCATGATGGTTTGTGTGGTTTCTCTGTGGTTGCCATTTAAAAATAGCAGCATATGGGCTGCATAAAACGATTTACCATTAATTCTGCCATCCACATTTTTACAGCTGAAATTAGTCCTCTGCCTCAGCCGATGCACTCTTGGTGTGTCCCTCCACTCACCGAGTAGGAATCTCAAATCACATGTCCAATTTGGACTCTTGCTATGAGGCTGGTGTATTGCAGCAAGGTCCAGGCAACAATGCCTTTGCCCAACTCCATCGGTTTCATTACAGTGTACAGGTATCTCCAGTTGAGTGTATTAAAAGTTTTTTCAATAGCTGTAGAGCGAGCACTGCTACTCAGGAGATAGGATCCTACATCTCATCCACTACTTGGATTAGTGTCCTAAAATTTACAGGCATGTTGTAACCTGGGATGAACCTGCTCTGATCTGGGTGGATCAATTGTTACATTCTCGGGAGGAGTCTATTAGCAAGGATTTGCTCAAGAGTTTAGAATTAATGTTGAGTATCAAATGGGGTCTGTACGAGGCCTTGTCAGCTGCATTTTTGCCTGGCTTTGACTGCAATACCAAAATCGCCTCAGATGGCATGGGGTACATCCAATGCTCCCTCATTGTAGTGTCGAATACCTCAGCTGACACCAGGCTCAGTCTTCGTATGTTGCTTAAAACTTGGTACATAGACAATCCGACCAAAGTGTTTTCCCCTATCCATCCCTTTGATCACAACTTTGATTTCAGTATCTGTGTTTTCCTCTTCAAGGTTTCTGCCACGTCCAATGGGGGTCCTCAAGTACCACCTTTCCTACATAGTCCTGTAGGGCCCGATTCACAAAAGTAATCTGAGACAAAATCCTAACTTTACGACTTTCGGTATTCACAGAAGGCATATAGGAGTACTAAAGTTAGGATTTTGTCTCAGTCAATCTTAGGTTTTGGTCTTAAGTTAAATTTAAGACAAACTTAAGTTTAACTGAGACAAAATCCTAAATTTACGACTAGGATTTTGTCTCAGTTAAACTTAAGTTTGTCTTAAGTTTAACTTAAGACCAAAACTTAAGTTTAACTGAGACAAAATCCTAACTTTAGTACTCCTAAATGCCTTCTGTGAGTACCGAAAGTCGTAAAGTTAGGATTTTGTCTCAGATTACTTTTGTGAATCGGGCCCTATGTTTTTTTTTTTTTTTTAAACTTTATTTATTGATTTTTCAAAAGAGAAACCAAAACAAATCATCATCAATGCCCAGTCTATGGGCGACAACATCCTGAAAAAAGATATACATTGAATGTCTTATTTAGAAACTGATTTTTCAGCATTAGAGCACATACTTGCAGGTCAAACGTGATCATTTACATATAATAATGCAACATTCCTGTGGGGTGTGGACTTTAACAGATGCTATGCATGTTACGAGGTTCAAAACAATTTACAATACAATTTATCTTATGGGTTTGCGTCCAGGTCGTTAGTTAATAGATAATCTTTCAGTGGGTGCCAAATAACTTTTAGTCTGGAGGTGGTAGGTAGGAGTGTAGCATATATTCCACTCGTGGAGTTGCAGGTAACCAAGCTTGTAATCCAGGCTTTAACTGTCGGCCTGATTCTATTACCCCAATGCAACACTATTTCCCTCTTGGCTAGGAAAAGTGCAATTGCTGTATATCTACGCACTGCTTTTGGGACAAGTTCCACATAACCCAGCAGGGCCATAAAGGGATCCAGGAGGAGCTCAGTATCAATCATCTGTGAGAGGTTTTGAAAAAATCCGCCCCAATACCAATTTATATGCAGGCAAGTCCATGTGAGATGTACGAAATCCGCATCAGGTGTGTTACATTTCGAACAAGCAGACGACCTGTTTGGGTCTATTCTGGCGAGTGAGCTAGGAATGACATAGGCCATGTGTGTAATTTTAAAATGCAGTAATTTGTGGCGGTGGTTCGGTGACACAAGTTCAAACATTCTATTTGAAATAACTCTTGCGTCGGTTGACGAATCTTCGCGAAATTTTCAAACTTTATGGCCTGCTCCGGTCCGCTCCTACCCTGAAAGTTTCGGGGTGATTCGTCAAGCGGGGGCCGAGAAAAAAGGGGGGAACGGAATTACACCAAATTTGGCAAAGAGGTAGTTCTTGGTTCAGAAAGAACCCTTTTTGTTAAATGGTGTAAATCCGTTCAGTAGTTGCTGAGAAAATCAAAAGTAAAAACACATATATGTCTAATATCACTCGGCCCATACCTGCCTCCCATTTAGCGCATGTCTTCCCGTCTCTAGTAGATTTCAGAGCTAGATGTGTTTTGATGAGCTTAGATACCAGTCTTCCCCCGTCGGGTTCTGATATTAATAAGGACAGTGGGGGAAAGCCATCTGGAGCTAGAGGATATGTAGGGATACATGCACGATGAGCGGCATGTACTTATCGAATGATAAAGAGGTCTAGTTGTGTAGCTTTGTAAATCTCGTGTCGTCCGCAGGAGAGAGCACATGCCCATTGGGAAATAAGTCACCTAGAGTACGTAGCTCGAATTTCCTCAGCGTATGTTGCACCACGAGCTCCTGTGTTGGTGGTATCCATGGGTTATTGATAAGCGGAAGCATAGAGGAGTACAGAGTCCCCTTTCCCAAGAGGCGATTGCTTTTCTGCCATGCCCAGCTCGTAGTGGCAAGCGTTTGTATATCAGCAGGGTCTAATTTGATTCCAGTAGGTAGATGGATGGCAGAGGGATGTCTTCCTCCTGGTTCCATTCCGGGATTGAGTATGGTAATCTGTTGTTTGGGTGGTACCAGTTCACCGCAAACTGACATTGCGCTGTTAAGTAATACAATTGAGGGTCCGGGACCCCAAATCCGCCCTTATCGTGTGGGAGAGTAAGCGTATTCCTCCCAGCCCATATGAGTCGCAAGAACAATCCCCGAAGGGTGTGGAAGAAGGTGTTGGTAAGCGGGATGGGGATTTTTAAAAATTGATATAAGAACCGGGGCAAAACTACCATCTTAAGGATGGCGATGCACCCAGTCATGGAGAGCGGAAGGCGAAGCCACCACTCAATGTGCAGTGCGAGCTTTTCCATGGCCGGGCCATAGTTTGCGCTAATCACCTTTTCCTTGTCCCTGTGGATTGTGATGCCTAGTTAATTGGTAGAGTCACTACACCACTGTAGCGGATAGTCACAGATCACTGTGTAGTAGTGTCGGTGAGAGGAAATAACTCAGATTTCAACCAGTTAATAAAAAGGCCCGAAAGCCCACCAAATTGGATGATTTCGGGAATAAGTGGTGTGAGATTACTGGCTGGGTCTCGTATGAATTATTAAATGTCGTCCGCTTACATGGATATGAGAAGCGGGCCTGAGCGGAATCTGAGGCCACAGGGCATGTGTTTTTTTGTCCAAATGCCGAACCAGCGGGTTCATGGCAATAATGAAAAGGAGTAGAGACAGTGGGCATCCTTGTCTCGTGCCCTTGTGACCCCAAATGCTTCTCTAAGTGTGCCACCAACCCGGAGTGGAGCCAGCGGTTCAGAGTAGTGGAGCATGATCAGTGCTATGAAGCTTGAGGGTAGGCTCAGTTTACGCAACACCGCCTAGAGAAAAGGCCACTGCAAGGAGTCAAGTCAAAATAACTTTATTCGATTCCAAAGACCATAAAAGCTTCACACACATGCTTGCTAAAATAGAATATACATATCATGGTTACAAAGGCATAGATAAAAACAAACAATAAAAAGGGAAACAGTAGATAGCGTTCAAACTGTTTTGGTAGGGAATATGAACCCTAACGTCGAATACCCCAAACGTCCATCTCTAGTATCAACCCTAAACTTTCGTCCATGTCATAATTTTATAAAAGGGTTACACAGGTTTTATTAGGCTATAATAACTCATAGCATTTTCTTATAGACATTGCAACTCTAATAAAATTCGAAACTACAATGCAAATGGTTAAAGTAGTCAGAGAATGTAAAAAATTAAAACCGCCAATATAGGTACATGGCTGTGTTTCCCTCAAAAGTGGGGTTAAAAATTTCCACCTAGGCTCTTTATAAAGGGGACAGAACAAAATAAAGTGCAAGGTGCTCTGAGCTGCCAAATTATCACACGGACAAGGTGGTAATCTGTGAACCCATCCTGATTGTTTAGGGAATGCCACTAAAAAGTGCAATGTGCTTAATCGGAACCTAGTCAAATAAAATCGTGCTTGAACGTTTGTGGTGAAAGTTAGATAAAATTGCTGTTCTACGGGAAACGAACATGGGGGGGCCGGATACTACCATTTGTGCACGGCGCAGGTGTGCCCTAGAATAAAATACCTCTTTTATAACCGCTTTCGCATTTGTATCGATACTTGCAGGATTATCATAATAGTGCCCCAGGCCTAACTCATGTAATTTGTCCTTCACATAGCGGAGCCAGGGGATAGACAATGCACTAGCTAAGTTAGTACAATCCTTAATGACATCCCTTGAGAACATTAGGTCCTCAGATAACCAGATCTTAGCCCATAAGAGCAGTGGGGCGATATCAATTCGATCTTCGAGATAGGCCAACCCGAGCTCCTGATGGTAAAAAAGCGTGGGGGCACTGTTTGGGGCCAGCAATAACCTCTTTATAAATGTATTTTCCAGGACCTGCAGTTGTCGGGTCTTATGGTAGCCCCAGACTCCCGCCCCATAGGATGCCACAGGCAGACATTTGGCATTTAGAGGGTAACCAATTCTGTCACCGGTTTATGGCCTAGCTTGCGGGCAAAACAAAATAACCCCTCCACAACCCGACTAGTATGTTGTACCCTGGCTGTGATAAGATGGTCCCAATTCAAAGTATCGTTAAAAATATTCCCATAAATATGTAAAATTTTGCAGCTTGTCAATAGTCTTGCCCCTAACCTAAAGTTTTTTTGTTTTCGTTACTTTAGGGCCACACACCATTACATAAGATTAGATAAAATGTACTTTTAAGTCCGATGCTGCCATAAAATCGGTAAAAGCGTTAAGTGACTTTTGGAGGCTGTTGGCTGTCAGAGCCATTAAAACAATATCGTCCGCATAAGAGGACAGTGGGATCGCGTTGCCTCCAATTTTAGGAAAATCAAATTCCTTCTCTATTAAAAAAGCCTCTAAACCATTTGTATACAATAAAAAGAGGAATGGAGCTAAAATAAACCCTGCCGGACACCTTCTGAGGAGACAATGGGCCCTGTCTTTTCCCCCCCCAAGAGCCGTCTCATACGGCAACCGTTGTAGAGATATGGCGCCTACGTAGGAGGAATATAAGGGCTTCTTCAAAACCCATTTGCTCCATCAGTCCCCACAATTGCTCCCGATTGACTGTGCCAAAGGCACTGGACAAGTCCATGAAGGCCAAATGGATAGAACCCCTCCTGGCCTTCATGTACTTGCCCATGATGAGGGACAAATTGAGGCACTGTTCTGTGGTACCCATCCCCCTTCTAAAGCCATATTGCAATCTGGACACGATCCCTGTACTGTTCGTTCGCCCAAGTCTCAAGACGCGCAAGGATGACTCTCCCCAGTACCTTAGCAGTGGCGTCGATTAGTGAAATTGCCTATAACAGGCAGGGTCACTCCTGTTACCTTTCTTATATACTGGAACCACGATGGCCTCCTTCCAGGTTAATGGAATGGGGCCAATTACCACAGCTTTGAAAACGTTAGTGAGCAAGGGTGCCCATAATTTGGGGGTTCTTTTAAACAAATCCAAGGGGACCCCATCAGGGCCAGGGGCTTTCATGCTAATTCCCCTCCCTAAAGCCTCCTCAATTTCTGCCACTGTAATTGATGCACTTAATTGTGAGGCCAAGGTTAGATCAAATATCGGTTCCCCATTTCCTTCAACTATTGAGGCATTTTTTGGATTAAATATGGCTGAAAAATGGGATTCCCAAGTTGCCCCCAGGATCAGTGAATCCATGGGTTTAGGCTCGTCCTTAAATAGGAGGCAATTAATTATGTCCCAGAAACTCTTGGAGTCTTTCAGTGCCCTGGCTCTTTCCAGATCTTCCCAGGCTAAGCTCCTCAATTCATCTTTTCTTTGTTTGATTGTACACTTATAGGTCTGCCTTAAATTTTTTATTTGTGTTCTATCACGAGGGTTGGCATGGAGGGCCATTTTAATATTCTTATGCGCTCTGGAACACTCAGCATTAAACCATCGCATCTCCTACGGTTCCCTTCTTCAAACTGATCCGGTCAGGTCTTTTGCCACATCTGCACAGATCAGTTCAAAGTCATGAACCACCTCATCAGGGGGAGAGTCAGCTTGGAGACAACTCATGATGAGGTTTAAATTTTCCGTTACAATTTTTGCTTCAAATTGGATGGGTTCAACTTTACCCCAATTCAGTCTCATCCCTTCAATTTGATTAAAATAAATAGGGCAACCATCACCTTTCCCAACCTTAGCTATTATACTAAAGAAAACGGTTAGAGGGTTATGGTCACTTGCAATATTTGGTGCCACCTCGAAGTCGCCGACAAGCGGGGAATACTTCCTCGTGATAAACATAAAATCAATTGTACTTTCTCTACCTCCTCCGACATAGGTGGGACACTGGGGTAAGGAACTGCAGACCAGATTATTAGTATTAATAATGCCTAGGTCATTGTCCATAATAATGGAATTCAAGGCCTCACCCTGTGGTGTATGGATAAAATGTGGCTGTGGCTGACCCTCAGTATCTAGCAGCCCACAGACTCCACTGTTACTGAAAGAACAAATGGTACAATTAAAATCCCCCACCCAAAGGATACATAAGGGCTGCCACTTTCCCGCAATGTTATTAATCCGTGCCTGTAAGTCCTCAATCATGTGACTGCTATGCTGGTCAAAGATATTATAATACCAGTTTACTAGCAATAACTTAGCCCGAATCAAGTTGGAAATGAGGACTAGCTGGTACCAGGGTGAGGTCTTTACAACAAGGGTTTGTATGTGCCCGTATTTGACTGAGATTAATGTCACAAGCCCTCCTTTTGCCCTCCCAGCCGGTGAGGGTGTTGCATTAACGGTGAAGGAACAATAACCGTCCAGCACGATATCAGCCTGATACCATGTTTCCTGGAGGCAAATAATGTCAAAGCCTCTAATATAATCCACCCAATCCTCATGAATTAATTTTGCACGTATTCCTACAATGTTCCATGAAATGATTCTAAACGGGGGGTAGCATGTGCCTGACTCGCCAGGCCCACCCTTGTTGTTTGTATGGCGGGCATGGTAAGCAGGGTTGCTATACCAGACCCCTCCCCCCCCCGAATTCACATTAGAAACTGGAATTAAATGCCGGATGAGGTTTTCAGTATTCACTGTATCATTGCTAGAGCTGCTGATATTTAGCAAAGTGGGACCAGATAAATCTGTGAATTGCCTATTCCCAATATCATCTGTATCTCCAACTCTCCCTAAGACGGGGCGCTGTAAGTATGATCTTTTCAGATCGACTAGACTGCCTGATTGCACAGGCAGTCAGGCAATATCTGTCAAGCCAGAGAGAGCGTCAAAGCGATTGTGGTGGATAAATGAAAGGGACTGGGGGGGAAAATATCTTTTTGGACCGGGCCCTGGGAGTCAAAGGCCTTCTCAGCGTCAAGCATCGCTATGGCCACAGGCAGGTTGGGGGAAATTCTCTTGAGGGCTGCGAATACTGTACGAATATTATAGGACGTGGATCTGTGCGGGACAAATCCCGTCTGGACAGGAGAGATAATTTGTTTCGTCAGTAGTGCCAAGCGGGTGGCTGTTATTTTGGCTAAAATGTTATTGTCAAAGTTTAGAAGGGATAGTGGGCGGTAAGAAGCGCATAGCTGGGGGTCCTTACCAGGTTTTAATAGCAGTATAATCACCGCTTCCCGAAGTGTGTGTGGTAATGTGCCTATTTCGAGGCTTTTGGCATACATGTCTATAATGTGGGGGGCGAGAATGTGTTTGTATGCTTTGTAAAAAGTACCCGTCAGGCCATCCAGACCAGGAGCCTTAGAGCCATCCAAGGCGTTGATGGGCTGTGCGACTTCCTCCGCAGAAATAAGCTCACTTAAGAATTGATGTTGTGCGTCAGTTAACCACACCATCCCCACCTCCTCCAGGTAGGCCACTCCAGCTCCCCCCTGAGTAGTAGAGTATAGTTGCTCATAGTAATATAGTAAGGCTCCTGTTATGTCAGAGTTGCTGGTGGCCCATACGCCGCTTTCCAGCAGCAGTTCGGGTATGAAACCAGGGCCTCTATTAGGTTAGACGAGTCGTGCCAGAGTGCGTCCAGGACGTTCGCTCTCCCCATATTGGCGGGCCCGGGCATACTTGCCCAGGAATGCTGTCTCTCATTTCGCGTGGGATCGAAACTGTTCTAATACCTGGTTCGCCGGCCCATGTTAGTCCTCTTCTGACCCTGTGCCGCCACATTGGCAAGCTCCTTCAGCTCGTTCTCTATACATGTTCTATAGTTTCGAATGTCTCGGAGGACGCCTACTTGTTTGGAGATGCAGATTAACCGTATGTACACCTTAAAGACTTTCCACAGGGTGGCCTGTAGAGAAACAGAGCCAGTGTTTAAGTCAAAGTATTCTAATATAGAGTCTCTGAGTTCTGAGCAGAGAACTGCAACTAGGAGTGAGGCGCTAGTAAAGCACAACCTCCTCTCCAGTCCCCCACCGAAGGGGACTAGTAGGTACATCTTCACTGGGGAATGGTCCGATAGTGTTCTGAGCAAATGGCATACCTCCTCCATCCACGTGAGAGCAATAGGTGTTGCACACCAGTAATCAATGCGTGTCCACACATCGTGGGGTGCGGAGTAAAATGTGTACGCTGTTTTGGCAGGATGTGCATGTCGCCATGTGTCTATTAGATGAGAAGTATCTCGCATGTCCCGAAAGACTTTGACAGCCTGCTGTTTACTGATAGTGGTGGCACCTGTAGTGTCCAATAGCGGCTCATGTACCATATTAAAATCCCCCCCTAGTATAATAGTGGTAGCGAGTTGCCTCACCAATAATGAGGAAATGACATGGTAGAATTCAGGGTCATCGACATTAGGTGCATAGACCTTCACAAGGAGTACATTGTTATCCGCCAACCCCCCTCCAGTATCACATAGCGGCCTTCTTTGTCGAGAAAGCTATTGGTTAGATGCAAGGGGAAGCTCTTGTGGATGAGCGTGCATACGCCCCATGAGTATGTACTGTAACTGAAGAAGTACCTATGGGGACCCCAAGATTTCGCGAACAGGGGATGTCTTGTGGAAGTAAATGAGTCTCCTGCAGGAAAGCGATTTTTGCCACGTGTCTATTGAAATAAGCTAGTACCTGCTTACTTTTGCCGGGGTTGTTTAAACCTCTGATGTTCCAGGTTAGGAACGTTATGTCAGCACAGGCAACTCGGCCCGGCGGTGTCATGTATGTAGTATTTATCATATGTCCTGTATGGTGCTCCATTAAGCAGATGCATTGCCTTCTCAAGAAGAATATCAGTAGAAAAAAACAGTGCTTCAACAAATCCCCTCTTGAGCAGTAATCCAACCCCCACCCACTCACACAGTGCAAAAAGTTGCCCAGTGAATCCCCCATAACCAACATAGAAATTAAGATAAAAAATATCCAAACTTGATAAACACCTTAGGGGTGAGCAACACTACACTATCATAGCCCATTATGATAACTTTCATAAACAATTTAAGAAATGTCTATAGGCAGTTGCGCGTGGCCATCTGCCAGGCGTTCAGGTTAGCTTAAGCATGGGTGCCCCGCTGATAATCTTCAGGTTACACCAAAGGCAGAAGTATAGCACTTGCTTTTCAGCCCAAAGGTAAGAGGTCCGCCCGCTGAGACTCCCGTAAGTCAGCCAATGTCTGGGTTGGGGAACCGTGCAGCGACGGGGCAGCACTGGGCTAAATTTTCTCACAGAAAGAGCCCTTCCGTTGGAGAGTCAAAGATACGGGTTCTACCATCCACCTCCTCCCGAAGTTTGGCTGGGTATAGCATCCCATATTTCAAGTCTTTTTTGCGAAGGAGGGCCTTGACTTCTTGGAACTTGCGTTGCGCCTCCTGTACCATCTGGGTGAAGTCAGGGTATATAGAAATAGTAGTCCCCTGGTGGTGCAGCAGCCCCTTTTCTCGTGCCAGGCGCAGTGCTGTGTCTCTGTCCCTGAAGTTTAGAAGCCGGGCTATTATTGGGCACGAAGGTGCACCAGGCGGCGGCCTGGGACCAAGTGTTCTGTGTGCTCGCTCTACCACAAAAGTGTCGGTGAAGTTAGAACGGCCAAATAGGTCCACGAGCAGTTGCTCCACAAACTGGTCTCAGCAATACCCATAATGCGGATGTTGTTTTGTCGCGACCTCACTTCGAGGTCTTGATTTTTAACTGCAGCTGCTTTAAGTTATCTTTCCATTTTATCCAGGCGTTTGGTAAGGGATATGGTGCCGTCCTCGAGGCCTGAAATCCTCTTCTTGGCACCATCCAGTTGTGTGTTATGGCGTTCCAGTTTTTCCCCCATGCAGTCCAGTCGGCTGTTTAAATTGACAAATCGGGCATCGATGGAGTGGAAACCAGCCCTCAGCTTAGCCATAATAGCATCTATCCCCGCTGCGCCGTGTTCAGGCCCCTGCTCCTCAGTATCAGACAGGGCCTCTGCCCTATCCGACTGCCTCATCTGCTCAAAAGGGAGCTTACGTTGTTTGGGGTCCTCTCTTCCCATGTCGGCCAGTGCAGGTAGGTGCAGTGCAGGGGGAAGGATGAGCACAAACACCAATCAGTCAAAGGTTGTAAGTACCTGTACTGGCACAGGTAGGTGATTGGTAAGGGTTGTGGTTCACACAAATGTCTGTTTGGCAGGAAGGTCGGTGCGGGTCAGACACGGTAGCAGGCAGGAATACAGGTAACAAATGGGAAACTTAGTAGGCTCCTACATGTGCATTAGGAACGGCCCCTGCTGCAAAAGAGGAATGCAGCAATTTGAAAAAGATGGAGGGGGGTGGGGAGCCACTGCATTGAAATAGGCGTCACCACCACCAGGATCACATTTGGGCCCGCAGCGAGACGTGCCCGGGCACCTCACAGGCCCCACAGCATACAAATGTACCTAGCGGGAAGCCAACACCACAGCAGAGCCCCCAGAGATGAAGGGAGAGTCAGACAGCAGGCCCCACCCCCAAGCACACCGCGGCCCGATCCGGCCGCCGATCAATCCAGGCCGGCCAGAAGTGCACCGCTTCTCGGCCCCCCCAGACTGGCAAGCCACCGTCCCAGCGCAGCCCTGCCCATCTGTGTAACTGGCGTCTGGGGTGCCGGTCCCGGCAGGGGAAGCAGACGGCCACTCACGGTCCAACAGACCAGCAGCCAGGCCACACGGCCGATCAGTCTTCATCGGCAGCCTCCTCCTCGGTGATCGTTACCCCACGTGAGGGCCGCCACAGGCAAGTGTTCGCCGGCAGTGGTAGCAGGGCGGGCCCTGCAGTGCTCGGTTACCCAGTCCTCAGGCTCACCGCGGCCTCTGTCGCCGCAGGCCTCCGAGGAAAGCAGGGCCCCACCACGCAGCCCAGAAGGTCACCATACTCTAGATGAGGTGTATCTGCCAGCAAAATGCGGGAGTCCCCATCAGTAGATTGATGTCCGGCATCATGAGTGCTGGGGATGGTTAGGGATGTTGTGTATCTGCCTATTAGCCGCCATGAATGGGCCTTCGGTGCTCGAGCTTCACAGTCGTGCTGCCATCTTGGTCGCCATTGTGGCCACGCCCCCCCATAGGCCTGTAGTTTACACTTGTCTGATCCTCTGAGCTGTGTGTAGTACTGAGTAGAAGCCTTTAAATGTTTCATTTATCTAAGCCTAAGTATGAGCCATGCCTCCAGGCTCTGTTTAGGTACCCAGGACGCCCCTACCTCTTTTCCAAGTCTGACAGTCTAGCCAGCAGGTAACCTGCCATATCACCCTCATTATGCACCTTGGACAGATATGCCACAAGTCTATCAAGTGTGCCAGTTACTCTCTCTTTTTTATTAATGGTTCTTGTAGTAGAAAATTCTCAGGTCTCTTTTTCTGCACCTCCCTCGGTCTACCTGTTCATCTATTTCCCTGGACAATATGGCTTAACTCTCACCGCTGTCTTAATGCAGTGGCTACATAAGACTATCTTGAAGGCTTCCCATGCACTCACTACGGAGGACCCAGTGCTCCTGATATCTCTAAAATAATTCTGTATTGTTTTGCATGTCAGTTACCATAAAATGCAGTCTCCCCATCACGGCCGGACTGGGAACAGAAACCAGCCCCTTTTGACCAGCCTGTGGGGGAGGGGGGTCTGTGGGTGTGGGGATTTCGGGGGTGCTACTGAGACCCTCCCGCCCTCCTTTGCACTGCTTCCGCTTGTGTTACAGAGGGCCGATATTGGAGCACTGCTACAAAACCGGCCCTCAGTAACAAAACCGCCCCCCAGGGGCCAAAATCCAGCCCCCACCCTTTTGGCCCACCGGGAAATAGCCCGGTGCCCGCAATGGCCAGTCCGGCCCTGCTCCCCATAGAGATCCCTGCCATTGGTTTGTCCTACCGCACAGTCTGCAGCAGGGTGTATTACGCACAAGCACTCCGCTTGCTCTAAGGTGCTGTAATCTTATGGAGCAGACCAGTTTGTTGAGTCTAACATGTACATCGTGCATGGGGGAACGCAATGAGTAATCTCTGCTATTTGAGTAAAGGACCTTATAAAAGTCGGTCAGGTTCCATTGTGTCAGCTAGTCGCTAAATGCTTGGGTAGTCTACATCAAAGTCTAAGTGGGAATTATTGTTTGCGAATTGTCCAGTTCAGTATTTGCAATGCAGTTGAAGTCACCCTATTCTATTTTTGGGTGTCTAGTCGGCCTCACCAGAAGTGTTAACAGCTTGTTCAGGAATGCAGCCTGCTCACAATTAGCAGACTGCACATTTACTACTGCAATATCTCTCCCATCTGATCTATCACTTAGTATGACATATTGTCATTGTTCGTCTGTTTACGTTTTAGTACTTGAAACAGCATCCCACAGTGAATTCAGATTAGGACACTTCAGGCATAGGCTTAATAGTTTGTGCAGTACATCTGCCCCTCCAGTGCTTCTGTAACTCCAGCCTCCCTACTTGCATGAGGTGTGTTTTCTGGTACGAAGTCCTATCTCATTATACGATTGGACCTTATACATTTTAGTAATGCTATTCAGCCTATTTGACATTTGGCAAGAGGAATTTGAAACTCGCCAAAGTATACTTTACGCGGTAGTTGTATCTTAAACCTTTGGACTAGTACTTCGGTTCCTAGGAGTGGACCTGTTAGAGCAGCATAATATTACAGCCATACGTGTCCCCCTTCTGGACTGGGCTTCCATTGGCTTCCGCCTGCCCTTCAAAGACCCGTTCAACAATTCTGCAACAAGCTTCCCTAACAATTCCTCCCCAGGTCTGAATGGTAACGGTCTCCTATCCATATCCAGTTTAACAGAAGTCAAAATGCAACTATTGATATCTACTATTATGAACCAGTGTGGGTAGGCTGTGGGGGGGGGGAGGGGAGTGCCCATCTCAATTGTACTCACAGTCCCAGATGGCCCACTGCAACAATCATTTGTCAGACTGGCGGTGTTAGGTTCCCAGCACCTGGGCACCAGGTCAAATTCAGCCCTGTCTGTCAAAGACAGGCTTTTTGTACGCTGCTCATATTAGTTCATCCGCTGTTCTAGGCATCACCATTGTCATTGTCAGGTCTTCTTCCAATGAGTGTGACCTGTCTGCCTCAGAGTTAATTGTATTTCCAAAAGTTTCCATTGTTTCTTTTAATGCATATCTATATATAGCTATCTATCCACGGCCGGATGTGGGGGTGGTGACATCCTCAGGGCTCTCTGACATCTTTTTTTAATTAATTTTTTTAAACTTTTTATTGAGGACAATGTTAAACATAATAGACATCGTACAGACGTGTGTCCGGAGGTTTTGTGCTGGCACAAAATTGACAACTAACCTGAGACCATAGCTTATTACACACAATTTACATTGTATCCACTTATGGCAGGTCTATCCTGGATCAGCACCCCGTCTAGGTTGCGGGGGATCACAGATTCCTCCCCTATATTCATTCCATTTTTCCCAACTATGTGTCCTTTTAGTGGGACACCCCCTGGATTCGTATACAGTCCTCTCCGTCACCATGCACCAATCCATGTCTTTTCCCCATGCACCCAGTGTTGGTGGTTCTTGCACCCTCCACAATCTTGCAATATTCCTTTTAGCAATTATCATTCCATGTGTCACCCATATTCTCTCTTTAGTGTTTAAATCCGTAGGGCCCCAAATATTCAGGAGACCTAGTTTTATGTTACAGTCTATCTTGTTGCCCATTACTCGCTCCGTACACTCCGTCAATGAGGACCCGTATCTCTGGATGACCGTACATTCCCAGAGTATGTGCACAAAAGTGCCCTCTTGCCCGCATCCCCTTATGCATCCGGCCTCAGTGCTATACCCCATCCTTACCAACATTGGTCCCGCGAGGTAGATTCTGTGGAGTATCTTCAATTGTACAAGTCTAAGCCTAGAGGAGATGGCAGTCTCTCTAGGAGAGGCCAAGGCCTCAAGCCATTCCTCGTCCTCTAAACCCGCAACATCGTAGTTCCACTTGGCTCTAAGTCGGAGAAGAGGGTCCGTCATGTTATTGATACGTTTTTTATATATTAACGATATGGCTTTCTCCGGGAGATTCCCGTCTAAGACCCTATCTTCTAGCGGGGAGGATTCTGGTGGCGTCTCTCCCTTTGTTATTGCTGCGAGCAGCGCGTGTCGAATCTGTAGGTACCTAAAATGTTCAATATTAGCAAGCGCATATTCCACTTGCAAAGGGGATTACTCCTCCCGCCTTCCATAGATCTCCAACCTTAGAGATGCCTATTAAATCCCAACGGTCAAATCCACGGGTGTGTCGTAGATTGCCGAGTAGGTCAGTGTCCCAGAGTGGGCTAGGCCAATGTGATCTTACCCTCTCTGACATCTTTTTAATGCATATAATATGCCAGTCCCTCAGGGGCCTACCTCTTGTGCAAGGCATTTTACTTAATAGGTCAGCATGACGTGCCCTTCTATTTCTACTGGCAGCCCAAATACACATATATTGTTCCTCCTAGCTCCCCCCTCTGAGTCTTTAGCCTTGTGCTCAAGGTATCAAGCTTGTTTTGTGAGGTCTCGCACTTGCTTGCCGAGTTCCTACATAGTAGGCTTCAGTTCCTTCAATGTGGCTTCAGTCCTGCCAATTTGCCCAAATATTTTTCTCTGATCATCTTAGAGCAGACACAAACCAATTACCATAGAGTTTATTTTGTGTTCTAGTGTGTCTTTGGTGGACTTTATGACTGCAAGTATGGCATCTAGTCTGCGTTCTCACAAGCTGGAACATCAGTATAGATGGCCCAGCAAGATCTTTTGGTTCCTGGGTGCTTGCCACTGGATAGTCAGCGTGAGCAGCATCCTTTTAGTGTGCCTCCCCACTGTGGGCTGGGGAGACCGGCCACCCTGTATCTGGCTTTTTTTTCAAGGCGAGGTTATCAATATAAGGATTCCTCAAATAACTTAAATCAGTGGGGCAGTTGGTATCCAGCCACATCCATGCAGTACACCTTCTGGTAAGCTCCCAGTGGTCTTTCATCCATCCTTCATGGGCAAAATGGAATATAGTACCCAACTTACTCCTGTGAGGAGTGGTGTATGGCCTTTTTGTTAGTGCTTGTGTGTAGCTTTGCAATACCCCATGGGGTATCATAAGGCCAGCTATGCCCAGGCGGATAGCAGAATGCTTTATTCCTTCCAACTTAACAGGCAGTGTAGTGTGCATGGCGCAGCTTCTAGCTTGCTGTTGTCTCCAGAGGAGGTAGTGAAGGTAGAGGTGTGCCACTTCATGCCTGCCTAGGCCAAATCGAACATAAGATGTGGTGGTGTCCACTGATGTCTTCAGTGGTGCAGCTGCTGTAATTTAGCTCCCTCTATGTACCTATTGGAGCCCGAACCAGGCCCATTCCTGTATCAGAAAGCCAGAGAGGCTGTGTTGCAAAGCCTGCACATGACCTCTAGTCCCTTATGGCTCCAGCCACTCTACGGACTTCGCCCAGCTGCCTGCGAGACTCCGATGTGGCAACAGAATTCGTCTTACCATTGATTGCAGCCAAACTCTTCAGTGCCAGTGTTTCACGCAGGCTGTCCCCAAGTCTCACGTGCAGGCCCTCATCTCAGGGCTGGTGTTTTGGGCCTGTGACTAGGGCCCCAATCTTCCAAGATGTCTCTCGCAGACACCACAGCTGAGGCCCCTTTGCTAGAGTGGCACAATGGTTGCTCCATTTCTCTGTCTCTGGCTCTGCTTCCAATGTTGCCTTATTGAGTGCTCCTGGCTGCATCTTGCCTCCTTCGCAGTGGAGCTGAGCCCCGTTCTTGTCTTTCAAGTTGGATGGCCTGTCGTTCAGGTCACAGCTCTCGTTCCTGTTGACGTTTTTGTTGAATTTTTTCTCTACCATTGAGGCTCTAATTGTAATAGGCACCCTCAGTTATATGGATGCCGAACCCTTACTTCAGGATTATTGCAGACTACAGTGGCCGGCCGGGAGCCTTGGTGAGCAGCGTTCTACTCCATTGGTTCCAGACCCCGTGCTCCCCGTGCTCTCCCCCAGGTACTGTATCTTAATTATTGCAGTGGGGAAGACGCAAGTCTTCCCTGGGATTTTCTCTTTGTTGCATGGTATCTGCCTGGCATAACAGGCTTGATAGTCTTCTAGACTGGCATTTTGATTTTTGGTTGACCTAGCCTGGTATGCATTGGATTACCCTTGAAATATAGGATTTATAGGAGGTTAGGAGCCCACTGCTCCATAGCAGATTAGGAGCCAGCTCAATGTTTGCTTGTAAGGAGTTCCAAGCTAATAGGTAGCACAAGAAAATATTTCATTTGAATTGTTTGTCGTCTTTATCTAGTGTTGTGTAGTTTGCAAAGAAATTTTGCTTTGTCAGTCTTTGATCTTCTGGTCCTACATTTGAGATGGAAAAAGTGCAGCTGTAAATGTAAAACAACACAGCTTGAATTTGATGTAAGCTTCTGGTGGCAGCCAATATAGAGTGATTGATTTGATTGAGTGCATAGTAGTGGGGCAACATTATCTGACTCAGAATGTACCTGGCTGCAGTATACAGGATAGGCTTTAGTGGACTACTGAGTAAACAATTTCATTATTACTGCTGAAGATACCCAAGTCTTCAGCTGCTAGGCACAAATCTGCGGGAGGGGTTGGGGAGTTTATTTTTGTAAAGTAGATCCGGTTAATACAATGTTTTACAGAAATTAGCCATATGATAAGAAATGAGGACAAGGTTGAACTCCAAACTTATGACATGAAAGTCAAATGTTAGCAATGTTCTTAGCAATGCTGCTTGAGTAGTCAGATCTATCTATGAAAAGACGATTCATTCCTTTAGGGTAAACCTAAGACATTCCATTTTGATGATAAAGTTTAAGTAAGGCAGAAACCATCCATTGTTCAATTTTGGTAAGTGTTAATGTTATCATTTTGATGTCCTAATTGGAAAAGACCCTCCGCTAGAGAGAAGTATAATCAGGACATTGACCTGAACACAACTACTGTCTCCAATATCAGCACTTACTGAGGCTGAATGAATACTTTTAAAACATGTAGGCAATATGATTTTTATTAAACTTTTTATTTTCAACATATGATAACACATATCTTTATCTACATCACTGGCTGGCAAGTTGCTTAGGAGTTATAAAGCCAAAGTGAAGAAATGATGTTCCAACGCTCCCTCTCTGGCTCTGTCCTCTCACTCCAGTTAGTGTAATACTTTTCAGTTCTTCTCACCTGTTTAATTCAGTAACTCAGGGTGATATGTATCTCTTGTAATCTTCACTGTGTTTTTTAGAGCTTGTTATTTTCTAGTATTGGATCTGGGAGATCTCTGGTGGGATTATTTGCTTGACTCTTTAAGATATGAGGGGCAGGTTACCTCAGAAAATTCATTCTCCTTCAAGGAATCGTAGGAATGGAGAACGGTCCATCTTGAAAGCTTTAAGTTTATGCTTTAGCATTTCCTCCATAGATATTGCCTTGCAAATTCCATAGATCTAGCCTCTTATATCAGGTCCCTCTAGTTTTACCCTCATCTCACTACGACCAAATTGATCGCCACTTCTAGGAGCAGTGTAGTGTCTTTTTTAAATTGTGGTCTCATTGACAAACCTCCTTCAAATGGGAGACACCTTAGGGTGTGTGGTATGGGGATGTAAAACATGATACTCCTTTCCTGCAAGACCTCCCATTATCTATGCAGTTTTGAGCAATGAAATAGTAAATAGATTAGTGACCCTGTCTCGCCACACCCTCTCCAGCATGTGCTTGATTTGAGAAGGTTCTTCACATGTAGTCTCTATGTAATTTATGCACTGTCTCTCCTCCTTTCACAAGCCTTATTGATATTCAAGCTTCATCATGGATTCCCCCATTGCTTCTGTGAAAGTTCTCTGCCTATCTGACTTTCCCACTTTGTCTGGCCCGTGCTGTTGCCTAGCGTGGATACCATAATAGTAAATGCTGGGGTCCGATGTGTTTCATGTTTCCCATTTTTCAACCACCTCTCGTGTAGCTCCCTTCTTGATTGACTTAATAATTATTCTTGGTCTTTTCTCTGTCTAAATCAAGTCATTGATTGTTACCCAAAAATTGCTTCATGAAGGCCAGGGTGGATTGGCAGAGGAATCTCCTGGAATAGAGCTAAGATTTTATGAATAGTAATCCTCTTCACTAGCGTGACTCTGTTTAACTAGGAGAAGTGCCTTGCATTACACTTTTGAAAGTCACTCCTGATTTCTGTCTGAAGCTGAAGTTTAATGCTTTAACTGGCATTGGGAATGCCACCAATCTTATTCTCAAGCAGGTCACAGCTTTAGAGGTCTAGCAGTTGAGGAAAAAAGACTTGAGCTCTTCTCTTCTGCTCTGGTGGAAATGTAAACAGAGGTACTTCAGGGTTGTTGCTGATGTTTACTTTGAAACTGGATATTGCCTGAAACCTATGAAGCTCCTCTAGTGGGTGGGTTAAGGAAATAAGAGGTTTCTAAAGGAGCCATAATGCCGTCAGCCAACATGGACAGTTTATATACCCATGTCTATCTGTGTCCCCCTGATTTTGTGGTTTTGCCTAATACAGTTAGCAAAGGTCTCAAGCGTAGGGTGAACAAAATGGACAACAAAGCATCTCTGTCTGATGTCTCTTAATATCAATACCTACTGACTTGATCCTATTTTTGTAATATAGACTCTTGGATTTTGGGTGTAATTCGCAAGATGTCTTTGATAAAAGCCAATGTCCCTAATCATTCGAGGCGTATGCCTTGTTCACTTTGACAAATTCATTCTTGGCATCTAATGAGAGCAGTAGGATGTTTTTGTGGGTTCTCTGTGCGTTCTCTACAAAATGTAATATTTTCACGGTATTGGTATCATAACCACCCGACCACAGAAAACACAACTGGTACCAATGCACGTTTAACGCAAATACTTCAGTAAATTGTCCACACAAAAAGATTTGCAACTTTCCAAAAGCCATTCTTCTCCCTAATGAATGAAAATGTGCCCACACATTCATGCATATATGGCGCATGAGACCGACAAATGGTCCAGCCCCTTAACTACTGTGCCACCGGTCAATTCTTCAACAGGACGCTCCGTCTGGGGCCGTTAATGGGAGAATTCAAACTTCCCCGTATCACATAATTGACACACAAAACATTAGACCATGACCAATATGAGGCGCCATCTTGGAGGAAGGACATAAACCAAGTCTGCCACTTGTACTACAAGACTGTTACTCTTAAGAGGCGCCATCGAGGAAGTATGCAAAAAGCAAGATGGCTACCGTTGAATAAAAAAAGACATGTGGGAGAAGTAGAACCAACTTTTTAAAAAAACAGTGTGCTACAGAAAGGGGGAGAGGGTGTTGTTGGGTGGGAGAGGGGCCAAAAACTAGCAAAATATATGTATATATGTTTTAAATTGCCACAAATTGTTTTAGAAAAATATGTTTTTAATATTTTAAAAAGCGTGAAAAAAGCACAAAAAAGTACAGAGAATGCTATTTAGGGCAATTGAAGAATAAGGAAAGCGCATTCAAAGAAAAAAACTTTAAAACCAAAACCCTTTGCACGAACAGAATTTTAAATAGCATTCTAAATAGCCTACCACCAGAGAAAAATACTGTTGGGACCCTGATACTAAAGTGTTACTCAGTTCACAAAGTAAAGGAGTACCATTTGGAACCGACTTTTATGCCACTCCACCATCTCATTAAGACCCTGTTTGTCAGTCTGTTCAGAGAAAATCCATTGTGCCTCCTTATATAGTGCCTCCTCTGCACCCGCACCTCTCTGGTCCAAATGCTCCAGAACTGTCCATTGGAAGTCCATAGGGTCGTGGCCAGCTTCCTTAAAGTGTTGCACTAATTTTGTTGACAATTGCTCGCTTTAAAGGTACCGATGTATTCTTGCATTCTACTTTTCATCTTGCGAGTAGTCAAACCAGTGTACTCCAGCTCACATGGGCATGTGAGCGGGTAATGAAGCCGTGTTTGTCATCAATTTTTTTGGGCGGATGTGGTCTCAGCATTTTGCTTGCTCTTACACTCAAAAGGTACACATTTCATACAATTTGGCTTATTTTAGTGGCTAAGGGATCAAAAGTGAATACCACAGGAATGCCATCAGCAGTGGGCTTCATATGCTTTTCCAAAAGGGCCGAGGAGGAGTGTTCAAAGCCCTCTTCCGGACCCTGTTGACAACCTTTTTCGGATAAGCTTGTTGCTTACGGCATGCCACCAGTGTAGATGATTGTGCCTTAAAGGTCTGAACACCCAGGCAATTCCTCCTACAACGAAAAATTGGCCCACGGGGAAATTGTGCTTCAAAGCACGTGGGTGAAAGGAGGTACAATGTAACAGAGAATTTCTTTCAGTGGGTTTTTGGTGTACCTCAGTACTGAGTTTAAACTCATGCACACTGATATCCAAATAGGTGATTGAGTGCTGTACGACAAGGTAAAATGAAGACAAGGGTCTAAACTGTTCAACCACTGTAGGAAAGATTCCAGATTACTCTCAGAGCCAAACCAAATGCACAAAACTTCGTCTATATAGCATTTCCAGGGAGTTACACTGGAACAATAATGATTGGATTCATGGTAAATAAAATTCTCTGCAAACACCCTGACCTAAATGCAGGCTAGACTTGGTGCGAAAGTTGCACCCATTGAAGTCCCAAAGACATGCAGGTACAACTGGTCCTTAAAGGCAAAATAAACTTTCGTTAGCGCCATCTCATTTCAGAACAAAAGAAGGGGGGCGTAGAACTAACTTGTGCCTCCAGGGCCCTGGAGGCTGCTGCCAATGTGGCATCCTGAGGGATATTTGTTTACAACGATTCAAGATCCAATGTCACCATAAGTTGAGTGAGGGGTCATATTCAAGATCTTGCAGCTGATTCAAAACATTCAAGGTATCCCGTAAGTAAGCCTGTTGGCTTATAACACTCTCCCGAAGAAAGAAGTCTGCAAATTGTTAGAGAAGCTCCAATAATGACTGGATACCTAACACGATGGCCCTACCTGGGTGTGGACGCTGTGACTTATGGATCTTTGTTAAAACATAAATTGCTGGAACATGGGGTTCAGAATTGAGCAGAAACTCTGCTTCATTTCATGTTAACCCAAGATTTATCCCTCACGTCATCCACCATAACCTTAATGATGTTTCTCAGTTCTGGTTTGGGATCTCTCATAAGGGGCACATAAATTACTCCTGACACTCAACGGACGATTTATCTTGACCTCGTAACCAGTGGTGTTTAACACAACAATAGCGCCCCCCTATCAGCAGGTTTGATCACAATATCTGGATTTTCCCAGTAGCGGCTGGTGTGTTGACAGAGTGGTGAGGCGGGATGGGGCAGGTGACAGACGGACAAGACAAATAAAAATAAATTTTAAAAAACACTTACCTGCCATATCGCGCCCCTCTCTTCTGCAGACACAGGCTCCCATAGTGCACTGCTGCCAATCCTGATGCTGCTTTCATGCTGCTGAAAGCAGCGTCAGGATTGGCCTGAGCGCCAATGATTTGCGCTCCCAGTTAGACTGGGAGCCTATGCCTGCTCTCTCCAACCTGGCAACGCAGCCGGGGTTGGAGAGAGCTTCAGTGCCCATAATGGTTTAGCCTGCCTGAGACGGCTGGCCAGACAGTCATGCGCACTGAATAGCAGTGCAATCACTCCTTCACCAACCTGTCAACACCCTGGCCCTGCCTCCAAGCCTCGGCTCAGAGAGAAAAAAATCAAACTATAATAAACAAGGGTTTATTATCATTTTATTTTTCATTTTTTTGGCTGCTAGCAGGTGAGGCAGCGTTTCTCCGCCATATCAGAGGAGCCGCCCCTGGATTTTCCTGTAAAGATTTTATAGCCATTCCTTCAGCCCTTGATAAATCCTGAAACACCTGAGAGGGGGATGTTTGTTGAAGCGCAAAAATCTGTTCCAGTACTCGTTCAAACGCACACACCTCAGGACCCATACCAGAAGGGGGAGGGCAGAAAGTCGAGGGTCTATGCAGAATAGTCCAAATAAAGTAGGAGAATTCCCAAGGTTTACCCAGAAAGAAATTCTGAAGCCTTATTTTCTGCATAACTTCCTGGAACACAACTCTGAACTTGAAGGCATCATATTGTGGTGTAGGAACAAAGCCCAGCCCCTTATTCAAAACGCATTCTTCCATCACAGGCAGGGAGTAGTCAGACAAATTTACTACATTTGATGGAACTGCTGTGGTCTGAGGCTTCTGCTCTCTACATTTCCAAATTTTTCTTAATTGTTTTTAAAAGTTAGAGTTAGTTGACTAAACTATTACTGGTGTATTTCTGTGGTTTATGGATTTTTTACTATAAGTTTTTGTCTCATCTCAACATCTAATTATAACATGACTGAAATCCTTTCTTCCAGTGAAAAACCCCCAATTAATTTTCAATGGAAAGTCGGAGTTAACTATAGCTACAGAGGCGCTCTCACTGACTCTTTTTGCATCCATCTGTGTGGGTGCACATATATACATAATGTATGTATATATTTATGTGTGTATATATTTATGTGTGTGTGTATATATATATATATATATATATATATATATATATATATATATATATATGCATTCATGTATATTTGTACGGCATTTGGGGGTGTGTGTGTATGTATATCTGTGTGTGTATATATATATATATATATATATATATATATATATATATATATACACACACACACTCACACACACACCCAAATGCAGTACAAATATATATATAAACCATACCCTTCCAGACTTAGAGTTCCGCATAAATTATACAAAAAAGAAAGCAGAGAACTCTGGGTAGTTCCCAAGTTTAGGTGGAGAACATCTCATGTATAGAGTACCCTACAACACCAGCGACAATCTGAATCTGCTCACCTCAAATGTCTTTAAGCATAGAATTAGCACAGTGCCATTCATGCCAAGCTAGCAGGGCTAAAGTATTTTGCCATGATCTTAGCTGCACAGTTTTCCAATGTTTTTCCAACAAAAACAGCCTGCAACAGTGATCTAAACTATGATTTATATGGGATGGGCGTAAAATATACGTGCTGCCTCATCAACAACACATTCTGCTGTTTTGATTACAAGCTGTGCCAAATATTTTAAAATATGTGAATAAAAATGTGTTTGAAATGTGTTTTAGAAGAAAGCAAGTCTTTATTTTTGTCAGCTTGAGTTGATTCACAAGAAGCTGAAAATCCCAGCTGGTTTAGACATGTTTATAAATTGGGGAGTTTTCAAAGTCCTAACCATGTTCACAGAAGCTCCGGTTCATTTTCAGATCAAGCTTGGTTATGTGCACGTGTGGCCTCACCCCACATGTGTGAAATGTCCACATAGTTGAAAGTCTGCAGGTATTGGATCAGAGTAAATATAAAATATCAGATGTGTTCTACTGTACATTTTTATGCCCCTTGAAATTGGGTTGTTCTATGCTCTCCCCAACACAGCTCATGCTTCAGTCATCTGAGGGTTAAATTAGAAGTCCATAGAAGTGTGTTAAAGGCATTGCCAATGTTAGGTAATGCCTATAAATGTCTTACTGGATTTGTGTTCAGTATATTTTTATGAACCACTTCCCTGGGAGCTTCCACATCTTCTACTATGTGACCCCACTGAACAAATTTCCATGTGTGGTAGAGCTTAGTGGTTGGAACTTGCATCTCTTGACATAAACATCCACAGTTTTGACTTTGTCAGTTAGGAATTTGTGTAAAGAGTTCACACTTTTTAAACACTAAAGACAAACTTAAGTGTGCAAAAGGATTAAACACTCCTGCATTTCAAGTTGAGCTAGAATTTTAATCTGGTCACCTGAACAGAAAACAATATAAAGAATGATCTGACTATTTCTCTCAGTAACTCGTTTACACACAAGGTGACGATATAAGAAATTTCTAGTTCTAAAACTTTTGCAGTAATGTGTGGGTAACTGAGGAAATTGTAGGGCTCCCTTATCCTTAAAAACATTCAGTGGCTGATTACGGTGCGGCCCTGAAAGGCTCCGACCGATGGTCGGAGCCTTCCAGGCCTCATCATAATTGGCCGCTCAGTTTACTTTCTGACCGCCGCATTACATGATGGCCAGACCGCCATGCGCACTGAATAGCAGTGCAACCACTCCTCCACCAGCCTGTCATCACCCTGGCCCTGCCTCCAAGCCTCTGCTCAGAGAGAAAAAAATTAAACGATAATAAACAAGGGTTTATTATCATTTTATTTTTCATTTTTTGGGCTGCTGACAGGTGGGCAGGGACAGGTGGGCGGCGCTCCTCCGCCATAGCGGAGGAACCGCCCCTGGATTTTCCTGTAAAGATTTTATAGCCATTCCTTCAGCCCTTGATAAATTCTGAAACACCTGAGAGGGGGATGTTTGTTGAAGTGCAGAAATCTGTTTCAGTACTCGTTCAAAAACACACACCTCAGGACCCATATCAGAAGGGGGAGGGCAGAAAGTCGAGGGTCTATGCAGAATAGTCAAAAAGAGTTGGAGAATTCCATAGGTTTATCCAGAAAAAAATTCTGAAGCCTTATTTTCTGCATAACTTCTTGGAACACAACTCTGAACTTGAAGGCATCATATTATGGTGTAGGAACGAAACCGAGCCCCTTATTCAAAACGCATTCTTCCATCACAGGCAGGGAATAGTCAGACAAATTTACTACATTTGATGGAACTGCTGTGGTCTGAGGCTTCTGCTCAGAGTAGCCCTGAGGGAATAATTCTGTCATGGATGGTCCTGGCAACCCCTGCCTTGGCCTCTTGTTCACCCACTGCGGCGGTTGCGTCTCTACATTTCGAAATTTTTCTTACTTTTTTGTAAAAGTTAGAGTTAGTGGACTAAACTATTACTGGTGTATTTCTGTGGTTTATCGATGTTTTAGTATAAGTTTTTGTCTTATCTCAACATCTAACTATAACATGACTTTTAACCTTTTTTTCTAGTGGAAAAAACAAATAATTAATTTCCAATGGAAAGTCGGACTTAACTATAGCTATAGAGGCGCTCTCACTGAATCTTTTTGCATCCATCTGTGTGTGCACATATATACATAAAGTATGTTTATATTTATATATATATATATATATATATATATATATATATATATATATGCATTCATGTATATTTGTATGGCATTTGGGTGTGTGTGTATGTATGTATATATGTATGTATGTATGTGTGTGTGTGTGTGTGTGTGTGTGTATAGGTATATATATATATATATATATATATATATATATATATTTACACACACAAATACAGTACAAATATATATATAAACCATACCCTTCCAGACTTAGAGTTCCGCATAAATTATGCAAAAAAGGAAGCAGAGAACTCTGGGTAGTTCCCAAGTTTAGTTGGAGAACATCTCATGTATAGAGTACCCTACAACACCAGCGACAATCTGAATCTGCTCATCTCAAATGTCTTTAAGCATAGAATTAGCAAAGTTCCATTCATGCCAAGCTAGCAGGGCTAAAGTATTTTGCCATGATCTTAGCTGCACAGTTTTCCAATGTTTTTCCAACAAAAACAGCCTGCATCTGTGATCTAAACTATGATTTATATGGGATGGGCTTAAAATATACGTGCTGCCTCATCAACAACACAGTCTGCTGTTTTGATTACAAGCTGTGCCAAATATTTTTAAATATGTGAATAAAAATGTGTTTGAAATGTGTTTTAGAAGAAAGCAAGTCTTTATTTTTGTCAGCTTGAGTTGATTCACAAGAAGCTGAAAATCCCAGCTGGTTTAGACATGTTTATAAATTGGGGAGTTTTCAAAGTCCTAACCATGTTCACAGAAGCTCCGGTTCATTTTCAGGGGAAGCTTGGTTATGTGCACGTGTGGCCTCACCCCATATGTGTGAAATGTCCACATTGTTGAAAGTCTGCAGGTATTGGATCAGAGTAAATATAAAATATCAGATGTGTGCTACTGTACATTTTTATGCCCCTTGAAATTGGATTGTTCTATGCTCTCCCCAACACAGCTCATGCTTCAGTCATCTGAGGGTTAAATTAGAAGTCCATAGAAGTGTGTTAAAGGCATTGCCAATGTTAGGTAATGACTATAAATGTCTTACTGGATTTGTGTTCAGTATATTTTTATGAACCACTTCCCTGGGAGCTCCCGCATCTTCTACTATGTGACCCCACTGAACAAATTTCCATGTGTGGCAGAGCTTAATGGTTGTAAATTACATTTGGGATTTTATTAGATTGTGTGCAGAAGTTTGTGATTTATAAGATGTTGTCTACTGTTGAATGCGTATTCCAGAGTGTGGCAACAGCGGCAAGTCCATTGTTTGCGATCTGCATGCCTATGTCTAGCTCCCACTTTGCTCATTGTTGTATCACACCTTTTTTCACTTTGCATCGACTTTTAAAATCTGGAAATTAGATAACAATGGTTGAATGTAATTATCATGTTGGTAAGGAGTTGGGGAGGGTTTCTGGGGAATGTTACAAATTTGGTTTGGCAATTACAACACAGAAGATATTAGAGGAAGCACCTAGCGAGTGCTGTCGCAGTTATTATTCTCTGTAGAATTAGAAAGCTGACATTAGGGAACATGTCGCCCAAGGTGTTTACTCTAATTTTAGAGGTCTGCTTTAGCGGTATCTTCTGGAGTAGGAGCTATTGAAGGGCTATTAGGAAAGAGAGGAAAGTATAAAGTTGAGTTGCTCTTCATATTGTTTTAATTTGGTCTTGCCCAGTCGGTGCAGGTGACTGAGTTCAGTCTGTCCAAGGTCCTTCCACCAAAGTGGCCTAGTAAAATGGTGAAAGGTTATGAGAAAGCAATATCTCTTACCACCACTAAGGGCCTGATTACAAGTTTGGCGGACAGGTTACTCCATCACAAACGTGACGGATATCCCGTCCACCGTACTACAAGTTTCATTCTATTCCGCTGGATGTAATGGAACTCGTATTATGGCAGACAGGATATCCGTCACGTTTGTGATGGATTAACCCGTTTGCCAACCTTGTAATCAGGCCCTAAGAATAGAAAATGAACGGAATGGATCAGTAGTTGGGCTTTAACACTTACATAGTAAAGTTTGAAATGTGAGGGTGTGTAACCTCGGATTTTGTATGATAATGTAAATGTGTTCCACTTAATTTGCAGTTGTTTACCAGCCCAGGCAGGTTTGATCAAGAATTGTCACGTCAGTTGGTATGGGATTCGGAGAAATAGGAAGAGAAGCTTCTACAGTATCACCCTTTTCATCAAGGCTGTTTGGCCTACCATTGACAATAATAGTCGAATCCGCTGTACCACCTGTTTTGCTATTTTGGTACATTCATTCCCATTGTTGACACATTTCACTGCTCAGTACACGTGAATGCCAGAGTATTTGATTGTTGACATGCACCATTATAGCAGGAATTCCATGTCACACATTATTGTACTAGAAGTTAAAGGAAATATCAGTTTGTGAAACATTACGTCCATTTAATATATTGCTTGTATGTGCATCAGTTCACTGCTGTGTCATGGTTTGCTAATCCCTTTTGTCACAGAGAAATGCCATGATTGTTGTACACTGTGCTAGTTTGTTCTTTGTCAACTGGGTATTTGCAGAAAAGGATAAATAATGTTAATACAAAGTATATGAAGAACGTTAAAGAAAATATCAGGGCGTTTTCCCCAGTTTAATGAAATAGCTAATAAACTGCCAAATTCAATGAGTTCAGTAATCATGGGGGTAAGTTCGGATGACTGGTCCCTTAGAAGAAATATTATTTTGTCTGTGTACATTGACAATTACAATCTGCGTAATATGAAACGTAGGCCTTGTGCCTAGTGATGTTGAGGAAGTATACAGGCAAGTGGATCTACAGCAGGAGACATTGATGCTTTGCCCCCATGGAAATCCTTATTGATGCAGATACTTCTTCACTGATTTTGATCCAGGCCGTGGTTTGGCTGTACAATTGGCTTAGCCACCCAATCATGACCCATCCCAGTCCAGTCTTTCCCAGCCCAATCTTCTCCAATATTGCGAATAAAATTGTCCACTGTAGGTAGTCAAATGTTTTACTGGTATCTAAAAAAAAACTGACATTGCATGCAAGTCCAGCTCTAGTTTGTTAATGGCAAAACGTTCAGAGGTTATGAGACGGCTCTGAATGAAGGCAGGTAGGTCCGGTAGGACCAGTCCTGGCAATAACAAAAGGAGCCTGTATGCTAGAAGTTTGTCTAGGATTTTGTAGTCAATACTGATTCACAATCCGTGGTAAATAGGTGTCAGACTTTATGTGGGGAGTTTTGTGTCTAAAGTAGTTATTAATTGTGCTTCTTGAAGACTAGAGAGCAGAAGACCTTTTGTTAGTGCTCCTTCACACATTGTATATACGTGTGGGTCTTTTGAAAAGGCCGTCACTTCCCAGAGCCTTCCCTCTTTACATAATGCAATTCCTAGCTTTCATGTCTGCTTTTGACAGCTTATTTGCAAGTGGCTGTCTATGTATGCCCTCTATCCAAGTTAGAGCAATATAGTTTAGATAAGTGTGTCTTCAGAAACTTCCATCAGCTGGGAGGTGTATATATTAGAATAGAAGTCTATAAACTCTTGCAGTATGCTCTCTGTATCTATTGCCAATTAACCCGTTCTGCTCTATTTACTTACGATATCACAAGTTCATCAGGGATGTTTTATTAGGTTCACCCAGTCACCCTCACCATAGGATCTAGCCACAGTATATTTACCCAGAAATTTTACTTTTCATTTTGCCTTCTCTCTTTACTCTAAGCTTACTCAGGCTGCAGTTTATGCACTTCATTTTCAGATCTGAGGAGGTCAGAAAGTATCACTTTTAGAACTCCTGATTTCATCGCAATACATTCTTCCCGAATTGCCATTTTAAATGCTTCCCACAAGGTTCCCCACACTGTCCTCTGATTCTTCATTCAATGTGAAATAATCTGTTATTGCCTCTGAGTTCTGATGTGAATACTTGGTCATAAAGAGCCAAAGTGGGGAACTGCCATCAAGAGTCGAGGAGTTTGGTCAGGAAGTTTAATCCAGAGTTTAACAGGGGAATGATCGGACAGTATTCTAGCCATGCGTTTGAATGAGTAAGATGAGATTTCCTTGGTATGTGGATATTTGTCTCTGCCTCAGTACTGTAGTTGTTAGTGTTGGCTTGTGACCATAACCAAGTTGGGCTTACTGTACCAAACAATATTACTGTGAATACAATATCAAGGCAACACAATACATCACAATATAACATTTTAATCTCCCCACATACCAATCACCATCTCTCACTCATACACCACTCTCATACACTCCATATATACAAGTCCTTTGGACTCCCAGATCAAAAATCTTTAAACAGGCCATCAGAGAGACCATTTTTCGTAAGCCTTCCATTGATGTGCTTTGAGCTGGGTTTTCCCAAAAATCATCCGAAGGACTTGTACATATGGAGTGTATGAGTGAGAGATGGCGATTGGTAAGTGGGGTGATTAAAACGTTGTATTGTGTTGTCTAATATTGTATTCACTGTAGTATTGTTTGTGAAATCTATGTACGAGTTTTTATAGCGCTGTATTTATATAAAGACAGTGTATATACAAATGAAAAACAAAATTGTCAGAAAATAAATCATGTAAAATGAAATAAAAATGTAAATGAAGTTTTTAGTTTAAGAGGAAAGTACTATTATTGATGTTGTTTCCTCCTTTCCCAAACCTTACAGAATTTTTTGGGGTGTACCCTGTGTGTGATAATTTAGCACACTGTAATAAAAATCCACTCTTCCAGCCTATTACTGTTAACACATGCTTTTCACAATAAGTAAGTAAGGCCTACTTGCTTTGCCATTACGTTTCATTATATACTGATTGAATGAATGGAATTGTGGTTAACCTTTGACAAAGAACTGGTCCTATAGCGTTCACAATTGGCTTAGCACCATAACCAACACAGGCCATTTCAAGTGCACATAAACTGGCAACCATAGTATCTACAGTTATAAAATTACAATTAGGTAGAAAAATACAGTTTGCAAAACAGTATACAGCCTCTCTCAATAGGATCTAACAAAAATCCTCACAGTGAAAATCCCCAGGCTTTGTCACACTAAAATCCTTTCCAACTACTACGTAATCTGTGCAATTACGTGCAGGAGGCAAACATCACTTTCTTCTAATGGGAGAATAACCAAGCACTGTGCTCCGACAGAGGGGCTTTACCATCAGTGGAGCACTATGCTGGGGGAAGCCATATTTTCTTTAATGGATGGTTTGCTTCCACCAGGCTGCAACTGCCCTTTCCATAATGAAGCTCTATATTCCAAGTGAAAGCTTTATCTTTCCACTTGCCATAACATCTTGATTTTGATTCCTTTCTCATTGTATGTTTATTGTTCCTGCCCATACAACATTTAAATCCTTTCCCTGCCTCTGTTCAAGCCAGGGAAGATAATACAACAGTTTGGTTAGAATTTGTCAAAATGGTGATGTAAGGCCCAGATGATTTTCTGGTAATCATGTTACTCCTAATTCTACTGTTTCCCACGTCAAGTACTGTAAATTCCAGGAGCAAAATATGTTGTGTTAGCCTCCTCATCATAACAAAGTGAGGCATACCAAAACAAGGAGCCTGGCCTTCAGAACTCTGCCATAAAGAAAACATCAATACTGTGCTGCTGCGGTACATGGTTCTTTATTGCAGACAGCGAAAAGGAATACTCCGACACCACACTAAGCCCATTTGATTCCAAACTTTGGGTACAATACTGAAAAATAAAGGTGTGGTGAGAGGCGGACATTGCAGATTTTACATTTTCACTAAGAGGAACACCTTGAACTTCGACCCATGAAGCTGCAGAAGTGGAATTTCAGACAGTGAGCAAGCCAGTGAAATTGTAGAATGAATCCATTGACCATTTGAGATAGCAAAACCTTTATGTCCTTTATCAGACGCACCAAATTAAGCAAATAGGCAATCTTTTTTTAACTGAATTGGTGCATTCTAAATAGAATATATAGACTTTGAGTATTTTCTAGAAATGAGGTCTTCTATTCAGTAGCACGGCTGCTGTTCATTATGGCTGAAAGTCATGTAAAAAAGCGCTATGACCCAGCCTGCACTGTATAACACGATTAGAATGTGATGGGATATTTGTGGGATATTCTATTTTCAGACACTAGAGAGACCTACCACACTGTAAAAGAAATCTTGAATTGAAATCATAATGCCACTTAATGCACCAATGCATTTTTTTAGTTGTTTTTTTGTTTTGCAATATACGGACCGATATTGTTAAAATAGCGATGATCCTTTTACTTTTATTGGATATAGTGAAATCCGGCTGTTGTTTAAGAAAGAACTCAAAGGAACGAGAGCCCAGGTGGGAGGAGGTGGAGCTTGTAAAAACACGAGCACCGGTGTGGAGTGCTCAAACACAAAGAAAAAAGTAGCTCCTAAAACGGGAGCAGTGGATGGACACAAGTACTTGGTCCATGCTCTAGAGGAGGGCTAAACACAAGAGGAGGCATGACGGATGCATGCTATGTACAAATGGGGCAAAGGATATGAGAGCGACAATGGAGCAAGCAAATAGTAAGACTATGGGTGGGCTGAAGCATGTCTCTTCGAGGCAGTGCATGCGCTGTCTAGCTAAAACCTAAAGAAGCAGGCACACGTTTTAATACCACGTTAGCATGAAATGGAAATAAAAAAGGTTTTTTACACAAGAGTCACTAACTTCCCAATACATATTGCCAAAGTAACTGTTACAAAAACAAAACTCTTTCATTGTACAGAACTTCAAATCTCTTGATGCAAAAGGTTCAGTAAAAAAGCACCAGAAAATACCAGAGGCAGATCCCACAGAGGAAATCGTAATACTTTTTTTTTTTTTTTTTTAAACTGTTTTTATTATTTTATTAATCCAAACATAACAATCATACATTAGCGATTTCGACATTATATTTTACATCCGTCTTCAGTTCCTGGGCCCCCATTTGTGCCTGTAATGAGACTTTCTTGCTTTTCAATCTATTACAATGTAATTCCCTGCCCAGTCGGCATCAGGATGTACACATTCTCAATTCACTGAGTGCCTAGCACCTTACTTAGCACATTGTCTATTTAGCAATATGGTCCATAAAATACACATCATACCATCGCATTCAAACACCCAAATCGTAATACTTAACACGACATGAAACAGAAAATAGTTTCCAGAGAGAAGAAGCAAACTTTTCCCACGTATCCAGGACCCCCAAGGTTCACTGAAAGCTCTAATTGCTGCCCTTTGTGGATGTAGAGAATGGCAAGTCCTTAGAAAAAGCGTCCTAAGAAATTGAAGTGCAGTCTGTAAATCACAAGACGTAGGAGAAATTCCTTTCGTATTACACCATAAAAAAATATATTTTTATTTAAAGTTTTAAACTTGAATAATACAAATATGCATTAGGTCGTATACACTTTAAACAGGATCATAAGCTTCATATTATCTCTCAGGTTGTAATCACCACTTATTAAAATATCCAGTAGTACATCCAAAGTAAAAATACAAAAAATAACTAACCACCTCTAATCCCCATGCGTATAAAAAAAACAAGAACTATGTTGTAATCTGTACATGGAAATCGAGAGTAAAATAGAAGAAAAAACAAAGGAGAATGGTGCCGGAGAGTTTATCAATGTAGCCTAGTTAGTGTTGGGGGCGGGTGCCAATAATCCTTATGTTGTCGAGCATATTGGATAGTGTCAAGCAGGATCTATCTATCTATCTATCTATCTATCTATCTATCTATCTATCTATCTATCTATCTATCTATCTATCTATCTATCCATCCATCCCCTACTGGCAGTCGCCAGTAGGTAGTTATAGATAGGACCTAGTTTCCATAGGAAAAGCGTTTTTTGATTTGCCAATATCTTTGGCGCCGTTTGACGAATCTTCGTGAAATTTTCAAAACTAATGGGGCGCTCCGGTCAGCTCCTGTCTTGAAAGTTTCGGGTTGATTCGTCAAGCGGGGGCCGAGAAAAAAGAGGGGTCCCAAAACGCTTTTTCTCCATGTTAATTTCCATAGGAAACTTTTGTCGCGGCTACAGCTCGAACTGCTGAACGGAATTACACCAAATTTGGCAGAGAGGTAGCTATTTGTCCAGAGTGCACTCTTTGCTTTAAATGGTGTAAATCCGTTCAGTAGTTCCTGAGAAATTCAAAAATAAAAAAAATTATATATCTAGTGACCGCTGTGGATCTGCGAACCCTCCCGATCACAGGCTTGTCTCTGATTGGCTGCCAACACTTTAATATATTTCAAAAAGACCTGACCTACTCAGAACAGTATCTTGTAATTCCAAGGACCAGGGGTATAAGTTCCCCTTACACAGCAGTACAATTTATAACTTGCCTGTATGTCCTACTGTTCATAATTTAATATCCAATTTCGTCATGTACCACAGTTTCCAACAAACATAAAACAAAAACAAATTTTTGTCTCACCACATAACTTTGTGAAAATATGTGAAAGAATGGGAAGTACCTCACGGTAGTAACACCAAGGGGAGCTGCTGGCATATATTTACCAGTATGCCCACACTTATCATCATCGGTAGCTTTCCAAGTGAAAAAAAGAAAAAGGTGAAAGTGAAGAGATTCCTCTGTCCTGAGGAATCTATGAGAAAATGAGTGACAAAGGATGACACAATCAGTGCAAGAAATCACTGCGTGCCTACCGTATCCCACACAACAACACAAAAGAGGAGATGCAATCCTCAATTAAAAAGAGGTACCACTTACTTGCAACAGGAATTTATTCAATGCAGTAAGTGTCCTCATTTAAAAATGGCATCTAATTGGCCATTCATAACCATCTGGGCCAACATGTTTCGTTGCCTACTGTTATTCCGGCAACTTCATCAGGGCAAGTGTGGGACCCTCTAACACCATGCTTGTTGGTCACTCATACCAGGTGGCTGCTGTAGTCCGTCGTACCTGCACGCCACCCTCTAGGACAATGCGCTAAAAAGTCGCAGTCCCACTAGTACCTGCTAGCGTCAGTCTCACCGCATCCGCGGTGTCTTGCTTTGCTCGGTGCTCCGTCCCGCTGCCAACACTTTAAACCAAGAAGTGTTGGCAGCCATCTTGTGACTCGGTTGAACTTAGTAAAAGCAAAAAGGGAAGAAAATGATTTAAAAAAAAAGAAAAGGGGGCAGGGTAGAAACACCCTGACCCCCTAGGCCTGGGACCCCCCGGGGCCAAACAAAGCATTTTTTAACAAATATTTTCGGCGGGATTCGCGTACGGTGCACGAATCCCACCGAAAAAAAAACGAAGCACGGTCTCCTGCGCTTCGTTCCTTTTAAGCCCCCGGGTGGGCCAGGTCCCGGGGGCAATGTGTCATTGTAATGCAGTGGCCTGCGGGGGCCCCCGCAGCCCCGGGGACCGCCACCTCCCCGGGGCTGTGTTATTAATGTGCGGGGGGCACGTGGCAGCCCCGGGGACCGCCACCTCCCCGGGGCTTTTAATATAAAATTTGCGTGGGGAGGCTCCTGCCCCCCTACGCTGCCCCGGGGACCGCCACCACCCCGGGGCATTCCTTTTTATGGGCGGGGGGCCACCTCCCCGGGGCTTAAATTATATTTAAAAAGTGTAGGGGGGCTCCTGCCCCGGGGACCACCACCTCCCTGGGGATTAAATCATGATGGGAGGTGGGCCACGCAGCCCCCCTCCTGGAGCCCTCCTTGGCCCTGGGGACCTCCACCCCCCAGGGCCGGCTCGAGCAATGTCCCGGCGTGCCCACCCCCGGGACATTGCAATTTGCTATGGCATGGCGGGAGCACTGCTCCCGCCTTACCATAGCAAACTCTGCTTCGCTTCATGGAAGCGCGAGCAGGAAAAATGCTCTTGCTTCAATGAAGCGAAGCACAATTGCCCCTCTGCCCAAAAGCAATGCCGGCTCCCGCAGGAGGCAGGGAGCCGGCAGGGACCGCGGGGGGCATTGTGGCTCCCCCGCGGTCCCCAACGCTGAGGCCAGACCCCAGGGGATGGGGTTCCCGGGGCCAAAAGGGGCCCAGGGAAGGGGGGCCACGCGGCCCCCCTCCCTTGAAAATAATAAAATAAATAAACGAGGCAATGCCCTGGGGGATGGGTCCGGGGCCAATAATGGCCTCAGGAGGGGGGCCCCCCTCCTTTAAAAAAATAATTAAAAATATGTGGACATGCCCCGGGCCGGGGATGGGGTCCCCGGGGCCGAAATCGACCTCGGGAGGGGGCCACTTCTTGTTTAAAAAAATGTCACAGGCCCTGGGGGATTGGCTTCCCAGGGCCCATAAAATATTGAGAGAAGAGGGGCCACACAGCCTCACTTCTAACAAAAAAAATAAAAAAATAAAAAGCCGGCATCTCGCCGGAGGTCCCGCCCCCTCCCTGCACCACACTGCAAACGCGCCTCCTGGCGCGTTCTGGGTTGGGGGATTAAGTCCCCTAGATCCTTAAGGGTCCTTAGGGGCCAACTAGCCCACCAGTTACCTCCAGTAATCCCCACACAGTGGGATTGCTGAGAGGTGGTCCGAGGCCACGCCCCTTTTTACACCACTCTGCAAACGTGCCTCTTGGCGCACTGCTGTGGGGCCATGAGGTCCTCTTGTGTCCTGAGGACCTCAGGACTAAAGTGGACTTCATCCCCAGAGCAGCAGTGCGCCAGGAGGCACGTTTGCAGAGTGGTGTAAAAAGGGGGTGTGGCCTCGGACCACTCTCAGCAATCCAGCTGTGTAGGGCTTACTAGAGGTAACAGGAGGGCTAGTTGGCCCCCACGGACCCTCAGGGGGCAAGGGGACTTCATCCCCCAACCAAGAGCACACCAGGAGGCGCGTTTGCAGAGTAGTGCAGAAAGGGGGCATGGCCTGTGTCCACCTCTCAGCAATCCCACTATCTGGGGCTTACTGGAGGTGTCAGGTAGGCTAGTTGGCCCCTAAAGACCCCCTGCATCGAAGGGGACTTTAATCCCCATCCAAGAGCGCGCCAGGGAGCGCGTTTGCAGAGTGGTGGGCAAAGGCGGCGTGCCCTGCTATGAGAACTTACCAATGCTGTTGTGTGGGACTTACTGGAGGTAATAGGAGGGGTAGTTGGCCCCCAAGGACGTCCTTGGGGGCCAACTACCCCTCCTGTTACCTCCAGTATGTCCCACACAGTGGTATTGCTAAGAGGTTTTCGGAGGTCACGCCCCCCTTTCTCCACCACTCTGCAAACGCGCCTCCTGGCACACTATAGGTTGGGGGATGAAGTCCACTTTATTCCTGAGGGACTTTGGGGGCCAAGAAGCCCTCCTGGTACCTACTGTAAGATCTACGCAGCGGAATTCCTGAGCGTTGGTCGGAGGCCCAGCCTCCTTTCTGCACCACTCTGCAAACGCGACTACTATGTTATAGTTATAAATTAGCATTTAAAAAACCTTGAAATTCACTGTAAAAACCACAGGTTTCAGGTACGTTATAGTTAGTTGGACATTTCACTCATACCAAACCAGAGAAATTCAGCCGTTATAGTTAGTTGAGCTAACTATAACTCGCGCCCCCGCAATGCACTGCTGATGACGTCACATATTACATCACTCATGACATGGTCAGTGACATCACTGATGACATCACTGGTGACATCTCAAATGACATCACTGATGACATCATCCCCTTAGCTCTGATGCACCTACTCACACCCTAATATAACCTTTCATACACCCACTCTGAAATACAGACTACCATTCTTGAAACCATAGACACACCAATACCAGTTAGTACATACCCACTCACTGATTCCTAGGTCTACACACACATCCACTCACTCACCCATACAGTCACTCATACATGCAGTCACTCATCAATACAGCCACTATTATATGCACTCATACACCCATACAGACACTCACACACTGCCACTCACCCATAGAGTTACTCACACACATAGTCAGTCACCCAAAGAGTCAATCACAATGCCATTTCCTCACCTATACAGTTATACACACACCACCTCACTTATTCATACAGATACTAACACATACTTACTCTCTTATACAATCACAGATACAAGCACACACTCATCCATACATCCACTCTCACAATCACTCACTCTCACATACAGTCACTTATATACTCCAACACTCACATATACTGCCATTCACATATGTAGTTACTGACACATATACCACTGAGACATCCATTCACTCACCAACACAGCCATATGCACACTCACTCACAAATACAGCCCCTCGCAGACGCACTCATGAACCCATACACCCAGTGAATCACCCACTCACACATCCATGCAGGTAGTCACACAACACACAGACACTCAGGCACCCATACAGGTACTCAGACAACCAATCAATAGCCCATATAGACACTCATGTGCCTATTCACCAACCCATGCAGCCACTTACACACCAACTGACAGACTGATACAGACATTCACACAGATTAGTCACTCACCCATACCTTCACCCAGACACGTATAATCACTCACTTATACAGTCAGTCACACACTGACTGAATCATATATATATATATATATATACACAACAGTTCTTCGCTTCAACTCAAGCCTCACGGGACGGCGGGCCGTGGCGGGTTAGCGAGACCCATAACATCCATATTCCATCGTTTCCATGCCACAAACAATGATCCACAGCATCCAAATGCTGTAAGCAGACTTTATTTGGCAAAAGCAAGACTCAACGCGTTTCGGAAGCCAAGTTTCCTTGTTCACGAGTGTTGAGGTTGTGATTAACAGTGATTTAAATAAACATCACGTGACTTGTGAGTAACAAAATGAAAAGTGAAAAGAGACTTCTAAATAGCAAAACGTAATGCACTATAGCGTAGTTGAATACAATATTCGGTCATACTGCTGTTTACAGATTAATAGTACAAAAAACGTTATTATTCATACATGGGTGATAACTGAGTAACTGGTACAAAAAAGTGAAGAAAAATGTCATACAGCCAGCAGAACAGAATGAGTTGGTGTTTTTTCTTCTTACTGAACTTCATTGTTCCCCAGATGGCTATTGAAAAACTATTCACTAAATCTCAAAATCAAGAGATATTGAGTGGTAAATTAATGCACGAAGTAAGTTAATGCACGGAATTCATTTAAGAAATAGGTGTTGTCACTGCTAGGTTTAATCGTTAGTGCGTTCTTGCAGCTAATATCATTGTTGTTCGCGGGATAGGTAGAGCTGAAGTGTTTGCAAAGGCCTGGTCATGAAAGCGGTTAAATACATAAACCATAGATATGGTTCCATATTCATATTCTTAAAAGGACCCAAGACATAATGCATTTAATCATTAGTAATGCGCCAGTGTGCCAAAGCCCGCGTTGCAGCCTAGTTAAAAGGTAGACTTAATTAAGCCCCAGTGGGCAAATATGTATTAGCAAAAATGTGCTCATAAGCAAAAGATGAACTTCTTAGCCTGAATCAATTAATAAAAAAGGGGGGATAATAGTTCCGAAAAGTTAATCTACTCTCGTCATTCCGCTGTAATTCCAAAGCTTGACACTGCTGTTCCAACCCATTTACCAAAATTCCCAATGTAGAAGATCTGAAAAAGATACATATAACAAAAAAGTGTCACAAAAAAGTGAATCTAAAACAGTGTTAAAAACTAAAAATACACGAAGGCGGCAAGTGAGGTTAAAAGCCATAAGAACCATAAAATGCATGCTGCAGATACTGAGTGTCAACTGTACTAGGGGGCTTCCCTGATTGATCATTCACCCAAATGAACTGATAGTTCTTCATCAATGTTATGCCCTGACGGCTGTGCTGTCTGGTATTCGATTATCATTCTGGACTCCAGGCGTCTTAATTCAAGGACTCTATTCTCTCCCCTCTCTCTCACTGGAATAGTATCTAGAACACAAAAGGAAAGGAGGCTGGTGTTCTGTTTGTGCGACTTCTTAAAATGTCTTGCTATTGGGTATTGCTTGTCATCTTTTGTGATCGCCCTTAAGTGTTCCAGGACTCTCTTTTGGCAGGATGGATAGTGCTGCCAATATAGTATTTTTCGCACGGACACTTAAGGGCGTACACAGCATAGTCAGTGTTACAGGAGACATGTTTAGTTATCACAATTGGTTTGCAATTGGCCGACAGTTTGACCAGTTTGCAGTTTCTGCTGTATTTACAAGCCTTACACTTGTTACAAGTATAGAACCCACGCACCGGGTTGACCTCTGGTTTGATAATGGATACCACAGTACTTTGACATATGATGTCTTTTAGTGATTTGGCCTTTCTATATGTGACCTGTGGATAATGCTCTACTACTGCAGAGAGATCTTTATCTGTTTTAAGGATTCTCCAGAACTTTAGACATTCTCTAACTTCATGTGCCTGGTTGGAGTAGGTAGTGATAAACCTAATCTTAGTCTCAGGGTCATTACCAGTGGGCTCAACTATTTTTACTTTCAGTAGATCACTTCTCTCTCTTTTTTCGACTTCTACACAGGCTTTAGTAATGTCATTCTGGGAGTAGCCTCTTTCTAGGAAACGTTTGATCATTGTCTCTTTTTCTATTTCATATCCCTGAGCGTTGCTGCAATTCCTCTTGGCTCGCAGCAGCTCACCAAGGGGAATGCTGCATACTAAATTCGTGGGATGGCAACTTTCTGCGTGAAGCAGACTGTTGCCCGCCGTTTCTTTTCTAAATAGATAACTCTCCAAACGTTTCCCTGCGACTACCACTTTTAGATCCAAGAATTCAATCATCTCTTTCTCAATCTTGCTACTGAATTTTAAGTTCAACGTATTATCATTGTGTGTGTCAACAAACTGGTTAGCTTGTTTGACAGTGCCCTTCCAAACACAGAAAATGTCGTCGATATATCTTACCCATGTAACGACACACTCTTTATGCATGGGTAATGTGGTGGTGACCTGCTCCTCCCACCAGCCTAGGTAAAGACCCGCAAAGCTGGGAGCGAAGCAGGTCCCAATCGCAGTTCCGAGAATCTGACGGTAGATAACTTTGTCAAAGATAAAGAAATTTTGCGTAAGGCATTTGTACATCATATCGATGATCATCTCTGTATGAAACAGATATGAGATTGATCGACTTTTGAGGAAGTGACGACAAGCCTTGATCCCTACCTCGTGGGGATACATGTATAAAGGCTTGTAACATCAAGGCACATCAGTAAAAATTGGTCAACCCACTCAATCTGGTCAATTACTCTTTAAAAAATCACTCGTGTCCTTCACATAGGACGGTAATCCCTGGACTAGTGGTTGCAAATAGAAATCAACATATCGTGAGGTATTTTCAAGGCAGCTGCCTCTAGAAGACACAATGGGCCTGCCGGGGGGATTGGTGTTATTTTTATGCAATTTAGGGAGTAAGTAAAGTGCAGGGAGTTTGGGGTACTTGCATTTGAGAAATTCATATTCCTCCCATTCCAGCAGTCCTCGCTCCCTCCATTCTCCCAACTGTTCCTGATATGATTTATTCGCCTGTTCATATTTGGTTCTAGTGGTAATTTCGTAGTTGTCTCTGTCATTAAGTTGGCGATGGCCTTCTTTAAGGTACATCGCTTTAGACATGACGACCACGTTGCCCCCTTTATCTGATTTTTTGACCACTATATTTGTGTCATTCTTAATGGTTTGAATAGCTTCAAAATGATCTTGACTGAGGTTATGCCTCCCAAATAGTTTCTTTCTGCGTACTTTGTCTAGCTCGTGTGTGACTCCCTTTTCGAAGCCATCTATTGCATCATTAGTTATCTGGGGGAGGAAAATCGATTTAGGTTTAAAGCCACTGACATGGCATAGATCAAGATGAATGTTATCATTGATCAAATTGAGGTAAGGGTCATCAATGAACTGTTCATTCCCCTCCAGTTGATGCATATTATGTAACAATTCAATATCCCCAATACTGATATTGCTAGGTGCCGATGGTATTTTAGTATTTGAGTCAGTGACTCTGGTTGCAAACCATTTCTTAAGTCTGAGTTTGCGGGTAAATTGAAAAGGTCAATGCGACTTTGTGTATAGTCAAAACCAGTAGTGGGGCAAAAGGAAAGGCCAAGGGAGAGAACCTCAATCTCCGCTAGGCTCAGGTCCCGACCTGAAAGATTGATGACTGTTCTTTTGTCATTCATTTTGACTTTTGTTGGCCCCTTGTTCTGCTTCCCACTGGGCTGTCGACATCTCTTCCTGATTTTGCGGTGTTGTTTCCTTCTCCTCTCCCGCCTCGTCCGCGTCCTCTGTAACCTCCGGCACTCTGCTTGTGTTGGGTTGCCATTCTTCCCTGTGCCATGAGCGTAAACTCGTTTAAAATCTTGTTTTTTGCTCCCTGATGCTCAGAGATAGCAGATGCGTCGCTTTCATAATTGTCGCTGTCACCAGTTTCGCTTTGCTCGCCTGTTTTGTCCAGGTCTTCTGACCTTGAAGTGACTATTCGTACTCTTTTCTTTGGTTTGGCCATTTGGCCTTGTGTCTGATTTCGCAGGTGATCGTATCTTTTCGCAAAAGTGAGTATTTGGCCTTTATCGTAAATGACCTGATCACGATAAAATTTGCGCTGTTTCTTAGCTTTGATGTCGTCCTCTATTTTCTCTAGTTTCGTTTCCATTTTTGTCATATCTGACTGGAAGTCTTCCGGTGTGCACAGGGTTTTTAATTGTGTTGTCAGTTCTTCTATTTCAATTGCTAGTCTTTCGAGATTACAAATATGGCATTGCAGAGGAATGCGACGCGCAGTAAGGCAGCCACACGAATGTTTGACGCCGATACCACTAATGATGATACTGAGGCCACAGATGGGGCGCCCGATAGACCTGTCGCCCAAAATAAGAGACAGCTGTGGGATAAACTCTGGAGAGCCCTCAAGTCGGAACAAACCAAATGGTGGGAGGCTACCACCTTGCAGAAGTATATCGACGTAGGAAGGGTCCCACGAGGACTTAGGATTTTTATTACCCCGACTTTTAATAACCCCGACCCAGAGCTGGTGGACGAATGGGCGGGAAACAGCCACAACTGTTTAACAATCATGTTGGGTCTACTTATAAAATATGCCAAGAAAGATTGCGAAAGACTAGCAATCGAAATAGAAGAACTGACAACACAATTAAAAACCCTGTGCACACCGGAAGACTTCCAGTCAGATATGACAAAAATGGAAACGAAACTAGAGAAAATAGAGGACGACATCAAAGCAAAGAAACAGCGCAAATTTTATCGTGATCAGGTCGATTACGATAAAGGCCAAATACTCACTTTTGCGAAAAGATACGATCACCTGCGAAATCAGACACAAGGCCAAATGGCCAAACCAAAGAAAAGAGTACGAATAGTCACTTCAAGGTCAGAAGACCTGGACAAAACAGGCGAGCAAAGCGAAACTGGTGACAGCGACAATTATGAAAGCGACGCATCTGCCATCTCTGAGCATCAGGGAGCAAAAAACAAGATTTTAAACGAGTTTACGCTCATGGCACAGGGAAGAATGGCAACCCAACACAAGCAGAGTGCCGGAGGTTACAGAGGACGCAGACGAGGCGGGAGAGGAGAAGGAAACAACACCGCAAAATCAGGAAGAGATGTCGACAGCCCAGTGGGAAGCAGAACAAGGGGCCAACAAAAGTCAAAATGAATGACAAAAGAACAGTCATCAATCTTTCAGGTCGTGACCTGAGCCTAGCGGAGATTGAGGTTCTCTCCCTTGGCCTTTCCTTTTGCCCCACTACTGGTTTTGACTATACACAAAGTCGCATTGACCTTTTTCAATTTACCCGCAAACTCAGACTTAAGAAATGGTTTGCAACCAGAGTCACTGACTCAAATACTAAAATACCATCAGCACCTACCAATATCAGTATTGGGGATATTGAATTGTTACATAATATGCATCAACTGGAGGGCAATGAACAGTTTATTGATGACACTTACCTCAATTTGATCAACGATAACATTCATCTTGATCTATGCCATGTCAGTGGCTTTAAACCTAAATCGATTTTCCTCCCCCAGATAACTAATGATGCAATAGATGTCTTCGAAAAGGGAGTCACACACGAGCTAGACAAAGTACGCAGAAAGAAACTATTTGGGAGGCATAACCTCAGTCAAGATCAGTTTGAAGCTATTCAATCCATTAAGAATGACACAAATATAGTGGTCAAAAAATCAGATAAAGGGGGCAACGTGGTCGTCATGTCTAAAGCGATGTACCTTAAAGAAGGCCATCGCCAACTTAATGACAGAGACAACTACGAAATTACCACTAGAACCAATATGAACAGGCGAATAAATCATATCAGGAACAGTTGGGAGAATGGAGGGAGCGAGGACTGCTGGAATGGGAGGAATATGAATTTCTCAAATGCAAGTACCCCAAACTCCCTGCACTTTACTTACTCCCTAAATTGCATAAAAATAACACCAATCCTCCCGGCAGGCCCATTGTGTCTTCTAGAGGCAGCTGCCTTGAAAATACCTCACGATATGTTGATTTCTATTTGCAACCACTAGTCCAGGGATTACCGTCCTATGTGAAGGACACGAGTGATTTTTTTAAGAGTAATTGACCAGATTGAGTGGGATGACCAATTTTTACTGATGTGCCTTGATGTTACAAGCCTTTATACATGTATCCCCCACGAGGTAGGGATCAAGGCTTGTCGTCACTTCCTCAAAAGTCGATCAATCTCATATCTGTTTGATACAGAGATGATCATCGATATGATGTACAAATGCCTTATGCAAAATTTCTTTATCTTTGACAAAGTTATCTACCGTCAGATTCTCAGAACTGCGATGGGGACCTGCTTCGCTCCCAGCTTTGAGGGTCTTTACCTAGGCTGGTGGGAGGAGCAGGTCACCACCACATTACCCATGTATAAAGAGTGTGTCGTTACATGGGTAAGATATATCGACGACATTTTCTGTGTTTGGAAGGGCACTGCCGAACAAGCTAACCAGTTTGTTGACACACTCAACGATAATACGTTGAACTTAAAATTCAGCAGCAAGATTGAGAAAGAGATGATTGAATTCTTGGATCTAAAAGTGGTAGTCGCAGGGAAACGTTTGGAGAGTTATCTATTTAGAAAAGAAACTGCGGGCAACAGTCTGCTTCACGCAGAAAGTTGCCATCCCGCGAATTTAGTACGCAGCATTCTCCTTGGTGAGCTGCTGCGAGCCAAGAGGAATTGCAGCAACGCTCAGGGATATGAAATAGAAAAAGAGACAATGATCAAACGTTTCCTAGAAAGAGGCTACGCCCAGAATGACATTACTAAAGCCTGTGTAGAAGTCGAAAAAAGAGAGAGAAGTGATCTACTGAAAGTAAAAATAGTTGAGCCCACTGGTAATGACCCTGAGACTAAGATTAGGTTTATCACTACCTACTCCAACCAGGCACATGAAGTTAGAGAATGTCTAAACAAGTTCTGGAGAATCCTTAAAACAGATAAAAATCTCTCTGCAGTAGTAGAGCATTATCCACAGGTCACATATAGAAAAGCCAAATCACTAAAAGACATCATATGTCAAAGTACTGTGGTATCCATTATCAAACCAGAGGTCAACCCGGTGCGTGGGTTCTATACTTATAACAAGTGTAAGGCTTGTAAATCCAGCAGAAACTGCAAACTGGTCAAACTGTTGGCCAATTGGAAACCATTTGTGATAACTAAACATGTCTCCTGTAACACTGACTATGCTGTGTATGCCCTTAAGTGTCCATGCCAAAAATACTATATTGGCAGCACTATCCATCCTGCCAAAAAGAGAGTCCTGGAACACTTAAGGGCGATCACAAAAGATGACAAGCAATACCCAATAGCAAGACATTTTAAGAAGTCGCACAAACAGAACACCAGCCTCCTTTCCTTTTGTGTTCTAGATACTATTCCAGTGAGAGAGAGGGGAGAGAATAGAGTCCTTGAATTAAGACGCCTGGAGTCCAGAATGATAATCGAATACCAGACAGCACAGCCGTCAGGGCATAACATTGATGAAGAACTATCAGTTCATTTGGGTGAATGATCAATCAGGGAAGCCCCCTAGTATAGTTGACACTCAGTATCTGCAGCATGCATTTTATGGTTCTTATGGCTTTTAACCTCACTTGCCGCCTTCGTGTATTGTTGTTTGTAACACTGTTTTAGATTCACTTTTTTGTGACACTTTTTTGTTATATGTATCTTTTTCAGATCTTCTACATTGGGAATTTTGGTAAACGAGTTGGAACAGCAGTGTCAAGCTTTGGATTTACAGTGGAATGACGGGAGTAGATTAACTTTTCGGAACTATTATCCCCCCTTTTTTATTCATTGATTCAGGCTAAGAAGTTCACCTTTTGCTTATGAGCACATTTTTGCTAATACATATTTGCCCACTGGGGCTTAATTAAGTCTACCTTTTAACTAGGCTGCAACGTGGGCTTTGGCACACTGGCGCATTACTATTGATTAAATGCATTATGTCTTGGGTCCTTTTAAGAATATGAATATGGAACCATATCTATGGTTTATGTATTTAACCGCTTTCATGACCAGGCCTTTTGCAAACACTTCAGCTCTACCTATCCCGCGAACAACGATGATATTAGCTGCAAGAAACGCACTAACGATTAAACCTAGCAGTGACAACACCTATTTCTTAAATGAATTCCGTGCATTAACTTACTTCGTGCATTAATTTACCACTCAATATCTCTTGATTTTGAGATTTAGTGAATAGTTTTTCAATAGCCATCTGGGGAACAATGAAGTTCAGTAAGAAGAAAAAACACCAACTCATTCTGTTCTGCTGGCTGTATGACATTTTTCTTCACTTTTTGTACCAGTTACTCAGTTATCACCCATGTATGAATAATAACGTTTTTTGTACTATTAATCTGTAAACAGCAGTATGACCGAATATTGTATTGAACTACGCTATAGTGCATTACGTTTTGCTATTTAGAAGTCTGTTTTCACTTTTCATTTTGTTAGTCACAAGTCACGTGATGTTTATTTAAATCACTGTTAATCACAACCTCAACACTCGTGAACAAGGAAACTTGGTTTCCGAAACGCGTTGAGTCTTGCTTTTGCCAAATAAAGTCTGCTTACAGCATTTGGGTGCCGTGGATCATTGTTTGTGGCATGGAAACGATGGAATATGGATATATATATATATCACATTCTTAAACGTTTTAGAAACACTCAGTCACTGGATGATGTCATCAGTGGTGTAATTTGAGATGTAATCAGTGATGTCACTGACCATGTCATGAGTGTTGTAATATGTGACTTCATCAGCAGTGCACTGCGGGGGCGCGAGTTATAGTTAGCTCAACTAACTATAATGGCCGAATTTCTCTGGTTTTTTATGAGTGAAATGTCCAACTAACTATAACGTCCCTGAAACCTGTGTTTTTTTCAGTGGAAAAAAATAAACAAAATATATATATATATATATATATATATATATATGTATATATATATATATATGTATATGTATATATATATATATATATTAAAGGTACGTAGACATGGAGTTAAGAATAGCGAATCCCCACTTACCTATGTGCACTTACCTTCTCGATATTTGGTTTCCTGATATGTTTGGCATGATATCCTGTCCACACAATATTTTTGTGACTGATATTCTGTTAGACAACCAAACAGCGACTAGGCTCTCATTCGCCACATGTCAGGTACCGCTAAACAACTTATAGCCCTTCACTGGAAGAAAAAGGATCCTACTGAGAAGTTTCTCTGGTTCTACAGGGTCTGGCAAACACTGACATGGAACAGATAACACAAAGGATTCCTCAAGGATTCGAAAGCAAATGGTAGCCTCTCATAGAATACGATATATATATATATATATATATATATATATATATATATATATATATATGGTTAAGATAGGTACGTAAACAAGGCATCCATTTTGGAATGTGCACTTTTAAACAGTCTGAATACCAATTACTTCATTGTATTACGACATGATGCACACAAACTGATGTGTTCTCCTGAAACTAAATAGTTTACACAATCTGACTGCAGTAACCCTCTTGAGACACCAACCCGGTTATATACATATGTTGTGCCCGGGCTGTAGAGCATCTACAATTATGGCATCCATTTTGAAATATCTAGGTATATTATTTACAAAGCAAGTGCCTCCTTGTAAAAGGGAGGAATTCCGTGCAATTCAATAAACATAACTCCTGTGCCTTGTAGATTATTCCATAATAAGCAATGCTCATCTGCGGACAACCCCAGGTATATCTTGAACCCGGAAAAAACAATTCTTACTATAAGTAGCATAGTACTAGAGTTCCGTGCTTCATTGTACTTGAAGCAAAAGTGTCCAGTGACCCACGTCTAGCTTGAACAGTGAAGAATACAAATGGCATAGTGCCTGACTAGTCGTAGACCTGGATATGTACGCCAAGGTGGCGAAATGTGCGGGATCACGGGCACTGACGACAATGTTCTCGACTCCTATTATATTACAGAGAGGGAGATCTGTATGATTCACCCACGTACCCCAGCCAACTGCGGATTCAAGGTTTTTTACTAACGTGAAAACGTGGTTTACAGAATAAAATTGACACACTGTGATACTAAATTAATAAAATCAGAATAGATCTTATCTGTGACGTGCCCTCCACCACTTCAACGTGATGTTTGAAGAAAAGGGTAGGGACCCTGGATGATAGCCTTCTCCTCATGCCGGTCCCTTCCTTTTCCCCTGTGATATAAAAGAGAAAAGAAATATGCATTTCATGTAGTATGCATTCAATAAAAACACGGACATTATAATACATTACAGAGAACATACAGAACATTCAAAATCTCAAGATATTATTTATCAACGCCACAGTACTCATGTAAGCACATGATCAGAGTGAGAGGTGTGTTATATTGGAGCAAAAAATTAAAAAAGGTTCAATTCTCGTGTAGATGGATTCCTAACTCTTCGTCCACATTGTGACCTCTCGGGGATCTACATTGGAGGTCTAAGATGTGCCATGATTCTCTTTTCCTCAATAGTAGGGTTCTGTTCCCACCTCTGTAGTTCTGATGTATCTGCTCTATAATGAAGTATTGAAGGAGAGAGCTGTTCGATAAGTGATACTCGGCAAAGTGCCTCGCCATGGGGTAGTGTGGGTCTTTTCTGTTTATGGCCCGCATGTGCTCGAGTATTCTTTTTTTCGCGGGAAATGCAGTGCTGCCCACGTATCGAAGCTTACAAGGATATTCCAGTACATAGATGACGTAGGAGGAGCTACACGTCAGAAATTGAGTGATGTTTTTGGACCCTGTCGGTGTTTTGTATGTTTTTTTCATGTAGCTTGCACGGCACACCTTGCAGTGGCCACATGGAAAAAAGCCTTGGAGTCCCTGTTGAACTGTGTGTTGGTTTTTGGTAATATCACCTTTCACCAATATGTCTCTGAGGTTTTTCCCTTTTTTATAGGTGATCAAGGGTCGTTTGGGCAAGTCTTGTCCTAGTACAGGGTCACTTAAAAGTGTATTCCAGTTGCGTGTAACTATTCTTGCAATCTGTTGGGATTCAGAATTGTAGGTCAGAATGACTCTGGGTGTAGTCTCTATTTCTGTACTGTCCTGTCTTTCCAGGAGTGTTTCTTCTCTGGTGATTCTATAGGCTTTCTCCACTGCCCTGTTCAGAACCCAAGGAGGATAGCCTCGTTCAGTAAATCTTTTCAACATATTTTCCTTTTCTCTGATAAAGTCCTCCTGGGTGCTACAGTTCCTTTTTTGCTCTCAGTAGTTCCCCATAGGGAATACTCCATTTCAGGGTCTCTGGATGACTACTGAGAGCATGAAGGAGGCTGTTCCCTGCTGTAGCCTTCCTGTGTAATGTGGTTTTCAGTCTAGTCTTGTTCACCTCTACTTTTACATCCAGGAATTCAATGCTTTCACGACTCATGGAGTAGGTGAGTTTGAGGTTGTCCTCGTTTCTGTTCAGGTTGTTAATGACTTCAGTAGCACTTGTCTCGCTGCCTTTCCATATGACGAACACGTCGTCAATATAGCATAACCATTTGATCACTTTCCGTTCTCTGTGTTCTGCTGTAAGATCTTTAAGGATTTCCTCCTCCCAGGCTCCTAGAAAGAGATTTGCAAAGCTAGGGGCAAAGCAAGTCCCCATGGCAGTCCTGAGGACTTGCTTATATATGGTCCAGTAGAATACAAACATGTTATGGAGGCAGAAACTCATCATCTCCAGCAGCATGTGGGTATGGTCGCTGTAGCAGATTTTCCTATTCTTCAGGAAATGATGACATGATTTTATGCCTAAGGAGTGGTCAATTATAGTATAGAGGGAGTTGACATCCATGGAAATTAAAAGGTAGTCAGCCTCCCATACTATATCTTCCAATTTCACCCAAAAATCTTTTGTATCCCGTATGTAGGATGGGAGTGCTGTGACATACTCCCTAAGAAAGTGGTCCACATACTTCGAGATGTGTTCTGCTACACTGCCTATAGATGAAACAATAGGCCTGCCAGGAGGTACCGTGGGGTTCTTGTGGATTTTGGGTAGGAGGTAAAACACTGGGAGTTTCGGGTAGTCTCGTTTGAGGTAGCAGTACTCTTCCCATTGAAGGATACCACTATCTTTCCAACCTTGTAACTTATTCCATATACAAACAATGCTCTCGTTATATTCTTGTATTTGAGTCTTCACATAAAATTTAGTGTCATTCAATTGTCTTAATGCCTCATTCTTGTAGGCTTCTCTGTCCCACAGCACAATGTTGCCTCCTTTATCCGCTGGGCGTATCACGATGTTCTCATCCTCTGAGAGTGTTTTGATTACTTCTCTCTGTGCTTTGGTAAAGTTTTGTTGTGCATTGGTTCTCTTTTTCTGTAGACGTAGTTGGATGAGATCATTCGTCACAGTGTCATGGAATGAGTCTATACTGTTGTGTGCCATATTGGGAAAAAAGGCTGATTTGGGTTTGAACTTTGTAGCTACTGAACGGTCCATACTAACTCCCAATATTTCTCCTGAGCAGTCCGGTTCAATGTCGGTTTCATAAAGGAGTTCTTGCAGTGTTCTCAGAGTATCAATATCCTTGATGGATAAATAAGAACTGTTCTCATTCATTCCAGAGGACTGACTATTTGTCGTGTCTCCCTCAGTAGGTCTATTCCCTTTCAGATAGTGCCACTTCTTAAGTTTAAGCTTCCTAATAAACTTAAAGATATCTATTCTAGTATTGGGGTAGCAGAAGTGATTGGAGGGGCAGAATGAGAGCCCTAGGCAAAGGGTCTTCTTTTCAAAGAGAGAAAGGGGACGGTGTGACAAATTAACAATGGTTCTGTTTACCATGTCGTCATCCATCATTGTTGCTTCCTGGCGCCTGCAGCCTTGCTTCCCACTGGCCCATTGCCCCTTCCTCTTCCTCTTTTGTTTCCTTTGTTGAAGTCGCTTTCTCCGCCACTTGTTTCTTCAGTGTTTCTTCCTCTTCCTCTGCCCCGTTGATTCCTCCCCCTGCCTCGCGTTCTTGGTGGAGGTGTTGCTCGCGGTGTCTGTCTTCCTGTCCGGAGGTGGCGGTACTCGTCTAAAAAAGTAGCTTGTGATCTTACTACTACTTCTCCACTCAACGATGTGCTTGCTGTTGAGCTCGATAGTTCTGCCTCTGTGTCGCTGCTTGCTACTGATTCAGAGCCGCTTGTGATTCCCAATGTTTGTTCTACAGATTCGCCTCGTGATATTTTTTCATAAAGGTGATCGTACTTCCTACTGTAGGTAAGAATCCTCCCACTTTCGTAGTCTGTACAATCTCTGTGAAGCTTCCTTTGTTTGCGAGCCTTTATGTCTTCTTCGTATAGTTTTAGTTTTGTTTTCAGTTCCTCCGTGTATTTCTTAACAGTCTCTTGTTCCTTATGTGTTTTCAAATCGTCTTCTAGTTGTTTAAGTTCTTGAATGATTGCTTCCCTGTCTTCCCAGGCATACTTGACTAGAATTGTAAGCATTTGTTTCGAGCTTTTTGCTGAATTATCAGCCCATTCCTCCAACATCCTTGGGTTACGTGATCCGTACGATGGCATTGTATAAATTCTGAGTCCTCGTGGTACCATATCTTTATCTATATAGTCTTGCAATGATATGGCCTCCCTCCATTTAGATGTTTCAGATTTTTTGAGTTTTTCTAACTTTTTAAGCTTGTCATGTAAAGTTGTATCTTTCACACTCGTTTCCTTGAGTGGTTGATTTTTGTTGGGTGCACGTGCAAAGAGGCTTAGGGCAGCCGCCCTTCTTTCCGTTTCTTCCTCCATTGTATACAGCACGTTTTTGTCAGAATTTCACTGGTGGGATATGTATGATTCTCTAAAAAATCGTGGAGTGCGCAGTTGGCTGGATCACCAGGTAAGGGTACCCCCCCTCCCAAACAATAGGAGGTTCCTACTGCCGTCGATTTCCACACTCCAAGCGCGCACGTTTGTGGGCACGTTCTCACAATGGTCCCTGAGGTGGATAGAGGGTACGTGATCTTTGATTCTGATTAATGTCACAAAGTTTTGAAGAGCGTTCCATGCACCACTGTTCAAGTTCGTATAACGGATGGATTCCTACCCTCTTCCCACTGTCCCTGTCAATACAGGTTGGTAGGGTGGTACATGTACAACTTGCTCTTCCCTCTATAGTTGGACCACGTCCAGAGAAGGAAATCGGACACGGTAGTGTCCCACGGGTGCAGGGTGAAGACAGCACGCGTCTTGCGACCCGTCCCAGCTCCCCCCGCAGATCCGAAGGGAAAACCACTCGCGCCCACTTCAACTACCTCTGGAACGCTGCCCTTAGTGTCAGTCGTGCACCTATGTAGGTCACGGATTCTCGTTGTTCTTCATTCCGCTCCTCAATGGCGACTTCATTTCCTCGTGGGAACCATAAATCGATGGCCGGCTACGGAGAGCTCCGTAATTTAAATCTCCACAGTGCTCCTTCCGCTCTCCCAGCCCTGGGTAGAGGATCACTTGTGCCGGCGGAGCGCGCCGGGCTGCAAATTCCAGTCACACAACAAAGTAAGGCGATCACTCAGGGGGTACTCCAAAGGTAGCTTGTATTATCCAGTTACGCGTTTCGACTGTCTTCTAGTCCTGCTCACACACTGGATGTGAGATACATGGCTGGTTACACACAGAATCTCCGAATTAGAAGGAGGACAAAGAAGGGTTAATATAGGTACGTAAACAAGGCATCCATTTTGGAATGTGCACCTTTGAACAGTCTGAATACCAATTACTTCATTGTATTACGACATGATGCACACACAAACTGATGTGTTCTCCTGAAACTAAATAGTTTACACAATCTGACTGCAGTAACCCCTCTTGAGACACCAACCTGGTTATATACATATGTTGCGCCCCGGGCTGTAGAGCATCTACAATTATGGCATCCATTTTGAAATATCTAGGTATATTATTTACAAAGCAAGTGCCTCCTTGTAAAAGGGAGGAATTCCGTGCAATTCAATAAACATAACTCCTGTGCCTTGTAGATTATTCCATAATAAGCAATGCTCACCTGCGGACAACCCCAGGTGTATCTTGAACCCGGAAAAAACAATTCTTACTATAAGTAGCATAGTGCTAGATTTCCGTGCTTCATTGTACTTGAAGCAAACGTGGGTCACTGGACACTTTTGCTTCAAGTACAATGCTTTGTAAATAATATACCTATGGAGAACACATCAGTTTGTGTGTGCATCATGTCGTAATACAATGAAGTAATTGGTATTCAGACTGTTTAAAAGTGCACATTCCAAAATAGATGCCTTGTTTACGTACCTATCTTAACCCTTCTTTGTCCTCCTTCTATTTCGGAGATTCTGTATGTAACCAGCCATGTATCTCACATCCAGTGTGTGAGCAGGACTAGAAGACAGAGGAAACGCGTAACTGGATAATACAAGCTACCTTTGGAGTACCCCTGAGTGATCGTAAAACTTTGCTTACTCATAGTAATTTACCTTCACTATATTTTTGTCCACAATATTCTTGAATCGATTTTTTTTGTCTACACTATATTTTTTCTGCAATATTTTGTCCAAACACCATTGTTCATCATGCCTTCCAGTTCTAGAGGTCGTAGTCCCAGTATCAAGATGCTGGGGTCAGGGGGAATAGGATATCTCAGCTTCCCTTTAGTATGACCTAATATTTATTTCCAAAATGTTTGAATGACCACTGATGTCCACCCTGTATGGAGGAAGAAGCCAGTCTCCCATTCACATCACCAGAACTGGGCAGACATGGAAGGCTAAATTCGATTCAGTCTCTCTGAGGTCATGTAGCACTAGTACATTACTTTCTATTCTGATTCTCTTTAGAGGAGGCTTTTGAGTGTTTTTGGGAAATCCCTCCCCATTGGCTTACAGCCCTCAACTGGTATGTCTTTACCCAGAACCCTGTCCCCTTGGGATACTTATGTATGTTGAGTGGCCGATTTGGAATCTTGGAGGACCTTATGTGTCCTAGAGAAAAGGCCTCTTGTACCCTCGAATGCTCAAACCAATTTTTCAAAGTGCATAAGATACCCGGTGGCCGCTGATGTATTCAGCGGGTGCAATGCCCAATGGCGAAGCTGTCAATATTGGAGGCAGGTTTTCTCAGAAAACTTAGTCTCTCTTACATTGATCAAATGATTTGGTAGTCTCTCCTTGGAGGAGATCTTTCAGTGTTCTGTAGTCCTCGTGCGTCCAGTCTGAGAAGGAGCCTTGATCTATATCTGGCATAAAATTTGGGTTCTAGCTGTGGGTGAATTTGGAAAAGGAAAGATAGTAAGACCTTTATTATGTTTAAATTTGTTTTATTGTTGCACATATATTCAGTTGAACATATTAGTTCTGGGTGCTGCTGACTCAGCGTCAACATTCGGCCGGCGTAAGCTATAATGCAACGTTTTATTGTAAAACATGAACCCAATTATCCACCCTTCCTAACCCTCCCCCCTCGAGTGCTTGTGTCTGATAGTCTCGTATCGTGTGTCTCCATCTACAGCTGTTTGTGATCTTTTGCAGGTTGGGCATTTGGGTAATCTGTAAATCTCAGTAATCTGAGGTATCTGTGACATGTAAGCCAGTAAATTCCTGTGATAGGAGTGTTATGAACGGGCACCAGATCTCTCAAAATGAGTCCCCATCCGCTCTGAGCGCTGACGAAAGCCTCTCCATCCCCAGTGTATCCCATATCCGATGAAGCCAGGCTAACTTCGACGGTGTCTTTTGTGTACCCCAAAGTGCCAATATGGATTGTTGCGCTGCTGTGAGTGCTATAGTGATATGTTTGCCTCTCACCGATTTCAGAGGATAAGTACGCGGTTTTTGGGACCCAGTATGACATAAGCGGGGAATCTGGGAAGCTGAGTGTCTAGGTAGATATCAACCTTTGAAAGAACTTTGTCCCAAAAGCGTGTCAGTTTAGGGCAATCCCAAAGGATGTGGGTTAAGGTGCCGACAGATTCCCTGCATCTTCAACATTTGTCCTCCCTTTCTGGGTAAATTCTGTGTAATCGCTCCGGGGTCAGGTACCAATATGTTATGATCTTGGTCGCTGTCTCCGAACTGGCTGTCTTGGGACCTGAATGTCTGGCCCTATAATGGATATGTCTCCATTCTTTCTGAGTCACTTGTGGTCCTATTTCCCTTTCTCACCGTTGCTGAGCTGTGGATTTAGTCTCCGGAACCGGGCCCAACAATATTTTATAGAGATCTGAGACCACCCTTTTGTCCGACTATCTGCTCAGGAGCCATCTCTCAAAGTCGGTGAGATGTCGCTGTGCTGCTGCCTTCGTTTCCTGGCCCATGACCCAGTGCCTAATTTGAGTGTAGTGGAATTTTTCTTCTTCAGGGAGTGTACCTTCCTGTCTTAGCACAGCAAACGGAATAGGGCCCTCTGCATCGGTACAAAGTCTGGGTTGTCTAAAATTTGGGTCAGGGGGGATGGAAAAGAAGTGAGACCCCTCTTCACTGTGTCCCACGTTTTGAGCGTGGGCGCCGTAATCTCCGATAGGTATAGGCTGGGTGGGCGATTAGCTTTCTTTAAAAAAGGGATTTTCCACAGAGATGTGCTTGCCAGAGCCCTATCCATAAAAAGCCAGGATTTCTCCGATTCTGGAAAAGACCATCCTACAAGGTATCTAAGTTGGGCTGCGTGGAAGTACCCCGTAATAGATGGGACGCCTAGGCATCCCTCTTCAGGACTGCGCCAGGACCAATTGCGTCTCATACGAGGGCACCTATTTGGCCATACAAAGGACTGAAAAGCTCGCTGCAATGTTTGAAGCACCCCCTTCGGAGGCCTTAGAAGCAGGGTCAAGAAAATATATAGAATCCTCAGGAGGACTGTCATTTTTAAGGCTGCCCCTCTCCTAGCCAAGACAGAGCGTACGGTTGCCAGCGGGCCAAGTCCGGCTTAACCCCCCTCACCAATTTTTGATAGTTGAGTGACACCGTCTCCTTGATTGTTGAAGCCAGGAGAATCCCCAGGTAGGAAATAGTGGGTCCCCAGCTGAGCGAATGGGCGCAAGTGAGAAGATCTCGGGTGGTTTGGAATACCGTTAAGTTTAATGCCTGAGATTTAGTGATATTAATTTTAAAACCAGACACTGCTCCAAATCTCTCCACCTCTTTTAGGAACTCTGGGAGTGACTCTTGAGGATTGTCCAAAGAGACGATGACGTCATCCACATAGAGTGTAATGAGATGCTCTTCGCCCCCAAAGCCAATGCTTCTCACCCCTGGGTTATCTCTCTCTCTCTGCGCGAACGGCTCCATATAAAGCGCAAATAATAAGGGGGAGAGAGGACACCCCTGACGCGTACCGCGTCGGATTGGAAAGCTTCCTGAAGCTGTCCCATTTACAGCAAGACCTTTTTTAAGCGCTACGTAGTCCCAAATCTCCAGGATAATCTTGGTTGGAGTCGCTTCTTGGACTGACATGTCTAGAGAACCAACGCCAGGTCCCACAGTGGGGGACAAGCCACTGCACGGTGCAATAGAACCAATGTTTCTCACTCCCCCTCACCACCCATTCTGAAATGAAGTGCTGGTGTGCCACCCAGTAGCACTCCATGAGATTGGGACTGGCCACTCCACCTTTATTCTTTGGAAGCATCAGGGGTTTATTGGATGTGCAGGGTTTATTGCTTACCCAAATAAACGACCGGAGCTTGGATTGGAGCTGGATGATGTCTAGCGGGGATATGGGGGTGGAGAGCAATTGGAAAAGACAAAGAATCCTAGGAAGGATATTCATATTGATCGGGGTCTTCGAGTCTATTTCTGCTGTATTCTGCCCTGTTTACCTTAGTTCATTCATCAGAATGTTTCGTAATGTTGACACCCGGCTATCTAATGAAGGACCATTGGAAGGGTACTAATGTTTGAGGCGTGGGAGGTCTTTAGTTGGGATCATTACATTAAGAACATGACGTTTCCCTTTATTGATCTTAAACCCAGATACTAGCTTGAAGGCTTCCAGTGCCTGAAGTAGCAATGGTAGGGGCTCTAAGGGGTTAGTCAGCGTAAGGAGTACATCGTCGGTAAATGGGCTAAGTTGGTGTTTTCTCCTCCCAAATGGGACACCTGAGATCCCCTGTGTCTGTCTAATCATAATGGCCAGGGATTTTACTACCAGAACAAAGAGAAATAGTGGAAGGGGTATCCCTGCCTGATGCCTACTGCAAATTTGATAGGAGCGGAACATTGGTCTTTAATCCGTATGACCACTGAAGAAGAAGTGTAGACTGAGGATTCTGTCTATCATGAGTGTGCCAATATGGATTATATCCATCATTGCTCTAAGGAACGCCCAGCTTACCCAGCTGAATGCTTACTCCACGTCAAGGGCTATTAGCAAAGCCGGGATATACCCTCTATGAGATTTTTCAACCAGGTGGGCTAGGCGTTGAATATTATCAGATGACTGGCGGTGGTGAATAAATCTAACCATATCAGGATCGATTAATCAGGGGAGCAGGGGGTTCCAGTTGCATGACCGGTATTTTCATAAAGATTTTTGCGTCCATGTTTAATAGGGTGATCAGACAGTATGATGCGCAGATGGCTAGGCCCCTGCCCGGTTTAGGGATTACGGAAATCTCTGCTTCACACATGGGAATAAGGCTAATGTGAAAGAGTTGAAATAAGGTCATGTACTTGTGGAGGGATGGGAATGTTTTCTAAAACTCCAGTTTGAGGCCATCTGCCCAGAAGATGTCCACAGCAGCATTGATTTTGTCTGTCCCAGTTCGGTAGGATCTATGGGGCCTTCAAGAAAATCCCCATGATAAGGGTTAATAAGTGCTCATTTACATTTGTGTAGATAGTCTCATATGTATTCTAGCTTTTTGTTCCACTGAATGTAAAGAGTTTGTTAAAAGCTGTGGAAGGCTTCCCGCTTTTTTCTTTCTTTTATGGCCTATGTATGCGAGGGTGTTCTAACTTGGGGAATATATGATTTAGCCCTGCATATTCTAATTTTGCAAGCCGAAAGGGTGCCCACCTTATCCTCCTGGTCACAGAAGCGTTGTTGCATGTCCACCAGGGATCGTTCCGTCCCGTTAGTTCTATGTGATTTTAATTGTCCTTTTATGATGACTAGCTTTCTTTGTGCCTCATTTGAAGGGGTCTGCTTATCTAGTTTCTCTAGCGTGTTGATCTCAGGTCAAGGATTGTTCTAGATGATGTGCTTCTCTAGCCCTGTCTATTTCAATGGTGATAATCGTGCCCCTGATGCTAACTTTAAATGCGTCCAAGAGTGTATGGGGGGGAAATCTCAGGGAAAGTGCTAAGTGTAAAGTATTCTGTGATTGCAATCAAGGTAATAGCCCTGTTTACAGGATTTCTTAATATTTGAGGCTTCAGTCGCCATCAAGGGGGTCCCTGAGAGGTACATCGCCAGACTTTCCATGACCGTTCTACATGGGTGTGATCTGATACAGGTATGCCCGAAATCGAGATAGTCTAGTGTGCACTAGTGAGTGAGTAACAAAAGCATAATGTATGCGCGAGTAGGTGGTAGGAACATGGGAGTAAAATGAGTAATTCCTGGTGTCGGGATGTAACTGTCACCAAGCATCTGGAAGACCCAGTTAAGTGATTTATTTTTTTCAGAAGCACTGGTATTGCACCCTTCCCTGATATGCTTTTATGTACTGGTCTCTCTCTGGGTCCCATATCAAGTTAAAATGGCCCCCACTATAATGTCATCTTTGGCGTCCTGAAGCTGCTTCCTTGGTAGGGTGTGGATATATGCATCATGACTGGCTTTAGCGGCTTATAGGTTTAATTGTGTGAGTCTTGTCTTATCCCTCTGTGTTTTTAGCTTGAGAAAGCGACAGTGTACGTCTCTAACTACGGAAAGGGGTTGCTGCTTGATCTGTGTATTGTGCACAGAATCGCTACGCCTCTGGTTTTTGTGTTGGAGGAGGCTCAAAATTTGTGGAGGTATTTAGGATTCTTAAGCCGGTGCGTTTCGTGAAGAAAAACAATGTCAGGGTTGTATTGGAGGACATATCTGCAAATGTATTGCCGCTTGTTAGAGGAGTTCAAGTCCCGTACATTAGGTGAAAGGAGTGTTTGGTGGGTTGTTTGTCACAGGAATGTTAAGATTCATTCTTGTGCAGTTGTTGGCCGCTCCGCCATCCCGGATGTGGGTCCTCTCAGGTTCTGTGCATCCCTTCAACTCCCAGCAAAGTTGTAAACAAAAAGAGAAACATAGATATAAAAACGATACAGAGTATCCAAAACAGGGAGGCCAACCAGGTCTAACCAGTTCTCCTTGTCCAACTTCCAAAGGGGGAGAAAACACTAGTCCCCCACAAGGGTGCAACCCCTTATGGGAAAGGAGAAGCGAGCTCATGCAGGGAGGGGGACCAAGGTCAGTGGTGACAGCAAACTCAGGAGTTCGGAGTGTAGTAGTGTCAGAGGAGATAAGTGTCATCTGTGTGTCCTTTCCCTGGCCCCCTTTTAGGCCCTACTTGGAGACAGCACAGTCCTCAGTCTTTTCAGGTTTCTTTGTGCATCTAAGCATCCAATGGGGAGGCAGCTCTGTGGGTGGGGGATGATGTGGGCAGGAGGGTCCCTTTTTAATTTTTTGAAGGTGTGATATCCCATTGACTTTTGCTTCTTCCAAAGATTGGTCCCTGTCTCTATGGGTCCTGTTGTGGCCATGCATGGTTTACCATTCCGGACAGAGCTCTGAGTGATCTGATATACGTCCATGGAGCAGGTCTTCTGCTTTACTGTCTTGTGGTAGTCCCAGCATCTTTGCCTCCGAAAGTGAGTGCGCATATCTTTGTTTCCTTTTCCATTGAAACATGAGGCTGAAGCGATGACCCCATTGGTATTTCACTTTGCGATCTTTTGAAAAGTCAGTGATTGGCCTGAGGTCTCTACGTTTCCTGTGGATAATTAGGACTAGATCTTGGAAGAGTTCAATTGTGTTGCCCCGGAAGAAGAGTTCCGACTTTCCCCTTGCGACCCACATGATTTCTTCCTTATCCTCAAAGTATTGTACTCTAGTCAGGCTATCTGGTGCACTATCTGTTTGATTTGTGTTGGTGAGTACTCAGTGGGAACCGTCCAGTCTAAGTGGAGGTGTATTTAGCTCACCTCTGATCACCTGCAGGAGATCTCTGGTGACACTAAAGATGCCATCTCATTGCACTTCTCTAGGGATACTTCGTATATAAATATTATTGCGCCTGCTTCGGTTCTCCAAGGCTTCTTGTTTCCTCTGCAAATCGATTTGTTCTTCCAACTCCTGCACCCTCCGTCATAACATTTCTAGATCATCCATGCGTGCACCTGCCAAGTGCTCAAGGTAGTCTACTCTGTTTTCCAATTCAGCGACATCTTTGCACAGTTCCTGTCGGCATGCTTTGAAATTAGTTCTGTGCAAGCCAATATCAAACTAAATTTCAACCATGAAGCGTTTCATGTATTTCTGAGTTAGGGAATTCACTGTATCTCCGCTGCTGTCTGGGGTGGGAACTCATCTTGGTCTTCATGCCTCATTTCCTGTCATAGTACAATTCCACGTATCGGTGACAAAGCTTTCCTTCTGAGATTTACCTTGGACCATGGCGTGTTGCTCTGGAGCCCCCTATCTGGTGAACGCCGGGCATCACAAGATTTACAAAGACCTACTCATGAAGGGAAGATGTGTTTTGGCCTGTGGCTTTATGAGCTTCGGTTCTGTCCATGGTTAGTATGTGCTGCATGTGTTTTCAGGGCTGTCGGACTCGGGTGCCTCCAGTGTAGATACGCCATTCTATACGTCACTTTTTATTAACAGTATGCCTACATAGGGCAAGGCTTTTAAGAGTACTGTCTGTAAATAGTCAACAGGCAGTATATATTGTTTCAAGTCAGACTTTCCAGTCTCGCCCAAAATGCACTTCGTCATGGAGTAGTCAGCCTCCCAACCGCCTAAATGCAAGGTATTATTTCAAGTTGCCTTCTATTTTTGCCCACTCGTGATATGGGCTGTGTGCATTAGTATTGGCATGGGCAAGAGGTATCTTTGAGAGCTCTGTCTCAGCAGGGTGTATGAAAGGGAGTAGTGCCGCATGATATGGTGCTTCCCAAGTCAATTGTAAGCATACTTTTTTTGAGTACACTGTCTCATGTCAGCACGCAAGCATATGTGTGCTAAAAGTCACCATCTAAAAGGATGTCAACTTTAAACGTGAACATGTAAAATGAAAGTGTTTGTGCACAGGGCCTAATAACCTCACAACTCCCACTCCTCGTCTATAAAGGTGACTAAAAAGCTTCTTATTAAACCAAAAAATCTCTTTAAAACAGTTTATATTGCTCATGAAACCTAAAAGTCTAAAAAAAAGTGTTACTTTAATAACAGAGCATAAAAAAGCCAAATTGCAGTAAAAGCCAATTAAAAAATACGCAATTAATATCTGCATAAAAAAATCAATTCTGTATTAAAATGTTGCTGAATTAAACATTTTCTCTTAAGAGCCTGAATGTTTAAATGTTCCGAGAGTCAGTGGAAACAATGTTGTTTCCAGCTTCCGCAAGACGATATTTCCGTTACCACCTCCGGTTCCAAAGAACAAACATGGTTAGTTCCAATCAAATCAGCAACCGCTGAAGGGGTGACAGCCAGTAGTGCATCCTCAGAGGATGAGCCAAGATCCAAAAATCCAGGAGCCGAGGCATCCAGAGAAGGCTTCTAATATGCAGTTTGCAGCAACCGCAGTCGCGCAGGATGTCTTTGCAAATGGATTCTTAACTGACCCATCAACACGTTTATATCCATAGATTGGACCAGTTGCATTCCAAGGCATATATCCTAGGCACACTTGAAAGTGCACAGCATACAGCGAAACACAAGCTGTACGTAATGTAACCATACAGGTCGTAAGGACAAAAACCACTTGTCATTCAGTACCTGTAGTAAAGGTGCGCCAGAATACTGTATCATGCGTTCACGACACAATAGCACATGCCGTGGTGCTATTCCCATTTGGCCACTTGGCAGAACATCCATTGTGGAGCAGCAAAAATAGAATCAGGATCCCAACAATCAGAATAGAACAAGCGGAATGCCTCCAAAAACGCTGGAAACCAAGGAGTGTATCAAAGATGGAATCACTCCGATGGGAGTCTGGAAAGTACTAACAAACCCAGACAATCGCTTTAAAAAGTGTACTGCTGCCGCAGCATTAGATGCATTAAAAATGCGGTACCCAAGTTCTCCTAAGTGCTGTGGGAGGTTAGTGCATAACAGCGATTGTATTTCAGAAGAAGACCTTGCAACTTGCAGATCAAACGACTCTTGCAGATGTTAAAGAAGCTTCCTACTGAACAATAAGGCTTTGTCTGCACAGACTGTCAAAGTTCACATTACAAATAGATATTGAAGGCCATATCGTCACTCCTCTAACTGTACGGGCTTGTGGTAAGAGCACATTTGTAGAACAGGTTACGACCCTTGAAACCATCACTACATAGGGTATTCCCAGTCTCATCCTACAGCAACCTTGGTCATTCAACATCATATAGCTTCCATTAGAAATCAATCTGAATGCCGGACGAATTACGGCAGCTGCGGAACGCTTCAGATAACAAGCTATTTTGCCTGCGATGCATTACATGCCCCGTGAAGTGTAATTTTCCTGCAAACTAAAGAATGGCAAAAGTGTTCTTGTAGTCTGTACTGCTAAGAAATACCTCAGTGTCTCCATTCCTACACCTGTAATTAAAAGGTAGGACCCATGACTCGTGTACAAATCTCTCTCGTAACGCTACATATTTGCCTACCTGATAGTGTTTTAAACAGTTCATAAAGCGAAATGTTGAAATTGGGAGAGATATAACCCCATGAATTATCCAATTGGCTGAAGGTGTTTCTGCCATAGTGAATGGTAATTTCTCTAGATGTTCTTTGTTTAACAATGTGTATGTCGCGCCCTTCTTTGACATAATGTTTTGGTCTCTGGTCAAATTATAGGGCAGAAGTAAATCAATATTATTTAGGTGTTTCCATGGCATGTGACCACTCAGCAGAGTTTGTAGGTCCAGCTTAATAGTATGTTTGATCTAAGCTGGTTTTGTCCATGTTGTAAGAAGGACATGTCACCGTGTATGATGTCAAAAGCAGACAACACAATATTGCTCAGAGAATAAATGCTGGTGGATAAGGTAGTCCTACCATTCTCAACTATTGCAAGAGCCTTTTCTAAGATCGCTCTGTCAATCTCACATATCAGCTCAGCAGTTTCCTGCTGTGACACTTTCCACAACTCATTCTATACAGCATACAAAAAGCGCTCATGACGTGGCTTTCTAGGACCTAAGAAAAAATTATTTAAATCTATGTCATCTGAAAGGACAGACAGGTGTTCTTTCACCTCGTCTTACGTGGAATGTAGTAACCATTGAAGGCATAACTTTCCCACGCTGTACATTGTTACCACCCCCGAGTGTTGTGTCTGCACATAACGTGGGTGTGGTCTGTTTATTCTAAAATCCTTTGTGTTGTTCAAAAAACATGCATGACGACCATTAGTATCCAATAGCCACACTAGCCACTTCCTGGACTAGAATGTGAAGAATTGTATGTACCATTCTTTAGCATACTGTTGAGCTTTTCTTCTGTGTAGTTTGTAAATTGCTGCCAATTTTCAAAACTTGCAAATGTGGGAATGTTTGGTGTATTTAGGCAGGATATTTGCTGTACAGGTGTGTTCAGAAAACTAATTTGTCTTGGTATTAGACATGCTCTAAATAAAGCCTCCTTACCTCGAACTTGCCAGTCTTTGGTTCCCCAAACAGATTTTAAATCAATATTGTCTTTCCAAAGGTCATACCCTTGTATTGACAACTGGGAAATAAAGGGGGCTGAATAAATTAATTTTGTGTCTGTCAGCATATTTTTCTTTGCAGGAGAAGGTAGAAGTTTATAATAATAAAACTCTAGGTCTGCAGGGTTGTTGCTAGAAAAAATTGCAAACTTCTGTGAATATGTTTTTGGACTACCCAAAGGTGTTGTAGGGCAATGTTCTCATTGTGTAAAATTAAGTACTGCACACGGAGCACTAGTTCTGTGTAATTAATGGTGTGCACAGTGATGATAACAAAACATTTCAATCTAATTAGATGTTCAGCTAAACAGGTCTTCACTTTCAAATACAGTATAATGTTCTAGCTCAGAGAGCATAGATCTTACAGTGTTGATATCCCATTCATCAGAGATACTACCAGGAGTATTAACATCATTCAGTGATATTTTGAAAACATGGTATTCGTAGAGTTTCTGTAGGACCAAAAATTTCAAAGGGGACCTTATCCCAAACAATGCTATTCGGGACGTGAACTGCAGAAATGTTCACAAGGGACAGGTCTCTTTGCACTTTGTGTGTTGAAGAATGAGTCTTCAATACCTCGGCTACCAGTTCAACTGCAGAGCATTCTGGGAGATAATGTCCATTTAAGCGTAAAAAGAATACTGTCACAAAACCAATCCATATGAAAAGGAAAAGCAAGAAAATGGAAATCCAAACATAAATCCAAGGTGGAACAAAATATGCCCTTTTGAGCTAAATTAAAAATGCACGAGTTCTATTCAATGGTGGTTCTGATGAATCAGAGGAAAAGTCATCAATGTAGGCAAAATAGCCAAAGGCAGTCTGTGCAAACACAAGGACCTTCCGTGGTGTAAAACTGGTATTTAACTCCAATGGTGGATCATAATAAACAACTTTGTTTATGGTATGTGGTGTTGAAACTTGTGAATTTGCATATGGTGTTTGTATGAAGTATGTAGATGTAACTGAAAGTAGAAGAACTTCAGTGTCAGATATCCCCCGCTGGGGAATCGACCCCTCTGTTTTGGTTAATGCTTGTAAAAGTATCTCCTGTATGGTAGTGAGAGGAGGTAGGTAAATACCCAGGAGCCCTCATGGCCTACTATGTAGGACTGGCCACATGGTGTGGTTTGATCAGGTCAATTGACACAAATCGTTTGTTTTTACAACCAGCAAGGGGCGGTAAAAGTACAGTTCTGGTACCTTCAACTGGCAGGACTGGCACTCTGTAGATGGGCTGCACTCTTTGTTGTCCACAGTCCTCTCTCGGACCAGATCCCCGATCTTTGGAATCTAGCCAGGAGTTGCTGCTTGTACCTTCACTTCTCCAGTGACAGAATGTTTCTTGAGCTCGTTGCTTTGCTAATCTCAGTCAAATGTTCATTGGTATCAAAAGGCGTCTCCACCGTCACTATGCTAGGATTGTCGAGGTCCGGAACCCACATCTGGATTCCAAACAGGATTTCATAGGGATTTCGACCACCAAAGGATCTTCTAGGCAGATTGTTTAGGGCTTTCTGGACCCCGTACAGGTGGTGGACCCCACAACGACCTGAACCTTATACTCTAGTTGTTAAAGACTGCTTTAAGTCACAGTTTTTCCTCTCCACTATTGAATTTCCCTTGGGATGATTGGTGGAGGAATATTGCACAGCCACACCCAGGGTACTCATGGTATCCTGATAAGCCTTAGAGGCAAACACTGGGCCCTGGTCCGAATGGAACACAGCTACTGCATATGCCCCGATGAAGACTTGCAAATCTTTTATAACAGTTCTAGCGTCAGCTGATCTCCGTGGCCATACCCATAGGAATCGAGAATATGAATCCACTGCTAAAAGAATGTAATTAAAGGACCCATTACTGTTTAACGTCCGCAGGGGTCCAGATACATACAGGCAAGAGGCTTGTTAGAAATCGATAGTGGTGTTTGCAGTGGGCGAGCTGTCGAAGAAACTTTTATTTGTTGACAAATGTCAGATTTAAGGACATAGGCTTTAGTCTGTTTATATAGACCAGTAACGCTGCTGTAGCAGTGAAACTGTAGCCGCCACACCTACACGGGCAGGGGCTAACCCCTCATGTGCTGCCATGATCAACTCTGGTCTGCAATCTGAATTTGAAATTAATCTATCCCCCACTCCAGGAATTTGAGCGAACAAAATGTTTTGCACACTCTATAGGTAGGAGTATTTTGCTGGATATGACTTTGGCAACGGGGTGCCACAGCATGAAGCTGTCCCAGCCACCATGATGTGACGATAGGGAAAGGAATAGTGCACAGACACACCCAGGGTACTCATTGTATCCTGGTAAGCCTTAGAGGCAAATGCTGGTCCCTGGTCCGAATTGAACGCATATACTGCATATGTCCCGATGAAGACTTGCAAATCTGTGTGGACACAATAATACGAATCACACACTATAAGTGTGGGGAATTCAGGATCAGTATTCTCTAGTGCCAGAATTAGAGCTTTCAGTTCAGGCAGCTGTGCAGTGCAATCACCAAGTAACTGTGTACATGTTTTGAGAGGTTGGAAGACTCCATCCATCAATTTACCTCTAACCGCTGCGCAGGTGGCGGAGTATTGATGTTTTGTTCCAACTGCAGACTTGGCAGAACCATCAGTGTAAACTATGAAGTCATACTGATCTAGCGCCATTATTTCACTGGGCACAGGGTATTCTTGTTCATATTGTAGGTATGCTTGTTTTTTAATGTAGAATCAAAGACATAGTCTACGTCGGTTGCTGTTAATGAGTACATGTACATTATACAGTTCCAGGTGTAGCGGGCCATTCCTTTTAGTGTTCCATTTCTGCCTTTATAAGTCCCCCTTTAATTTTGTTCCTTATTTTTTTTGTGTGTGTGTGTCCTGCATCTCCCCAGAACAGCCCGCTCATTTGACACTCATTTCATCTGCAACGCACCACTTCCCACCCAGCCGCTGCTTCTAAACTATGCAGCAATCTTGAAATGGTTTTCTCAGTAGTGTATCATTGTTTTACTATTCCCAGATTGCAAACACATTGATTCTAAAAGTGGTTGCAGCGATGGGACTGTAAAACAATAGTTCACTATGTACAATACCACTGCAAGACAGCTATCCACTGCTGTGTTTAATTTTTTTTTATTTAAAGCATATGTTCACCACTTTTAGTTGGTAGTATTTTGTGTTTTATTGTGGATGTCTAAAGTGTGAAGAATGCGTCAGTGGCTGGATAAATGGATATATGAATGCAAGAATGAGTGAGAGCTCATATAAATGATAACTGAGAGGGTGTCTGAACTCGCCAGTGACTAAAGAGGCACTTTCAGATCCAAGCTAGACCTATTGGCATTGCCAATGCTTGTTTGACCATATCGCACAGCCTTAATGCATCATACTATTGTTGTCAGGTAGTTGTTTTTGTTTTGCTACTGGGGGACTGCCATGACGTGTTAAAAATTCTCAATATATACAGAACTGTTACATAACCTCAATTAAATGTTTTGTTTTTTTGACAAATCAATAACAATACTCAGTGGATGATATCTAGGGTCATTCATATGAATGGGTCTTCTCGCCTGTGTTTTTGGAAGAAAAGGGGCATCCCTGGAAGTCTCCCCTCTCAAACTCGCCCCATACTCCTGACACCAAATGAAGCCACCTCACCCCTCAGCACATTTTTATCCTAAGTCCTTCACCGGCCTTCAGGAGGTCTTCATATCAAGAAAGGAAATGTGTGAAAAATATGCCATTAAGAAGGAGTAATTGAAGCTCTATGCCAGAGAGGGAATGATAGCATGCCAGATAGAATATGGCCATCAGAATGTTGTGCGCTGGAGAATATGCCCATTAAAATGCTATGCTATGCAATGCGGATTTATAAAGCGCGTGGCTACCCGAGGGCTTCCCAGCGCTAAATGAGTCAGATCGTACACTAGCGAGTTTCTGAGGCAGTAGGTATCTAGGGCTAGTGGAGGTACAGCCATGCTTTAAGCATTTTTCTGAAAGTCTCTAAGCTCAGGGGGCAAAACGTTTCATAGCTTAGGGGCTAAATGCAAGAAGGATCTGCCGTCCCATCTGATCCTTTGGATTTGCTGAACCTTTAGCATTCGCACGTTGGAAGATCTCAAGGTCCTGCTAGGGGTGTAAGGTACCAGAAGTCCGTTATCAGTAAGGGCCCTTTATGGTTGATTTCTCTATGAGCCAGAAAAAGTGCCTTAAACTTAATCTCTCCTCCACTGATAGCCAGTGCAAGGAGGCCAATGCACGTTTTGCAGAGGAGTGTTTGGAGAGCTGAAAGATAATCCTTGCTGCCACGTTTTGGACTAACTGGAGTCTCTTAAAAATGTCTTTTCGGTTTGCCCATATACAGGGAATTCCCATAGTCCAAATGGGGGAGAATCAAAGCTTGGACTACTGTTCTCCTAGATTGTGTAGGTAGGAGGTCTAGCATTTTGCGTAGGGTTCTGATCATACCAAAGCAAGATGCTGTTAGCTTTTTTACTTGGGCCTCCATGGATGAAGAGTTATCCAACCACACGCCTAGGTTCTTTTTGGAGGAGTAAGGGGAGGGCGGAATTCCCAGGCACTCTGGCCATCCGACGGTTGTTGGTGTAGTTGGCTTGTTTCCTAAAATCATCAGCTCTGTTTTATCTCCGTTCAACTTAAGTGAGCAGTTAGCCATCCACCCTGCAACTTTCTCTAGACAAGCGAACAGATTTTGTTGTTGTGAGCCTGTCCTCGGGGAAATGGAGACGACCAGTTGGGTGTCATCAGCATAAGAAACAATCGACACCACAAATTGCTTAAAAATATCTGCCAAAGGGCTCAGATAAATGTTAAAAAGTGTGAGACTCAATGCAGAGCCCTGCGGGACCCTACATTTTAATGGAAAGACATCTGAGTAACAGGGAGGTTCACTGATTCGAAAGGACCTTTCTTTCAGGAATGAGGATAGACAGTTCCACGCGCCATTTTTTATTCCTGTTTCACTCATCCTGAGCACCAGAGTCTCATGGTGAACCGTGTTGAACGCTGCACTCAGGTCGAGAAGGATAATGGCCGCTGAGCCTCCTTTGTCTAGCAATATTTTAAACTCCTCTGTTATTCCTAATAGCGCGGTTTCTGTGCTGTGATGTGGACGGAAATTGGTACGAGTGGGGTTGAGAAGAGAGTTCTCCAGGAATAAGGAGAGGTTTTGATTAATATGTTTTTCTAGTACTTTTCCCATGGCTGGAAGCAGGGAGATAGGTCTGTACTCCCCGGGACATGTAGGGTCAAGATTGGGTTTCTTTAGCAGAGTCTTGACTACTGCATGTTTTCAAGTTCTGGGAACTACTCCAGTGGAAAGGAATAAATTAAGGAGATCCAAAATTGTAGAGAAAATCTTTTGAGCTCCTTGTAGAAGGATGTGGGGTGGTGCTGGATCCAAAGGGGACCTCAATTTAACATTGCCAAATAATGCTGGAATTGTGACAGGGGGAAGGTTTGAGATACATGTCTTCTCCTCGTGCAGAAAATGTGTCTCTGGCGGTATAGACAAGGCTTTCTGTGTCTGCTGTAAATTACTATAAATAACAGAAACTTTATCTTGGGAGTATGCTGCAAGTTCATTACAGCGTGCTATTGTAGGGGTAGGCAGCGTATTTTCAGCTTTTGGAGGGGTAAGTGACTTGAAAATACAGAAGAGTTCCCTTGGGGCATTGGCTGCTATCATCATTACAGCATTGTAATAGTATCCCTGTTCCTTTTTAGTTTCCTGATAGAAATGTCTGATGGCTATCCGGTAGGAGAGTTTTACGTTTTCTTCATATTTGTTTTCTCCCTTTTCTTTCTAGGATTTTACTTCCTTTTTTTTAAGGAGGCCAGGTGGGCCGTGAACCAAGGTGCTGATTTCTCTTTATTTCCCTTCTTCATGGTAGCAATAGGGATCATTTTGTCTAGTGAGTTCTTGATCCACTCTTCTACTGTGGAATTTGCTGTCCCAGGATGTTCCAAATGGCCGGTTTGGTTGAGGCTAAGGAATTCATCTATATTTCCATATTCAGTTTTGACCATCCTCGGCCTAAACTAGTAGTGGTCTTATTGTCCAGTGGAGGTGGGACACCCTCCAGTGTGAATGAGATCAGGGTATGGTCTGTCCATGTCATCAGACGTGGTTTTCCAATTTTTATGTTAGCGTCATTGCTGAACACTGGGTCTAGAAGATATTCTTTGTCATGGGTGCACCCTTCTACTCTTTAGGTAAGCTGCAAACAGCCTAGGTCATATGAAATACCTGACACCGTGGGATTATTGATCTCATCAAAATGAACATTAAGATCCCCTAGGAGAGTAAAATTTGTTTTTTCGATAGCAAGACTAGATACTATCTCAGATAGGGCTTCTGCAAACTTAGTAGAGGGACCTGGTGGTCTGTATACTAAATGTTCTGAGAAGGAGTCAGTGCTTGGCAGGTTTATAGTAAAAGAGAGATTTTCGCTGTCTGGAATGGGCAGGGGTTTATGCGTACATCTATATATATATCTTTTAGGATGAGAGCGATACCCCCAACACTTTTATGCACACGGTCTTTCCTACATTTATAATATCCTGGGGGGAGCACTTGATTAATGTCTGGTATAGAATTGTCATGTAACCACATTTCTGTTAGAAACAGGATATCCAGCTGTTCATCCTCCATTAGTGTAAGTAGCTCAAACGTAAGGCGTGACAGGGATCTACAGTTGATAAGTGCGAGGTTCCATTTTTTGGGCCTACATTTTAGCTCTGACTTCCTCAGGGCTGCAAAACGAAAAACTGCAGAGAGAGCAGCACAGGTCCCCGTTCCCTGGCCATAATGGGGGTAGGTGTTGAGGGAGAGTTTAGGCCTAAGCGAATAAAGGGATTGAGCTGAATAGCTTACCTTCTCTGAGGGGATTCAGGCAGGGTACCTGGCCCTTGGTCCCGTTCGGGTGCAGACAGGCTTGCCTTTAGTGCCAGCGGCGTGTGTCCGCTGCACGCCCGCATCCCAGAGCGTCAAGGTTGGATGACAGAGGCACACATGCCTGAACCACACGTGCCTCTACAACGCAGGCCCAACCACAAATGCATGTTAACCACGCATTTATTTACCACGCACGTCTTTACCACGCAATTTCGTTGTAAAGGCATAATTGGTAAAGGGATATGCGTGTGTAAAGATCACCACTACCCCAGCCCCCCTCTCCGCCCTAAGCCCTAAAATCCTATCCCATTACCTCGCCCCCGCCCTAAGGCATAAAGCCTACCCCGCCCTGCCCTTAAAACTACCCTTTCACCTCCCCCTGTCCTGAGGCCTAATACCCTGCCCCTTATCAAAAACTACCCTGGCCTCCGCCCCCCCCCCCGCACTGAGCCCTAAAACTTACCCCCGCGGTGCCCTTAAAACTATCCCTGCCCCTTACCCCGCCCAGAGACCTAAAACCCTGCCCCCCTTTAAAATAAACTACCCCGACCCTACCACCCTGAGCCCTAAAACCAACCCCCACCCCTAAAAACTCCTCCCCAAAACCCAGCCCTAGCCTTAAAAACTACCCGGCCCCCCTCCCCCGCCCTGAGCCCTAAAACCCTGCCCCCTTTTAAAAAGACTGCCCTGACCCCCCTGCCCTGAACCCTAAACCCGACCCCCGACCCCAAAAAACGACCCCCCAGCCCCTAAAACCCTGCCCCGACCCTCCCCCCGCCTAAAACCCTGCCCCCTTCCATAAAATACGCCAACCTCCCCCACCTAAAACTACCACCCTACCCCACTAATCTGTCCGTGTCCTGAGCGTCCTGTTCCGACGCTTCCTCTTCCTCTCCCCACCCATCCAGACAATAGACCGCTCTCTGCCTTAACCACGCATATGCCTGGTTAAGGCAGATGTGTGGTTCAGGCAATCTTTGTTATGCTTGCAGGGAAATGGCACCCGTGGCTCAGCCCGTGTTGTAAAGACCGTTTCCCGAGCGCCAATCTCACTGGAGTCTCTATGATCAGGAAATCTAAAGTACGAGTGCAAACTCTATGGTCGGGCGACCAAGTGCACAGTACTTCTAATGTTTTTTAATTCTCCCTTTAAATACAATTCCCCTTCACAGTTCAAATTCAATTTTCCAGTTCCCTCCTTTTTTAAAAAAAGGTCATTCAAACAACATTTAAAACATTAAAACAGTCAAAATGCGATCACGGTGCAGTGAGGACAGAAATCCCCCTAAGGCTAATATTACCTGAAAGAGATGCCCATCGGAATACAGCGCAACAGAGAAATGTACCTTCAGGCTACTGTGCCAAGGAAAAAAGGACAACCATTATACTGTGCAAGTGACAAAATGACCGTCATAATGCCGTTGAAAGATAGCTGTGCCCACCAAAAACTGGAGAAGTCCAGCTATCGCTCAAGAGAACCAGTGTGATATGTGGGATGTATGGGCATGTGGTTTAGTACAAATCTGCTTCTTTTGCACATGCTCATATATACCCCAGAATTCCTCTGAGACCAACACCCTTCGATAGAGGAGAGTGTATTGTGAGAAAGTAGGTTGTTCAGTGCGGAGTAACCCTACTCAAGCAACAACCACAATCCTTGTCAGGGAGAACTATAATTAGTCACTAAATTAACCTGCTCTTAACTCTCTGGTAGCTTGCCCAAAAAAGTAGAGAGACTTAACTTAGAGGCAATTGGTGAAGTATTTATACAGCACACAAACAGGAATAAAATGAAAACACTACACAAGAAAAATCCCAGACCAATTTAGAAAAATAAAGTAATATTTCATAAATAAATTAACACCAAAACGAAAGAAATCCAATCAGCAGCAGAGATATGCAGCTTTAAATATTTAAGGTAAGTATAGCACCTAAAACCACAAAGCACTCGCGGTTATTTGGTGGAGCAAGACAGGTGAAAGTCAAAAGTTCGGGTTCACCACGATGGAGCGTGGGCTGGATACCGGGGCCAGGTTAGTCCCACTGAAAAAGTTACCTTCTAAACTCCAGTGCAAAAAGTGCCATTCACAGTAGGGGTGGCCTGAAGGAGCAGGGAGAGTGTTGCGGATGCTTGTCGCTGTAGCGTAAAGAGCAGGCCGGGTGCAGTGGATGGTCATTGATGTAGCTCGTAGATCCTGTCGAGTGTTGCTGGCAATTCGCGTTAGCTGTCATATGGCTGCTGAGGCTGTCACGCAAAGTGCAGCTCTTGCGTTGCCAGTCGTTGCTGTAGTGTAAAGAATCCGGTTCACTAGCTTAGATTATATTTTATTAACTGTTTAATTAAAATCATTACAGTAAAATCAAAATAAATAAATATACATACATACATACATACATACATACATACATACATACATGTTTATACCGCCCCCTACCACTCAGAACCCTACCAAGTAAAAAAACACAAGCCTTGTTTACACATTTCATTTGCGAGCCAACAGTAGTCAATATAGTTTTTACCACTCATGGAAGCGGCCATCTTTATATTGCGAACCAGAAAGACCACCATTGAAAGTGACCCAGTGTAAACTGGTGTTTTGGCATGAAAATGGCACTTTTCTCCAAACTTGCACTTATCCTTCTCTAGCAGCAGCCTAACTCTAGTTATCCCACTATAGGGATACTCGTAACCCCTTCTTCCAAAATTACACTTCCATCCGACTGGAGAGCCTTCAAAGGGGAAGCCCCGCCTTAAAAAGCTGAAAATTAGTTGCATTGTTGCACTTCAAATAACTTCGTACATTCCATGCACCTAATCAGTTTCTAGTGAATATGGCACTCGTTCCACTATTGCACTACAGACGTTTCCTGACACTTACCATACCCAGCATTAGCCTTCAGTAAATATTGCACTAATCCCATTATTCTGCACCGCCCCTCTAAACCCCAGGCCTTCCTAAGCCCCACCCTCATTCCCTCTCCTCTTTCATTTTAAATTACCCATAGGTGCCCTATTCACTCCTGGGAAAATGTTAACTTATGTCTGGGCTGTAGGCCACATTTTATTTGAAATTCTTCTTTGAGGGGTCAATGTGGCCCACCAGATTCTGTTGGTCTGCCACTGCTTTCATGTACCGTATAAAGCGGCCTGATAACCGGCTAGATTCACCTCTTAGAAAGTAAACAATAGCACTCCTACATGATCTGATATTCAAGATTCAGAACATTGGTCGTAGCCAAAACTTCCTCAATGGTATACGACTCTAGCAGGTTCAGATCACGTGCATTAATGATTCCTCTGATGTACTGCACAGTCTGCATTGCTTACTCATTTCTCCATTTCGACGACCGATCCAGTAGCATCTTAAAGGTATCAAACCTCATCACCATCTCATAAGGCTTATTTTAGCTCTAATGGGGAGCTGCCAACTCGTGTAGACTGAGGTAGACAGAGGACTATAGTTCTGTGAATCCGCTGCCATGCTTTTATTATTCACTAAGTCCTTTAGATCTTGTGTCACCGATGGGGCTTTTGCATTCTTCATTATAAGTTTATCCATGACCTTTATCGGGAGATCTGAGTTAATGATGTTTTCAACTTCCAAAGCTTGGAAGGACTTCTTTAGGAACAGCCCCCACTCAGTTTGGCTCCTGTATCCTCCTCCATAGCAGCTGCTTTAGAATACTAGTCTTAGCTGTTTTTAATGTTAAGCAGTAAGCTATCCATTTGGCACGCAGCACCAGATTTTGCATATGAAATGAAATGAAATGAAATGAAATGAAATTTGTACTTGTAAAGCGCACCCATACCCCCAAAGGGGTGTCCAGGCGCTGTACGCATACCGCTGTGGAACCCTTCCTGGCTTTTCCCTGTGAAATGTCCACTCCTGGGCACCCCCAGGGTGAAGCCAGGCATCCCAGCGCTGTTGGGGCCGTTGTGGAGATTAAGCAAGCTATTGCCCAGAGTTGCAGAGTGGGACCCATGATTAGAATAGGCACCGAGGCGAGAATTATCAGGTCCGAGGAAATTGAGCCCAAGACCCGCCGAGGCGGGAATTGAACCCTGGTCCCGGGCCAGATCTCTGCATCAGGGTCTGCCGCTCTAACCATTGAGCCACACTTCTCCTAGAGATGTTGAATTTCAGCCTAACCTGGGCTTGGCTAGTGCACTCTGGGAGAACAAGCAAAAGTCTATATTGTGATTATTGTTGTTTATCCAACAGATAAAATAGGTTGTTTTTGAACATTATTGCATCATAGGAGAGGGTAGGCATAACTTTACTGGCCACCACAGTTAGAAGTGGTTGCAGGTTTGGTCAAGCCAAGCTCCATTTTTGATGCCCCATTGCACATAATAGATGCTTTGCTGAGCCCTTTAAAGTCTCTTTTGCCCTTTTGCCTCCTCTTACATTTAAGTACACGCCCAAGTATTTGAAACCTTTCACGATCTCCAGTTTCACGCACTCCATGTACCATGAGCCTTTTTAAAATAATTTCCTACCAAATACTTATTTAGGTTGATCTTAATTGAGTTATTCATTGCAATATCGGACCAAGGGATTAAGTATTAAGAGTGCTTTGTAGACCCACTTGGGCGTGGTTGAGCAGAACCATATCATCTTCATTATATTGGAGTTCTTGGACCTTTCGTTTAACTAGCCGCGGGGGACATGATCTACTATTGATCGAATTGCATTCCGGATCTACCATAATGGGTTTAAATAATAAAGAAGAAAGGATGCATCCTTGGTTAAGGCCTTTATCTGTATAGATTTTCTCTGAAGTGAACCAGTTTGTTGCCAGTTTGATTTTCATCCAGGTTTCACTATACAAGGACTCAAGTGCTTTCAGGAGACAAGGAGCGATCCCCCAGCCATGCAGCTTAACCCATATGTGGGCTCTTGGCTCATTGTCAAAGGCATTAGTGAAATCAATAAATGTGGCATATAGTGGCAAGGCATTTGACGGGGCAGAATCCTCTATTAAACAGGTCCGAGTCAGCAGGCTATCCTCAATATGGCAGTTTCTTTGGAACCCCGGTTGAAACAATGGGATCAGCTGTTTTTCATGAGACCACTGTTCAAGTTCTTCGTATATATTGGAACCAATAGCGACTCCCCTCCTACCCCCCACCCCCCTTTGAGCTGTCAGGGACTGTGCTTGTACAAAAGAAGTTGGCATAAACAGAAGTTAGGATGGGACCCCAGAGGAAGCTATCTGATTTAATAAATGCTGCAGGCACTCCATTTGGTCCGGGTTTCCCCAAACCTCTTAGTTTACTTAGCATTCGATTAACGCTTCTTAAGCTGGGCCATACTGCCATTGGGGAACATTCCCTTCCTTACAGAGGGATCTACCTTCCCCGGGACCCCCATCGCTCGTGCACTTGCCGTATTAACCAAAAAACTTGGATCAACCTGGGCTAACAAATTCTTCTCCCTCGGTGCCGTGTGTTAGTGAGCATCTGGTTCACTGGAGCTTTGCATTGGTGGTCAGCGTGGACGGCAAGATCTTGGCACAAATGGGCCTGTTCACGGTCGCGAAGAGCCCAAAACTTCAGGATTTCTCCTTTTCTTCAAGCAGGAGCTCAGCTGATGCCATACCAAGGGGGCAGGACCTGGCAGGCACCTCTTGGGATCAGGAACTAATTTCAGCAAAGGCTAGTATGGCTCAGGCAGGTTCAGCTGCAGGTCCAGGCAGATCCAGTTGCAGGAGGTTAGGTGGGCAGTTGCACAGAGGCCTCTGGAGCTTGTTGTGTTCTTGTAGCTCAGAACAGGAGGTCGGTCAGCTGACCCTTAGAGTCACTTCAGCCTGGGATGAAGGTGCAGGTCCAGGCTTCCTTTTCTACAAGCAGGGCAGACCTCAAACAGTAGGGCGTCCTTCTTCTGTAATATTCACAAGTCAAGGAGTGTACTGAAGAGTTGGGTCGGAGGGTCTAATTTTGTTTATACCTGGTGGCCCCTTTGTATTGGGAGGCACTTCTAGAGTACCCCCCCAGAGGTGTCTGGGATTTCCTTCCTCCCTGCCCTGGCCCCAGATTGTCTGAGGTTACAATAGACTAGTGTGAAACCCTTTGAGTGTGCTGAGGAAGCCCTTTTGAAGTTCAAGTGTGGTAGTTGATGACCCCCCTCCCCCAATCCTGCCAGAGATGTCCCATCTTGCCAACATCTAGTTGCCCTCTGATACTATCTGGGAGGAATATACAAAGGCTAACTTCCCACTACAGCTAGTCATGTAGTCAAGTGACCCAGGATTAGGGTGACCACCTGGCATGGATGCATATTCAAGATGGTGAGCGTAAAAATTCAGGACAAAGGGTCAAAATTCAGGACAAAAATTCAGGACAGAATGTAAGTTTAACAGACACATCCGAGGAGGTTGCGCAATAGTATATAAGTAAGTAAATAGATAACCAACATAAGTACAATGTCAAAATATGTTTATATTCGGTTAAAAAGTAATAGAGCACACCAAGCAAAATTTGACTACTAATGTAAGTGACAGTTATCAGAGGATTTTGCCCCCTTTAGTATGATTGCTAGTACACGGACTCACGGACAGTAGCAATATTAGTTTTAGTGCTTGTTATTAAAATTTTACTTTTTCTCTGAACTAACAGACTTCAGAAGTTCTTTGTTCCAAAGAGAAAACTGATAGAAATCTGCCCACGAATATTTAATGTTCACCTGGATCTGCAATTCTGCCTTAACAAGCTCAACATCACACCTATTTCGTGTGTCAGTCCAGGTGAACTTTAATTGAGAGAAAATCCTCTCAGTAGGTACATTGCTGCCTAGCTAGCAAAGTTTAAATGACTTGAGTTTTTTATGTTGGGAACATCGCATGGTAACTTCGACAAAACATTCAGCCATTTCTGCACACATGGTAAGTTGGTGCCTGCCACAGCTCGCAAAGCAGGAGCAATTATACTGTTTCGTTGAATAAGTATTGCAGTTCCAGATGTCTGCTCAAGTTAACTGCCTCAGCAACTTTGCAGTCTGCTGAAAGGTGAGCATTTCTCCTAAGCAGCGTGAGTCTAGTGCCGACAAGTAATGGCTCTCTGAAATATCAAGCCATTTTTCTAAATACTTTAAGGAGCATTCAAAAAATTTAAAACAATCTCGTTGTATGCTTGCACTCCACTCTGAATCATGGGACATTAAATAATTGTGCACTTGGTAGCCAAAGAACTGATTTTCCACTCTGTCCTTTGTTGTTCCGCAATATCCTGAAGAAGCCTAGTACCTCAGGGGTGCTCAGCTCATCCTTCTCAAGCTGCAGGATAGATGCGTTGAAAATGATCAAAATGTCGTGAAGGAATGAAAGGTAAGCTTCACCTTGTGACATGGTGGCCTCCCCACTTTCAAGTTCTAGAACATCCCATATTGCTCTGTTTTTTCTTGCCCGAGAGAAAGGAAATATGATTTTCGTCCTGCCCATTGAGCCACTGTGATGGGAGTTGCCAAAACAAAGGCTGCCACTCTACGTCCACAAAAGAAATAAATCCTCTCAACTCCGCTGTTCGCTTAGCTGCAGAAGAGAAATTGTTGCAGACTTTTAGAATAAAGGAATCTACATCCATAGAGAGACCATTAATGGCTTGTTTAGCACAGTTGTTTGGGATGTGGGCAGGACAAATAGCAGGCAGAATGTCTTCATTTGCTCCCTTCAGAATCTGAAATACAAAGTCATCCATAGTTGACAATTGCATTGTTTTCACAGTATGCAGCAACATGCTCCAATTTCAACCCATGCTCTTTTAATTTAGTTGTGATCTGCTGTGGAATTGCAGTAGCAGTCTCAGCTGCATCGTCATAGAAATCCAGCAGAGTGTATGTCAAACCGGAAGTGAAATTAAAGTACCACAACAAAAGTGGATATAGTTTAATGTTTCCTTTGTTTGAGGCATCGCTGCAAACTGAAAAATATCCGTCTTGTAAGTCTTCAAATCCCTGTTGCAACGATAGAGGTGCAAGCACATTTTTTGTGATACGTGATGCCTTTGTGCGGCCACAGGATACTTTTATCGCAATGGATGAGTCGGGGTAAATTTCTTTGGACAGCTTGAAGCCACATTCCAGGGAGCGGTAGGAGATGTGATGTTTGACAGCATGGTACACTTGGGTCGTCTCTGCAGCTGTGACCTACAATTTAAAAAAAGAACGGTATATGCAGCAAGCAGAGAAAGTCTCCACTGTCAGCTGCCAACCCAAAAGCAATTATAGTGTGCTCTTGATATGAACAGAGGGAGAAAAGCATGTTAAAGGCAACCTGACTTGGTAAACACTGCTGCACATTTAAAGAGAGTCACCCCACTGCTTTTTAGCAGTGAAGGTAAGGAAAAATAAAATGATAATAACTTGTGTTATTATCATTTTATTTTGTCCTGATGTCCGGCAGCTTTGCAGGGCGGGACTGCCCTCACAACAGGAGCAGGGGGAGGGGTGAACACACTGTAAGTGCGCAAGAATGTTTGGCCACCCGTCTCGGGACGGCCAAACATTCATGCGCACTTTGCATGTTCTCAGCCTGCGTGGAGGACATGCCCAGGCGGTGTCTGAGCGCCGAACCACGGTGCTCAGACCAATCTCAACGCTGCATTGCAGCATTATGATTGGCTGACTGGGAGCCTGGGTGTGCTTCCAGTTCCGGCCCGAGAGAGGGACTACCAGGAAATCCGTGGCAAGGAAACCGCGAGAAGGTAAGTTCTTATCTTTTTTCTTTATTTACACCCGCTTCTCCCATGTCCCCTGCCCCCACACCCCCACACACTATCTGTGGCAGCAGCCACTGCTTAAAAAGAGTGTGACAAAGCAAGAAGGGTATACATTAATTACATGCAACTTATGTTACAATATGACGAAGTAAGCAATGACTTACTTTGGCTACTTCCTGCTGGAAGCTTGGTTGCCTGAGGCATTTTTCTTATGTTGTGATCCTGCCTCCTGCGTTTTGATATCCACTCTCCTCCATTGCCAATGGAAAAGTCTTTATTACAGATGCTGCACATTGCCTTGTATGCATCTTCTGAATACTTCCAGATGTTGGGGTGTGTAAGTTACTATTCTGGTCTATACTACACAAAGTGCTTTTTTTCTTGGGTTGCTCTGGCAAGAAGTATGCCTCCGAGATAGATGTTGCATCCAAATATTCCTCAAAATCCGATGTGAACATTGCCTCTAAAGCACCTTCACCTGACTCATAATCAGATATTGTGTTTTTTTCTGAAAGTACTCTGTACAAAACCCAACAAACTTGAGACGTAGATGCATACTGTATTCAATGAAAAAGTAAAATGTATCAGGCACTTACTTTCCTCTCGCTCACTGGCCTGTCCCACCTACCATTGCCCCCTTAGGCTCTTACCTTCTGCCAAGAGTGGAACAGAAGGACTTTTATACAGGCCTATACGTCTTAAAGGCCTGCCAGTGCTTGTAAGAGTTTGTCATATGCCGCATTTGACACCTGACTGATTCTTTCCCATTCATGCTGACATAGGCAGATCTGAACACTTCTAATTGCAGCACCAAAGCAGAGGGACAAATAAAACCATAGTCCAAGTTAGTGTATGTACATCATCATCATCATCGTGGTGGTGAGGGGGTGGCGTAGGCCTAGGGTGCCTGTCGGGGGAGAGGTGATGGCGGCTAACAGTATTTTGTCTCTGATTTTGATCCTATTTGAGAAGTGTTTCCATGTTGTGTGTGATGACCACTGAAGTGTGGCTATTATGTTAGGAAGCATAGTGACTTGCAATGAATAGGTGTGAGAGACAAACGGGCACTTCACAATTTTTCGGTATGCTGGCAGCTGTACAGTCTTTTTGTGGTATTTACCCCATATGATCATAGTCTGTGTATATGGTTACTGCACTGGGTTGTCCAATCTGATATTTTGTTTACAGTTCATGGTCCTGAGTAGGCATGTTTGGTAACAGAAGTGGTCTGGAAGATCTGCTGGGATGGACTTTGTTACTGGCATCCCATATCTGAGTGCCATTGTGAGATGTAAAGAAGTGTTCATAGAATGTAGCTAATTGGGACCCGCAGTGGTGGACTAGAGCCAGCGGCGGATCCTCCGCAATGGCGGAGGAGCGTCGCCCCACTACCTGGGTCAGAGCCAGCAAATGTAAATTAAAACGATGTTCTTGCTTTGTTTTATTTTGCATTTGCCGGCTCTTAGCCATGGGAGGGGGGAGGAGGAGTGCTATGTGCACTCCACTCCCTAAGTGCTCATGTGTCTTTGGCCGGCCGTCTCAGGCCGACCAAAACACACATGTGCACTTATGTTTTCTCCAGCCTAGCTGCATTGAGCAGATGGGCTGGAGAAACCCTACAGACTCCCTGGCCTGAGCGAAGCGTCTTTCTAGCCCGCTCAGGCCAATCCCTGCGCTGCTCTGCAGCACGGGGATTGGATGGGAGTCTCTCCCAGGGGCTGCAGGGACCCAGGAAGAGGAGAGGAGGCGCGACGCTGGAGGCGGCCAGCGACTGAATGCAAGTTTTTAAAAAATCTATTATTTCTAACCCCCCGCTCCCTCCATCCGACCACCCTTTATTTGTGGCAGCCACCACTGACTAGAGCGCAGTCCTCCGATTGGCCAACTTTGTGTCAAATTGCTTCAGGTATTCCATTTCTGTTCAGTTTGTGATGACTGGTTTAGGGGCTGGTACAGTACTGTGTGGTGGAAAAGACCTGTAGCGGATAGGTCTTGAGTGAAGGTAAGAGCATTAAGCAGGAAAAGAGAGTTATTAACCAGCCTGCATGAGCTATAATTGGCTGCAGACTGCTGAGTGTTATGGTATATTGTGTGCCAGAAGGGTTAGAAAGGAGCTGGCATTTTATAATGCCCTGGCTAGTGGCTAGCCATATATTAGCCCTCCTTATTTTACCTGTATATGGAAAATAGTATACCGATTGGTCTGTTTCATTTCTGTGAGCTGTAAACTGCAGTTTCTCATTGATGCACACAAGTGTGCTACAGACTAGAAGTTGTATACATTGTTGAGGCATTATTGTAGGTCAGAAGGAGGCACTGTCTTTTACATATAGAATGTTTTCTTTTGAAATGGCAACAAAATGCCAACATGCAGTTTTACTGATAAAACTGTATAGCGCTCAATGTGTAGAAATAATGTTTCAGCAATATTGTATCATCTGAACGTCGCCAAGTGAACTGTCTTGATTGTTTTGATCCTATTAAAAACTATGTTTCCAGCACACTTCAGAATTACAAACAAGTGGTCCATTGTGCTTTCCTAACTGCTGATATGTTTTGAAACATTTGCACAGTTCATTTACAGATATTTAAAAGTTGGTGTGTGTTACAGAAAAACTGACAGCCTTTGTTTTCACACGCCCTTTACCCCCACAAAACAAGATTGTCAACTAGTCTGCTTTACTATTCTTTCTTTGTCTGCAAAGTTAGAGAATTTGATAAACACCATTCCATTTGTTAAAGGAATAAGCAGAAATTTGTCAGAAGACATTTGGCCTCTATTCTTGAACATATAGCACTTGTGACAAGCTGAAAACTAAATTTAAAGGGCATCTTTATTGCCCATTCACCTTCTCAACTCAAACTTATGATAAGGCTGGTTTGTATGTGTGATAGTTTGCTAGACTCTGTGCACTTGGTCCTATGCTGGTTGTGCAAGGGAGTGGAGTCTGTACTTTTAGGGTGTTCTTGTGGGTGGTGCTGTAGAGGAGATTCACGGTCATCTGTTGCTCCTTATTTAATTAATTCTCTTAAAGAGGAACATTTTGCTATTATCAGTAACCAATTTTTCGACGTAGGAAGGGTGAAAGGTACCATTACTGGGATTGATACAAAATGCCCTATGTGGCGACTCAGTGAATTAAGTACATGGTGGCAGAGGTGGAGGGGAGCTTACTGGATGGAAGCATGTGACCAAGTTTATATGCCTCTGTAAATAAATTAACTTGGCTTGTCTTGAGTGGGCCTACAGGTGAATCAGAACTTTGACATCCTCCGTTAGGGGCATTACCCACCATCTGCAAGAAAGTGAGTGGCAAACTTCTGATGTGCATTATATTTCCAATTTAAACATTCAGACACCTTATTTCCAAATTGTGTAAAGTTCCTCCTACTATACAATCATGTTTGAATGAGAAGGTAGAGTGGTTTACCTAGGGAGATTAGCACATACACTGCAAGTAATTTGAGATGAAAGGTGGTTAAGATATCTGTGTACTAGGCTTCCTGAATTTCATCTCTTAGTTAATTCTAATCCTAAGCGCTATTTAGAGGTCTATTTTACAGAAAATGTTAATGATTTATTTGTATTGAATTATATCCCCTAATTATTAAGGTTAAGGCATAATTTTCAAAATAGATTATCTCTCTCCATAATGGGTCGTATTGCCTTGTGATCTGGATGTCGGTTTTGCCATTGTACAACTTTTTGTTTGCTGCCATTCCATGGGCCCTTAAGATGAAGTTTTTTAAAGAAATAGAGGGTATGTTTTCAGCTTTTATCTGGGAAAATAAATCACCTCGTTTGGCTCTAAGACACTTTATACGGGCCATTAAAAGAGGGGGGATTAGCTCTCCCCAATTTTAGAGTATATTATTTTGCTGATTTTGCACATAATACTTTCAGATTTTTTAAAATCTCCAAGTGGATATGGGTTTGATTTTTTTTTCTTTCTGAAATTATTTTTTCAGGAGTATCATTTTACAGAATTTCTTCCCCTCACCAGAGCTCCTAAAAAATTCAGAAATAAGACCTTACAATGGTATGCAAAACGCTAAGAACAGTTATTCAAACACTTGGAATTCCTATAATTAACAGTGTTACGCATCTGGCTGATATTTATATGGGGTCTTATCCCCTATTAGAGAAGAAAGTTATTTCAAAGTGGGAGAGTAACGGTTTTAGTTCGATTTCAGACTTTATGAACGCGGAATCATGTAAGGTCTGGAGTGATATTGAACTTAGGATTAGGCTTAATAAAAACATACTCCAATGGTCCTTTATTAAAACATACTCCAATGGTCCTTTAAGGCAATTAGATGTAAGCAGAATTCAGACAAGTCTGGAATTAGCAGATGATTTGATAGAATCCAAAACGTGCACATCCATTAGTGGATGGGTCACAATTCTCAGACAGAATAGGGGTAAAACAGTTTATGAGAAAGCTCGGGATAAGTGGCATTTCAAAGAAGATATCCAGGTTTCATTTTCTACTTGGAATAAGATCAATTAATTTAATTTTACTCTAATGAAAGGTGCAAATTTTAGACAAATGCAATTTTTTTTTACAAGTGGCTCCTATTTAGAGCCCCAGCGTTTCTACATAAAATTAATCCTCAAATTCAATCAAACTGTTTTAGGTGTATGAGGGAGGGGGCGGGCTCATGGACTCACATAATTTGGTGTTGTGCAAGAAGAAGATCATTTTGGGGTGAGATCGAGCAGTATTGCTCTCATACTTTAGAATTGACCCAGTCAATTCATGTTCGGACTGTGGGTTTGGGGTATTCACCTGATATTAACATGGGCGTCTTGCAAAGAAAAAGAGTATATATTATTGTCTTAATTGCTAGATCACTTATTCTTCAAAATTGGCGCTCCGACATAATTCTGGAATTTCAGCAATGGAGGTCGGAATTATGTACAATCAAGGAATTAGAAAGAAGATATGCTTTAAGAGCGGGCTCTTATGCTAAATATTTTAGGCTCTAGGAGGTTTTGGGATAATGTATTTTAGTTAAGTCCAAATAGGAAATGTGGGGAGTGTGCAATATAATATTTATTGTTTGCACTTTTTATGGCTTATTTATATCCATCTTGTAAATTGAAGTATCTTCCTGGTATTATATTATCAAATGAAATGTTTTAATAAATGCCCTTCTGCCGCGTGGCACTTTTTTTTATGTTTGTTGAACTCTTCCAAAAAAAATTGTAATACAAAATCTGTGTAATAGGCTATGTCTTCAGATCGCAATGAGTTTAAGAGGACTTTCATCAATGACACTTGATGCATATTCATAGACCACTGAAGATTGAAAGTCCTCAGACAGTTTACTCCTTATACAACATTAACTATTTGGAAAAAAATGACACATCCATGAGTATTCTCCCAATCTGTTATGTTCCACATCAAACAATCCACAATGTATTGCAGTACCCAGATTGTATTTTATTCTTGTCATACCAGCCAGAACGGTTAATTTACATGCTCCTTCATGCAACTCTTCCAAACCCTGCTATGACCTCCCTTTTGTATCAATTTTGTGTATTAACCATATGATTGTACTCCAAGTTACCCATAGTCTGCCCTAATAAAATTCATTTTAGCCTCAAATACCCATCTCCAACCCAAGCCAATCTAGGCCAATATAAATACTGCATCTACAAGTGCACTCCATGTTAGTGCAAATATGCACCAAACAGCCTCCTAAATAGCCCCCAAGTTCTCTCCAAGCTATACTAAAGTGCAGTCGACTTATGAAAATATACTGTCCTGGGCTAGCTTTAAACATATTGTGGCATAACCCAACCAAGACTTGGCACATATGGAACATCAAGTAGCAGCCTACCTATAAAAGTGGTCAGAGTGACAGTAGCGTTGGCATGCGATAGCAGTCACATCACACTGTCAACCATCATACAGTAGCTTGATCACATTTCACCATCAGACAGCGCACTAAGACTAAGTAAGCCTTCGGACAGAAGCCAAGTCAAACCAGGAACAATCATAACACAGTGAACCATGAGACAGCATGCTAGACAGAGTAAACCTCTGTACATCAGCCTAGTCACTCCACCAACCTTATGAGAGTCGACTGGCAACGCTATGGACCAAATGACTATCAGCAATTCACCAGGCAAAATAAAACTGGTGGCATGGGGAGCCATCAACGAGCAACATGAACACACAGTGGATATACTGAGGGAGAGCTCATTATTGTGCATTTCAGGAAAGGTAGATTCATAGTAGGCTTCATGTTTAAACTTGTAAAACAAAATACTTTTGCATCCATTGCGGAATACAGCAACATCACATAAACTCTGCTGAGGTTTCCTCAGCTGGGCCTGGTGGCTTAGTGACTAATGTATCCACTGTAGAGGCCTGTGTTCGACCTCATGGCCACAGATTCAAATCCCGGCTGGTCCACTCAGCCTTTCATCCTTCTGAGGTTGATTAAATGAATACCATTGAGTTGGGTAACAAACATCTGTTATTCAGCGCTAAGATACCCTTCGGTGAATGTGGGCTTTACAAAATACACGTTATGTTACATTTATGCAAACAGTAGTCTCAAAAGCTGTTCCTTGTTTTTGAGAAATCACGCTACCAGAAACGACTCTTAACCATGAGTCAGTGGTTGGGCATTTCTTAGAGCAAAATGGTTTGCAGAGTTTTCTGCATCCTCACTAACAAAAGGACTCCAATCCCTGGTTCCTCACCAAGCTAGCAGTCATATTAGAAGGAACTGAAACTGGGACATCAAAATAAAGAGCAGTCACATATCTTTTAAGGTTGACAGTGCTAGCTTATCCCGACCAAAGCACTGGCATGCAGTTTAATATTCTTAGCCGTTTGTTTGCTCAGGGGACATGAATAGACTGTAGCAGCATTTGTAAAGATTAAACAAACGTTTGAGGAGAGCAGGGCATAGCTTGAAGGGGAGGAGGGAACTGGGAGTGGGAACCAGGAGAGAAAGATATTGAGAGATAGGGCGATGGAGGGAGAAAGATAGAGAAAATGAAGGAATGAGTACACCAGGGGAAATAAAGAGAGAGAAAGAACACCATAGACAAACTTCAATATAGTGGAAATAAACGTGCAGGTAAAAGTAAGAAATATGAAAAACACTTTGATTCAACTTACCCTTCGAGAAGGTGATTGCAAGGGGTAATGGAGCCTGGGCTGACTCTGTGGTCCAGTTCTTCGGGGACTGAGAGAGTCTGCTGGCACACAACGCCGCTCTTCCAAAAGTGCAGGACACTGTAAACAAGGTATGAAAAGACCGAAAGCATGCTCTGCACGTTTTAAAGTAACCCATGGCTGGGTAACCTTAAAGCTGTTCTCATTAGCCCTGAAGATCAGGGCCAATGAGACCAGTCCTGCAGTGGAGCAGCGAGCACTAAGATTGGCTGATGGCTTTCAGACCAATCCTAGGTAGCTTTATAGGCTCTCCACACAACCTCCTGGTGACCATTGAAGGGTGAAACATGCTACATCATTGGCTGTCACCCAAAATCATAAAAAATTATGGACAAACGGCATCCGTTAAAGAAATGATCATGGACAAAAGGCCAAAATGACGGACTGTCCGTGAAAATGACGGACGGTTGGTCACCCCACCCAGGATACAGGCTGCAGGCACCAAATAGTTAGGACAAGAAAATGCAAACTTTTTAAAAGTGCCATTTTCAAAATTGTGACTTAAAATTCGCCTTACCATTAACGAGGATTTAAAACTACAATTTCTTAGACACCAAACAGGACTTTCCTGCCTGCTCCCTAACAAAAGTTATCACTTTTTAAATGTAATAAGGTAACCAAATGTTATCCTATGGTAGAGGTAGGCCTTGCAGTAGTGAGAAAAGAATGTAAGTCTTTTTCACTACAAGGACATCTAAAACTTAAAAGTGCATGTCTAGCTTTTTAAATACAATGCACCCTGCTTTTAGGGTCTACCCTAGGAGTGATATGTATTAAAAAGGAAGGTTTAGGCCTGGCAAAAGGTTTATTTTGCCAGGTCGAAATGGAAGTTTAAAACTGCACACACAGGTTGCAATGGCGGCCTGGAACAGGTTTAAAAGGCTACTTAAGTGTGCGGCCCAAACAGTGCTGCAAGCCCACTAGTTGCATTTAATTATTTTTTATTAATGTATTTTATTATTTTCCAAAAAACAAGCAGTAGATCATAAAAGAGAAACAAAATGAGAACATACATCAATGAGACTCAGTTGCAGCATGACATTATACATTACTCACATATGCGACACAATACCAACATCTTTAGGCACCGATACCACTCAGAGGAGAATCAATTGATGGTAGCAAACAGTCAGGATACTCCAACGGGCTTAATCATTAACCGTGGATGGTAACAGATGTGTAACAATATGGTGGCTACCCATTTGCTCTCAGGAATCGCATGATCTTTAACTGTGCGCTTGTGTGGGGGGGCCGCTAGTGTCCTTGTTATTTGTGTGTAAATAAGTGCTATATAGTTCCCAAAATTATTTAGGCCGGATGCGTGGGGGAAGTAATACGCTAAAGACCTCTGTTTGTGTGCTACAGTATGTCATATCAGATTTCCATTGCGCAAGCGTTGGAAGCGGGCCTCTAAACCAATTTATAGCAACCCTGCGCTTGGCTATCAACATTCCCATGTCTATCAGCCGCTTCACTCCTCTTGGGATACGCTTTGAATAACCTAGTAGCGCTAACGTCGGTTCAGGTTCTAGGGCCAGCTTCGTGATCTGACTCATCTCCTTAAACACTAGGGCCCAGAAGGCTGCGATTCCCGGGCACAACCATGCCAGATGGAGGAAATCCGCCAACCCCGCTTTGCATCGAACACAGTCGGCATTCTCCCGTAAGCCATACCGGTGCAGCCTCTCAGGGGTATAATAGACCCTGTTAAGGAACTTAAAGTGCACCAGTCGGTGTCGGCCGTTGAGTGAGATTCGCTTAGTGCTGGAGCAACAATAGAGCCACATATCATCCGCTATTTCCATATCTAAGTCCCTTTGCCATTCCAAGCGCACCTTAGTGTAATAATTAGCACGGTACGACATGGAAGAGCCGTAAATTATCGCAACCATGTGCTTCGGGGATTTTGCGTGTATAGTGCGCGTCAAGGCATCTAGTTCCGGCGGTTCCAGGTAGTCATCGCCCAGTAGCCCTTTCAGCGCATGTCTTGTTCTGTGAAATTGGAACTTCGTAAGGAGAGTAAGCTCCGGCCTATCAGAAGCAAGGTCCTCCCATCTCTTAGCTACTCCGTCCTCAAATAGCTCCCCTATCTCGGGAACACCCAACACTTGCATTGCTTGTGTGACCCCTTTCTCCTGGCATGGAGGCAACCAAGCACACCAGTCTAACAGGGCTGCTGGAGAATACAATATTGCTCCCGCTTGCAGTTGCAGTAGGTGATGCCAAGCATGTGTTGTGGCGTTTATGAAGTCCAATAAACAGGTCCTACGGTCTGCCGCCTTAAACAACAGAGCGGGAAGTGGGAGTGGAGCAGCCACCTCCGATTCTATACGGAGATGCATGTCCGGAGATCCATGCATCCAATAATATGCATGTGAGCACTGTGCAGCTCTGTAGTATAAACTAAAGTCCGGCGCCCCTAGTCCTCCCATAGAGTAGGGAAGTACTAGTATCTGCCACTTCACGCGCGGCTGCTTACCCGCCCACGCCAGTCGAACCATCAGTGAGGTGAGCCGGTCAAAAAATGCTCGGGGCAGAACCATAGGGATGTTAAGCAGCACCACCATCTTCATGATGGAAATTCTGCCCAGGAGGGACAACGGGAGCTTTTTCCATCTTTCCACATCGTCTTCCAGTTTATTAAAAGTCTTTCCATAATTTTCTCTGAATACCGTGTCTGCATCTGTATGTAGTTTAATCCCCAAATATCTGACCGCCTCAGTGGACCACAACAGAGGGTAATCAGGCTCGAGATGGGGGGTATTTGGCGTAAGAGGGAAAATGATAGACTTTGGCCAATTTACATGTAATCCCGAAAGCCCTCCAAATCTCACCACCTCCCTGAGAGCAGCAGAGAGGTTTGTTTCTGGATGTCTGAGGTACAAAAGCGTATCATCTGCATACATGGATACTATAATTTTGTAGCGCGGGAAGCTTATACCCCGATGTTGGTGATATTCCCTCAGTGCGCAGGCCAAAGGTTCCACCACCAGCGCATAAAGTAAGGGAGACAACGGGCATCCTTGTCTCGTCCCTCTAGTTATGCGAATGGCATCCGTCACTATGTTTCCTACTTTAATACGGGCAGTGGGATTACTATAGAGAGTGCCTATAAGTTGCAGAAAGACTGGACCAAGTCCCATCTTAGTTAAAACCTGCTGCAAGAATGGCCACTCCACTGAGTCAAACGCCTTATCTATATCTAGGAAGACAGCCACTGCGGGTGTCTCCGGTTTAATATGTTGCATGGTGCCAAATATTGTGCGCAGATTATAAGTTAAATTTCTTCCTGATACAAATCCCGCCTGTTCAGGCGCCACTAATAGTGGAACTAATGGGACCAGTCGGTTAGCAAGTATCTTTGCAAATACCTTCGCATCTACATTGAGCAGGGACAGAGGGCGATAAGAGGAACACTCCTCCGGCGCTTTGCCGGGTTTGAGGAGGGCGACTATAACTGCCTCTGACATAGATGGAGGCATGCGTCCCGTGACGCACATATCATCAAAAAGCACGACTAACTGCGGGAGCAGTAAATCTATGAAGGCCCTGTAAAATGGGACCATAAGACCGTCCGCCCCCGGGGCGCTATCCGCTCTCATGCTAGATAAAGCAAGAAGTATTTCGTCTTTCTCTATGGGCCTCATGAGGAATTCCCTATGCGTATTAGTGAGCCATAGGAGACGTATATGCGACAGATAATCTATAATCTCCGCGTCTGATGCCGCGTTTCGAGAGGCGTAAAGCTCGGAGTAAAATTGACGGAACCTGTCCGCAACATCTGCGTCCTCGGTCAGGAGCTCGCCCTCAGCGGACTTCACATGTACAGCACTCAGCGCGTCTCTGCGCTTCCTAATTAGTTGCGCTAAAACCGACCCCGGACGTTCGCTCTCACCGTAGGCCCTGGCGGAGGCGTATTTGCCAAGGTGTTTGATCTCGTCATCAGCCGCAGCGTTATATTCTCCTAAAAGTTCAGCTAGTTCTCCCCCATCTGGGTTGTTATTGTTAGCTAGCAGTCGATGCTCAACAGTCTTGATCTTCCCCTCTAGGTCAGAAAGGCGTTTACGTATCGACCGAAGGACCCCCGCATGTTTTGAAATAGTGATCCCCCGGATATACACTTTGAATGCCTCCCACACCACTTGAAAATCATCTACGGAACCCACGTTCTGTTCAAAAAGGTTTCAATGGCTTCGGCCAGCTCTTCCTTAAAAACTGTATCCAGTAAAGAGTAGGGAAATCGCCATGTAAATGGAGGTATGCGTCCAGTAGGTGCGTCTAGTACCAACAGAATCGGTGAATGATCAGAAAGTGTTCGAGGTAGCACCTGACCGTGTCGGATCCGGTCACAAAGTGCTCTAGATGCGAACCAGTAATCAATGCGCGTATGTAGGTTGTGGTACGCGGAGTAGTGTGTGTAGCCCCCTACGTGTGGGTGTTTCCAGCACCAAACGTCGGTCAAATCGTACCGGGTCAGGACACTCTCAAGCTCTCTAGCAGCTGCTGATATATTCCTCTCTGGCCCCCCTGACCTATCCAGAGCTGGGCTCCTAACTAGGTTGCAGTCCCCCCCCCACAGATGTTGCCCCCCGCCATAGCTGCCCGCTGTGTCTGCCAGCTTTGCAAAGAATTCTGGGGTGTCAAAATTTGGTCCATAGACATTGACAACAAGTAACTCCATACCCTTCCCACTGCACCTGGTGATAGCACATCTACCTTCAGTATCTGTAAATAAGGGGCGAATAGTAAGCCCTGATCCAGGATTGGCCCACGTAATGACCCAGCGCGCGTGCGTGGTGAAGCCCGCAGCGTGTATGTTACCTAGTAGGCCTCTGCTCCGCAGCACAGGGGAACCAAGTGGCAGATGGGTTTCCTGCAGAAGAGCCACATCCACCTTGTGTCTCTGCAGATAGGAGAGGACCTTACGGACTTTTCTATGGTCATTCAATCCCCGGACATTCCACGTAAGAGCTCTAAGTGTGGGCACTGTAGATCCACCATCCCCCCCTACTGAGTGAGGAATAGAATCAGTCATATTTGCCATGTTGCAGTGATGTGTGGTACTTTAGTACAGTGCAGCGAGTGTGTCTGTCTGAACTCGCGTGAACTGCAATATCTGAGTTTCAACCAATCCCCGCCCCCCACCCACATCAAGATCCCCCAACTAGGACCTGAGGAAACATTACCCAAAACCTCATCGAAAACAAAACATACAGTGCAATCTTATAATCCAATGTACATAAATGCCTTTTCCCTCCCACCGACGAAAGGGTGTAAGGACAAAACCCCAAGTGTGTGTTACACGTGTAGGCGGAGGTTGCCAGCCTTTTCTCGTCGTCCAACTGGGCAACAACTATCTGATCCCCGCACATCAATTGCTTATTTGAGCGTCAGCCCAAGGTGCCGGGCATCCCGCCTTTGTGACTTATAGATAACCCCACCTGCAGCCCTTCCGCACCCCGCAGCCCACCATAACCCTCCCCCCCTCGGATCAGCAGCAATTCGGCACAACAACAACTCGTCATCCCCCCCCCCAATGATTTAATTCTTAACTGTACATCGTACAACGAGTTCAGTCCTGGTCATCCAAGGATCCTCCAACCGCACCATTCAGGGATTCTTTGTCTGGGCTACGTCTTTTCTCCTTAGTCCAGTCTTTAATAGCCTTTTGCAGCATCTTGGGGTCGGTGAAGATATGCGACCTGCCCTGGCGATTGACTCGCAGACGAGTCGGGTATAACATGGCGTAATCGATGTTCTGTTCCCTCAACTGTTTCTTGAGGGGCACAAACTGGCGTCGGGCTTCCTGCACCCTAACCGTAAAGTCCGGGAATAGCGCAATCGTGGAGCCCTCATAGTGCAAGGACCGTTTCTCCCTCGCAACTCTTAGCGCCGCGTCCCGATCACGGTAATTGAGCAGTTTAGCTATTATTGGCCGCGGTGGAGCACCTGTGGCTGGGCGAGGTCCCAGGGAGCGGTGTGCGCGCTCGACCACAAACATATTTGAAAAGGTGTCAGGGCCTAATAGCGTTGTCAGTAGTTTCTCGATGAACTGCTCCATGTTGCCCGTATTTGTAGTTTCAGGCAGCCCAATGATACGCAGGTTAGATCTGCGAGACCGCGCCTCCAAATCTTCCGTCTTGTCCAGCAGACCCTGAAGCGCCCTGTCCATACGCTTGTGGCTTGTATCCATGTCGGTCTGTGCCTCCTCAACCTCTGTTATGCGTCTCTCGTCCATGTCCATGCGTTCAGCTTGCTTGTCCATCCTTTTGGACATCCGGTCCATGCGATAGGACAGGGAGTCAATCTTCGTCCCCAATACAGTTAGCGAATTCTGCAAACCTTTTTCCATTGAGGCTAGCATGGATTTGAGTGCATCTACATGAGTGTCTTTCCCTCGCTCCTCCGCCGGATCTTCGTCTTCGGGCGGCCTTGAATCGTCCCTGGGTTTGCGTTGATCAAAGGAAAGTTTCTGCTGCGTTTTGTCCGTCCGGCCCATGGCAGCTCCCCGTCGCAGTACCCTCCCAAGCGGGCAGGAACCGGTGTCCAAGTATCAAGGAAAGCAGGCTTTGCATCTGATGGGGGATAAGCAAATAGCGCCAACGGGTGGGCACAGGCGCCGTAGCACACCCCGGGAGAACAGCTCTGCGTGCCCAACAGAGCCCAGGGCCAGTGCAGACCAAATCAGGTTACGTATCGTCTCTGGCCTCAACTTTCAATCTGCACTAGGCCCCACTCAACGCGGCACCTCTCCGGGGAGGCGAAAGGCGCTCTCCGCCACCCCGGGCTGCAGGCGCCGGTCGCTGATGGTCAGCGCTGTGCCCCATAACCGCCGGGAATGGCTGTAGTCCAACCGTGACGCTCTGATATGCCTGCAGGAGATGGATCAGCCAGGGGGAAAACTCGCGTGTGTCCTTGAGGGAAAGGGTGGCGAGGCTCGCCAATCCCGGCACTCCGCACTGGCCGGCCATCCCCTACCAGTAGCGGGGAGGGGTTGAGCAGATCCGGGCGGCCACAGTGACTGTCAGGGGGTTATGGACCTTACCCCAAGTTGCCGCTTACAGCGGGTGCTCCGGCTGCTATCCGGCGCCTCCCGCCGGCTTCTGCAGTAGAATGCGCACCTCCGACTGCCCTCCGCTGCGTGTGCGTGTCGCTGAGCCTCCAGTTCCTGTCGGCTTAGTGCGGCGCCTGCCACACGCGCCCGCCAGCACTCCTCGCCAGCCGCAGGGGGAGGATGACACCCAAGGCCGCGGGGCCTGACCGGGAGACACAGGCACGGGCGACCGATCAGGCAGCGCTTCCTGCCCGCCGGCTGTAAACTCGAGCCCGGGGATTTCAGGCCCAGTGCGGCCGCCGCTCCAGTGTGCTTCACTAACCGGTGTCACTGTCCCATTACAGCTCCGGGACTCATCGATCGGGAGCAGACCTTCTCAGCCGCACGGAGCCTTATTTTTCAGGAGCACGGCCCTCGTCTAATGCAGGATTTATGCCGGATAGTGCATTGATATGCGGAGCTCCTCGCTTAGGCGGCCATCTTCGGCGCCGGCAAGCTCCGCCCCCAGTTGCATTTAATTAACAGGCCCTGGGTACATGTAGTAGCACTTTACCAGGGACTTCTAAGTAAATTGAATGTGCCATTTGGGTGTAGGCCAATTTTACCATGTTTAAAGGAGAGAGCACAAGCACTTTAGCACTGGTTAGCAGTGGCAAAGTGCATTGATAGCTAAAAGCCAACACAAACGGGTTCGGAAAACCGGAGGGGCGAAGGCAAAAAGTTTGGGGGTGATCCTGCAGAGAGGGCCAGGTCCAACATTATTTTATTACCAATTTCTGTTTTCTCTATCTATCTGCAAATGCACTTACTTCACTTCCTGCCTTTCCAGGAAATGAACAGCATAGTGCTGCTGTTGCAGTCTTTTTTTTATGTCAGAACACACCTTAGAAACGATTGAGATTGCCGGGTCTGTGGGATGAGAGGACTGCGAATTCCCCATGATCATGTGTGAGAAGAAAGCGAGCGGTTCTCTGGTGATTGTATCAGTGTTCCACCAACTCCATTCTGCCTGTCTGCAAATGTCCATATTTTCACAAAGATTGTTTTTGTGGCCTTTTGTATAAATACACAGTAGCAGGGAAGTGACTAATCAGTTGTCCAAACCCAAAGTTATTTTGTAAATTTTGGTGAAAAGGTAATGGAAAAATTGTACTATATGTATTTAACCATATTGTCTTCCCTTGTAGATAAAGAAAACTGGGCTTGTTGTGGTTGAAAATATGACAATTATTGGCCTGCACTGTTCCAGTGTAGATCTGCATGCAGGCCAAGTTGCTGTTATAAAGCATGGATCAAGGCTTAAAGAGTGCAATCTATATTTCTCCCGAAAACCATGTTCCACGTGTTTAAAAATGATTGTAAACGGTAAGTACATTTTCTGATTGGTTTACATGGTTAATAATTTCTGACCTGTAAGATAATATACTTATTAGTCCATGACTTAAATTGCCTTTGCAGAGCAATGGATCCTTTAATAGGAGGTCTTATTTCTAGTTCTGCTACTATCATTATTATCACTGAGGACATAATTCACGAATGGGTGCATGCACCCAAGCTTAATTTATGTGCACCAAAACAGGACTTTACATACTGGAATTCCTCATCTTAAGTCGTAGAATCAGGATTGGTAACATTCTATGTTCATAAGGCACACTTACAAATGTAAAAACTCTGTATGTTTAAAGTCAGGGGTAGATTGTATGTGTTTATTGTTGGGACACCCTGCAAAAGCAGTTGAACACTTACAGACCTATAGCTATTCACATACCTACAGCAGATAATGTCCCATCTTGGAAAATAAATGAGATTTTCTACTGGCAAGTGCAGGAGTAAAGGTCTTTCCTTGATCATAATGGGCAGGGCACACCACTATGCTGAAGGAGGTATTACAGCAGGCGGTTTCTTCAATAAAATATATATTTTCACCACAAAGAAAAAAATACTTTGTGCTAATGCACATTTGCATTCCATTTATGTTTGCAGACTTTTCCTCCTCGTGGAAAATCTGCATGCGTATATGTTAACCATTGGAATTCTCCCAGAAGTCTGCGGCTTACCAGTTTACCTTACAGGAGCAGATTCTGCAAGCTTTTTAACCTGGCACTTTTTGAATAATAGCCATGCTGTTTCTGTTAGCAACGTGTGACCCCATATGAGCCATCGAATGTTACCAAAACCAAAGCTGCTTCCAAACATCACACAGTTGACCACTAATGTCTGACCGGGGTATGCGGAGAAGGTTAGCCTGTGACCTGCATAAATAACAGAACTTGTAGATGTAACAGTTAAAGTATGTTTTGTTTCTTATTCTCTTCTGTTGATTGTACTTGACAGCAGCCTCGGGAGGCAGTCTCTTCCCAGTTGGCCCGATGTTCAGAGCAAGCATGTCATGTAACTTGTTTTCATCCTCAAGCAAATCACAAGCACGGAATGTGTTCCTGCTTTGCATAAACTGCCTTCTCTTCATCTGGAATTTCCTTTCCTTAAATTGGAACTGCGTTTCCTTAGTCTGGAACAACCCCTCCTTAAACTGGAGCTCATTTTCTTTAAACTGGAAGCATACACCTCAGGTCCCTCAGTTCGCCCTTTCCACAGCAGGCAAAGCGAAGGGCAGACAAAGTCAAGGGCATCACTTTCCTAAGCGTGCTGACCAGAACCCAGTGTCACGCACTGCTAACCCCATAGCACATCGGCTCTTCTTATCAACCTCCTGAACATTAGACCTGCAAACACTAATGTTTGTACCTGGTGTCAGTGAAGTACTACCAAAGCTTACTGAGGCTCAAGAATCAAATATATGCATGGTTATGTTATGTTAAAAATATTTGTAGAGCGCACTTACACCTGGCGGTTTTATGGCGCTAAGAGCGGGAGGCAACAGTGGTATGATGACAGAAGCTTTACTCATATGCCTGAGAGAACAGAAGGGTCTTAAGAAGTGTTCTGAATTGGGCATAAGAGGTTGTTAACCTCAGTCCAGTGGGAAGAGAGTTCCAGAATTGAGGAGCCAGAAAAGAGAATCCGAGGCCACCGTGTTTTTTGCGTTTGAAGGTGGGGGTGGTGAGCAGATTCAGATGGGAGGAGCGAAGTTCACGAGAGGGGGCATAGCGATGGATCCTAGACGAGATGAATGCTGGGCCATGGCCGGCAAGGGCTTTAAAGATGGTGCAGCCCAATTTAAATGCACAGCGTTTAGCCACCGGAAGCCAGTGGAGGCTCTTCATCAGGGGGCGGACATGCTGGTATCTAGGTTGATGGAAAATGAGCCTGGCTGCTTGATTTTGTACCAGTTGCAGATGGTGGAGTTGGTATGCCGGAATGCCGACATAGAGCGAGTTGGCATAATCAATACGAGAGATGACCAACGCCAGGATGACTAAGGTCAAGGCCTCGGTGGTCAGAAATCTACAGATCTTCCGAATTCTGCGTAGGTGGAAAAAGCAGGTAGATACCACTGCGCTAATCTGAGGTTTCATAGACAGGTCGTTGCTGATTATGACCCCTAGGCTTTTTACAGATTCTACTGGGCGAGGAGGACTACCTAGGAGAGGGGGCCAGAAATTAGAATTCCAAGGGTTGGCGGTACCTCCAGTCAGAATCAGCTCAGTTTTATCGGGGTTAAGTTTTAAATGGTGGAGGTCTTCAGCTTCTCCCCCGGTCCTCTTCTTCTTAGGAGCATCAAGATAAAGCTAAATGACTGGACAAGTCAGCTGTTGAGCACTTTACCATGATTTAGGTTTGATTAATTCAATTGTAAGAGTCTATACTTTCTATTCATCTTCAAGTAATTTCCTTTTCAGGAATCGACTATTTTTCCACCCAAATATTTTTCATTGTTATTTAAGGTCATAACGTTTCCAATAACCACACCAACATGAATAAGTAGCAACGTAAATTAAAAAAAATAAATCTTTATTGAGTTTTACAGCCAACAACAAAGCAAATATCGTATACTCCAAAATATTTGAGTCAGAGACATACAGTACTAACTCTGCCGGCCACATATATTAAGCATAATAAATACCCCTTGAGTTGGTACTTGCTGCGACCACTTCTGTAATGACCCTATCATAACCCATCGGCTATGCACCACAGATTAGTCACCACGACTGAGAACAGTTTAGCAACAAAGACATTAATCTGCAGGGAGTTTCAGCACTGATTCAATAGGGACACAGAATCTATGTGGCGAGACTCAATCATACCAGTCCATGCCCCCCCTTCATTTGCAACTACAGCAGTTGCTCATCATTCTGGCCCTGCAATACCAATGACAGATATATCCCAGACATACACATCTGGAGCAGCGTTGAACAGTTTTTTCATCTACCCTAGAAAGACTCCTGCTGCTGCATTCTATTTCTGCTTCAGTGAACCACTCCTTCAGTCGTGGTGGGTTAGGGGATATCCAGGAGCACACCTAAATGAACAAATAGGCACTCCACTTGAATGTTTTTTTGGTCTGCTCCCAAGCCCCAGGACGTGCCATTTCGCCTGTAGTAAGCCAGTTCTGCCAGCCGCTCTGTGTCCTCATTCCAATGTGACCGCAACATAGTAAAGTCTCAGAACCTGTGAAGTCCTTTGTATCACCACATCTAGGGCATAAGTGACTTACTGCTGGGTACATCCTATGAAATCTAGTCGGAGACAGGTATGCCCTTTGAGGATCTTATACTGTATCAGTTTGAATTTTGCGTTGTGCGACATGGAATCTGGGTGCTCAATTATCTTCTCCCATTCCCAATCAGTGAATTGTGTATATTCAGATCTATTTCCCATCACAGCTAGACTTATTTTAGTTTGACCAACAATCTCCTGATAATTGCCTCCCGACACCTCCCTTGTGTCAACAACACTTGCAATGCATATGCAATAATCTAGTGTTGACGTTTCTTACTGGGACTCTGTTTGAGCCCCTGCATGTTGACATTCAAAACTGTGTTTTGGTGCCTGTCACCTCACCCAAAAGGGTGAGCGAATTACAAGCTCTCAGCTTCCGCCTTCCTTTATATCTCTTTCTAACCTGACAAATTGGTGGTGTGAACCTGGTCTGATTTCCTACCATAAGTGGTGATGGCCTTCTACCTAGGTCGGTCCATCACCTTTCCGACCTATTATATCCCATCCCATCCCACTAAGCAGAAGGAGCAGTTACATGGGCTGGATCCTAGGCGGCCGGTCAACTACTATCTCGACCTTACCAATGACATATGACTGGATGGCCAGCTGTTTTTCAGCTATTACGGAGCCAAGAATGTTAAGGTGGTACAAAAGAGGACGCTCTCCAGATGGATTTTGTTGTGTATTAAAACTTGCTGCACTCTAGCCAAAAAAGACCCTCCGGAAGGACCTGGGGCCTATTCCACCAGGGCCAAATCCACAACTTCTGCCCTTCCCAGGGGAGTTCCCATTGCAGACATCTGCAAGGCGCCAACATGGGTGTCCCTGCACACCTTTGCTAAGCACTACTTCCTGCATTCTGAAATTTGTAGGGATGAGCACTGCACAAGAGCTGTTGTGCAGGACTTACTTGTCTAGCCATCCATCAACACTCCTCCAAGGACAAGGTATTGCTCTGTAATCTGTTCTACAAGTGAGGAATCTGCAGGTAGAAGTATCCGTGAGAAGAAAAAGTTACTTACCTGTAACTGTCTTTCTGATGGATACTCTGTCTAACTGCAGATTCCTCACCAACACATCCACCTCCCCGTTTGATGAATTGGTTATAGGGAAAATTAATAAGATCCCAGTTTATTATTATTATTGTTACTGCACTATTCTATTAGTGCTAGTTCACCCGCTAGCCTCGACGGCTGGGGAAAAAATGGAAAGGAACTGACGTTGTTGCGCTGTAGCGGGCGCTATATGACTTCGGAGATGTCCTCCGACATCAAATCCGGTGTCAGTCGAAGCCAGCGCCCCCTACTGGCAATATGAAGTTTCCAGAACTAGTCTTACGGCTGGGGTTCTTCTACAGGTGAGGAATCTGTAGGTAGAAAGAGTTTCCACCAGAAAGATCGTTACGGTAGGTAAATAACTTTTTCTTCCAAACAAATAACTTCATTACTGGCTTATTGTTTTGCCATCTTAAGGACTGTGAGAAAGACATTTAAAGTGCTTCCTCTCTCTACCAGGAAATCCGTCATCCAAGCTAACTCTCACCTGTGCTAATGTCTCACATGGTAGGAATACCTATTCAAATGTGTAACTTGCTTATGGTCTAACCAGTTTTGTTAATATGTTGTGTAGGCTTGCCTCACTGACTTGATTTGGTTCCTAATCCACTCAACTACCATCTTCTCTGATGGTAGAATTTTTGTTTAATAATTGATGACTAAGTCAATTTGTCTCATGAGATTGAATTTATCTGTTAAGATTTGATGCAGGATAGATACATTTCAGATGCATATCAATATCTAAAACCATAGAATCTTAAGCGGTGTACTTTCTTTGTTGCATAACTGTAATTTTCCGAAAACATTTTGCCTGACACCCAGTAATTGTTTTTACTTAAATCCTCTGATGGTAGCTTGCCAGTGGATGATCTTTCCATCCAACTCCCTACTGAAGCAGCCCGATGTGCACTTCCAGGACACCTAATTGATATGTAGTTATGGCACAGAGATGTTTCATCAAGAGGACCTCAGAGGGATTCTCTGGTGGGTTGTGTTGTAGGAAGGGCTAGGAGCAGCAGTCGCTGCCTCTGACTCCTTCCCAGATCCACCTAACAGTCTCATCAGATTTTCAGTTGGTGTGGGGGTGGGGTGGCTGCCCAGCCCTACCCAACGTCCCTCCCATTATGCCATTCACTTAACCAGTAAAGAAAAGAAACAGGAGGTAGGGTTTGAAGGGTGGGGAATGCAATTGTTCCTCATCCCTCCACCCTATTCCTGTGTCCTTTGCTGGCCCATGGAAAGGAGGGTGAAAAGGAGAGGAGAGAAGGTGACAGTCTAGGGTAGGTGTCTGCCATTAAACATTTGTTATGAAGAAAGGAAGTGTGTAAAGGAGAAGTGTGGTGGGATGGGAATGAGAGGTCGGTGTGGAGTTCGTTTGGCTGGCATCAGACAGTGGGTCTGATGCCACGCAGCAGGAAGAAGAGGTGGGAAGGTGGGTGCCTGGTAGCAGAAATGGTTCTCACCCCATCAAGCAGGAAGAAAAAGTCTGAAGGAGAGCTGAGTGGGAAGGATGTTAGCTTGCATCAGATAGCGTGTCTCATACCAAGAGGCATGAAAGAGCTTAAGATGAGGTACTGGGATCAGGCAGTTGATCGCACACCACGGAGCAGGAAGCAGAAGTGGTTGGGAAATAAATCGGCCTGCACCAGACAGTGATGCTCACACCATAGAGCAAGAAGAAGTGAGGAGGAAGGTGCCTAACAATGGACAATGGGTCTCAAGGCATGGAGTAGGAAGAAGAGCTCTGAAGGAGAAGTGGGTAGGACGGATTTTGGCTGGCATCAGACAGCAGGTGGGAGAGAGGGTGGGAATGGGACGTACTGAAATCATACATTAGATCTCATGCCGGGAGCAGGAAGGAGAGATGGTTTGGAGGGACACTGGGCTGGCATCATACAGAGGGTGTTACCCCATGGATCAAGAAGGAGTGGTTGGAAGGAGATGCCTGGCATCAGGCAGTAGGTTTCATGGCTTTGTTTATGTCGCCAAACCACCGGGAAGCATATGTCACACCGATAGTGGCAGGAGGCTAGCCCTGCTGCAGCTCATAACCTGTTATTTGAAAACAGTGACTACATTTCACAAGTGAATAAAGCACAAACACTCGTAGCCTCCATCTTACACTTAACCACTTCAGGCAAGCTGACATCTGGATTGCAGGGTGGCAGACCACATCTTTCATGTGCTGTGTCACATGCTGGCTTGTTGCCTATGTAACATTTTGGCTTAGTGGACATGTGAGCCATACTAGTGAGGCTTTTCACCCCCTTACGCCTCCAGCCAAACCCAACAGTGAAAGTTGATAATAGTGTTGCTGGAGGCACTTCTCGTGCTGTACTCCTACCATCCTTCTGTCAGTGTACTGGATGACAGAGCACACAGCACAAGAAGGATTTGCTTTGTCCCGTGTAAATCTGTTGTGGGATTGGGAAGAACAAAGTGGATGAGGGAATTGTCAGATGAGACTCAAGGGGGATGGGGAACTAAAGCACAGGAGGGATAGGTTTACTGAGGCACAATAGGGATGGTTGTTGAAACAAGATGGCAGGAGGACTAAAGAAGAGGGTAATAGAAATGAGACCCAAGGGAAATGGGGTATCTAGAGGGTCCGGAACTGAGGTGTGAGGAACGGAGAATGGGAAAGAAGCACTACAGCGATGGGTGACTAGGGCACAAAACTGATGGGGTGAATGAGGCTCCAGAGAAATGAGGGGACTTGGGAATAGGCAGGTGGGCTAGGGGCTGAAACAGAACACAAGAGGGCTGTGGTACTGAGGCACAAGAATTAGAACGAGATACAAGAGGGATGGAAGGAGCATAGCACAGGAGGCTATGAAACAGAAGCAAGACGGATGGGGGAAATGTGGTACAAATGGGTTGAGGTAAGTGGGCTGAGACACAAGTAGACTGAGACTTGAGAATAGGGGCATGGATCCCGACAGAAGAGATATTGTGAACTGAGGTACATATATGGAGAGGTTTAGAGATGGAGGAATCGTGGATCGGAGTAAGGCTCAATAAGTGTTTGACAAGTAAGGAGCATGAGCTCTGTAGGACATAGGTACAGGATGAATGGGGAATGAGGAACATGAGAGATGGGGATAGGATTGAGGTACATGAGAGATGGAGATAGGATTGAAGTACACAAAAGTTCATGGTTGGGGACGGGAGTCCCAGTTAGATGGATGGGGCTGAGGCACTGGAAGGATGAGTAAGGAAACCAAACAAGAATGTGAATGAATGAGTGGACAAAGGCTCAAGGAGGGAGGGTAAGAGGAGAGACCTCATACAAAGTATATGAGAAAATGAGACCAACATGCATGCTGTAAGGGAACCACCGAATCACAAGACTAATGTCTGACAGCTTCACCCTGTGCTGCATCCTCATTTCCAGAAAACCAGAACCACACAACAATTTCGCCAACACAAATACAGAGTTTGTTACACCTCACATCCTCGACTTCAGAGCCTTCGTCCTCCTCAGAGACTGAAACTTCCATCTGGAAGACCACAATGACACAGACTGCACTACTCGGAGACCTAGGCAACCTTGGAGTCACCCAGCACATGGAAAGTACCAAACACTCTGCTGGATACCGCCTGGGCCAGATTTTCACCACCTTCAACAACCTCTTAATCAACAAGCCCTCGCCAATTACCTGGACTGACCAGGCCCTCATCAAATTCACCATTCCTGTCCCTCACCAACACAGAACAATCACTGCCAGACCAGACTGCCGAACTCTTGTAACACTGACCCAAACACAGCATCAGCCTACCTGACTCCATTACAAACTTCAAAAACTGTATCAACACCTGAGCTGACACCCTGGCTCCCTTCAAGCCCAATAAAGCCACAAGATCCAGACCACAACCCCGCTGGTACGCAGAAGAATTCAGGATGGCGATGCAACACTGCAAACAACTGGAGCCAGATGGTGAATGTGCCAAGACAAGGTGGACAAGAACACCTTCAAATCTGCCCTCAGACTCTACCACCAGCAGATCCTGGCCACCAAACGCTCCAAGCTCACAGACTGCATTGCTGCCAGCACCAACAACAGCAAAGAGATCTTCACCATTGTGAAAGATTTCACCTTCCCAACAGCTGCTTCCAACAGGATCACCCCCTCACAGGACCTCGGCAACAAGGTCTTACATAGATATAGATAACCTCTATATACAGCAACTTCAACCCCCAGCCGGACCAGACAGACCTCGCAAAACAACTCCCAGTCTCGTCCAGAGAAACCACCTTGATCACGAGGCACATCATCATCATGGATCAAACCTCCTCCACCATGTAATCCTTCTACTCCAGGGCCCCATCAGACCCTTGCCCCCACCACGCCTTCGCTGAAGGACTAGAACCCATCAGCAGACGCTCACCCCTATCCTGAACGCCTCCATTGCGTCCACAACCTTCATGGACACATGGAACAGTAGTGTTTCACAAACTGTGGGACGCGACCCACTAGGAGGGTCGCGAGCTGACTTTTGGAGTTTTGCGAAAGTCCAAGCATTAAATAAAGAGGCCTTTAAATTCTGTATTTATCTTGTCATATTTGCAATGCTTCAAAAACAGGGGTCAGATGTCAAGCCAAGTCTGCTGACAAATTCCTGCTTATTTTTAACATGTGCATTGGTGTTTACAAACTCCTCTCACTTTTCAGTCAGAGAAAGAAAAGTAAAGTGAATTATGTGACAGTCTTGCTGGGGTTTAGAGTGTGTGAAAGGAAAGACTTTAAGATGTCAGTTTTGTAACACACAACAGAGTGTAAATACCTGCAAATGAACTGCCCACATTCAGCAGTTAGGAAAGGAAAAATTAAGCAAATCTTTTTTAAATTTTGAAGTGTGACTGTAATAGGATCAAGATTAATTAAGACACTTTTTTTGGTATTGCGCAAATTATAAATATTCACTGAAACCCGATTCGCACACATTATCGGGAGTGTGCAATATAGTTTTATCAGTAAAACTGTATGTCTGTGCAAATGTAGTGGCCATTTCAATGGAAAATATGCTGTCTGTAAATTACTGTGTGCTGCCACATAATGCTTTAGTTACATTCAAAAATCACCCACACTGTAGAGTGTTCTCCCAGAGTTTAGATAGTAAATCTCATCTCTCTCATCTAGGGAAAAAGGTTTTCACACAGGCTGGTGTTTTAAATACACGTTATGTAGCTTGTCGTAGGAGACATTTTAATTATTTATTAGAAATGTATAGAATAACATTTCCACAGATTCTCACGTATGCACGTGAGTATATTCCAGTTAGCGCACGGACATCATTAAATCTGCACGAAGGGAAGGTTCTGCGTAACTTAACTACTGTAACCCAAGCAACTCCAGTCCAGACATTGCATTTGTAACTCGCACTAACCAGTTATTTTTGCCTCCGCATTGGTAAATGTAGTACGCTGGGCTTACTGTCGACTGCATGCATCAGAGGACACCCTTTGAGATCTATTAAAACAGTACATTTTTCCATTACCTAAGAACAATTCCACTTTCATTACAAACCTTATGTTTGCTTTAGATAAATTGGACTGCACAATAGAACACTTGCAATAATGGACTGTTGGACAAATTAGACATTGTTTAAAACATGCATTTTCAAGATTTAGTCTCTCTGATGACTATATACATATATAGTAAGAAGTTGAAACTGTATAAATCGTTTTTAGAAGTCGTAGATGTGCCCAGAAAAATATTTATCACTCACAATAGACCGCAGAGTATGGCGGGTCATACTTGCACTTAGGTTGGGAATTCTTCTTCTGAATGCATACAAATGCCATTGGTCCAACTCGAAAAATTAGGCTAGTTTATGTGTCCCATGTAAAGGGGGAATTCAAGATTTAAAGCATGCACTTTTCACTTTTCCTGCCTTCGCAATACCACACAAATGTTATTTAATTCCTTTGTACTTTAAATGTAATATAACAAGAGTTGATGATTTGATCTCTATAACATTATTTCCTATAAATGAATGTGTGCTATAATTTTTAATTTTTTTAGCACATTTTAAAAACCTTTTAATTGTTATTGGTAATGATGTATGAAAAGAATGAATAACTTTTATTTTTTAATTGTTGATCTGAGTTGAGGTCTAAACCAATAAACTTTACTTGAATCACCCATTAAATCTAGGTGGGTCGCAAAAGTTTGTTGTTCTAAAAAGTGGGTCAAGGTTCTAAACCATTTGGGATACATTACTCCACTGAACTCCCCCTGCTCAGAAAGCCGTCTTTAGACCCAATGACGCTTGCCAATTATAGACCCATCTCCCTGCTTCCGTACTCAGCCAAAGTCCTAGAGAAACTTATCAGCAAACGCCTAGCCTACCATCTCAGTGACCACTAACCCTTCAAAGGCACACAATCCGCTTTAGACTCAATGCTGATTGCCGGTACAGACAACATCCATGTGAACCTGGACAGAGGAGACAATGCTGCCCTCATTCTTCTGGACCTCTCTGTGGCATTCAACCCTATCTTCATCTAATGCCTACATGAGATTGGAATCTAAGGTGCCGCTCTCCGTTGGATAGGCTCCTTTCTGACAGGAAGAACAGTAAGTCAGCCTGGCCCCTACTCTGCGGGCACCAGCAACTTTATCTGCTGAGTACAACAAGAATCCTCTCTCAGCCCGATCCTCTTCAACGCATACATGGTCCAACTAGCAAGCATTATCTGCACCCACGACATCGACATCCTATCCTACGCCAACAACACCCATCTTATACTCTCACTCTTGGACTAGACTTACAACCGCAGAACCAGTTTGCTGCTTGCATAATTGAAGTCTCGAACTGGATGAAAACCTACTGCCTCAAACTTAAGACTGTAAAGATAGAAATTGTAATCTTCAGGAAGAACCAATCGCCGTACGAGTCCACCTGGTGGCTGGCTGAACTTGGACTTATGCCCACGCCAAGAATCTCTGGCTCATCACCAATAGCCAACTCCATATGACCGCCTAAATTAGTGCTGTCAGAGCCTCCTGTTTCCACTCCCTAAAGATGCTGATAAAACTCTTAAAATGGCTCCCAACCAGCACCCACAAAACAGTCACATTCCCTCTCACTAGCAAGCTAGTCTACAGGAGCACCCTCTATGCCTAGATCAGCAAACAGCTCACCAAACAACTTTAAACCATTTACAATTAGTCAGCCAAAATCACACTCAACCTACCCCAGTAAACTGTGTTTTCAACGCAAGCATTGTCACGCAGTGCCTTTACCACGCATCATTTACCATGCATTGCCTTTACAAAGCAATGCCTTTACCATGCATATGCCTTTACCACACATTTACCTTTACCATGCAAGGTAAGTGTATTTAAGGTAAGTACAATGCTCCTAAAGTCTGAAACGAGCTGCCACTCCACATCAGTCGCTACTCCAATTCTTGAGATCTGGATGAAGCTGAAGACCTGGCTCTTTGAACGGACCCCCCGCCACACACTAGGCCTGGCTCGAATTATACCTGCTTCAGCACTAGGGTACCCACACAGGTGATAGTGCTCTTTACAAATAAACATAACAATAAGTGAGGGGACACAGGTACAAAGTAGGTGAGAGACTAGACTCCCACAGAAGACATGCAGAGAGATAGACCGAGGCACATGCTGAATGAGAGTGGAGTAAGGTGCAACCCAGATGACAAGTAATAGAAGCCCAAGACACACTAGTCAAGGAAGCAAGGCTCAAAATGAATGAGAAAGGGATTGCGGTAAGGATATGATGGGACAGTGAAGCCATATACATAATGGATGAGAATCAGAACCACTGCAAACAATAGATTTGAGAGTTGACCAAACAAATCGTGGATTTCAATGGAAACCAAGGCACAATATAAATGAGACAGCTGATCGATGTTTGGGACAGTAAGCGAGGGACATGAGCCAACAGGCTGATGAGAAAGAGCATTGAAGCATAAGCTGGGTGAGAGACAGGAGCAAGACTCAAGAAGAAAGAGTCAGCACCATGGCACAGAGGAGAAGGTGGCACAATATGGATTATCATTGCACAAAGAAAAATATGGATTTATAAGGGAATTGAGCTAGACATTAGATGAGTGACAGGAATGGGAGGACTAAGATACAGAAATGATTAGTGATGACTGAGGTCCAAAATGGATAAGAGAAGGGATCAAGGCTAAAGCAATTGAGAAAGGGGACCAAGGCAAAAGATAGGAAAGAAAAGAACAAGGCCCAAGATAGATGAGAGAGACAACCTAGGTTCAGGGTGGATGAGGAAGGATCATGACACAGAAGGCACAAGACAGAAGAGAAAGGGAACCAAAGAACAAATTGTAATAGGCAGCAGACCGAGGCACAATACCGAAGATAAAGTGGTGTGCCACAAGACAGTGAGGCCCAGCATAGCTGAGAAGAAGTAACATGGCAAATCTCTGTAATTGTTCCTGAAGAAGAGGAACTGACCTTTACATAGTTTCTAAAGGATTATTAGAGCTATTACAGCAGGCAAGATCTTTAATGCACTCTATGAGCATCTGGTATCCTTACACTTGGAGAGACCCATTAGGATCAATATCTGGGATCACGTACCCAGGGAATGTTTGTAGGAGGCCTAAACTAAAATCTAATTATGTAAATTCCTGGAAAAAACACAGGAACTGCATATTCAGCGTGGATGACTAGCCAGACATTATAGGTTAGGGAGGTCTAGCTCCCAGCCATAGAATCCTTATGGTGCGTAGATGTTGGAAATATATGTTTGTGGTATTTTTCCCTAGTGCCCTGAGTTTTGTTTTTCAAAGAAACTTAGGCCTCGGCCTTCAAAGCTTCCCAGACTATATCAGAGAAATATTGATTTCAGTGTGGGGAGATCAGAATCCCTAAGCACAACTGTGCATGTCGGGTATCTAGACATTCTGGAGATACTGGGGAAAGATTTTTAAATTAAACATTTTTATTGCACGCATAAGGCAGCCATGTTTAGGTGACTCCATAATTTCTTTTTTTACTCTTTAAAATTTTTGTGGCTTATGCTTGCAATAAAAGATTAAACAAATTTAGCTTTGCAGCAGCATGCTAAGGTCAGATCTTTGGCTTTCTCAGTGCTTCTATTAACAGTGATGTAAAAACAGAATTATTAAACAAAATACCAATATTCTGCAAGCTTTTCCTGACAAGCCAGTCAGGGTGAGAGAGTTTTTACTTGCACAGTAGATTCCCCAGGTTTGACCGAATTAGAAAATATATAATACTGCTATACTTTTCTTTTAATGCTGAGTTTGATATTTGTCAGCAAATAAAGAATGCACTACAGACAGTGATACTGTCACAATGTCATGCTATGTGCTAATATTGCATAGTTAATTGTACAAACCACAACCCCTAGTACAACCATATATTTTTGGCATTAGCAGAAGTTTCCTTTCCCATGTGTGGCTTACAATTTTAAAACTGTATTTTATTCATTTGATTAATGACCTTGAGTTATCTGTTTCCTGAAAGGCTTATGTAGCCGAAAACTTCAAATTTGGTATTAAAACTAGGACATTCAGGACATTATTATCACAGCTAGGGTTACCAGGATTTATATTTATCGGTTTGAAAAATACATTGACCATCTTTGTTACAAAACTTTAAAAAGGCCCACATGTTTCCATTATATCTTCAAGGTGCAATAGCTATTGATGGGTGATTGCTTAAATACATAGCCTGGGGAAAAAAACATATACTTTAAATGGATGCTCAGAAAGACATAGGGGCCGATTCCGATTCAGGCCGGAAATCTCCCCGACCGAGCCGGACCCGGAGAGATTTCCGACCGAATCGGCCGCTAGCAGTCCGACCGAACGAGTACGATGCGCACATATGCTATCGGACTCGATTCGGTCGGACTCCCATTGAAGTCAATGGGAGCCAGTCGTACGACGCGTACACGGGTTCCCATTGACTCAATGGGCACGACGAGAACAAGGGCGCCCTCTACAGCGTGTTCGCGTCGATGCGGGTCGCACCGTACATGCACGTGTAGGGGGACCCATGGGTCCCCCTGTGTGTGACTCGCGCATCTACGCTTCCAGGGGGGGTCCGACACGGACCCCCAAAGTGCGGCTCCGACAGCTCCTTGGAGCCGGACTGCGCGAGTCGGTCGGAGCGGTCGAGGTGCGCATCGTACTTACCCGGCCGGGGAACGTCTCCATTGCGCGGTGCGCGTCATCCCCGTGCGAGTCGGTCGGAGCGGTCGGGTCCTGCGAACGAGTCGGTCGGAGATTTCGCGAGCGCACGCATCGTACTCGCTCGCCCGGACGCACGTACGACTCGGTCGGGAAATAGGGCTCCGAATCGGATCCGGTTAAGCCGAATCCGATTCGGTGCCCTACCGGCCGAGATCGGAATCTGCCCCATAGATTTGAAAAATATAGAGGTGAATTTTTGATAAAAGCTCTTCCACAAGGGGCACAATTATCCTGACAGCAAAGCATATGTAACCACACTCCTGATTTAGATTGGAGGTTCCAAACTTTAAAGTAAAAAACAATTATATTTTACCTTTCCTCCCACTTAAAACCTCCTTCTCTATAATGCAAGTTAATGGTGGAATGTATATCTGCCATTTTGTCCTCTAAATCCCTCTCTTAGCTGTTCACAAATCTTGGCTTGTAAGGTGAGTAATCTAATATTTCTAACCGCAGTTTCCTCACCTTCTGAATTTCTTCAGGCGCCAGGCTAGATCTAGAAAACTTTGATGCGATAGCACACACATGCTGGTAGGTGGTGCTGTCAGCCTGAGTCGCAATCCCATCCACCTCCCGATGCAATGACACAGAAATTCATTAGGTCATCAATCCTGTGCACTTACATAAGTTCCCCCTTTCCTTCAGCCTTTGACCTGGATCCGTAGCTTAGCTGCTGCAGTTTTCTGCTCTTTTTTTTGTTTGTTTTTCAACAATAATCTTGAACAGTGTGCAAGAGATATCTCTGATATGTTTTAAACCGTGGCGCACCTTCTAATAACAGATGTCCGTCATGGACCTGCACGAAGTCTGCCTCTGCTTTTGGTATCTCGGCACCAAATGAGATTCAAAGTCATGCGACAAGCACTTCCTGATGCATCTAAACCTCTGCATTGCTGAGCACAAGAAACGCTGTCAGTCCTGCCTCATGTTGCAAGGCTGTTCCAAACCTGCTTCCATTCTCCATCTTTGGGGAAGTCTGAGACGAGGTTGAGGATCAAGTTGTAGAGGAAGCGCAAGAAGTCCAAACGCGGTTCTTCACCCTCTCGACTCTCCTACTCCAGGAAGAGATCCAACAACTGATTTCTACCAACATTATCGACTCCACAGCAGATTGCATCCTTCAAGAAGGCCATGCTACCACTTTTCAGGATAGTTCTGGACTCCTCTGGTGCGCCTTGTAGCCCTACAAATCTCCCTGGGCCACCAGTTGGACTTCCACTGGAGCATCCTTCTCTAGCGCCGACATCAAATCCTGTTGTGACTGCAGTTGCAGATCTGAAACCGGCTTCAGCCAGGTCTTACCCTATGATATGGCTCAACCTATCCAAGGAGCAACCCCACTAAGAAGACAACTCTCCTACTGTCTACTTGCTTCAGAGGCAGTAGGACAGAAAGAGGCCCTCCTTGTTGTGGATTCTGTTATTCTAGGTCTGGAAAATGTCCCCCACAATGAAGATGATGTTGAGGAGGCTGACTAGTTGCTCCCTCCCCCTTAATACACTAATGCTGGCTTATAGTTAGGGTTACAGAATGCCAGTGGCTTAGCTACTTCATCTGAATCTGAGTTGAATTCACCCTAATGGGCCCTAAAGGAAGAGAATTATTTTTTTTGCCATGGTGCTATGTAGTGCCGCAAAAGACCTGGACTTACACTAACATACAGTACAGTCAAAAGCCAATCTTTTGATTGATATTTTAGAACCCGGGCCTTCAACTTCAGAGCCCTTGCTGTCATTTAACGAAGTCTTAACCAAGTACCTAATGACGGCCTGGTCCCAACCTTCTTTGGCTCACCAGGGGGTCAGTCTGTCAGTGGCCCATGCCAAATGATACAATACAGCCTTTCTGACACAGCACCCAAATCTAGAGGTTGTTGTTGTGAAGCCTCTTCAAGCAAGGTCACCCTGAATGATTACCCCACAGCTTCACTGAACACACAGCCTCAAAGGATAGATATTATGAACAAGAGAGTTTTCTCTTTGGTCAACCTTGCTCTCCACTCACTGAATGCAGTTTGTCTCTTAGACTGCCACGCCTACGCTCTCTGGCACATGACCAGCAAGATATTGTGCCTGTCGTGCCGAAGGAGTTTTGCAATTCCTTTGCCAGACAATGCAGGATAGTCGAGATGCAGCAAAGTATGTGTTGATATCTTGCCTGAATACTACAGATTGACTGCTTTGGGCTATGGTGCTAGCGTCATCTCTCAGCCACCAGATTTTCCAGAGATTTGCAAGCTTTGCTTATGGACATACCCTGTGACTGAACAAGGCTGTTTGGTGATAAGACAGGTTCAACACTGGAGTGCTTCAATGACAGCAGAGCAATGGTTCCGCCTTGGGGGCTGCTTTCCCCTGTTTGCCGATTCCCAACAGTAGCTATTAGGGGTGTCTTGCTTGTTGCAATAGGAGGCCCTCGCAGCCTGTTAAGCAACCCATCCGCCTTTATGTGGCTCCAGGGGGAGGTTTGTTGGTAGTCTTTGGCCACCAATAGACAGAGTAATCCTCTTCTTCCTCTTCACCTGGCATTGCAGGAACCACCACACTCATTAATTTTCCCTACAACGATTCTTTGAGGCCAGTAGGCTCAGGATTCAGTGTTGCCTGCTGGTGTTCCATTACTTCGGACCATTGGGTTCTTCAGATTGTGCAATTTGAATACACCCTTGCCTATTTGGATGTTCCTCCACATATCTGATAGTTTTGCCCAGCAGTGGGTGAACCACTGTGATATGTTTTCTCAAGAGGTGTCGATGTTGCTAGCCAAGGGGGAGGTAAAGCTGGTGCCGAAGGTGGGACACAGCACAGGGGGTAACTCCTAGTACTTATGCCCAAGAAGGAAACTTTAGATCTGATGCCCTGAACTTTTTCCTCACGAAAGAGAAATTCATAAAGTTGATGCTTGACTCAGTCCTGTTGGCCTAGAACCCGGTGTAATAGATGGAGCCTTTGGACTCACAGGAAGCGGGCTTCCATATGCCGGTCCTGCAATCCAACATGAAGTGCTTCTGCTTTGTTGTGGTGTCAAACCACTAGCAGTTTACCATCCTGCCCTTGGCTCTTTGAATGTTCACAAAGGTCATATTGATGGTTGCAGCCCATCTTCACAGGTCCAATACCTCGACAACTGGCTGCTGAAGACAAGCTTTTTTTCCCTCCAGAGAAAAATGACATTTTTCAAAACAATATTTCCTCCACGGGCTTTGTTCATGTATATTTTCTTTGTGCCTCTAGTAAGTATTGCTTTTTTTTAAATCTTTTTTTTTTGTTCGAGGCATAACAAGGCAGGTTCACATAGACTTGTTGGTGTATGCAACTTGATATATAGATGTTTAAAATTTGGTGAACTGAAGCATACGGCAAGTGTGCCAAAGTTATATTTGTCCATAGACTTTGCTTGTGTAACCATTATTTATAGAGGCACAGTATTTCGGACAAAAGGAAAAAATAAGGGGCCAGGACAGGTGAGAAATAAAGAAGAAGAAGAAGAGAGCAAATAGAAACCATAACTATTAAGCAGCCAGTCTTTGTGAGAGATAGTGTGTTGCTGGACGGGGGAGGATGTCCATTGCCCCTGGGATGAGATATTCGATGTATCTGTTGACTCAGGAGTTCAAGTCTGGATCTGGGAAGCATGAAGACGTGCTGAAGAGGCATAGAGCAGCAAGACCACACACAGGAGGCAGAATTGGAGTCTATCAGTGGGTCCTATCCAGAAACAGGGAAGGGGGCGTGGCCGGGTGCAAGTGGCCCTACGTGTGTCTGCCTAGAGGGGGAGGCTGGCCTTCTGGTACAACGTGTGTGGAGCTGGCAGAAGAGGCAGAATGTGATGTATGTGTAGCCGCAGAGCCGCTGACTGAAAGGTGAACAACAGCTCATCCTTGCTCTGGGAGATGGGATACTTGTAAGCCCCGTACCTCCTCAGCTCTGAGTGCAGTGCCTTCTGCTTTGGACCAGACTCTGAGAGACCTACGCCATGCCTCCACTGAGGAGGGACAGGGGCCTCTTGGCTAATAAAAACGCTAGGTCAAGAAAGAAAATTCTTGCTCTGTTCTTGGCCTCGCCTGTGTAATACCTCATTGAGCAAGCCTCCCAGCAGTGCAAACCAGCCAAACCAGGGATCTGGGCCTGTAGTGTAGTAGTGGCCAACCAATACTGTGATAAAGACAGATAGGCCCATAGCACGTGTAGGAAGTCGGCACCTGGTGCCTGGCAGCGAGGGCACATTGCTCCTGCACCTAGGAAGAAATTGTTGACTTTAGTTGGGGAGAGTTATGCCCGGTGGAGAAGAAAGAACTGGATTAGGTTAAATCTGGCATTTCTGGACAGCTTCTCTGGGTAGGCCAGTATCCTCTCCCAGTCCTTGTCCCCGAAGGCCACAACTCGTTCACCCTCCAGTTTTACTCGCAATGCAGTGAGGGGGTCCTGGGTGTATTTGCCTGTTGTCTTGGTGAGCCAAGTTTGCAGCCGTCCCCATTACATGGAGAAATTGCATCACTGCATGTGTGGCAGGTTCCGCTGTGGTGATGTGCCAGCCTGTGTGCAGTGCATGAATTAGAGCTTGAAATGTCATGAATTCCCCTTTTGGTCTGTCGCCGCCAAGTTGTCAAATGACTGCAGTGCGCCATCGTAGAAGAGATGGCAGACTGGTTATATACCTGCTGAATGCCATCGAGGCACATCTGAAAATGTAAGCAATCTTCTGGCGCACAAGAGGCCAAGCAGGGAGGGCAGGTTTGTGGGGGGCGTCGGGAGCTGTAAGGTGCAGACGTCTACGAATGCAGTAGTGAGCCACCCGTACTAGCCTAGGAGAGAAAGAAGGGGTTTTGGTTTGCTAGGAGTGGAATAACCGCAGTACACGTTCCATTCGCCAGGGAGAGTGCTCAGAAGAGGTGTCTTCCAGCTGACGTTCCGCCAACCAGCGACATACCCACTGCAGCTGTGCTGGGCAAATCGTAATGCTCAAAATTTGGAGCTACAAGCTCACCCCTTTTCGTGGGCAACTTCAGTTTCACAAAAGCTGAGCAGTCCATCAGATATGTTCGCCAGTAGGATGTCAAAGGAGCAACAATTTTTTATCGATAATTGCAGGGGAGATTGCCAAAGTAGTAAAAGAGGTGTGAAGGAATGATCATTTTGGACAGGGCTATTCAGCCTGCTGCCGAAAGTGGGAGTGCCTGCTACAATGTCATTTGGTTTCAGATGGCAGAGACTGCCCTAGTGATGTTGCCGCCCAGTAGATCAGCAGCGGCATGATAAACTATAAGCCCCAGATAATTAAACGTCTGGGCTTGCCAGGTAAGTGGAGAGACCTCTACTGGGACCACGCCGGTGGGTTCGCTCTCGGAGCCAGTGGGGCTCCAGGGATCCCTTGTTGAATCCTGACCAGAGCCACTGGTGAGACCAAGAACTTCCTCGGCGCCGCTCTAGTGCCACGCCCCTAAGTGTCACCGTTCCCATCTTCATTCCCAACTCTGACAGAGTCGAATGTGCGTCGTCCGACGCCACGTCTAACGCCGACCAAGGACATTCTTCCCAGAACGGAGCCAGTGCCTTATTTGATGGATAGGCATGGTGAGGGAGACATTGGGAGGGGTCTATGGACCCTTATAGAGATGAACCAGTTGAGGAACAGCACAACTAGAATGAGAAACTGGGTGAGACCAATGGGTTGGACACCTCGCCTGACACTGGCCTGGTTTCCCCTTCTACTGTGGCTACGGAGGAGGAAGCCTCATTTGCAATGGTGGTGCGCAGGGCAGCTGTAGCCATGACCCTAACCTACCCTCAGTGGCAGTCTAGACTAATGTATTGACAGAGGTGCTTCAGCTGGGAGTCACCCCCTCATAACCCTTACTCACATTCAATGAACCTCTTACGGACATCCTACTTGGGGCCAGGTCCAAGCCCCGCCCAGGGTCTCCTGTGAATAGGACGATTGGTCACCACCATTACCCCGCTCCTGGGGATTCCAGTTTCCTTAGTCAGCACCCCACCCCGGAGAGCTTGGTGGTCCATGCCACCACATGCCCTATCCATCTTGGCAAGTTCCATACCACTCCACCGGAAAGGGAATCCAAGAGGCCGGACATCTTCAATAAGAGAATGTTCTCTTCCACCAGCCTGACAGTGCGGTCGGTGAACACTGCATGCCTATTGGGCCATATGAGATTTAGTTGCGCAAGTGTTGCCTATGGTCTGTGGAAGGAGGCTTGGGCCATACTCTCTCAGGCTGTTGCCAATGGCAGCGATACGGCACATTCACCATCCAATGTGTACTTCACATGACCGACTCGCTGGGCAGAGAGATTTCATCATCTGTGGCCTTGCAGCGCCATGCGTGACTGAAAACATCTGGCTTTTCAGGGGATGTCCAGGCTTCCCTCCCAGACATGCCCTTTGATGGCTTTTGCCTTTTTGAAGACAAGGCTGGTTTAGCGCTGGAGTGCTTCAGGAACTGCAGGGCTACACCAGGTCCTTTTACTTGTCTATGGTGCCTTGTCAACCCCAATCCACCTTCTGCCCCTTTCGTGGCCATGGAAGGGGTCTCTAACTGCGCCAATACCCTCCCTCCCACCCACCGCAGCCAGCAGGCTTCTCAACCCTTTTGTGGCTGAGGGTGTGGGTCCTATAGACAACATGGGACAGGTGGCCAGCGGTCGGGTCAGTCTACTACCCCATGGCAGTCGATGTCTCCAAGCCTCTTTAGTCCGCCCTCAGACCATCATAGGCATCTAGTGGGAGGCAGGGTACACCATCACTTCCCCCACTAGTGGTCAGTTACATCAGACTGATGGGTACTCCAGATAGTCCAAAGGAGCTACTCCCTCCCCTTTGTGATAATCCCACCATCCACTAACGATCGGCTGATGGAGGACCATTCCTCCTTGCTCCGTCAAGAAGTGCAGGTTCTCTTGACCAAGGGAGCCATAGAGAGGGGGCCTGCATCAGAAGTAGGTTGTTGTTGTTATTCCCACTACTTTCTGGTGCCAAAGAAGGACGGAGGACTTGGTCCTATCCTGGATCTGCATCTTCTCAGCCTCTTCTTGAAAAAGGAGAAATTCAAATGCTCGTCCAAGTCTTGTCTGCCCTAGACCTGGGAGATTAAATGGTGGCTTTGGACTTGCAGTATGCATATTTCTACATCCCCACCTTACCAACCCACAGATGCTATCAGCGGTTCGCGGTAAGCCAAGAGCACTTTCAGTTTACTGTGCTACCTTTCGGCCTTACCAGCGCCCCTTGAGTGTTCATCAAGGGGATGGTGGTGATCACAGCTCATCTGCAAGGGTCAGGATTTCAGTCTTCCCCTACCTCGACTGTCTGTTGAAGGTGGGTTCGCCCCAGGCAGTTGTCACCCACTTTCAGACTACAGCGAACCTCCTGCACTCACTGGGGTTCAGTTTCAACATGCTAAAGTCGCACATGACTCCCTCTTAGTTGCTCCCTTTCATCTGAGCTGTTCTGGACATGGTGCAATTTTGGGCCTATCCTCCTGAGCTTTGAGTCCAGGATATTCAGGCTATGATTCTGATGTTTCAGCCTCTATCCTGGATTTTGATGTTTATGACTCTCAGGCTATTGGGCCTCACGCATCCCACTGGTGACACATGCCCGCTGGCATACATGGGCTCTGCAGAGGGACCTGAAGGCCCAGTGGGCGCAGCATCGGGAGAATCTCTCCAACAATCCAGATCTCGGAGGGAACTGCAAAAGACCTGCAGTGGTGGCTAACGAACTGCGGTTGGGCCAGTAGCGGACCCCTCTCCCTTCCTCAACCTGATCTAACGGAAGTGACAAATGCGCCACTGCTGGGCTGGGGCGGCCATCTGGGAGAGGTGGAGGGCAGAGGACTCTGAACTCCAGCGGAGCCCAAGCTCCACATAAACCTGTTGGATTTTAGGCAATTTGCTTGCCATTAAAAGCCTTTCTTCCTTCGATCAAGGGAAGGCTTGTGCAGGTGTTCACGGACCACACCACTGCCATGTGGTACTGCAACAAACAGGGCGGGGAAAGATTAAGAGGCCCTGCACTTCTGGACATGGATGGAACGTCGGTGCATTTCCCTGGTGGTTAGGCATCTGGCGGGATCTCTGAACGCCAGAGCGGACGAACTCAGCCGAAGATACCTAGCAGATCACGAATGGCGTCTCCATCCGGAGGTAGTGCAAGGTCTCTTTCAGCAGTGGGGAGAGCCTTGGTTAGATCTGTACGCCACCGCCAGAACACTCAATGTCAGCAGTTTTGCACGGTTGAGATTCCAGGTCGACTGGCTCGGAGACGCTTTTTGTCTTGAGTGGAGGTACGGCCTCCTGTAGGCCTTTCCACCAATACCATCCTGTCCAGAGTTCTGAAGAAGATCAGGAACTACTAAGCACAAGTCATTCTTAAGGCTCCAGATTGGGCATGGAGAGTCTGTCATCCTGAGCTGTTGAGCATGAGCATCGGCCCTCCAGTCAGGCTGCCTCTTTGGGAGGATCTTCTGTCACAGCAACAGGGCAGGATTCTGCACCTGAACCTGCGCACCTTTCACCTGCATGTGTGGAGATTGCGCAGTGACAGTTGACAGCTTTCAAACTTGTTGCCGAAGTCTGTGATGGTAGTCATAGCTGCCAAGGTTTCAGATTGCGTATGTGTGACATTTTTTTTGATAATTTCATTGTAATTATGAGTGACATTCAACAACTATGAGTGCCACTTTCTCGCTAACAGTATAATGTTACGCACACTTAGTACTAGAATGGCACAGCCTAGGTCCGACACCTGTTGCCGGGCGGAGCGGCAGGGAAACAATAAACTAAACGGACATTTCCTGCCTTAGCCAGCCTGCGCCTCCCTGGCTGACAACCAATCAAATTAATGGCATGATCAGATCATGATCAATTGACAGTCAGTCCAGGCTCTCTGCCACGTGGGACCCGAGGCCGACTATAGGATGTGAGAGTTGCCCCAGTGGGGAGCTTCTCCCTGTACAGTTCTCCAATTAGGCCTCTCTTTTACTGCAGATTAGACTAACCCAGTTTTTGGCATGTATTTAGAAGCTTTGTTTTGCATCTGGACGTCTACATCAGTTTGATACAATGGTTTGAGTACGGGGTGCTTTTTTACATTATAGGTGGGTGTATGGTTTTGTGTTTTCGGTCTTCAAATCTCTGAAGTTCATTTGGCTTGCATATGAGTTTCTGTGATAGCAGGATATTTCCACGTCATAATATATTGAGATTCCTATTCCTCCCGTTGTACACTAGCGCCATCTTGAGGCCTTTGAAAAACGTGCTCAACTTTTATGCGGCCGTCCAAGCAAAGCAAGAAACTGGAACTACACAGTTTTATTGCACTTTAGGACACCTTTCTTTTGCATGACAATCTCAGGCATTGTGGTAATGTGGGGAAATTACCACAAATGCGTTATCCAAGCGCGAGATACAACGGTGCTTGGCAGGGCTGGGTATTCTGGCACCCAGGCGTCCCTCCACCAAGTCGGTATATCACTGCCGTTGGGATATGTTTGTGTCATGATGTGCTTCCCACAACGTTAAACTTCTTTCTGTACCTTTACAGAAGGTTCTTTTGTTTGCCCTATCTTTGGCCCAGCAGGGCGCTACTATTGGCAAGGTTAAAGGGTTTCTTTCTGCAATCTCTGCATTCCTGTGGTTGCTGGACCAACTTCTCTTTCCAAATCCCCTGTTGATGCCAGATTCCTTAAAGGTCTGCAGCACATGTTTCCCTCCACGCCATTTATCATGCCTCAGTGGGACCTCAACCTTGTTCTCACTTTCATTATGTGCGCACCATTCGAACCTTTGCACAATTGCCTTCTTCGGCTGCTGCCTATTAAAACTGGCTTTTTCGTGGCCATTTCATTGGGGAGGAGGGTCAGTGAATGGCAGGCTCTCTCTCTGCACCCTCCCTACACCTCCTTTTACCCAGACAGACTGGTCCTCAGGACACATGCCTCCTTCCAAAGATTGTCGCTCCATTCCATGTAGGTCAGAGCATTAACCTGCCTACCTTATTTGCTCCGCCTCATCCCTCCAAAGAGTAAGAGAGACTCCACCATCTGGATCCAAAAAGAGCATTGTCGTTCTACCTTGATTGCACAAAAGATCAACTCTTCATGGGCTATGTCGTAGCCAAAAAAGTGAAGGCTCTGCAGAAGTAGACCATCTTGTGAAGGATCATCCTGTGCATTAAGACTGGCCAAGAAACAGTCCCTTGAGTGCTTGTGGGCTCCCTCTACCAGAGCCAAAGCTATGACCACTGCGTTTATTTATTTATTTATTAATTTATAAAGCGCCAGAATCGACCCCCGAAGGGGTATCTCTGCGCTCAGTACGGGGCACCTGAGAGGAGCTAACTGCTAAAAATCAGGAACAGAAAAGGAAGGTCTTGAGCTGTTTCCTAAAGAGGGAATATTCCGTGCACTGTCTGAGCTGCACAGGAAGCTTGTTCCAATAGCAGGGGCCTAAATAAGAAAGGGACTTCCCACCTTGTCTGGACCACTTGATTCTAGGCACTGCAAGGAGGGATTGAGATCCTGAACGAAGGGACCGCTGAGGTGTATAGGGAATAAATTTATCTGCAAGATAGATAGGGCTAGAATTGGACAAGGCCCTATGTGTGGTGCAACAAATTTTAAACTGTACTCGTTCTCGTATTGGGAGCCAGTGAAGCTGAAAGAGCAGAGGCCGAGAGGCTGTCCTAGGCGGGGCGTTCAGGATCAAGCGTGCCGCCGTGTTCTGAACAACCTGCAATCTATTAAGAGCAGCCTCATTAGCACTCAACAATAGGCTGTTACAGTAATCCAGGCGACTTAGAATAAGCGTCTGGGTTAGCGTCTTCCTGGATGAATCAGGAAGCAAGGGAAGGATGCGACGCAGTAGGCCCAACACATGGAAACAGGAGCCAGCTGTCTGTGCAGCGTGCTCCTTCATGGTGAGGGTCTGCTCCAGGCGAACACCCAAGTTTTTTACACAAGACTTGGGGGCGCGGTACCCAAATCTGTGGGCCACCAATTGGGGGTCCACAGAAGTTGAGCCTCCCCAAAAAGCATAATCTCCGTCTTTCCCACATTGCACTGAAGAAAGTTACTCCTCATCCACTGCGAGATGTTTCTCATTCCCATAGAGAAAGCAGCCTGTACAGAAGGTGTGAATTTTGCGAATGGAAAGAGCAGCTGGGTATCGTCAGCATAGGAGACTGGGATAAACCCGCTACTCCTTAACAGGTTGGCCAAGGGAGCCACATAGATGTTAAACAAAGTCCGGCTCAAACAAGAGCCCTGTGGTACTCCCTTGGACAACTCTGATACAGCGGAACGATACGGACCAAGGTTAACGGCCTGTGAGCGGAATGAAAGAAAACTCGTCAGCCACTGTAAAGCCAAATTTCTGAGTCCGATCTCCTCCAATCTCCTGAGCAAAATCTTATGGGAAACCGTGTCGAACGCGGCAGAAGGTCCAACAGCACCAGAATCATAGAGTGGCCTCTATCTAGGGTCATCCTGATGTTATCGGTGACCACTAGTAGGGCCGATTCTGTGCTGTATTTAGAACGAAAGCCTGATTGAGAAGAATCAAGACTACCTGTCCGTTCGACATAGTTGGAAAGATGGATGTTAATATGTTTCTCCAATAGCTTGCCCAGGAACGGAAGGAGAGAGATGGGACGGAGATTGGAGAACTCAGTTAGCGGGGCCTTGGTGTTCTTTCGGATAGGCATAACCTGTGCTGTTTTCCATTCCAGAGGGACCAGGCCTCCTCGCAGAGAGAGATTGAGGAGATGTGCAATGGAGGGAGACCGGTGACAGGCGAGAGAGATAGTAGTTTTTGCCGGAATACAATCCAGGGGATCCTGATTTAATTGAACGGATCAATGATTCTACCTCCACCTGCGTCACTGGGGGAAAGCTTCCCAATGATTGAGTAACTGTCAGCCCAAGTGCTTTGGGAATTGTAATCGAAGGGGGAAGATATCCTAATTGGATTATTTTATCATAGATGGTCTCAATTTTTTGTGTGAAAAAGGTGCTAATATCATCACACAATTTTTGTGTCGGGGCTATTAGGTTCTCGCCTGCTTTGGGATTGGTGAAGGACTGAAGTATGCGGTATAGCGCCTTGGGGTCATTATTAGCCTGGTTTAATTGTAGAGCTATATGAGCTTTACGTGCTGCCCTAATTTCCCCATGATACTTAGCCAAAGCTATATAGAACCGCTCCTTATCTTCCTCCACATGAGTAAGGCGCCACCGTTAGTGCGTGGCGTTCCTTTCCTGAACATTTGTCAGGCGGCGATGTGGGCATCACTGCACACATTCACAAAACATTGCTGCTTGGTCAGGAAGGTCTGTCATGACGGGCACTTCTGCCCTTCGGTCCTGCAGGACTTTTTGGTCTAATCGTGTTCTCAGACCCCCCACCCCTCTGGGAAGGGATTGATTGGGTATAATTTCTAAGGTAAGGAATATGCGGCTAGAAGTTTCTATCAGATGAACAAGATACTTATGTTGAGTAACGCCTTATCTGGTAGAGACTCTGTCTAGCCACAGATTCCTTACCGACCCTCCCATCCTTCCCACTCTGCGAACCAGTTAAGGTGTGGGGGACACCCTTTTCCAAGCCCTTGTCTTAGAACACCAATGGTCATTTTTCATCGTGGCTCCGCGCTGCTGGCGTGAACAGTCTCGAAAGTAACTAAAGTCAGCGTGCCGTGGTGGTGCTCATATAGGTACAGCGCACAGCATTTCTGGCACGGGCGACGTGGAGCCAAACAATGCCACCTATTTGCACGCAGAGGTGTTGCTTGAAAATCTTCTGGATCCAGTCTGATGCCTGTGGATATGCTAAGGTAAGGAACCTACGGCTAGATAGAATCTCTACCAGATAAGGCGTTACCGAAGTTAAGTAACTTGTTCTTATATGCATTTCTTCAGAAATATCATTTATGCTCGCAGAAATATTCACTTGCAGTACAACCCCCCCAACATGTGTGCTTCTTTACACCTGCTTGCAACCATTCTAATTACTTGTGGCGATAGGCCACATATTACACATTCAGACCAGAGTGAGGGACCCTTTTCTTCCTGGACAACTCCAGCAGGTTTACCTCCCTCGAATAACAGCTCTGGTTCTGCTAATGTACCACGTGGTTAATTCCAGTTTTAATTGTTGCTGATTTGAGCTATCCGGTATCTCTCTAGTTTTTCTTGTAGTTTTAGTGATTTTGTATAAATGTGCTGGTGAGTGCTTCACACTCTCCAGTGGCACCTTCACCCACACTGCTGTCCCCATTTTTCTTAGTGCAGGAATCTGTCCTTAGATGATATGAAAACGTAATCCTTCACCAGGTGATTTTTCTCATGCTCCACCTTTGACTGACCATTGTGTTCTATTTCAGCTGGCGTGAACAGGATTTCCTACTGGCCTGCAGATCCTGAAATAAGCTTGCATAATGAACTGGCCTGTAACAACAGCACAGAGGATGCAAAGCTTGATGCAAAAGCAGTGGAAAGACTGAAGTCAAACAGCCGGGCACATGTGTGTGTTTTGTTACAGCCCTTGACATGCTGCATGGTACAATTTGTCGAGGAAACCTCCATGAAGTGTGATTTTATTCAAATAATTGAGAAAACAATGCCTGGATTCACGGCTGACACTTTTTCAAAGTGGAGGCAAGAAAGGATGAAGGAGTTTGAAACTTTGTTTTTGATTTCAAATGAAGAGCACCACAAGCAGATACTGATGACCATTGGTTTGGAAAACCTGTGTGAAGATCCATATTTTAACAATCTCCGGCACAATATGAAAGAACTTGTCATTCTTTTGAGTACTGTGGCTTCCAGCGTACCCAACAGGCAAGATTTTGGATTTCACTCTTGTGAATCGCAACAACATAAAGACGTACACAGTCCTCGCTTGTCCCAAGAAATTACAAGGCACTGCATGATACAAGCCAGGCTCCTGGCGTACCGAACTGGTGAGTTACCAAAATAGTGGGATTGTTTGAAAAATATACAGTTTTTTCATGCATCCTATCACTCTTGAGAGGTCTGTAATGAGGAACGTGGTATAATCTGAAAAGCCAGCATTATCCTTTCATTCCAGTCAATAATCAATTGTTTGCACGAGAGTGGTTGTTCTGAGAGTATCTGAATTGCCATATACACATGCATTTGGGGAGTAGATCATCATAGTATTCTCAGAGTCTACAATAATAAGTTAAAAACAAATCATGGCAAGGGTTTAATGGGAAGACCTCTGCGGTTTAATGTGGTCTGCCCAAGATCCTGTATATCCTCAAGATTAATCCAACAAGACCTGAGAAGAGAGAATGGGGGACATCAAAATGACTCCTCCTGGTGCTTCTCTCTGGTTGCTTGAACTGTGTGTCATATTTAACCCATCCATGGGGTTGGCCTCTTATGTTTCAATGGACTTTTCCCCCAGCTTCATTGTTGGTCTCCTGAACCTGGTGTGGTTCAACCTTTGTTTTTTCCAATAGATAGACCTCTACTGAGTACCCTCTCTAGCTCCTCCACCTATATAATGGAGTTCCTCGCATCTTTTTGTCAGCGTTGTGGCAGCCCTCCATTCTATTTATCGTAAGTGCCCCTTCCTCCACCTACGTGGGCATGGCTCATGAAACCTCCCCAGGCCACCTGGCACACGTCCTTGCTGCCATTCCCCAGGACACTGAGCTCAGGTTTCAGCAATGCGGTGAATGGTGTCCTGCTTGGCTGCCACGTTCACCTGCAGCCCCACGTGCTGGGAGGGCCCGACCATCGGCAAGGGAGACATGTAGCAGCCTGTTCTACCATGCATCTGAAGGTCAGATAAGTCTCGTTAGTGGAGGGAATCCTTAAAATTCACCAATGAAGTAGTTCCTACTAGAGGTTTGTAGGTAGGCTGTAATAAAAAATCATTTCCAAATTGAAACCATATTTTTTTTTTTTAAAGATCTTTTTATTGCAAGTAAAGCAAACAAGATAACAGTGACAGTAAGCATCACACAATGTAGCACCAAGACACAGCCATATAAATTTGATCCCCTGTCAACCTCTAGAACCCTTCGCCCCCTCTCCCCCCACCCCACCTCAAAAAATTCACTGGACGGCATTAAGGTTTGTGTGCTCAAGACATAAAGCATCAAAACCAGTACTTTCAATAGGGGCACACAGTTCACTTCGTTGGTAATTCCATTTCCCCCATATTTTGGCCCATTGTTTGGAAGACCTCTGCTCTCATAAACCTCTCTCTCCACCAGGATGCACCAGTCTGTCTCGCTTCCAGTCACTCAGTTGCAATGCTAGTTCCGCCTTACACACCCACACAATATTGCGTTTGGCTACCATCAACCCAAATGTCATCCAGATCTGGTCCATACGGGTGTAATCAGTTGGCCCCAGACATTCAAAAGGCACCACTTCGCAGAGGCCTCCACGCTACTCCCACAAGTTCAGACAGGAAACCAATGACCCACAATAGTTTTGGACTACCGGGCAGCTCCATATCATGTGAAAAAATGTGCCCACTTGACTGCAGTTCTGAGGCACAGTGCAGTTGTTGCCCTGCCCATCTTCACCATGGTAGCGCATTCATAGTAGCATTTGTGTAGGATTTTTAGCTGCACGAGGCTGAACCTAGATCTTATTGCTACCTCCCGGGGGCATGCAAGGCATCAGGCCACTCAGCGTCCTCCAGGCCTTCAAGGTCTCGCTCCCAATGTTTCCCCAGCCTAGCTAAGGTATCAGGTGAGTTAATCATCAGTTTACGGTAAGTAAGGGAGATTGCTTTTTTGGTCATGTGATCATCTAATAATCTATCCTCGAACGGTGATGATTCAGGGGGGTCCTCTCCCTTCGGCAGTGCCTTCTGCAATGTGTGCCCTATTTGCAAGTATCAATACGTTTCAGTGGGTGCAAGTTGATACTCATCTTGTAAGTCCACGAACGGGATCACTCCTCCCTGTGTCCACAGATCTCGCACCCTGGAAATGCCAATAATGTCTCATTTGTTAAATCCCTTCTGCGTGCCCAGGACACCCAGCTTTGCAGTATCCCACCGGGGACTGGCCAGTGTTATCTTGTCTCACCAGCCTAAAGCATTCAGTGTTATATGCCAGAGGGTAACTGTGACTGCAGTGGGGTTCGAGAAGGACGAGGTGTGCGTTGCTCCATAAGTGGCCCTGAGTGGCATGACCTTTCTATCCATCCGATAGGCTGACTCCTCTTCAGGGAGATGGACCCAGTTATTTATGGTGATGAGCTGCGCCGCCCAATAATATTTCTGTCGGGCAAGGCAATCCTGCCATCATACCAGTTCCTCGTCAGCTTTTTAATGGCTATTCGCTCAGGGGCCCCATCCCAGAGTAATGTGCGGGTTTCACTTTCGATCGCTTGGAAGTAGGATGCCAGGACCGGGTAGGGTGTGTTCTGAAGCGCGTATAGGAATCTGGGTAGAGCCATCATTTTAAATAAGGCTGCCTTCCCAAGAAGTGACAGAGGCAGGGCTCTCCAGTGCTGGACATCCCTCTGCAGCCGCACTAGTGGCGACTCTAGAGTTTGAGTGTAGAAGACACCTGGGTCCCAGGTAATGTAAAGGCCCAAGTAGCAATACGAGCTGCACAACCACTGCGCAGCTGTGGTGCTTGCCTGTGAAGGAAGTAAATCAGGGATTTGTTCCAGTTGATGGTGTAGCCCCAGTATCGACGGAACATAACGAGTATGTGCATTATTTTGTTTAGTGTAAATACCAGGTCCGCGACGTAGAGTAGAATGTCGTCTGCATACAGGGAGTTCCTGTCCTCCCAGTCCTCAATCTACCTCAGTCCTTTAGTGATGGGGTCACTCCTAATCCAAGCTGCCAATGCCCCCAAGTCCAGGGCAAAGATCAAGGGGAAGAGCGGGCATCCCTGTCTTGTGCCGCTCCGGAGCCAGAACACCGTGGACGTGCCACTGTTCACTGTCATGTGAGCCAGGGGATCTGCGTAGTGGAGCCTTATTCATGTCATGAAGCACGGGCCAAAGCCCAGCTTGGTCAGAACCTCAAACATGAAGGACCACTCAACTGTGTCGAAAGCCATTCATGCATCAAGCGAGAGTGCAAGGGTGTCCTCCCGAATTCCAACTGCGCGACCGAGGACTCTATGAAGGGGCCGTGAATTAAGAGAGGTGTTTCACCCTGGCATGAAGCCGGAATGATCTGAATGGATCAATGACTAGATCACACAGACCAGTCGAAAAACCACTAGTTTTGCTTCAATTTTGACCTCAGCATTTAACAGCGAGATAGGCCGATACGAGGCACAGTCTTCGGGCGACTTTATGTATGACCACTATATTAGCCAACCTCTAGTCTCTGGGCAAAACACCCTACTTGCCGCTTTCCACTAATATTCGCCAGAGATGGGGAGCGACCTTATAGATTGTAAGCTTGTAGAGCTCAATGAGGAGGCCATTGGTTGCCCACAGCCTTGTCTCTCACCCGCTCCCCCTTGTCACTCAGTATTTCGAGCACCCACCAGTTTATCCGCTCCCTTTTGTCAAGCCAGGCCAGATGCTTCACAGCCCTATCACCCACCTCATAAGACGATGCTGAGTTGCACAGTGGTGGGCTCTAGCGGCCTCCATTGCAGTGTCTTCTGTTTAAGGGTTAAGTTGTGGTGTAAGTCCCCTTGTTCTGTGTCTGAGAGCTGGGATTCTATCTCTTGGATCTTCCGTTCAAGCGTCTCTAGGTGGGCCTTTTTTCCTTTTTATGTCTTGCTATCAACGAAAGACCCTGACCCCATATGACTGCTTTCTTTGCTTCCCACAGAATTTGCGCCAAGTCTACAGAGCCCACATCTTTGTCAAAGTATTTCTTAGTGGCTGCATGGAGGCCTGCGCTGATGCGGGACACCTTTGAGTACCAGGGACTAAGTAAAATTCGCTGATGTTGGCGTCATCCAGGCAGACCATAAACCGCCCAAACTGACGAATGGTCAGAAATACCTCTGGCTAGATGACTAACCTCTCTGAAGTGAGGAAGTTGGTGAGACAGGGTGAGAATGTAGTCTATGTGCAAGAGGCTACTTTAAACCCCCCAGTGAAATGTGTAGTGTTCTGCTAAGGGATTGTAGGCGGGCCTTGTGTCGACAAGGCCCAGGGCTCTCAAGAAGTTCGCAAGTGGACCATGGTAGGACCCAGTCTGTCTGGAAGGCCAGCGGACTTTGGTATCACAAAAGTCAGTATTAAAATCTCAGCCCATCAATAATTCCCTGTCCGGGAGGCAGAGGAGGAGTGCGCTTATGTCAGAGAACGCAGCGTCATGGATTCACGGGGACATATACCGAGATAATGTTGAGCGTTCTGCCCTCCCACTCTCCAGATAGTGCAACATACTCCCATGTGTGTCGGGCCAGGTGTTCTGTTTTGGTACGTGGCAAAGATTTATACAGAAGGATGCCCACCCCTCCAGAGCCCATGGTGTAACATGCGTGGGCCACCATTTTGTATCCCCATCTGTCTATTGCACGATAGGAGTTTCCTTGGAGGTGGGTCTCTTGGAGGAGATGTAATCACAAAAATGAGTACGGCAGCACAAGGAACGAGAAAAGAGAGATAGAAGATAGATTGTTTCCAATCCTACAGAAACAGTTGAGAGTCCAAAGTTTGGACATCACAGGACTTCTGCCAAGCTTGTGAGCAAAGTCATCCTTTATGGAAGAGGAAACCTCACACACATAATAGTGTCATGCTTCCTCATCGGCATCCTCTCCCCACCTTGGTAGGTCATTGCCACCAGGGCGGACTCAACCTCCTCAAAGACTTTGAAAACTACTGGACAAGGCAGGATCCAGACTAACTAAAAATACCTCGGTTTCCTCTGTATTTCACCTTTATTGGTGAGGACCCCAGGTATATCTAAAAACAAAGACGAGCGGGTACACAAAGGACAAGGACTCAGACCCGTCGCTTATCTGCCAACTCTCCCCCTGGAGGAGAGCCACATCTGGAAAGTGCCTCTTAAGGTATTGCAGTACTAGCCCTCTTTTAATCTTGTCCCCTAGCCCACTGACATTCCAGGAGAGCACTTTGAAGCTAGGAGCCTCTAACGTGTAAGCCATAGATACATGGTGACAAAGGGCAGTTGATGGGCTCGGAACGTAAGGTTACCTCCACAGCCATGGCCGCTCCCGGAGAACAATTTAACAGCTAGTGAAGCTACTGTAGTGACCATAGGTGTTTGTAGGTCCAGAGTAGTGTTGGATCCAATTGAGCCCTGGGACGGCCCACAGGTCAGAAAAGGGTGTCTATTGAGTGGGAGATGTTGTCAGTGGTGGTGAGCTGCAAGTGAACTGTCAGAACAAAAATACAACAAAAACTTAAATTGAGATCTCAACCCAATCCCCCCTCCCTTCCTCCCTACATTGCTGACTTGAAACTGCCCGCCTCCCAACTCTGCCGAGCACCTTTCGCCACAAAACATTATACAAACTTTAGGTGGCGGTGGTCGTTGCCAAGTGGTCACTCCTCCACACTCCTTTACCCCCCCCCCCACAGGTAATTAGGAGAAGTATTACCTAAGTCATATGCCAGTTTATAGAATCTTCATGCCTCCAACTGCGCTGGCAGCCGGCTACCAGATCAGGAGGCAAATGCCCGCATAGTCAAGGTGTACGTGCCGTACAGCACCCATATCTGGTTAGCGGGCAATTCTCGAATTCTTCGATCCAGTCCCCACCAAAGGCCTTTTAGGTTGTTGACCCCGTGGTCTAGTGGTTTGGTGAGTCTCACTGTTGTTGCTGATCATCTGACTCCAGTGATCTGTCCGGTGTGCTGGATGCACGTTGCTGTCGTATGGGTCGTGATTGATGTCTTGCGCCTCTAACCACCCTCCAGCCGTTCAGCCAGTCCCAAGCCTCATCTAGAGTTGCAAAATACCAGGTTTTTCGTCTGCCACCACTCGCAGCTTTGCTGGGAAGATCATGGAATACTTTATCTCTCGTTCCCTCAGGGCTTGTTTGACTTTAAGAAAGCTGCGGCGTGGTCTTTGGACTCATAGTGTGAAATCCGGGAAAAAAGTGATGGTTACGTTTTCATATCATAGCGGTGCACTATAGGCAGTCTGAAGTATAACGTTGCGGTCCCGGTAGTTGAAGATGTGAGCTATTATGGGGCAAGGACGTGCACCAGGTTTCGGCTGGGTACCAGGGACACGATGGGCTTGCTCAACAGAAACATAGTTTGAGAGGACACGGAGCTGTAGCTGTTTGAGAATGAGGTCTTCGACATAGAGATAATCTGCTGGCCCTTCCAGGGAACACTATTATACGAACATTGTTCCATCTCGAGCGCCCCTCGAAGTCTTCCAGTCTGGCCTCCAGGACGGTAGTGGTCGCTCGCAGATCTTTAACTTACCCCTTTAATGTGCCGTTTCTGTCCTGAGGGTGGCAATCGAATCCTCCGCCACCCAAGCCCCCATTTTGCTGAGATCTGCTCTCATTAGTGTAACCTTCGAAGTTATTAGTCACGTATTGAAAAGACTGAAAAGGAGACTTCTGGAGTGTTACCATTGCCAGCCTCACCATGATGGTTGAACTTTACTAAGAATGTGCAATCATTTTAGTTTTAGTTTTTATGAAATTGACCGTCTTTTCTCTTCCCCCACATAGAGAGTTTGATTGCTCTCTTCTGATAGAACCCGGGGACCACTGTGCCATATGGACACTGTCAGGACGGGAATGTCCCCTGCAAGGTGTACAGTTGTGCTCTCTATCTGCATGCCTGAACTGCATGTACCTGGGATCCTGGTTTTGATTTTTGGTCATGCCACTCACTAATCCCATGGGCGTGTGTTTACCTAGGCCTGGTCTTTGACAATGATAGGTTCTGAACATAGTTCTGAACTGGGAGAGATGCATCAAGAGCAACCTCATTGTGACAGAGGACTACCATCTGTGTCGCAGGTTTTATGCATAGAGCACAGTGGGGGAAGCCTACCATGTTTGATGAATAATGCTGTTAGGCCTTTTTACCCATAAGACATGAATGTACGCTTGCAGGCCCATTCATCTAAAGTTCTGCTGCTCACAATGTCTCCATAATCATAAATGTTGACATCCCATGCATTGTACATGTGCGTATGTGCTAGGATTGATAGTGTGCCATGCATGATTGATCTAGGCCTGCGGGCAGCTCCCTCCTAACAGTGAGGTCCCACTGCCGGGGGAAGGCCGAACGGAGCTCAGTGATGCTCCAACAAACTGGGTGAGAGACTAAGAGAGCCTAGACCTGAGAGACTGAGTGCTAAGATCAAACAGGGGTAGGGTTTGCATGAGCTACACCCATAGGCAGTTCTTGAACTCTCCACATGGGGGTGAGGGGTAGAAACCCACAGAAAGTGGTGAGGTCACAAGGACAGTTGTAGGGGTAACTGAGCTAGCCACAAAATGTCCCAGGAAGCATAACAACTCATGCCCGTAAATCTGGTATCCTTGCACTATTATATGTGTTGTAGAATTCATTGTTTCTGTGTAATAAAGTACTTGTCTTTTATACAAAGAGAAGCACCAAGCTGGACATTGATCTTATTGCTGGGGGTGGTGTTGATTGCTGAATTTGATGACCCCCACACTAACCTCCCAGAGAGGTCTGTGACTGTTAGCCATCGCGACCAAGGAGAGTCAAGTGTGGAATGGATTATACTTGGCCCTATTTGCAGAGCCATAGGAGGGTGCACCCCAGACAATCAGTCGTAATAGGCTTCACCCTCCACAGTTGTGGCCCTGTTGCCCTTGCCTGGCCCGTGATCTCCTGAAGAGGGTCTGACAGACCCTCTCCTTGGCAGGGTTAGAAAGAAAATATTGAAGAATTATGTGCAAGATCAGAGTGGTCTGATTACCTGCTCCACCTCTCCAACTAAAGCATGTGTGTGTGTTTTGCAACTGAGAAAAAAACATCAACTTTGACCATATCAATTGCATCTAATTAAAGATATTCAGGAATAAGTAAAAGAGGCCAAGATCTTTACAAAGCCGAATCTCCGAGGAGCACATCATGTTTTGAGAATAAAATATGACGATGAGGGGTGGACAGATTTTTGCACACTCTAAAGTCATTTTGAGTATGGCGTTTAGCACTTTAGGTTGTGTAATGCACCTGTCATTTTTCAACAATGTATGGATCACATATTGCTAATATTCTAAATCAATATATGGTTCTGTGTGTGTGTGTGTTTGTGTGTGTGTATATATGTATATATATATGTATATATATATATAGATATATATATGTATATATAGATATATATATAGATATATATTACCTACTGGCGGTCGCCAGTAGGTAGTTATAGTTAAAACCTATTTTCCATAGGAAAAGCATTTTTTATTTTCCCAATAACTTTGGCGTCGTTTGACGAATCTTCGCGAAATTTTAAAAACTAGTGGGGCGCTCTGGTCAGCTCCTGTCTTGAAAGTTTTGGGGTGATTTGCGGAGTGGGGGCCGAGAAAAAAGGGGGGTCCCAAAACGTGTTTTCCCCATGTTATTTTCCATAGGAAACTTTAGACACGGCTACAGCCCGAACTGCTGAACGGAATTATACCAAATTTCGCAAAAAGGTAGCCCTTGGTTCAGAAAGAGTCCTTTTTGTTAAATGGTGTAAATACGTTCAGTAGTTCCTGAGAAATTCAAAAAATAGAGGTCGAAAAATCAATTTCCCATAGGAAACTTTAGACACGGCTACAGCCCGAACTGCTGAACGGAATTACACCAAATTTGGCAAAAAGGTAGTGCTTGGTTCAGAAAGCGTCCTTTTTTTAAAATGGTGTAAATCCGTTCAGTAGTTGCTGAGAAATTAAAAAAATAAAAGTTTCGATATATATGGACGTGGTGGCTTCGCGAACCCTCCCGACCACGGGCTTCACTGTGATTGGCTGCCAACACTCCAAACCAGGAAGTGTTGGCAGCCATCTTGTGACTCGGTAGAACCGAGACACAAGAAAACAGTAAAAACAAAGGTGAAAAACAAGAAAAGGGGGCAGGGTAGAAACACCCTGACCCCCTTGGCCTGCTCAGGGGGTACCACAAGGACCCCCCAGGGCCAAAAAAAGCATAAAAAAAAAAAAAAAAATCGGCGAAATTCGCGCTGGGGTCGCGAATCCCACCGAATTTTTTTTTTTAAATGAAGCGCAGGCTCCCGCGCTTCATTTAATTGAGGCCCCCGTGTGGGCCAGGTCCCGGGGGCATTGGCAAAAAATATTAGCGGGGGCCCCCGCAGCCCCAGGGACCGCCACGTCCCCGGGGCTATGTTTATAATATGCGGGAGGGCACATAGCCCTCCCGCAGCCCCGGGGACCGCCACCCCCGGGGGCTTGTTTTAGTTTAAAAAATTAAACCTGTGTGGGGGGGCACGAGCCCCCCCACACGCCCCGGGGACCGCCACTTCCCCGGGGCACTAAAATGCAAATGTGGGGGTCCTTTATGGACCCCCGAGCCCCGGGGACCACCACCTCCCCGGGGCTATGTAAATAAAGGGAGGTGGGCTGCACGGCCCCCCTCCTGGAGCCCTTGATGGCCCTGGGGACCGCCACCCCCCAGGGCCGGCTCCTGCAGTGTCCCGGGATGCCCACCCCCGGGACACTGGTGTTTGCTATGACAGGGCGGGAGCATGGCTCTCACCCTGTCATAGCAAACTCTGCTTTGGATTTTGGAAGCGAGAGCAGGTTTCCTGCTCTCGCTTCCAAAATCCAAAGCAGATTGGTTTTCCACACGGGGAGCTGCATGTCAGCAGCTCCCTGTGTGGAAAAGCAATGCCGGCTCCCACAGGAGACGGGGAGCCGGCGGGACCGTGGGGGATTGGGGCTCACCCCACGGTCCCTAAACATTTGGGCATGCCCCGGGGGATGGAGTCCCCGGGGCGAATGTAAATTATTGAAAGTAGATATTTTTTTTGGAAAAAAAATTGGAGTCGCGACCCTAGCGCGGCGCTCAGCGCGGCCCCTAGTGTGCACGCGATGGGTGCGCGGCGCTCAGCACGGCCCCTAGTGTGTACGCGATGGGTGCGCGGCGCTCAGCGCGGCCCCTAGTGTGAACGCAATGGGTGCGCGGCGCTCAGCGCGGCCCCTAGTGTGAACGCGAAGGGTGCGCGACTTCTGTATAATAATTAAAAAAAAAATGAATATAGTTTTCCTAACTAAAAATTATTCACAATTTTCTTTAAAACAATATATATATGTATATATATAGAAAATAAAAAAGCCATAGCATTGAGGTACATTAGATTTACAAATTTTCATTTAAAAAACCTTTGAAATTCACTGAAAAAACCATAGGTTTCAGGCACGTTATAGTTAGAAATTAGCATTTAAAAAACCATAGAAATTCACTGAAAAAACCATAGGTTTCAGGCACGTTATAGTTAGAATTTAGCATTTAAAAAACCTTAGAAATTCACTGAAAAAACCATAGGTTTCAGGAACGTTATAGTTAGTTGGACATTTCACTCGTACAAAACCATAGAAATTCCGGCGTTATAGTTAGTTCACCTAACTATAACTCGCGCCCCCGCAATGCACTGCTGATGACGTCACATATTACATCATTCATCCTCTCCCTCACCAAAGACCCCACCACTGCCAAACTCAACTTCCAGAAAGGAATGCAAGACGTCGCAGTCTGGATGACCAACAGCTGCCTGAAGCTCAACGCCGAGAAGACAGAAGTCCTCGTCCTCGGTACCACCCCTTCTGCATGGGACAGCACCTGGTGGCCGACCGCCCTCGGAAGCCCACCTACCCCCTCAGACCATGCCAAGAACCTCGGCATCGTACTCGACTCATCACTCTCCATGAACCGACAGGTCAACGCCGTCACCTCCAGCTGCTTCAACACCCTCCGCAGTCAAGGAAGGCAGTCACCCACGCACTCATCACCAGCAGACTGGACTATGGAAACGCACTCTACGCCGGCATCAACAAGTCCCTACTCCGCAAACTCCAGACAGTACAGAACACCGCCGCCAGACTCGCTCCTCGGCATCCCCCGACACGAACACATCAGCCAACACCTACGAAGTCTCCACTGGCTCCCCGTGGAGAAAAGAGTCACTTTCAAAATCCTCACTCACGCCTACAAATGCCTACACAACAACGGACCCAAATACCTCAACGACAGAATCAACTTCCACGTACCCAAAAGAAAACTCCGATCTTCCAACCTCGCACTGGCCGAAACCCCGCGCATCCACAGAGCCAGAGCAGGCGGAAGATCCTTCTCTCACATTGCAGCCAAGACCTCGAACGAGCTACCGGCAGATATCAGACGCGCCCCCTCCCTGAACACCTTCAGGAAGACCCTCAAGACCTGGCTCTTCGGCTAAACAGATCTGCGGACCCCCCCCCCCCCCTCAGCGCCTTGAGACCCTCACGGGTGAGTAGCGCGCTTACAATTCCCTGATTGATTGATTGATTATGACACCTGTTGTTTGTTAAGAAGACCTTGTGGAACCGTCGAGCTCGACGCAAGGAAATGCAGAGGCAGAGCATAGAAGACACCCCAGAAATCTTCTGAGAACAAGATATCGAACAAGAGGAAATGGAAGCGTCAGCAACCGAAGAAGGAGAGACCTTCTCTATTCAAGATTCCGACTCCAAACTTGAAATTGAACTGAAGTCCCATAATCTTGTGGCTGGTCAAGGTGCCGTGAGTACCCAAACCTTTTTGCCCACACAATAATCTGCTTCAACCAAACAGAAGGCTTCCGGGTCACCACTGCCACTGTCACCACTGCCATTCTGCTTAGAACGTCCACCCTCCGGCTCTGCACTAAAAGCACAAATGAAGACTTCCGGCTCGATCCCGAGCCAAGAATCGACCTCTTCAGCTCATAAACCATCGTTTCCGAAAGAGAAAACCGCTTCGGTTCTGAACATTTTTGCACTGAAACAGAAATCTGCTCCTCCAATGCTTCCGGAGCTCTTCAAACAATGCAAGAAAGGACATTGCTACCAGTTCCTTGCACCCTATTCCTCATTCTCCTCCACCACCATGTTCAGCGGTACCCTTAGCATCTTATTCACTTGGAAACCCTCTAAACATCACGCTGCAGCGTTCTCCTCACACAGATGCAGATGTAGGGGGGGATGATCCTTATAAAGCACCACCAGACCCATGACAGGATTATGATGTAGACCCTCCAGGAGACACAGATCCTGATCTCTATCCTGCAAAACCCTCACCTCCTAATAACACCTCATATCAAGAGCTCATAGCCAGGCCAGCTGCATACCATGGAGCCACTTTACATAAAGAAGCCTATTTGAAACATTAGGGGCTACACATAAAACATCTATCCCTCCGAATGTTAAAGGGTATGATGTGCCATGCAGAGGATACTTTTAAGGACCCTGCAGGCACAAGCATTATTACACCTAGGGTTGGCAAAAAGTACAAACCACACCATCTGACCTAATTTTTATTAGGGGTCAGCTTACACCAGATTCCTTGGTAGTGTCTAATGCTCACAAAAGAGCAAATTCCCAGACATCAGCTGATGCACCACCTCCAGACAAAGACTCTAAATTAATAGCTGCCTCAGGCAAAAGAGTTGCTGCACAATCAGCCATTCACTGGCGTATAGCTAATGCACAGGATCTGCTTGCCAGATATGACAGAGCCCACTGGGACAAGATGGAAGAATTACTCCAAAACCTCCCAGAGGAGCACAGCAAAAAAGGACAGGACTTAGTGCAGGAGGGAAATTTAATCTCTAACTCCTCCATCAGGTGTGCACTAGATGCTGCTGATACCGCGGCCAGAGGAGTTAACACCAGCCTCCTCCTTAGAAGACACGTAAGGCTGCGTATTTCTGGTTTTAAACCAGAAGTGCAACAGACACTATTGAATGTCCCTATTGATAGAGAACATCTCTTCGAGCCACAAGTGGACAAACATTAGAAAAGATGAAAAAGGATACTGAAGTGGCTAAATCCATTGGAGCGCTTCAGACACCTTCTAGTAGAGGCTCCTTTTGCCGCTCCTTTTATATGGTAGGTTCAAAAACCACCTCCACAGATGCATCCACATCTTCATACAGGCCACAAAGTCAATCCTCCCCCTCTAGAGGATTTTACAGAGGCAGCTATAGGGGTAACAACTCCAAAGGTCGAGGTAGATGCACATCAACCCATACCTCTCCATCTCCCAACAAGCAGTGACTTCATAAGAATCCCCCCCAATCATCCTACACCTGTCGGGGGCGACAACAACAGTTTCTTCCCACTTGGCAGTCAATAACATCAGAGACGTGGATGTTGGACATTATCCAACATGGTTATTGCCTGGAGCTCTCCAGCAATCCTCCCAATATCCACCTCGCACTCACAGGTTCTCTCCGGAACATCAACAACTGCTCAAACAGGAAGTACAAGCTCTTTTAACAAAAGGAGCTATAGAGCCAGTTACAATACAATATTAAGGGTCAGGGGTTTACTCCCTCTACTTCCTAATTCCCATAAAGGACGGCTCTCTACGGCCTATTTTAGATCGCAAGCCTTTAAACCTCTACATACTATCAGAACACTTTCATATGGTCACACTTCAACAACTGCTTACACTCCTACAGCAAAGTGACATTGTCAGCACTAGATTTAAAGGACGCATACTTTCACATCCCTATATACCAAGCACATCGCAAATATCTCAGATTTGTAATAGTAGAGAAGCATTATCAATTCAGAGTCCTCCCATTCAGAATCACTTCCGCACCCAGAGTGTTCACCAAATGCTTAGCTGTAGTAGCAGCTCATCTAAGAAGACCACAAATTCATGTCTTCCCATATTTAGATGATTGGCTCATCAAAGCTAATACATACCACATATGTCAACAACACAATCAAATTACCATACATTTTCTACATCTGCTGGGATTTACAGTCAACGCCTAAAAATCCCATCTTCAACCTTCACAGCTGCAGCTGTATCTGGGAGCTATGCTCAACACTCAAACATGTCTAGCCTATCCAAATGCAGCCAGGATTTAAAATTTTCAAACAGTGCTACCTCAATTCCAAAGCAATTAGTATCTAACAATCTGAACTTTGGTGCGACTCCTAGGGATGATGGCATCATGCAATGCCATAGTGCCTCATGCAAGACTGAACATGAGTCCTCTACAGGAATGCTTAGCACGTCAGTGGACTCAATCACAGGGTAAACTACACAATCTAGTGTTGGTAGACAGCCGCACCTATCGGTCTCTGCAGTGGTGTAACACACAAACCTTATCAAAGGGGTGGCCCTTTGTCGACCCTGTCCCATAGATCGTGCTAACAGTGGCTGCATCCCTCACAAGATGGGGTGCCCACCTACATCATCTTACAGTTCAGGGCCTCATGGATCCCAAACACCAGGATCTCCACATCAACTAACTAGAGCTTCAAGCTTTTTACCTAGCGCTGAAAGCATTTCTACCTCACCAAACAGGCAAGGTTGTCCTAGTCCAGAGGGACAATATGACAGCCATGTACTATATACAAAAACAGGGTGGGACACACTCTCTACATTTATCACGCCTCTCTCAGACCATTTGGCGTTGGGCAATATATCACAAAAACCAACTGCTAGCAGAACACCTTCCAGGGATAGACAATGAGTTTGCCGACCTGCGGCACAAGTCCACCAGTGGGAACTCCACCTCAAGCCCTCCTCCCATACTTCCACAAGTGGGAGTTTCCACAAAGACTTCTTTTCGATAGCAGAGAACACATAATGCTTAAACTTTGCCTCCAGGTTCCCACATCCTCTATCTAAAGACAGTGCCCTATGGAAGAATTGGTTGGAATATTTGCCTACGCTTTTCCACCTCTCTCTCTTCTAACATTTATGGCTCGGAAGCTTAGGCAGATGTCTCTCACCCTCATTCTAGTGGCTCCCATTTGGGCTTGTCAACCATGGTTCACCACACTACTAGAACTTTCAGTAGTTCCACAAACCTCACCCATAACCATGGCGAAATTAGACACCCAAACCCCAAGGAGCTCAACTTAGCGATTTGGTTCCTGAAGTCATAAAGTTTAGATATCTAAATCTACCACGAGAATGCAGGACTACCACTAGAGCGTGCTATGCAGCTAAATGGAAAAGGTTTGTTATTTATTGTAATAACCAAACAATTTACCCACTAAATGCATCTCTACAAAACATTATTTGTTATCTCTTGCATCTACAACGCTAAGGCCTTGCCTACACCTCCATATGTCTACACCTTGCAGCTGTGGCTACCTATCTTCAAACCAGACCACACTTACCTTTATTCAAAGTACCAGTAATTAAAGCTTTCATGGAAAGCCTTAAAAGAGTGGCACCACCAAAGGTCCCACCTGCACGGAACCTTAATATTGTTTTAACAATACTTATGGGTCCACCTTTTGAACCTTTACATAACCTTTACATAACTGCTCCTTCCAATTTCTCTCTTGGAAGGTTGCTTTCTTAATTGCTATCACCTCACTAAGACGTGTGTGAGCTTCAGGCACTAACCGTAGAAGAACTATTCTTCCAGATTCACAGAGATAGGGTGGTTCTTTGTACCAACGCAAAATTCCTTCCAAAGGTGGTGTCAGCTTTTCATATTAACCATTTGGTTGAGCTACCCGTTTTCTTCCCTCAACCAGATTCCGTAGCAGAAAGAGCTCTTCATACATTAGATGTCAAAAGAGCATTAATGTAATACAAAGAACAAAAGATTTTCCCAAAACAAAATTTGTTGTTGCTTCTGGTCCACCCCCCCCACCCCCCACACACACACACACACACAAGGGAAACCTATCTCAAATTCTGGCATTTCTAGATGGATTGTTAAATGTATCTAAACATGCTATATTAAAGTCAAAAGGACTTTGTCTAAACTTCAGAGAGTTCATTATACTCGTAAAATAGGAACATCTATGGTTTTTTAGGTAACATTCCTATAGCTGACATTTGTAGAGCAGCTACATGGTCTACACCACACACATTTACCAAACATTATTGTGTTGATGTTAGCACGACAGCAAGCTTATGAAGGACAGGCAGTGCTACACTTTTTCAACAACTGCAGCTCCCACTGGTTAGCCACCGCTTTGGGATAAGTACTGCTATACAGTCTATGCAAAGCATGTATATCTACAGCACACATGCCTTGAGCAGATTGTTACTTACCCTGTAAGCATATGTTCTTGGCATGTACAGCTGTAGATTCACATGAGCCCTACCTCCCCCGGACACCTATGGTCGTTGCAGTTCCTATTTACATTTCCACATGCATGGACATCTCTGTACTTACACTTACTTACTCCATTCTCACCCTCTTGTGGGAAAACAATCTTAACAGTGGAGTCGATGCCCAAGGGCACTATCACCAAGAGTAGGAATCACCTTACCTCGTGACTCGAAAGACTTCTGTGAAGAAAAACAAGTTGCAAACATCCGGACCCAACACTAGATGGCAGGAGTATGCAAAGCATATGCATCTACAGCTCTACATGCCAAGAACAGATGCTTACAGTGTAAGTAACATAATCCATATTCTACTTCGCTCACATCTTGTCTGATTGTGAGTAACAGTACTGAGAAAGAGAACTTTGCGCAGTGACAATGGCTTGTTTGGAATAAAGGTATTTTTTGAACTGATATAAAGAACCTTTTGTCCTCAATACGATTATGGAAACCTAGAATGTCCTGTAGAAATAGTTGTCAAGCCAGATGGGAATACTTTTTTGCACAATACAATTTCTGTATAATTTATACTCCTGATCAAAAAATCTTCTTGCTGATGCTCTATCTGGCGATATCCTTAAAGTGAAGTGGTAAATTAACAGACTTTCATTCCATCCCATTGTATCGTAGGAGAAGTTCAAATCTTCTTGCAAATAATTTGTAATCTACATGATGCAGTGGATCCTGAAGAGCTAGATACCTATAAAATACCAAGAATGCAATACATTGACCTCTGCTTTTTGCAAGAATCCTTCCTCATCTGAACAAGAGAACTTCAATTTGAAGTCTTGCGACTATAGCATGACTGCTATTGCCGGCCATTGTGGAATTATTTCAACCTGGGAATTGGTTCTTAGTTAATTTTGGTGGCAATATGTACAAAAGGATGTTGAGCAGAATATTGGGGCAGATGTACGACGTTTTTTGCATGCGCAAACGGGTTTGCGAACCAGTTTGCGCATGCAAAAACCAATAGGGGTATGTACCATTCCAAAATAGCGAGTCGCAATTTATTTGCGACTCGCTATTTTGGAATCGCGAGTCGCTATTAGGAAGGGGCGTTCCCTTCCTAATAGCGAGCCCAACCCCATGTACAAATGTTTTGCAACCGCAATTGCGGTCGCAAAACACTCGCAGATTACCACCCTCTTCAAGAGGGTGGTAATGGGGTCGTAAAAGGGAAGGGGTCCCCTGGGGACCCCTTCCCCTTTGCAAATGCAGGGGAAAATATTTTTTAAGGGCTGGCAGTGGTCCCAAGGACCACTGCCTGCCCTTAAAAAATTAAACAAAAACGTTTCATTTTCTATTTTTTTTTTTTTTAAATGCATCCCGTTTTCCTTTAAGGAAAAGGGGCTGCATTTTTTTAAAAAAGCTGCTTTATTAAAAAGCAGTCCCAGACATGGTGGTCAGCTGAGCCCAGCAAGCCACCATCCCTGGGAGGGCTGGCATTCCCAATGGGCTCGCAAATTGCGAGAGGCTCATTAATATTAATGAGCCTCGCAATTTGCGACCCCATTGGGAATCGCAAAACAGTGTAATAACACTGTTGTACATTCCATTTAGCGCCTTGCAATTTGCGACTCGCAACTAGTCGCAAATTACGAGGCGCTATATGAAAGGGTCGTACATCTGGCCCATTGTTGCTTGTCCAATCTGTGACCAGGGAAACTTTTTGGATACCTTCACCTTTGCCTGTTTCTTCCAAACCCCAGCTTACCATTTCTCCTGAATTCATAATAGAATAGCCTCAATCTCGAGTCTTGATGTTGACTGGTAACACCTTTTCAATTTTCTCCTTTAACCTAAATTCATTCAAGAGCTATGATGACTATCTGCTTTGTGACCGACCTCTTTCGCCTACATGACTTACCCCACACCATAATCTCTGTTAGGAGTACTCTCTATATTTCACGATTCTGGAAAGCCCTTTTGTAAAATGTTAAAGATCTATCAAGATCTGTCTTCTGATTACATGCACAAGCTAATGATCAAACCGAACTAATTGAGCAACATCTTGACTAATATATATGTTGTCTTGGGAGAGCCACACGAAGTGATCAGCTCTTATTTAGCTATCATGGAATTCTTTTACAATAATGCTTGTTACAGTGCAACAAACGTTGTGTTGCACGCTTTGTTTTGCTGCTTGCTGTTTATTGTATTTCATTTATTGATATATTCTAATACATACTTATCACTTATAAATGCGTGTTTCATTAGTATTTATTGCACATGTTTAATATGTAAAGCTTTGCTTTATTATAGGCTGGCAGTGCACCAAATGCTCCTTTTATGTATCCGTGTGAATTATATGTGGTACATTTCAATAAATGTGCAACAGATTTAATAATTCTTCCATTTTACATCACTGAATACTAGTTTTGGCCTTCCCATAATATTTCGAAAAGAATATTTAAGTGCGATGTGAAGGCATCTTTGGGTAGAGACACCTTTAGATTTTCTTGAAAGTTTCAAGCTAAACACACTGTACTTGCAGATATCTTAGCTGAAGGCAACAAGCTGGTATTGCATGTGTTTCCTGGGCTTTCACAGTGCGGAGCTGCGACCTCGGATATCAGAGCCCAGCAGTCCATAGAAAACAGCTAAATCTTGCAACAAAGATAGGTGTGAAAGGACATTTGAGAAACCTCTGAAGGCACTTTTGTGCCGAATAAGTTTAGCTAGTGGCTACAAGGGATAGGGTTTTACCGTGGATAGGTTTCTCAATCAATGCTTTGATTTAATGAATACCATCTAGTACAGCCCGGGGGGGCTTTCCACCCTCCTGACCTTTACATGTGGCCCCTTGGTAAACAGCAGCACTAGGCTGCTGTTTACTTGACAGAACACTAACATTCAAATATATCTTTATTCGGAAACAAAAGTGTCCATAAATGTACCTTTTAAAATCACAGAGAAACATTAAAAACTGACATTTCATGTAAGATATTAATTATGTTTAAAAATATATGTCCTTGGGCTTTAATCCAGCTATTAGTCACTACTAGTTTGTGTTCATTGACATGCGAGCCCAAACTGCTGTTTTCAAAAATGTGTCCACAGAAAAAATGCTTTCATCATCAATAAGTTGAAGCAACTTACTATATGCTTTTCTAAAATCACTAATGGCAAGCCTCTTAATTAGAGGAAGTAAAATCCTTTTAGTATAAATAGAATAAAAACCACAAAAGAATAAAAGATTTAGCAGCGTTTGGCCTGAGCTTCCATTACATGGGCAAGGGATGGTGTCCAAATCTTCCTAAATCCTAGGGGGAAACATAACATGTATTTAACAATACCTGCCCTAAAACGAAACAGAAATTTTCTCTCCCATCACCCTATAGGTTTTGTTAGATACATAGCAATTGATCTGTCCACTCCTAAATTCAGCTACACTTGGCTTTAGAACCTCAGTTGCCAGGCTCTGCCTGAAGGGATTTTTACAGAGCTGCTTGAAGCTCTTTTTTTTACTAATGGTGGGTGGTCCTTTCAGGTTTTCAAACCTACCTTCCGTATACGAGATTCCACGGTTGCCAACCATGGAATGCTCTTGCCTTTTTCACAGGCAAGACAATCTAGAATAATGTCTCTAGTGAGACTTGCCTCCGTGTTCCTCCATACTGCTAGCCATAGTAGTGGTGGGCTAACATGTATATAATCTTCGATAAAGGGGATATTCAATTCATTATGGGAGATAAAATTGGAGGTAGAAATAGGGACCCCTAAAACCTTTCTGCATAACTTGTTTTCTTCCACTTGGATTGAATTACACTTACCTCTGCCCCGTATGTAGCTATTGGTCTACACTGCATTTCTGCAGGAGTGGGAGAAGAGCTCCTCCCCTCCTTGCTTGTGGTAAATTCAACAGCGAGTTAATCCTAAATATGAAAAAGTGCAGGTGCATTTTAGAGAGGACTCCCCCACTTTAAGTGACTCCAAATGTGGTTTCTTTGGACCACAAGTCATTATGTACGATGTATTAAAATTAGTTAGTAGATCCAAGGATTTAATCAAATTTACAAAACCATACACTAACTGTCATAGGGCCCTTGGAGTATGCGCCATTAGTACTGCATCATCAGCATATAGCAGTGATGGGGAAAGGAGCCTTTAACTTTAGGTACATCGGGTGTAGCGGTGAGTAAAATTGGGTGAAGCTCATTTATATATATAATAAATAAATAAAAGTGGGGCTTAAACACATCCTTGTCTCACGCCCCTAAAAATTCCAATTGCCCAGACACCGCCCCTTCAGTGTTTATTCTTATTCTGGCTTCCATGTCTGTGTGTAAATAAGCTATAAAGTGCACCAGTGCTTCATTCATACCAAGAGTAAAAAGAGTGGACCACAAATTCGAACGGTTTATAATGTCGATTCGCTGTGGTCAGGGCCTATGAATGCCAGATATATTGGGGAGTTTCCCGATCAGTAAATTACGATTGAGACACTGCTCTACAGTGCCAATCTTAGATCTGAAGCCATACTGACATGGGTAAAAAATTGACTTCTCGTTTGCCCATTCTTTTATCCGATTATATAGGGCCTTTCCCAGGATTTTTAATGTTGTAGGAATTAATGTGATTGACCTATAACAACTTGGTTCTGAACGGTTTCCCTTCTTAAAGATAGGGACTATTATTGATGTTGACCATGTACTTGGTAAGGGAGCGTGTCCTAAGCTGTTAAAACATTCAATAACATCAGAGCCCAGAATTCTGGGTTTTGTTTGAAGAGATCAAACGGTACCCCGTCAGGGCCTGAGGCCTTTCCGCCAATACTCTGGTTTATAGCCTCCTCAACTTCCCCCAAGGTTAGCTGTACTGGGGTGATATTTGTGGTGGTTATGCATTCAGAGTCTGTGGAGACTGGTGCATAGATGTTTGAGAAGTACTGTTCCCAGGCCTCGCTAGTTATGTTGCAATTAATCTTTGCCTCTGCCCGCTTGCACTGTTTCATTTCTTTTACTGCTGCCCAAACAAATTTGCTATTCTTATTCTTGGCAGACAAAGCTAGGGAGTCCCAATTCTGGTCCAAGACTTCATTTTTTCTAGCTACAGTTACTTGCTTATAGATCTTCCGTAGACCTCTCACATCTTGCATGTTCCTGGGGGAGGCCTTAAGAGCCTGACGTAATTGGCGATTAGCAATGGAACACTCCTGGCTAAACCATTTTGATTTACTACTGTGAGGTTTTATGGGTCTCATAAGCTCTTTCCTAATAAGGGGGCAGAGCTATTCAAAGGCCGTGGCCGCTGGGTGGGCCATATGATCTTCGCTAAGGCATGCCATAACCACAGGGAGATTCTCTCTAATAACTTTCTGGAATATGGTTGCAAGTGCAACTGACCTCCATATTAATCTAAGACCATCAGATGAGGGTTCAAGGCTGCCTGCTCCAATTTCCATCAAATACTGTGGTTTAGCCGGCGGGGAAAGTACCACCTGAATTGGGTTATGGTCTCCAAAACCAGAAGCAATAACTTTCCCTGATAGCAGCAAACCCTCCAAATTGGGTGATACAAAGAAGTAGTGAATTGTAGACGTGTAGTCTCGTCCCCTAAAGGTAGGTAATGCCTCTGTGCAATTGCCTAAAACATCCATAACATTGTCTAGTTTGCAAGTAGTCAGCAATGAAGCCAGCTCAAGTCCTCTGTCACCAGATCTGGTCTGTACACAAGAAGGGGTGTTGATGAAAAAGGTAGTGTTCAAGGAATGGGAGTGAGTTCTTGCAGAACTCAGCCCAGCATTGAAATCGCCACCCAAGCAGAAACCCGCCAATTGACAGCTGTCGCCTACGGTGCTCTGTAAAGACAAAATGTATTCAAACAAAATTGGGAATTTAGCATTCAGCACATTTAACAGTTAGGGCCGCAAAAGTCCTCCTGCTCTTTTAACATGTTTCGCACACACTGGGGTCTACAGAAATCAATAACAATACAATCTCCCTCAATGTCTTTGTTCAGCTGACCTAACCACCCAACCCTCCGCACCATCAATATTTCATTGCATCTTGATGGGTTAAAATGTTTGTTTAATTAGCCAGTCCATGCATTTGTTGTGGAGTTCCCCCCAGGTTTCACTTTGGGAATTCCTCAGCGGAGGCACACTGGCTAGAACCATTACATAGGGGCATGCTGCAGGTCATAAGCCAGTTGATCCTTATTGGGTGCATACCTTATTGCAACCGAACGATGGTATGTGCGGTTGTAAGTGGTGGAGGATTCGGGCCTTGCCCCACTATCAATGCTAGGTATTAGTTCCTTTTGTGTAATGCTCTTAGCAGTTGTGGCTACACCATTCCCTGCTATATTTTGCTTGGCAGGCTGAGCTATTCTGCAGTGCTCGGACGGTGCTGCATCGGTTGGCCGCCTTTGAAGATAAATTTGGGGTCTGGGATGTAGATGCCCTATTAGAGGTAGATTTCGGGGAATGGTCATGCGTTGTGCTGCCCCTGTCCTCGTTCCCCACCATTAGGCGATTATGGATTGCATCCAGGCTCTTCTCCATAGTGACCAGACGCTCCATCAATGGCTTAAGTTTGTCATCAAGAATGGTTTTCAGTCTTGAGGAGTATAGTTAAAAAACGGGGGATCTACATGCGGGCCAGCAGTTGTCTCACTGCCCGAGGTCAGCGCATGGGGTAGATGTTAGGTTGTAGGGTAGGGGCTGATGCAGACTGTACTGGCTGTACCCAAGTAAGAAGGTGATTGTTGGTACTGGCGGCTCGACACAGCTGCTTACCAGTGGCTCTTTTTCTCTTTACTGCTAGTGCAGTAGGGGGGCAATAATCCATCAATGTTGTTGCAAGGTCGGAAGGAGCTGGATTATTACCAGAATCAGTGCTTATACTTAAAGTAGGTGTCCTATGCTGCAGGGGAGTCATTTCCTTGGGTTTAATTTTGCTGGGCAACTTTCCACCTTCAGCTCGGAGCATTGGCGACCTCTCACAGTCCAATGATAATCTACGTTCTATTAATTCCATCTCATTGGAAATTATCCCAACAACTCTTTCTAACACGGTGTCAATAGTGTCAGTAGAACGTGAGACGGCAATGCCGCTTTCATTTTTGCATTTTCCCATGATGGTAGTTTTATATTTTCCTACCTTTCTACGTAATCCTGCTGGTTTTCTAGCGAGGGCCTTCCAGATCCCAAATCCAAGAGGGGGGCCCAGCTTAGCCTCGTCCGGCCGCGGATGGGCCCGGTCTTCGCCCGGGCGTGTGCCCACGCTGCGGGAACCCCCGCAGGTGTATAGGTGCCTTTGGTCGCTGGCAATGGCGGGGTCGGCTCCTGCCGCACTGCAAACAGGGACTTAGAGTCTAGCCCCACTCAAGCTTCGGCCTCCCACGCAGTGGGAACCGCTGCTGGTGTAAATAGGCGCCTCCAAGGGCTGGCAGCGGTGTGGGCGGCTCCTGCCGCACTGCAAACTGGGGCTTAGGGTCCAGCCCCACTCAAGCTTCGGTCTCCTAACACTAAAAAATATGTTAAGTAAACAAGCATTTATTTACAGACTAACTGAAGTAAAAGCAAAGAAGTAAAGCAGGTATCCTGCACCATTTATCTTTAGGAATACCTTAATTTTTAAAGTCATCTTGCAACAAAGGTGTAAACATATGATAAAGGGCCATATGTATCAAGCCCATTTCCCGTTCGCAAACGGGCCGATTCTCAGAATCGGCCCGTTTATGACTCGGAACAAGCTCCTTTGGGATGTATCATCCCAAAAGGCATTCGCAAAATAGAGAATCGCAAAAATTGCGATTCTCTATTTTGCGATCGTATTTAAGGAATCGCAAATTGCGATTCCTTGAATGAAATGTATGAAGCACCTAAGTTGTGCGATTATGGCTTAAGGAATCGCAAATTACCACCAACTACAGGTTGGTGGTAACTTGCGATTTCTTTGAGAAATGCATTTTTTGCATTTTTCAAAGTGGCATGTGGCGCACATACATGCCCTTAGGGCATGTATGTGTGCCACATGTGCACCCATGCTCATTTCAGGGGTGCAACAGGGTGTCCTTTGGACACCCTTGCAACCTTGAAATTGCATTCTCAATTTGCGATTCTCTAATTGCTAATCGCAAATTGAGAATGTCCTCCCATTCATTCCTATGGGCCTCTAGGCCCATAGGAATGAATGGGGAGGGTTTCCTTAACTGCGATTCGCAATTTGCTAATCGCAATTAAGGAATATGTAGGATTCGCAAATTTTCTTGCGAATCCTACATACATCTCGCTTGCGATTCTCAAATAGCGATTCTCAAAAATTCGCTATTTGAGAATCGCAAACACAAACTTTGTTACATATGGCCCAAAGTCTCTTGAAAATTTAAAAAAGTGTATTTCATTAACATGTAGAAGTGCTCCTCCTTAGTACATCAGATAATATTAGTGCATTGACATTTATTTTTTTAAACATGAACGTTCAAACATTCATGTCTCCCCCTTACCCTGAAAACATTGTGTCAGAACCCCTTTCAGAAGGCCACCGGGCACGCATCGGCTACTGGGCCCAACCGTGGTGGTTGAGGCTTTTTAATCCTGATGTCCCAGTGCCCGGCCTACTAATGATCCTGAGCAAGTACTTGGCTATCAGTAGTAAGTGTTGTCGAGCAGTCCAAGGCTCCCTCGGGGGAAATGTGGATACAGGTTATTGAACGTGGGCTCCCAACTTAAAATGCGCGCATTAGCATCAAATCACTGTCAAGCCAAATACTCACTTTCATTAGAAAAGTATTTTGTTTCTAATGCTTCCCACACAAAGGAAGAATACGACATGCACTCCCCACTAGTAGCCAGAGTCTCTTAAAGTCATTAGTGTTTCAGCACACACATGGTCGATTTTAGTCGCATGTTTCCCATGAGCCGTCAGACCCGAACAAGTCTTACCCACTCTGGCAGAAGTGAAGCGTTCGCAGTCCTAGAATGCGCCCCGTCCGCATCTACCCGCATGTGCCCGCATTCGGACTCAGCTGCTGCACTCGGCGGATGCAAATTGTCTCTCGCTATTGTGCTCCTGCAGCGATCGAAAGATTCCTGTTGCATTCTCCTGCAGGGTAAGTGTTCACATGCTTCCGGTGGGGGGGGCTATAATGATCTTGTTATTGGTCCTACTTGGGGAACGTGCTCCCACTGCGTCCTCACTCATCCAACGGAGTCAAACAAGTTGCAGTCCTTGTTGCTCCTGGTGACCTACGGGACCTACCTTATGCTGTCCACGGGCTCATGGCAAAGTTATCCACAGCAGCCCCTCCTGGCATACCGGGTTGCCACACAAAGCTTTGGCCCTTACCGCACAACAGTCTTTCACCTCGGTGGTACCTCCTGGCATACTGGGTCGCCGTACGCTACAGCTCAATGCTTCAGCCCTTACCGTATGACAGGCTTTCCCATTGCTATCTACACAGCGGCCCTTTCCTGGCATACGGGGGTTGCTGACTTAGTCCTGCACATGGCAACGATCCGATTGGTGTGGCAGCCGTCTCCTCGCACAGGGAGTCCACTAGCCTAGGCTCCCCACTGGACCATGCTCCCTCCAGAGCTCTCCTCTTCCTCTGTGCTCTGCCTCTCTGTGCTCACCAGAGCACAGAGAGGCAGACTCTGGTGCTCCAGGCTCTAGCTAGGGCAGGTGATCTTGGATTCCCTGAGTGATGTCCCCTCACGCAGGAGGGAGACTAGCAGGCCTTGGCACCCAGTCCTGGTCACAGGCAGAAGTCTTGCAGAGCTTCCCCTCACCACACAGGCTGACTGGCTGATGGGCAAATGAAAATTTTTAGGATCTCAACCTCGTAGTCCTTTTCCAGACACCAAATGTGATTTAGGGTCTCAGTCTTTGAAGTTTTATGTTGGGGTTCTGCTTCTTTGAAGTGCATACTCCTCTGCTCCTTCCTACTGAAAAGCAGTCTGTCACAGCACAGATGTCTCCAAAGCTGATAGTCCCACATCACAGGCCATGGGAGTGACTAGAGTTCACTTCTAGATGTCAGCCACAGTGAATTGTGCATCAAAAGGTTAGCCCAGGGCTCCGAGCCCTACACTTTGTTTCTCTTATCAGCCCCATCTCCGTCCTAAGATGTACGCTGGGCACCTCTCACTGAATCAAAGAGTACCCTTTGAAGTGTACAGGGGAGGCCTGGACCTCCCTTCCCCAGTGATTGTCTCACCCAGCTTAACAGGAATGCAGCAATCCACACATCTGTCAAGGCAGAGCTCACTAGCTCCATTTCATGTTCCACCATGCAGGACTGAGTCTACCTAAATGGAACCCAGAGCCCTCCATATATTGTACCATCCACAGGTACACATACGCCCAGTGCATGTATACAGCATACACACTGCGCAATACTGTATCCTCCATATAGTGTACCATTCAGAGGCACACATACATCCAGCACTTGCATTTAACATACGTGCACTGTCAAGCACTGTATCCTTTATGTACCACTCACAGGCACACACACACCCAGCACATGCACTCATCCTGCTGCACTGAACTTCTCACCTCATATATTGTTCCACCCCCAGTTACACATCCACCCAGCACATGTACTTATCCTGCACACACTACACACTTCATGTATTGTACCATTCATAGGTATGCATACACTCAGCACATGCACTTATCCTTCACGCACAGCACTACATCCTTCAGGTACTGTACCACTCTCCGGCACAGGCATCTCAGGGTAGGGGTGCATCTCCATTACCATTCAGAGGACTTTTCCTTCACAACACAAAGCCAATAGTGAGTTAAGATGCAAGCCAGTTGGAACACTCTGGGTGGCCTGGCTTGTTGTTATACATTAACAACACTATAGTTTATTAAATCAAACACAAAAGAAGGTTTTGAAAAACACGCACCCGAACTTCTGTATTTCAAGGTGCTCTTATATGTGATAGTGAAAAAAGTGATCTAAAACAATTGCCTAGGATCACATAATTTGGTCAAGTGGGGAAGCCTGGATTGATAGCAGATTTTCTGGTTTCACATTGTGCAATTCTGTTTCATTCCAATTCAATAATCAGATTATTTCCTTTGCACACGTGACTCAACCAGGGTAGCGATAGCAAGCAGATAATGTTTACCCTAAGGTGCGGTATAGTGAGGGTTAGCAACTCACAGCATGAGAGAGTATTTTCAAATCTATGACCATTCTAGAGACTGGAGTCTTAATTTAGAGGTCAGTATGGAATGAAACCCTCAAAATAACTGTCCACACCATGTACATGCTTCGCTTCCCTTGCGCCCACCTTACACCACATCCCCCTCCAATGCCCACCCCCATCAGTGTTGCCCTCGGTTACACCACAGTCCATACTTTTTGACCCCTGGGAAAATGTTTGTAAGTACCTGTGATCTAATATGTGGCGCTTCTTTTTTTATGTATTGTTTTGCCACCTATTCTATTTTAACAATTATATTTATTTTTGTTACATTTATTCATATAATTGGTCGTAGATTAGGGCAATTACTTATCAATAACGCCTTTATAAATATATTTTTGTATTTCTTGTTTGTGTTCATCCATTGGGAAAAAGGGCTGTGCTGTGGAACTCACTAATATTTAATAAATTATCTTGTAACCTCATTGGGCTGATTATTACCCTAGATGCAGCAATCCCCAAATAGATTGTGGGAGATATGCCTGTTACAGTCCGCCTGACTTCATGACTCAAGTTGGTAAATTGGCCTCAGCCTCTACTTGCCTGATGGCTTTGGGGGTTTAAAACTGTGCTGTATTTGCTGATGAAACTGCAAAAAACATATGTTTCATCTTTCAGTTGTATGCAAGGATTCCGTCCTAGAACTTTCTCTCCTTCTCCGTGCCTTACTCCACTGGTTGCAGCAGCTGTTGACTTTTATTACAGCTACAAAAATTGAGACAAATGATCATGGAAAATCAAGAACAAACAAGAAAAGAAAGAAGAGGGTAGCATATTCTCATAGAATGCTTACACCATTATTTCATCCTGGAGATAAGGTTTGGTTATGTTAATTATTTTTTCCATCTCATTTCACGTCGAACAGATTTAAGCCACTTTTTTTTCATTCCTTTTCAGATGATCCTCTGGATTAATCCTGCACAACACAGAATACTGCTGCCCTCCTTTTGCTGGAATTATATTTATAATCCTTTTCTTACCTGAATCCATGGTGTTTTCCACTTCTGTCTTCACTGGAAGTGATGAAACTAGGTTTAATATTTACCCTTCTTCTTCCCAATTCAAGATGGTGCTGGATATAGAATCTAGTGAGGTGTTCTCATCCCAGGATGGCACCTGCCTCTGCTACTGATGTGATTTCCTGCCCAAGTCCTATATAAAGGAGCCTAAATTAACAGACTATGTGTCGCAGCTCATTTGGATTATTTTTATTTTTCTCATTCGTCACCTCTTAGATTCTCACTCTTGTTCTAGGTTTTTCTCTTCAGGAACATTTTCTTCATCTCCTCTTAGTTTCAGCCTTCCTTCTGGCTTCTGTCACCTTTTTGTCTGGATCCATTAGGAACTTTTTCAAGGAGATTTGTAATGTCTTTCGACTTTTTGCTCCTTTTTGGTGGCACCTTTTTGAGAAACAGCTGTTGCCTTCATGGATATTCTATCGTGTGGCAGCACCGTGGCTATAGGAAGGATTCACCCTTACTTCCGGCCATCCAAACTAGAGTGAGTTTCATCCTTGTCCTCAACTTTATTTGAGTTAAGTAGGTCTGGTGAAGGAATTGAATTGGATCAGTTTGAAATGTGTGATTCTATCATAGTTTTTCATCATCCATCAGCTCACACCCGATGTTGTGCTGTCATTAATGTCCTGTCAAAAAGTTCCTTTTCATTACATTTGAGCAGAGCCTAATGGGTGGTCACTCTCTTACGGCCCGGGCTCTGTTCTATTACTGATTTTAGACTGTTGTGTACTTCAGATATGCTCATGTCCTAGTTCCAAGTTTCTGTAACTTGCCTTACTACTCTGTTATATGTCAGGAATCGGTGTGAATGAATTTTGAATTGTTCCCTAGCTTCTTGCAATATGCGTAGGACATTTGATGTGTATAAATTGCCAACTTATTCTATGCCAGCCCAAGACCATTTACTTGTATATATTTGTTTTGCTATATTGTGGGGTCTAAGAAGGCACAATAGTTTGTCCTATATTGCGCTCTTGTAATTTGTATGTGTTATGATGTACCTGAACCCCAAGGTACTGAAGCATATTTGGTGCCCATCTCAGCGGGGCCACGTCTAGCAGACCATAGTGTGTTTCCCTCTTGCAGTCTGGTGAAGAAAAGACCTGATTTCCCACAATTTACCCTGAGCCCTGATACAATGCATAAGTGGTCTAGGGCTCTTTATTATCGGATGGAGGGGCAAATGTCATGTGACGCAAAGGACTGCATGTGTATTTCTATGCTAATTATGTCTGTTGACCTACTAATGGCCTCTGCTTTTTAAGAGGATGCCTATGGGTAAGACATAATACCTTATGATGTTTATATTTGACTCTAACGCTGTAACTGATTACTGGTCCATCGTATAAACTAAGAGTCTTAACGAAAGGTTAAATGTTTTTGAGCACTTCTCTGGTGTATGAAAGTTACTGATGCATGGCTTTTCACTATTCTTTGATGACATGGCCTATGTAAAAAGGCCTAGGTATACTATGTCACAGGGTGATTGTTGTACATGCTGTGAACGTACCTTTTTGACTATGTAAAATGGAGGCTTTTTGTTTTGTTACAGCCCTGATGAAGTCGTGGGGCAAGACGCCCATCGAAAAAACACTTGTTGGCTGAGGGCACAGGACCAAAAAAGAATGAACTTTTTGCTAATATTGAAAAAGTTGATGCTAATATGAAAACGATACATTCATGTCCGAGAACGAAATCACATCTTTATTAACGAATTATCACTTTGTGAACTCCACATCAACCTGACTCGCAAATACGTTGTCAGGCAGGCTCTGAGACCTAGGCCAGAGGTCACTGATTGGTAGGCCACAGGTGGGGTACCACATGGCCGGCAGATAAACGCATGAACAGTAAACCCTAGATCAGTCCCACATATAGGTGCAGCGACACTACAGTGGTCAAGGGAGATTGGCCCCAATAGAGCACACATGGCCGGAGGGGTATGCGCACACCCAACACACAATAAAGTCAGATGCAACATGAGTTAGGAACGTTTAGCCAATCAGGACACAGCAATGATCACACGCTCTCCATGACGGACATCTGGACACGTTACCCACTGGCCACATTGTGTCCACGCAAGGTCGAGGTCCACCTGTACTTTCCATTAGACAATGAATTAATGACTCCAAAGACAGCGGTGTACATTCCTTCCCATACATGGACCTCCAGAAATACTTTATTGTCCACAATAAACTGTATAATAAGAGCCACAAACCTATTGTAAATTTACACAGTCCTCAGGCCCTGCCCCTGTAACTGTTCTCCCAGCTGCTCTGTTTAATTGAACAAGCTGTTCCTCTTCTACCGAAAGCCTCTTGTCTCTTGTTTTTTCAAGGTATTTCATGTTCAAGCAACATTTTGGTGAGCCACCATTGGACCTGATTGGTACCACAAACCTGACTGCAGCCAAAGGAAGGCGTCTCCGCCCGGACGGATTCACATTTGCGCATCAAAGAAGATGAGCAGACACCAAAATTGATTGAAAGTTCTGCTGAATCCGTGGGGCGGAGGTCCGTCCTGAAGCAGCCGTCATAGAGGGTAAGAAACTACATTAGAACCTAATCTAAAACGTTTGGCCTATAGTTAACTAGGGAGAGGCGTAAAAAGATTACCTGAGGGCCCTAACACTGACAGAATCTGGCATATTACCTATTTTATATGTCCTAGCTAAGTAGTCGGAAGGCAACCTCGGAGGCGATCCCACGGAAGTCACCTTTTTTTGATAGTCCGCATGTTTGGAAAGGTAAATATTTATTTATAGCCCTTTATGGCTCCCAGGACGCAATATTTATGATAGAGCTATCCTGATTGGTCGGAGTTGGAATATCAATCTCATATTCTTTAGTCCAGAAGGGTTTCTCAGTGTCACTGGTTTCTTAACACTGTTGGTGTCTAAAAGGAGTGAGAGGTGTTGGTCGCTTGGACTGCTGGGCGTGACACAGATGGTACGCTTGGCCCCTGTGTGTGATACAGGGTGCGATTCAGACATTTAGGGAAAAATATTTGGACCTGGGAAACTAGGTGTAACTTGTGTGTGGTCAAGAGGGGCCTGTGGTTCACGAGTTATTCCTTTTCCCATATCTATTACCATTACCTTTGTCCCGGAGCCGATATTGGCAGACTATCAGGCTCACTTAGTACTGTGTACCGCACAGAGCTTCCCCGTGTCCCAGGACAGCATGCTCTAGAAGCGGGCTAAGACATTTTTGACAAAGCAATCTTTTTTTTTTTTGGTCAGCCTTTTGTTGAGTTGGTGTAATGTACATATGATGTTATAGTGCTACTATTTATTGCAAACGGTATATAGTACAAGAATTAATTTCATGCAGGTAATGTCCAAATGTTTTATGTTTTTTCGCCTATATTGTTATACTTTATATGAGGACGCTGTTATTCATTGTAAACTGTATTTTGCGAAAAGTTGACATTGTGCAGATACTGTTTTATTGCATCAATTTTCACCTATGTCTCAACCCTTCATATGCATTGTCATCCTGTTTATTGAAATGTTCATATTGAATTGTTTGATGCATCTGTAGATAGCACTGAGCTCATAGTACAATAAACTGTAAGTGCACCTTGCACGTTTGTCACCACGATCAGATCAAAACAAAGATTCCCCAAAAAGAGTTAAGTCGTATTTGTTCCATAAACTACCAAAATTATCATGGATTCCCCTTTAAAACACATAGAAATCAGGTTCCCCACACATGCAAAGAAACGTAATAAGTTTTGCCACGAATGGCACGCACACACGAACGCACACACTATTTCCCTGCCCTTAGGAGGGAACTTTTGACACTAACGCAATTGAACGTATTAGAACACACACACATACAAACTAAATACATAGGTCAAAGGAGAGACAGGAGAGAGGCATTAGTAGAGCTATGGGCCATCTTTGAAGAGGCCCAGATCGATAAGCCTACACTACCAATAGCAAGTAAGGCGTCAGCGCCTCCCTCACCATATGCAGGAATGAAGGTGCTAAAGCCAGCTCCCCCTGCATTAGGATATTCCAATCCACCAATAGTAGGAGCTGGCGGGCACCCCATCAAAAGACGGATAGTTAGGCCGAAGCATGAGAAACCAACAGGCCAGCAAACCCAGAAGATTCCAGTGCAACCCAAGTCCCTTGCAGATTTCCCCAAAAGCTCTACACTCCTTCTACCACGTCCAACACACAGAACCTCAGCAGCATGGAGAACACGTACTCCCACTGGTTCAAGTGAACATACACGAGTGACAGGGAGATTTGTGGTGGTTCTAAATAGTGACACAGCAAGTGGGGTGAGGAAGACAGCCCCAGTTCCCCGGGAACTGATGAAGATGATGACAGGATTTGCCCAGGTAGCAAATGAAACAATGGAACGCGAGTTTGAGGCTGAAGTCTGGCCAAAAAGAACAGCGCATAGCTCAGAGCGAAGGAGGGGATAAGGAAGAGAGGCATGAGCTGAGGCTAGGAAAAGAAAGAGCACGCACCCAGGAAGCACAGCGTGGACACAGGGCAACGCACTCCTCATATTAAGGAAAGCGGGAGTAGGTACAGGGCACCGATTGGGGAAGAATCAGAGGCAGAATTGAATGAGAGGCTTTTGGCAGGGATGAGAGCCTCACCACTCAATCAGCATAGGAGAGGGGCTGACCAGAAAATAAGAGTCCAAGGCAGCCTGTTACTAACCCAACCGAGACGCAGGAAAAATAAGATTGCGTCTTTGTGTGCACATACGGGGAGCAGCAACGAGGATGTGTGCTGCTCCACACGAGCACACAACAAAGGAGAGTAAACCCCAACAGAGATGGTGGCAACAGAGGAAGGTGAGATTGTTGCGCACCCGTTCTGCCACTTATTAGCCTGCTGGACTGAGGAAAAGAACCAATATGATAGATCTTGGCTGGAGGTAGGATCATTTGAGTCAAATGACATGCCTAGAATGGAGGATTACATGCAGGAATGCCTAAAAAGATGAGAACGCCATGTCAAGGAGAAACCCGTAGAGACACCTAAAGTAAGACTGTACCTGTTACTAGAGAAGGGTACGTCGGGGACCATATACGTGCCATGTGCTCAGATGGATAAAAGGGATTAAGGACAAAGTTGCCGTCATTGCTGGATGGTGCAGGGAAATGGATATCCTGTTTCGAGAACAACATCGCAGGAATCCACCTAGCGATAGGTGAAATTAAGAGCCTGTTAAGTAGCCTTATTGGGGAACAGACCAATGCGATGTTCGCCTGGGCCGACATGCCAGTAATCACGGTAACACGATACCGAGCATGACAGGGGCACATTTAATTCATACAGGCACCGGATATGGATAGCCCTGAGAGATATGTTCCCTGACCTCCCAGTTGTAGAAGGGTTATTGGCAGAGACTATTAAGCCAGGGGAGAGCATAACAGATTTCTTGTATAGAATAAGGGAACAATGGGGACAGGAGACCATGGATCGATACAGGCCCACAGGTTGCATTCTTCTACAATATTCTCAAAAAGGAGCTACCCGCCGAGATACAGAGTGGGCTGGACAGCGTGGTTTGGTTAGATACCAAACCCTGGCAGGAGATACAAGCCCACATATTACATTACCAAAAAAAAGAAGCAAGAAAAAGATAGAGAAAAACAGGAGCAAGCCCAGAGAGGCACTGCTAAATTTCTCAAACACAAATTGAAAAAGACCGCCCGCGTTGGAAGAGACCGCGCAAATGGCACCAGTCTCCAGGGGAACCGCACCGCAGAACCCTAGAGGGTTCCAACCCAGCTATGGGGGGAGAGACCTGGGAGGTTGGCAACAACCAGACCCTAGGGAGTGTTACTATTGCCACGGGCTGGGCCACCTGGCAGACAGCTGCCAGTTAAAGGCCTACCATGAGCAGAGATCAATGGGCCACGGGCACTCATCACAAAACACCATGAATGTCCATCCACAAAACCAAGCCCAGGGGAATCTGAATGCACCTTATACTCACCCTCAGGGAAGTCAACCATCTGCCGCACCCTGCAGCAGGGATCAGGTAGTAGGACAAACATGTGGCAGCAACAACCTCAGACAGGGAATTCAGCACATCAGGGACCGGGGCCACAGCCCCGGCAGGGAGGGGGTAACAGTTTGGGGAGGTAGTGCCCTCACGCATCCTCAGAAACAAAACTCACAATAGATTAGACCAATAATAACCACACCACCGACAAAACCCCAGCAGATGCAACTAATATCCCCCTTCCCTTCGGAAAGTAAAAAGACAAACCTACAGCAATAAGGATCCATAGATTTTATTACGGTCTAGGAGCTTTGGGCCACTATATGTGTTCTGTCAAACAGGTATCCTCACTAGAGTTCGACATCAGGGATGCCTCCGTAACCTATGCCCCACTCTGCTGCTGATCCCCTAGGGTGGGGTTAACTGGCCACACACCAGGGGGAGGGCAGTCTGACGAGAGGGTGGGGGGGCTCCCAAAGAAAGTATTTAAAAGTAGACACCCAGGTCCATTTATCCAAAGTAAGTAGAGACCGGTTCCAATGACCAAGTGAAAAGGTCCTCATCCTCCGTCATCTGCCCCGGGACCAGTGTTTCCATCATGGCCCATAGGCCCAGCAGTGCCTCCAAAGAGCTAGAAGCCTCAGCCCAAAGGAGGCCCTCTATCAGTTCTAAAACGAAGCTGTCCTCGGTGGTGGGAGCTAGGATTCCCATGTGCCGGGAATGGTAAAAACCCTAAAAAACACTCCACAATGCATGCACGAAGAGTCAATAAGCTGCGAGACATCCACATGATGTCAAGTACAGGCCTCCAGTTAAGGGGATTCACCAGAGTGACCAGACATCCCAGAATGGCGAAGGCAGTCCCTCAGTTTGTTGTTTCCATCGTCACCGAGCAGACTTTTTGACATTTTTTATCAAAAACCCAGAGTTCCATGTTTTTGAGGTCACAAAGCAAATAATGACTCAGCCAGCCTTCTCCTGTGTTTTGTGAACCATCTCGCTTTTCCGAAGTTCGGTCACCGTGCCATGCCCTTACAGCACATGAACATAGCGATCTCAGTCACCAGGCAGAGACAGCAGGCCCAAGTATGCTGAAAGGAAGCAGGGTGTGGTCCGAGGGAGAGGGGGGGTACCTGAGAAGAGGAGTCCCGAATGGCAACTGCTGCTTCAGGCGACAGTAGGGCACAGGATGCACTGACACCCCCAGATCAAGCGTGGTGACTAACTAACTCTTCAAACCTTGTATGCACCATCCAGGGAAAGCAGTCGTCCCCGACCTCAGACACCACAAGGCAGCATAGGCAGGGGTAAAAAGGGGGCCATGGAGTAGCCTCCGATCCTCTCACATGACAAAGGAGATAGTAGATCATGCAAGACTTAGGGAAACGCCCAAAACTAAAGAGAAACATCCCGAAGTTAGCCCAGTAAGAGGCTTCCAGAGAAAAGGCGAGGTCGAGATACCTGGCGCCACAATGGAAGGTCACGTAGCATGCCTCATGCCGGGAACTGAGAGATACACACATAGGTGACGTTGCAACAACCAGCGGTACTAAATAGTGGCACACCTCTCCATCACATACTCTTGCGCACATCGAGACCAAAAACAATGCACCTCACATCAACGGCACCTCCGTGCACGCACCAAGCGAGACACGCCCCTTGAAGAGCTAGTGACTCTCACGGAATTCCCGATGAAGCCTCTGAAGAACACCTCACAAATATATTGCGCTAAACAAAGCATTCATTTAGGAATGAAAGAGGGAGGGGGACCAACAGCTCATAAAAGAGACTAAACTGCCTGGATAATCAACTATCTCCTTAATCCCCATCAGAACTATCAAAAAGATAACCGACTGGGACCACCTTTCGGTGCCTCACAAAAAAGCGACGAGTGGAGTGTGGAAGACACACCCCTAGGGAAAGAAAAAAAAGACAGGAGCCCAAATTACAGCACACATGTAATGTTTTTTGAGTTAACAATGAACCAAGCTCTTATCCAAACAAGTCAACCACCAAATCTTCAAGTGCAACAACACCCAGCTTTCATAGCAAACACCCCAGCCAGGACAAGAAGTTTGCCTTTGACACTTTGAACTAACGCCACAAACGTTTTTGTTTGAACTGATAAAGGAAACCACAGCCACCGAAGGACCACAGATGCCTCGCAGAGGATCCATTCCAAGACCTGCAGTGTCAAGTGACAAGTTATGTATTATTGCATTGTTGGGTACCCTCTGTCTATTACGGGTGCCACCGCACCTATTCGAGTTCAAGGAACTGCAGAGTAAAATGGAGTCCATTCAAAAGTTATCACAGCGCTTGCATAGGGCCTCTCCCATGTCGGCTGCAATTACACTCAGCAGAATACCAGCATCCCACACGCACTGCACAGAGCCCTGTTGCACAGCACATGGTACCAACATATGACTGCAGTTGGCTCCCAAACATCCGCCAGGTCATGTGACGTCTGTTCGTGGATCCCGCATGCAGTAGGCACAGACAGGCCTTACTTATCCCAAGAGGTATTTCCCGAGAAAGCAAAATGCTTTGTCCACCTATATCTATGCAGGATTCGGGCCAAGATCCAACCCAACAAGGTAGAACCACACAGGGTAGTAGTAAATTTGACCCGATACAAAACCAACCCAACTACATCATACCTCTTCACTAAACCTAATGACATCAAACTGAGCTAGACAGGATGCGCAGAAAGAGCACCATAGGGGAGGATACTGTTTGGTCCTGATAATTCCCAGAGAAGAGATTCTTGGAGGCACAAAACCCCCTACTCAATGCACAAACACATCCGCTCCTGCAGCCATCTGTGGGCCGAGGGTAGCTCTTAGCGTATCTGGGGTAACTTTCTTTAACAACAAGCGGTCCCCTGACATTGAGTTCTTGTGTAGGGCCGTCCAGCTCAAGGATGGAAGGGCAATCATTCACATGGGGAGGGCTGAATGAGAGCATGATCACCCCCTGTCAGGAAATCTGGTACACCGAGGTGGGTGGATACACTTGGCTAGAAGGGAAGGGGCAACCCCTAATTGTACGGAAACGTACACTGTATTTCTTATGTTTCAGAGGTAAAGGATTGCTTCCAATGGGCAAGAATGCTAACTGCGGCACGATCATGCACATTCCGGATATGCAATGGGGCACCTCCACGCTGATGGATTTCTACTGGCAGTGGGGCGAGTTTGCCAATGCACAGCTCATCCACGGATGGCGCGGACTCTGCTCCCTGGTCACCATACACACCCGACCCTGGTCATTCCTGGAACAGACATATAGCCGCACCCGTTAAGGAAGAATACAACCTTGGTGCACCGGGCTCACAAGAGGAGAGAGGACTATTTTGGCTGGGCTCAGTACAAAGACATTCCCGAAGAATTCAGACTGTTTACTGATACACAAGTTTCAGCAGGAGGGTAGATACCCTTCTTCACCCTGCAGACAAAAGCCAATGCCCGCTGGTTACAAAAAAACAGATGGGAAATGCTTAAATGATGAACAGCCCTGAGCTCGACCATAATTCAATCAAAAAAGAACTGTGAGCAATCCGCCACATGGTAATGCAGCATCGATATGTATTGGACTTGATGACCGTGATGGAGGGAGGGCTGTGTGCCAAGATCGGTGCGGCCTTCTGCACCTTCAATCAAGAATGACACAGGCAATAGGGCATTGACACTTGCCATCCAAGCACTGCACCACTTACAAAGAGACATGCATGAGGGGAGAGGTGCCCTTGAGCAGGAGTAGTTTTCAAATTGGTTCTCCTGGCTCCCCGGTGGATCACTGGTTTGTGCAGATCGCTGTTGCCAGTTTTCATTGTGTTCCTATTTTTGTGCTGGCCGGTACAACTGGGAATTACATGCTGTAAAAATGCAGTCCTCAAAATGGGGAAAATGCAAGTAAATCAGAAGATAATGATTGTCGAGAGCAATCCTAAGAAGCAATATCTCCCCAGTAAAGTAACTGTTGAAAGGTATGAGTCAGAGAATGTAGTTGACAAATCAACTAGAGAGGGGAATGTTAATATGGAAAAAGTTGATGCTAATATTAAAAATTAGGTCAAACAATAGGGTATGCAGTTCCTAAGGAAGGGGATGGATAGGTCAAAAGGAAACGGAAAACCAGGTAGAAGAAGGAACAGAAAGGGGGAGAGCTCCAATAAGGAGCAAGGGTCCTCACACACCCCGAAAGGTGTCATGCTTCATCATAGGGCAGCTCCTCGTTGGGCTGGCGCTGCAATGCCCAACAGGCCCGCAGCGGGGCTCTTTGCTGGAGATCTTCTGTGTTGTAAGCCGGGAGGCCCTATGTGATAAGGTGGTGGGGCAGACGTGTAGTGGGTAGAGTGGGTGCAGTGAGTGTGTTAAAAATAGCTATGAGGGCCCTTAAGAACCTTCAATAGCTGGACACTGATGCTGTGGCTAAAAACAGACTACAAGGGTCGTGGTTGGCAAGGAAAATTAAACCTGCTGCAGCCTAATGTGTGTGATGATAGGTGAAGGTGGTTAAAAGGTCGACATGTTTCACGCCTATAGTCTCCTAATGGATGAGTGGCGTTTCATCAGGACCGGGGAAAAAAGAAAAAACCTAATCTACTCTGAACTTGAGAAGACGGTCAGAGGGATATCCTACGGAGTACCCTCCCTGTATCATGGATTCAAGGGTAATCTGTAAAGGGGGGAAAAAAGAGAAAGTGCAAGAGAGTTCGTCCTTCTAGCGAACCTGGAGGGAGAAAAAGGGGGAGAGCAAATGACATGGGTAAGGCAACATGGTATTGAATTAGTAAAGAGACCTGTGGCGTAATACACACACGTGACCAGAGCATTAAACAACAAACAACACCTCCAAGGTGGCACACTATGTCGGCTAAACCACCTTGTGAAACTGGGTAAAAAAGAAAAACATGCGAGTTTCATACCGGTTACTCGTATACTCTTAGAGGTATGCACTGGTAATGAAGAACAAGCGGGTGCAGCCTGTTGGGGACGGTAAAACCCTGCTGCCACAAGTGTCCCCATGGCCAAGCTGACTGGGAAAGAAAAGGGGGGACTCACCTCTAAGGGGATGACGTAGGGCATCAGCCTGGACGTCCAAAACAACCGAAACAATGACGGGAGGGAGTTACCTGTGGGAAGGTAGAACCCAGAATGAAGGTTAATCAGATAGTGTGCCCCAGTAATGGAAGTCCCAAGAATGGGCGTTGAGGCGTGTGGGTAACGTTGTGTTGCCACAAGCGTGGCTGCGCTGTGTCCATGGGCGGCGGGGGTCAGGCGGGACGTGAGTGTGAGTATAGCAACAGCGCAGGAAGTGGCAGGGGTGGAGGGGAGAGAGGGAGAATGGTAGCCATCGCCAGCTGGCACCAAGACCAGAGGCGGGTCCCAGGAGGCGGAACTGGGCACCTAGGTTGAAAGGAGGTGGCCCGATGTAACCGAGGGCTAGAGGTGTCTGTGTCGGTCTAGCCATATGAGTGAGGCGCAGGATGGTCACCATCGTCTAATACAATGCTTAAATGCGCTACTCAGGTAAGAGAGTCTGCCGGTTGTGTCATGATCATGGTGGGGGCGGTATTAATATGCAGAATGGAGCTGGTGGACCCGGTTAGCGTCGCCGTGGGCGGTTTTTCCAGCAGGCGTAAGTGCCGGTTCTAAAGAAAGTGACCACATACCCACTAGTCTTGATGCTAGTCTCGAGTTGGAGGGACAGCTAGTAGCGCTTATGCTGTAAGTGGGAGTGGTATTGTTTGGCAAAAAAACCCAGTAGGCTGGATCTCAAGGAACCTGTTAGCGTTGTGGTGGGTGGCTAGCCAGCGGGCATAGACGTTGTAAGAGTGAGGTCTAGGCTGAAACCGGAGTCTAGCGGGCGTCACGCAGCCCCTGCGGAGGTCGTGCTGACTTACCACCAAATCGGTGCTCCAACGTATGGGACCTACCCACGTCCGGACGCCAGGGATGGTGTCTGGATACTGCTGGTCATGTTGATATAAAGCCCAGGTGTCTCGTGTTGTGCTCATGGACAGGGAAAGGGTACTCGTTCCTCAAAGGGAGAGGGGTATGGAAGCCATCTTGGAGTGGTGAAAAATCAGATGGTGCTGGCAGCTAGACTAGCCGCCATCTTGGAAGAGTTATTCATGCCGGAAATCAATTCAGATCCGGTTGATGACTGAACGTATATCAAAAAAGACGAGGGCGGGGGGGGAATGAACCAGTGAGGCCAGGTGCGACCGGTGAGCATCAGTGGTGGTCTGTGTCAGGCCCTCATGTTCAAAAACTGACAAGCTCAATACGCCGACCTAAAAATTCAGGTCAGATGTGGTTGAAAGAGGGCGAATTAGGGGGGGGGGCCCAAACCATGGATATTCAGTGACCTACCTCTGCCCAAGGTATGTCGTCATTAAACCCTGTGGAGTTAGTGGATAGGCGAAAAATCCAATGTTGTTCTTCGATCAATAGAGCTTGTTGGTTGATGTTGGAAAAGGATTCCAGTATCGTTCATTTGATCTCGACATGTGTGTGATGCATCTCAATGTAATGGGATAGCATCTTGGACATGGACCTCCCGCACCTGATGTTACTACGGTGTTCAGTGATGCGGATCTTAGCCGTTTAGTCGTCATACCGACATATCTCTTTTGACAAGGACAGGTGATGAGATATATACAGTTCCGTGTATTGCAGTTTGTGTGGGTCATTTGGGTCCAGGTGAAGTTTGGGCTCAGTGTGACTTCCTTGGAAGGACTAGTGAAAGGGCATATGCAACAGGAGCCACAGAGGTAGTGGCCCTTAATGGGGGGAAGGCTCCAAAGCTGTTGCTGACGTTGTGGGCGTGTAGGTAGTGGTCTCGTATGTACAATGTTGTCTTTGATTTTGGGAGTGCGCTTAAATGAGAAGCGCGGGATAGCTAGTGTCCACTTTCCTGTATGTAAGATCGGCCAGTATTTCCTGATGATCTTTTGTATCATATTTGATTGTGGAGTGAATGAGGTGACGCAGGTGATCGCATCACAGGTGGGGCGTTCATGTTATTCAAGGAGGCCTTCCCTATTGTAATTACGTGCTCGTTTGTAAGCTTTCTGCACCGCAGTCTGGGGGTAATGTCTGGCCACTAGGTCTGTGGTTAATGCATGTGCCTGCTCCTTGTAGTCACTGATGGCACCGCAGTTGCGATGGAGTCGCAGAAATTGCCCAAAGGGGAGGTTGTCCCGCAGGTGTTTGGGATGGTGGCTATCGTCCTGAGGAGACTATTGCAATCAGTTGGCTTCTTGTAGGTTTTAGTTGACGTCTTGCCATCATTTAGGGTGATCAGGAGGTCGAGGAAAGGGATGTCAGATGTTGAATGGTTGCCACTGAATCTCAGGAAGCGATTGAGAGTATTCATCCAATCGCAAAACTCCACACAAGTTGCGTGCGGGCCCTGCCACAGGATATCGTCGATATACCTGCGCCAAATAATGATGTTGGATTGGTAGGGATTGTCATCACGGAATACGCACCTTTACTCGAAGTCAGCCATGTAAAGACTGGCCAGACTGGGAGCAAAGGTGCTGCCCATCGATGTCCCCTGGGTCTGGTGGTAGAGTGTGTCCTTAAACTGGAAAAAGTTCTCCTTGAGGGCCAGGGTGGCACACTTCATGATGAAACTAATGGGGGTGGCCGAGGACCAGGTTTCTGCCCTGAGGCTGTTCTCAATTACCTCCAAGGTGGGATCCAGGGGTATATTGGTGTACAACGCTTCTACGTCAAGGGTGATGAGGATGTCCACGTTGGTATCCTCTCCGAGATTCTCAAGGAGGTTCAGCGCTGCAGTAGTGTCCTTAAGAAAGGAGGGGGTCTTAGTCACCAGAGGTTGAAGGAAGGAGTCACAAAACTGTGACAGGGGTTCTAGGATGGACCCGATCCCTGACACTATCGGTCTCCCTGGTGGTGGTCTAGTGGTCTTTTGGATCTTCGGGAGTGTATAAAAGTAGGGTGTCTTGGGATTCTTGTTGATCAACAAAGCAGCTTCTTTTTTGCTGATCCACCCCTGGGTCTCTGCCGCAGAGACGATGGACGTGATGTGTTTAGTCAAGCGGCTAGTGGGGTCTTCTCTGATAGGCATGTAGTGTGCCAGGTTCGGTAACTGTCGCTCACATTCTTGGTTGTAATCTGGGGTATTGAGGGTGAGGATGGCGCCTCCCCTTGTCCGCTGGTTTTATTGTTATGGAATCATCTTTGCCAAGGGAGCGCATAGCTTCCGTTTCAGCCTTCGACGTATTGGAAAAGGCTTGTCTGGGCAGGCAGTGAGCCACATCTTTGAGAACTGCCTTTTCAAAGGTGAGGACTTCTGGCGGTACCATCCCTGTAGTGGGAGTGAAGGTCGAGGGAGCATGAAGGCCTGAGGCAGTCTGGTCAGGTGGAGACATGAAAAATTATACATTCATAGATGAGAACGAAATTGCATCTTTAATAACGAATTTGCCCATTGTAAACTCCACATCAATCCCGACTTGAAAATACATAGCCAGGCAGGCTCTGAGACCTAGGCCCAAGGTCACTAATTAATAGGTCGCAGGTAGGGTGGCACGTAGCCGGCAGATAAATGCACGAACAGGAAACCCTAGATCAATCCCACAGATAGGCGCAGCGACACTACAATGGTCCAGGGAGATTGGCCCCATCAAAGCACACATGGCTGGTGGGCAATTCGCGCTCCCCAAACACTATAAAGTCAGATACCTCATGAGTTAGTAACATATAGCCAATCAGGACCCAGCACATGCAGTGATCACGTGCTCCCCATACCGGACATCTGGACACATTATCCACTGGCCACATTGTGTCCACACAAGGTCGAGGCTCTCTTGTACTTTCCATTAAACAATTTATGACTCCAAAGGCAGCAGCTTACGTTCTTTGCCATACATGGACTTCTGGAAACACTTTATTGTCCACAATGAACTTTATAAAAAGAGGCCGCAGACCGATTGTAAATTGAGACAGTCCTCAGATCCTGCGCCTGTAACTGTTCTCTCGGCCGCTCTGTTCAATTAAACAAACTGTTCCTGTTTTGCCAAACTCCTCTTGTTTTTCAAGGTATTTCATGTTCAAGCAACATTTTGATGCAAACGGACTTGGCAATCAGGAGAATACTTATGACAAATGTGTATTTAATTTGTGTGTGCTTAAAGGCCTCGTTACCTTCCCCATCCCTCCCTAATATGGCCGACTTACTTTACCTCTGACCTTTACCATAAAAGGAGGCTCAACCCACCCCACTTCCTGTTCCTTTCCCAAGCCACACAATACATGAAGCTGTAAAAGAAAAAATGGAAGTGAGGGAAGGGAAACCAGATGTGGCAAGGAAGAATTGGACTCGGAGTAATGAAGATTACCGGCAAGAATCACGTAGTGAGCGGATACCAAAGACGTATTCGGCTTCATGACCAAAATAAAGTACACCAGAAATGAATCTGCCTGTAACACACAATTATTTAATCAAAAACCAGAATGACAAACAATAACTAGTAAACACAGTTTGTCACAATCCTTGTTAACAGCTATTGCTTGCCGTCAACACTCCTGATGCAAAATCAGCGCCTGCCTCACCCCCCCAACACCACCCAATAATGATCCATAAATATGTGGGTAAGCCCATCTGGCTGCATTGCCTATGTCTTCAATAGAAACTCCTTTAAAGTGAAGCCCAACACACCTAAATATTCTGGTTAGATCTCCCCTGCACTTGGTTTCCTACCTCTGTCCCTTGAGCGTCATAAGCAAGCAGGATGTGACGTGACGGCGGCAAGATGGCTGCTTGCTGAAGCGGCTCTGCCAGCCGAGCCTGCTCTTCCGCTTACAATCCCATCCACAGCGGCCCATCCGTGAAGCGGTGTGCGGGCAGCCCTCCTGAGCCTGTAAATCACGACCGACACCTGAAGGCGCTTCGCAACTGCAAGATGGCGGTTGGCATATTCAACGAAGCTGCTAAGGACCTGTGAGGGCACGAGCGGTCCCCGGCCGGGGGCGAGGGCAGACCGCGACACCCCCTGCCGGGAGCGGTCGGTGCTGGAATAGTGAAAGCACCTGGCGAGAGCACCGTAGCTGCAGCCAACGTGAGCCAGGAGTACGGGAGCTCCATCCGCTAGTGGGGCCCGGTCGCAAAAAGGAGCCACGGCCGCGGCGGAGTTGCCGGACCTGTTCACGAAAGCGGATGTGAGCGGTGAACCCCCCCCCCCCTCCTAACCGGAGTTGTGCATGTGATCCTGGCTGTGGGCGTAGCGACCGATGCGGGCACTTGAGGAGCTGTGGCTGAGGCAGGCAGACTCTGCGAGGAGCTCGGACTGCCTGGGGGCCTTCGCCTGCTGTGCTGCGTAGAGTGTGGTGACCTCGTCGGAGCTGCCGGGCAGGTGAGGAGGGGCCTAGCAGTATTTGTGGCCCGCTGGATGTGCTGGCGATAAATTGCTGCATGGGCTGCTATCTGAAGTGCAGCAGCTGACTGGGCCTGTGGGCGCTGAAGACTGCCTCCCCCCTGTCGGTGATAGCTGGGTGTGCGACCTGGTGGGGAGAGGGCATCGACGCTGTTCCTAGGGGCCACGTGAACGTAGTGGTGAAGATGGTGCACATAATAGACTACACAGAATGCGCTTGGTTGTGAGGGAGTTTGGAGCTGTTCTTTGCATTTTCTGTTGATCTGGGGGCCGCCATTTTGTGTCGAGGTTGTTGTGACTGTTACTCTGGGCCCACCATCTTGTTGGCCTCGACCGATTCCTGGATCACTGCTTGCCGCCGGTCCACACCTTTGGTCGCCTGCCTGTCCTTTGCCCCTGGATGGCCCCCTCTGGGATGCTCTCCCCCCCCCATACATTAATGGCCACTAATTAGGCTCCCTTATTTTCATCCCCGCCTTGAGGTCCCCCAAATTACCGAGATGACCCAACGCGGTGATTGAATTTGGCACTGGACTTAGTGACTATGTGACCCCACCTGGGTTTGGGCCCGCTTACTCTAATCTTTTTGGGCTCCCATGAGGTACTTGTCTTCCACTGCCGATCTGCCTGAACTGATCTGCTTCCCATCCCCCTGTTTCTACTCCCCTCCCCATTTCCTTCTATCCTCCATTGGGGACTTGTCCTTATATGTTTGTCTATGCAACTGTAACTAAATGTAACTATGCATAACTGTTATTCTTGTTATCCCTGACCTCGGAGACCTGAGCAACATGGCTGATGCCCGGTGGAGCTGCTAGACAGCTATAGAGGAGATCGACCCTGGTTTTCCCCCTCTGCCGTCACCTACCCAGCCGGTCATTGGGCACTGTTCTCCTTGTCTCCCTGCTGTGTGTCCTTCCTCCCCCTCCCTCCGACGAACTACTGTAACCTTGTTTTTTGCCTGTGTTTTTACTATGCTCTTGTAACGGATGTAATTTGTATCTTGTAACTCAATGTTCCTCATGTAAAGCGCTCTGATACCCCCGGGTCTAGCCAGCGCTATATAAAACTCTTCAAATAAAATAAAAATAAATAAAAGGATAGCCTGCTTAATTCACCTCCTCAACATGGAGTTGTAAGGCTTCAGACAATTCTTAACAGAACCAAGTGTCACAAATAAGCTGTCATCCTTCTAAAAGCTCTCAGTCCTCTCCAGATTTAACACCACTGCCCACTTCGCATCCAAAAGATGTAAGCCTGCTTCCTCCTTACTCAGCGGTTCTGGATAGAAAGCCAGGGAGCACCACCTCCTTAGACCTCTTTATCAAAGACTGAACCTTAGGTAAAAACTTGGGATCAGACCGTAAAACAATCTTATCCGGCCAAACCTTCAAAAAAGGTGGGTGCCGTAGAAAATAACGTAACTCTCCTATTCTCCTTGCCGACACAATTGCCACAAGAAATAACACCTTCAGGGTCAAGAACTTAAGACCAACTTCTGCCAATGGCTCAAACGGCAGAGCTTGAAGTGCCCACAACACCGAGGGGAGATCCGGAGCCGGGCCCATCACTCCAGGTCTTTGCAGAAGGAAACAATGCATCAATCTGCTCTCAGTGACTGCACCTTGAAATTTAGTCACACCAGTGTCGTTTCTCAGGGTCACACAGTAGGTTCCTCGACTGGTTTTGACTCCGGGAGACGCAATCCCCTCTGGAGGTGTACACTTCTGAAACTTGGAGCTCAGTGCTGCACCCCAAGATGAATCCCGTTTGGTCCGGGTGGATTAGGCGCCCTATATGGGGGAGGAGTCTGGCAGCTGGTATGCAATTAAGGAGTTTGTAATCAATTATTGAGAATCGATAAAGGCCGATATGCTCTAACATAGCACGCCAATCGCCCAGGTTTCAGGTGTGGCACTAAAAGCGCCTCCCTAGTGGAGGCAGGTAAGGAGCCGGAATCTTTGCTCACCTTATAAAAGGCTACCAATCTCAGGGCTAAGTTGTCGATATATGTGGAGTATAGCTCTGCCGGGAAACCGTCTGTCCCAGGGGTTGTATCCCTTGCAAGGGCTTTAACCGCCACCCGTATCTCCTGCTCTGTGATATCCCCTCCCAGTTCTTCAGCCTCCTTGTTAGTTAACAGTGGAAAAGGCAAAGGTGCCAGGTACTCCCTGACTGCGTTTTCGTGGTGTGCAAAACTGCTTGTATATAGGGTGAAGTAGTAGTCGCAGAATCTTTGATTTGTTTCAGCCTGCCCATAGAGTTGATTCCCTTGTTCTGTGGTTATCCCCACAGTTACCGAACTCCACTTCGTCAGATTGGCAAGCCATGCTAAAAATGACCCTGTTTTGTCCCGCTCACCATGGGTATTGGTCATGTATGTCTTATAGTCGAAGCAACGCAATTTTTCTACCTGTTTAGCCACCTCCTCCTTTGCTTCAAGTAGGGGTTGTTGCAGCTGTGGGTGGCCTGGCTGGCGCCGCTCCAAGGCACTTAGTTCTTCTTCCAACCTGGTGACTTCCGAGAGCAAGGTGTGTCGCAACCCGTTCGATTCCCTGCAACACAGTTTTAAATGCGTCCCACTTGATCATGGGAGAAGGGGCAGTGTTAGTGTTATCCTCAAAGTATTGCCAAATGCGGTACCAATGGCGTCCCGAAAGAGCAGGTCCTTTAAGAACTCAGGCTTCAGTCACCTCGTCGGTATGCAAGACCTGGGTCATTCCCATCTCAGGTGCATAAGGACCGGGTTATGGTCCGATATGTTCCTGGCAAGGTACTCAATGTCCTGCACCAGCCCATGTACATCTGGAGTGCAGAGAAACGTGTTGAGTCGCATATGGAGTTCGTGGAGACCCGAAAAGAAGGCGTAATCATTTGCAAGGGGATGAGTGCGCCACCACGTATCAGTCAGCCCCCACTGCTCCTGCCTATTCAAGACAACTATAGCGAGCCTACTAATAGGGGAATCCTGCAGTGGCAGGTGGGAATGGTCCAACTCCGGGTCCGCTACGCAATTGTAATCTCCCCCTGTAATAACTGTATGGACTAGAGAAGGGTCTAAAGAGGCAGAACTCAACGAGTCAGACTCCCGCCCTACCTCTCAGAACCAACAAAGACCAGATGTGGAGTACCCCAGGGATCCTCCCTCAGCCCCACCTTCTTTAACATCTACATGGCCCCCCTTGCAACCATTGTCAGAAACCACGGGCTCAACATAGTCTCCTACGCCGACGACACCCAGCTCACCCTCTCCCTCACCAAGGAACCCAACATCACCAGGCACAACTTCCAAGAAGAGATGAAAGGCGTCGCCACCTGGATGAAGAACAGCTGCCTGAAACTCAACTCCAAGAAAACAGAAGTCCTCATCCTTGGCTTCACTCCCTCAGCATGGGATGACACCTGGTGGCCCCCTGCCCTTGGAAACGCCCCAACCCAAAAGACCATGCACGGAACCTCAGCATCATACTGGACTCGTCACTCACAATGAACCGCCAGATCAACACCGTATCCTCGGCCTGCTTCAACACCCTCCGCATACTCCGGAAAACGTTCAGATGAATCCCCTCCAATCCAGAAAAACGGTCACACACGCCCTCATCACTAGCAGACTGGACTTTGGCAATGCCCTCAATGCCGTAATCAACAAAAAAACTCCTTGGCAAGCTCCAGACCATCCAGGACGCCGCAGCCAGACTGATCCTAGACATCCCTCGCCACAACGACATCACCCAACACCTCCGCGACCTCCACTGGCTCCCCATCAAAAGAAGAATAACCTTCAAGCTCCTCATGCATGCATACAAGGCCCTCCGCAACATTGGACCAGCATACCTGAAACAACCGCCTCTCCTTCCACGCACCCAAGAGAAACCTCCGATCAGCCGACCTCTCTCTGGCCACCATGCCACGCATCTACAAGACCAGAACGGGTGGAAAGTCCTTCTCCTACCTCGTCGCCAAGACCTGGAATGACCTCCCCTCCACCTCTGGCAAATCCCTACACTGCTCCAGTTCAGGAAGGACCTGGCTCTACAGATGACTCCAGCACCCTACGGAGCCCCCCCAGCGCCTTGAGACCCTCACAGTTGAGGAGCTGCGCTTTACAAACCCCTGATTAATTAATTAATTGATTGATTGAAGAGGGAGAACACCTTGTATCATTTGGTTAATGTATGCATCCCCCTTATGTTCCAGGAAAGCAGGCAATCTGTCATGTGGGCAGCCATTTCTCTGAGTGGGTAGTGTGCCCAGTGGGCCTATGCTCATTACTGCATCTTTCTGGACATATCCGGCTATGCTTCACCCCCTGGACGCGATCCCCACTCAGTACCCTAACAAACAAACAGCAATATGCACCCCAACTCCCCTGCCCCAGTACAAGTAGGCAATGACCCTTCCATCCAAACTCTTAATCAACCAGAAACACCAGTGCAACCACTAAACTGAGGTGACGTGTGAAGCAAGCGCTCCCTGTCCGATGTCCCCCACCCAGTCTCCCATGCACACAACTCCATGCCATGGGGACCAACATCTCCATTCTCTCACAGAAGCAGTCTCTCCTCTCAAGCCTCACATTACTATCTGACATCAAAGAGCAAATGTTCCCCTATGTATTCAGATTATTTTGTCCGAGTTCCCAGGCGTGATCCTCTGGAGGTCATCCTCTGCGAGTCCAGGCAAGCTGGATCTAGTGACAGTGTCCAAATCCCTGGCTCCATCTCCCCCCTTCGAGGATATGCAGCTCACTCCGTTGCTGCTCATTGTTGCGACCACCTTCACTGCTCTCTGCTGCTCCTGCTGTACCTTCTCTCTAGTCAATTCAATTCAGAATTTGTAGAGCGCACTACTTACCCGCGAGGGTCTCAAGGCGCTGGGGAAGAGAAGAAGGGGGGGGTGCCGCTACTGGTCGAACAGCCAGGTCTTGAGTAGCCTCCTGAAGGTCAGCAGGTCTTGGGTCTGACGTAGGCTGAGTGGAAGGGTGTTCCAGGTCTTGGCGGCGAGGTGGGAGAAGGATCTGCCGCCGGTGGTAGTTCTTCGGATGCGAGGGACGGTGGCGAGGGAGAGGTCGGCGGAGCGGAGCTGGCGGTTGGGGACGTAGAAGAAGAGTCGTCTGTTGAGGTAGGCTGGGCCGGTCTTGTGGAGTGCCTTGTGTGCGTGGATGAGGAGTTTGAAGGAGATTCTCCTGTCGACGGGGAGCCAGTGCAGGTTTCTCAGGTGGGGGTGATGTGGCTGTGGCGTGGTACGTCGAGGATCAGGCGTGCAGAGGCGTTTTGAATGCGTTGCAGTCGTTTGATGAGCTTGGCCAGGGCTCCGCGTAGAGGGCGTTTCCATAGTCGAGTCTGCTACTGACGAGGGCTTGGGTGACTGTTCTTGTATCTGTCGGGATCCACCTGTAGATCTTGCGGAGCATGCGGAGGGTGTTGAAGCAGGAGGAGGAGACTGCGTTGACTTGCTTGGCCATGGAGAGCGTTGAGTCGAGGATGACTCCCAGGTTGCGTGCGTGGTCGGTGGGTGTCGGGGCTGCCCCCAGTGTCGTAGGCCACCAGGAGTCGTCCCAGGCTGAAGGGTTGGAGCCGAGGATGAGGACCTCCGTCTTGTCCGTGTTCAGCTTTAGTCGGCTGCTCTTCATCCAATCGGCGACGGCCTTCATTCCTTCGTGGAGGTTGGATTTGGCGGTGAGGGGGTCCTTGGTGAGGGAGAGGATCAGTTGGGTGTCGTCGGCGTAGGAGATAATGTTGAGGTCGTGCTGTCGGGCGATGCGTGCGAGCGGGGCCATGTAAATGTTGAACAGTGTTTGGCTGAGGGATGATCCCTGGGGTACGCCGCAGATGATCTCGGAGGCTTCGGATCAGAATGGGGGGAGGCGGACTCTCTGGGTTCTGCCGGAGAGGAAGGAGGTGGTCCACTCCAGGGCCTTCTCTCGGATCCCTGCGTCGTTGAGGTGTGCGCGTAGTGTGCGGTGGCAGACAGTGTCGAAGGCGGCAGAGAGGTCCAGCAGGATGAGGGCTGCGGTCTCACCGTTGTCCAGCAGGGTCCTGATGTCGTCGATGGCGGCGATGAGGTCAGTCTCGGTGCTGTGGTTGCTGCGGAACCCTGACTGGGATGGGTCCAGGATGCTGTTTTCTTTGAGGTATCGGGTTAGCTGTCTGTTGACGATCTTCTCGATGACCTTGGCTGGGAACGGAAGCAGGGAGATGGGCCGGAAGTTCTTGAGGTCTCTCGGGTCCGCCTTGGGTTTTTTGAGTAGGGCGTTGATCTCGGCATGTTTCCAGCTCTCTGGGAAGGTCGCGGTCTCGGAGAGGTTGATGACGTTGCGCAGGTGGGGTGCGATGGAGCTGCTGGCTTTGTTGAAGATGTGGTGCGGAAAAGGGTCTGACGGGGAGCCGGAGTGGATTGTGCTCATGGTCTTGATGGTGTCATCGATGTTCACGTTGGCCCAGGCTATCAAGGGGTCGTGGTCGATGGTGTGCGGCGAGTCTGGTGTGTCGGTGTCTGTTGGGGCAGTCTGGGTGTCGAAGCTGTCGTGGATGTCGGTGATCTTGCGGTGGAAGAAGGTGGCGAGGGAATCGCACAGGGCTTGCGACGGCGGGATGTCGTTGGTGTTGGAGCTGGGGTTGGAGAGTTCCTTCACGATGTTGAAGAGCTTCTTGCTGTTGTGTGCGTTGTTGTCGAGGCGGTCTTTGAAGGAGATCCTCTTGGCGGATCTGATGATGTGATGGTGGTTGCGGATGGCGTCTTTGTGGGCTGCGTGGCTGTCCGGTGTCTTTTCACTGTGCCATTTCTTCTCTAGTTTCTGGCAGGTGCGCTTGGATGCTAGGAGTTCCGGGGTGAACCAGCTGGCTCTCTTGCTGGTGTCTCTGTAGATGGGTTTTTCCAGTGGGCGAGGGTGTTGGCGCAGTCGTCTATCCATCGTCTGAGGTTGCGGGCAGCGTCGTTGGTGTTGGAGGGGTCGGCGGGTGGGCTGAGAGCGAGGTTTGCTTGTAGTTGGTCTTCGGTGACTGTGCTCCAGCAGCGACGTGGGATTTGTTGGGTGTGGTGTGTGTGGTGGGTTTCTGGAAGGTGAAGTGGATGCAGCGGTGGTCGGTCCAGAGGAGTTCGGTGGTGTGGCTGAAAGAGACGTGGGAGCTTGAGGAGAAGACGGGGTCGAGCGTATGGCCGGCGGAATGGGTCGGTGTTGTGACGAGCTGTCTCAGTCCGAGGTTGGCGAGGTTGTCGATCAGGGTGATGGAGTTGCTGTCGTTGTTGTTCTCCAGGTGAAAGCTCAGGTCTCCGAGGAGGATGTAGTCGGTGGAGGTCAGGGCGTGCGTGCTGATGAAGTCGGCGATGGAGTCGCTGAATTGGGGTCGGGGTCCGGGAGGTCTGTAGACGAGGGTGCCTCTTAGGGTGGTGTTGGGGTCCGTGTAGATCTGGAAGTGCATGTGTTCGGCGGTGCAGAGAGTGTCGTCGGTGCTGGTCGAGACCCTGATGGTGTTCTTGTGGACGATGGCGATTCCTCCTCCTACTCCGTTGGTGCGGTCTCTGCGGGTGATCTTATAGCCGTCTGGGATGGCTATGGCGATGTCGGGTGCGGAGGAGTCGTTCATCCAGGTCTCTGTCAGGAAGGCGACGTCCGGTGATGATGTGTCCAGCAGATCCCAGAGCTCGACGGCGTGTTTGCGTGCGGAGCGGGTGTTAAGTAGGATGCACCGGAGGTGGTTGAGGTCCTTCTTGACGGGCGGTTCCGCGGCTCTGAGGCTGGTGTAGCTGCAGTTCCGGCAGGCGAAGGGACCATGTGTGCGTTTCGAGGCGTCCTTGAAGCAGGTGTGGGTCCGTCCAGGGTTGAGAGCGTGGAGTGTGCTGGCATCGTATCGGCGGCGATCGTCGTGGCGGGCGCGGGGGCGTGCGGCCCAGGGGTTCTGGCACTGGGCGCGGTCCAGGCGCAGACGGGCTTGCCATATATAGGGAGGTGGGAGGGAGGAGCAGTTGGGAGGCGGGAGGCAGGGGCAGCGAATGGACAGAGAGGGGGCGGGGACACAGGGGACGCAGCGGCGGCAACGGGATCGGCGAGGGGCGACGGGTGGAACAGAAGGCAAAAAGGCACGGGATTAGGGGCACAGCAAGGAGCAGAAGACAGAACCTGGCACAGAGCGCACAGGGGGCAGCGAGGGGCACAGAATGAAAAAACGGGCACAGAACAGTCAGGACAGCGAGGGGCACAGAATGAAAAAAATGGGCACAGAACAATCAGGACAGCGAGGGGCACAGAATGAAAAAACGGGCACAGAATGAAAAAACGGGCATAGAACAGTCAGGACAGCGAGGGGCACAGAATGAAAGAACGGGCACAGAACAATCAGGACAGCGAGGGGCACAGAATGAAAAAACGGGCACAGAACAGTCAGGACAGCGAGGGGCACAGAATGAAAAAACGGGCACAGAACAATTAGGACACAGACAACAGAAAGAGAAATGGCAGTACAAGGCAGTACAGAGGAGGAAGATTCAAACCTACGGCCTACCACTGGCCACCAGGGATGAGGCGCAGGTGGTAGCGTGCGGGTGGAGGAGGGCCTCGAACTTCCTCAGCAGCGGCAGCTGGGGCAGGGACCACACAGGCGGTGGTGTGCGGAGGGGGAGCGACCTACCAACAGGTCAAGGGTCGCTCTCCTCACCGCGCAGCGGCCGCCATATATGGGGAGGTGGGAGGGAGGAGCAGTTGGGAGGCGGGAGGCAGGGGCAGCGAATGGGCAGAGAGGGGGCAGGGACGCAGCGGCGGGAACGGGATCGGCGAGGGGCGACGGGTGGAACAGAAGGCAAAAGGGCACGGGATTAGGAGCACAGCAAGGAGCAGAAGACAGAACCTGGCACAGAGCGCACAGGGGGCAGTGAGGGGCACAGAATGAAAAAACGGGCACAGAACAGTCAGGACAGCGAGGGGCACAGAATGAAAAAAACGGGCACAGAACAATCAGGACAGCGAGGGGCACAGAATGAAAAACGGGCACAGAACAGTCAGGACAGCGAGGGGCACAGAATGAAAGAACGGGCACAGAACAATCAGGACAGCGAGGGGCACAGAATGAAAAAACGGGCACAGAACAGTCAGGACAGCGAGGGGCACAGAATGAAAAAACGGGCACAGAACAATTAGGACACAGACAACAGAAAGAGAAATGGCAGTACAAGGCAGTCCAGAAGAGGAAGATACAAACCTACGGCCTACCACTGGCCACCAGGGATGAGGCGCAGGTGGTAGCCTGCGGGTGGAGGAGGGCCTCGAACTTCCTCAGCAGCGGCAGCTGGGGCAGGGACCACACAGGCGGTGCTGTGCGGAGGGGGAGCGACCTACCAACAGGTCAAGGGTCGCTCTGGGTCCACAGGCGGTGCCCCATCTCATCCGCTGTCTCCTCATTATTTTCTTGCCGAGAGCCCTCACACCTGCTGCTGATGCGGGAAGCTTGTCTATCCAGTCCCACACTTGCTGTGGCACGCTGAAGAACTGGACCCCTCAGGAGTCACCACCTGCAGCCGTGCCGGGAACATCACATATGACAGACCCATTTGCTGTCGTTGGTTTTTTGCTTCTGCAAATGTAGATCTGAGTAGTTTGTCAGCAGCAGATGGTTGGGTTTGGGTATAATGACGGTGTTGGGAGGAGTGCAAATCCTCAGTTGGATTGATCAGTTTTTCCAGCAGTTCATCCCATGCTGGTGCTATCGGGTGGTGTTGGAGTCCCCTGGCCTCCTCTCTTTGTAAGGCCCAGAGGATGAAGGCAGACTGACATGGTGTGTTGTGTGGGGGAGTTCCACTCTTCAATTGTATTGTGACGATGAGTTTGGCAATGAGAAGGGTCAAGTCTAGAAAACGGGAGATGCTTGTGTTTTTTGGGGCGTCTGTAAAGACCTAGGGCTCCAGCTTTCCAGGTGGCCAAGCCGGGAACTTTAGTAATGTTGGAAAGAGTTTCGGCCACCTCTGTCCATTAAGATGCTATTGCAGGGCAGTCAGAGAGGTTGTGCTTGAAGCCGACAGCAGGGGAATTACAGCGTGGGTAGGAGCCAGCAGCATCCGGAAAAGGCATATGGATCTTCACTGGGAAAAGGTATGCTCTGTGAAGGATATAGAATTGTATTAGCTTGAGCCATGTGTTACAGGACACCTTATGAGGGGATTCAAGGGCTCTAGACCATTCCCTGTCAATAAGGATGCGACTGAGCTCTGTATCCCTTGTATCCCTGAGAAGTGCAAAGGAGAGCCCTGAGTGAGTTGCCATGGCTTTTTAAATCCAGGTGATGAGGTGGCGGCTGCAGCCTATTGTGTGTAACATGTTTGTGAACTGGTTAGTGGCTGGGTCTGTCTTCCCAGTCATTAAGAGGTTGGATAGTGCTGTGACAATTCATCACCATATGTGATGAATTGTCCCCCCCGCAGAGCCGTCAGTTCAGTCAGGTCCAGGAGCTATGGAACAGGTATCCCAGCATTGTGATCCCTGTCCCGTCACAAAGTCTTTTTTTTTTTTCTAGTCAGTTAGCTGTGGCCCCACTGGGAGGCCTAGTAGAGGCAGGGCTAGGCATAAGTGAGGAGGTGGGGGGGGTCCCAGATAATACCGTATCCTTTTAAGATTTCTCTGGGCCACCAGTACAAGCCCGGAGGATATAATAGGTGACCAGTTTCTGGGGGCCAGTGTCTTCAGCAGCTTTTCCGGCTTCAGTGGGGGATTTAAAAAGCATGTGTCATCTAGGCTTATGCCTGCTATCTAGTGGACCAGTCACTGCAGCTGGGGCGTGAGGTAGTAATGCTCACAGTTCGGAGACCCCAGGCTGGCAGCCTTGGGTGAGAGCCGCAGCTTGGCCACAGTTACCCTGTGGCACAGTGAATACCAAATGAGCTTGCTGAGTGACTTATCCAGGTCCTTTAAGAAGCTTCAGGGTAGTCCCAAGGGGAGGTTGACGAAGTATAGTAGCTGAGGATGCATCACCATCTTTGAGACAGTGATGCGGCCCAACGGGGAAAGTAGGAGTGTGCGCCAGAAAGCCACCTGCGAACGGAGTGAACTTACTGCTGCTGTAAGATCGACATCTAATTGGTCACTGTCCTCATGATAAAGAAGTGGCAAGAGGGGGCACCCTTGATGTGGGCGGCTGCCGACAGGCACAGATTCAGATAGAAGGTCTTCTAGGCGGACAAAGAGTACCGAGTTCAATAGCTGGATCACACGGATGCTACGGGCTCCGAAACCAAACCCGGTCAGGACCTCGAAGACATATGTCCAGTTCAATGCTGTAAGTGAAATTTATTCTAAAAAAAATGAGGCTTCCAAATTTTTGGAAACTTGTAACATAGAGACTGAAATTGCGTGTTGATCTGAATCCTTAATAATGGAATTCAGATTGTCATAGAAGACCTGAGCCTCTTTCTCATCACTGTAAATGGAATTATCTTTAGACATTTTCATCTAAAAGGTAATGGTCAACAGCTTATGAAATATTTAGAAAGAAATATAGTACTAAATATTCAGTGTAAAAGATTGGAAGGCTAACTGTATCACCATAACAATTTTGTGTTAATGCTAGAATATTTCTGCCATATATATTGTCTTCAACATATCATTTATAATTTATAAAGAAAACATATGGCTTAATAGGCATTAAAATAACGCCTCTCTATATCAATGGTGTATTTCTTGGAGAGGACTGACGATAAACCAAATTCACGCCCCCTCTAACTTTAAAATAAGGAGCTGTGAAAACTGAAGGGCAGATACTAAAATATAAGCACCGCCCAAGAGGCAGGTTGAATCTCGGTTTGTCAGTGGTATGAAGAATAGAGGTCACCAAGAAGCAAACAGGCCTTCCAGAAACAAGGTGTCTCTCTTCAGAGAAACTGAGAGACGTGCTAAATAATCAATGTGCCCCAGAGCACAAGTGTGACCACTACTGCGCACGTGTTAGAGGAAAGGACGCCCCCGGCGTGAAAACGTATTGAAAGCGATTGTTGAGCAGTTAAAACGACCAAGTAAATCGGTAATAATTAAACAGAACAATTTATACAAAGTTATCATAAGGATAGTAATTATGGAGAAGATACTTATCTTGACTACGAGCAGCAAGACAATTATTGTGCTCGCAGGTAAGACCATTATTGTGCCTGACGACTTTTTATTAGTTCAACCGTTTATGACTTCCTTTGCAGTTTCTTTCCCATTGTCTCATGGAAAAACATAGTTCTTGGTTTGTTATCTTGGCTACTATTGGATTAAAACAAGAAGCGATAGCATAATAGGAGCTTCCGATCTTGTAATAAAATAATGCCTGTTGGAAAGTGGATGATTAGTAGCGATAAGTACTGACTTACCACTAGTAATAAGGCCACAAACACAATAAAAGGTTCAGTTAGGGTCTCAATAAATTAACCCCTTGCTCAACCCTTGGTAGCTAGCAACAAGCAGGCAGGCTTAATTTAGGAGACAGGTGTGTAAAGCATTTAAAATGCCAATACATTAAATACATAAGACACGACACACAATAAAAATCCAACACCAATTTATAAAAAGAGATTATATTTTTATGAACTACTAGAAACCAAAACAACACAAATACAATGTAGGGAATTGGAGATGTGACTTTTTAAAGAATAAACACTTTCTAGTGCTTAAAAACATATAGCGTGACTTGGGGACATCTGGTCGCGCTTGACTGGGACAAAGTCAAAGTTTGAGGCTGACTGTGATGGAGCCCTGGTCAGATACACTAAGCACGAAGCCTCGGTCAAAATTTTACTTTCACACTTAGGGGATTATTACGATGTTGGGCGGACGCAGCACCGTCGCGGATACGGGTCTGACCGACCTCCTGTCGGCGCTCCCGACCGCTGAATTACGATGCGAGCGCACATGGTGCGGTCGCAAGCTCCCTTTTCTGTAGGGGAGCTTGTGCTGCGTCGGAAACCGGCCACAGCACAAGCTCCCATACAGAAAAGAGAGTTTGTGTTCATCCCTGCACCGCGTGGCAGGCACCTTACGGTGCCTGTACACGCTGCAGGGATCAATAGGGGGGCAACATAGGTGCCCCCTCGGCCACCAGCCGTAGGCCGCTGGTTGAACAGGGCCCTGCCAGGGGCCCGCAAACTCTCTTTCCGACAGGCGTTCCATGTCGGAAAGCCCGGCATGGAAAGCCTGCTGGAAAACGAGCATCGTAATCCGGACAACGTAAAACACCGTCCATGTGGATTACGGGCTGGTCTAATCCAGCCGGAATGACCGGCCGGTTTCACTTCCAACCAACTAAATTGTAATTAGGCGGTCGGAAGTGAAACCGACGATCTCGGTCGGAAAGCTTCCGACCTCAGGCTTTCAGCAGCCTGGCCAGCCTGGGCAGAGGCTGGACAGTCAGGAGAGAGCAGCTGAAAGGCTAGATTTTGGCTCACAGAAAAGAAACTTTCATAATTTATTTTCTTTCATAGTTATTATAAATCTAACCCAGGCAAGTTGTTGGATTTATCTTGCGTGGCTCCTACTAATATTTATATTGAAATAAAATATTACCAGGTTAGCCTATGGAGCCATTCAACACAATGGGGATAAACGAAATTGGCAGTTTTTCCCTCACCAGGGCTTATAAAACATATTTTATAGTGTCCCTGCTTATAGTACAAGGCACCCTACCCAGGGGGCGCCTAGGGGAGACCTTAGGGGTGACTTACATGTAAAAATAAGGTAGATTAATACTTTGGAAATACCTTTAAATCCAAAGTTGAATTTGCATATAGTTTCAATTTAAAAGCAGCCTGCAAGGCAGGGCTTGCTTTTACAGTGACAGCAGGCACCACAGCAGCGCACACTCCAGTGCAGGAAATCTACTGGGCCTCTAAACCTTCCTGCCCTATTCTATATTAGGAACTTATAGGTAGTTTGAATTCCCCTTGCCTTATTAAATACTAGGACCTTACAGGGGTCTGTCATTGACAAATGTAATTATACCAAATTACCATGTACTTTTTACAAAGAGCAAAGGCCCTGGGTCTGCTTAGCAGAGCCCAGGGCACAGCCAGAGTCAGAAAACCAGCTTCTAGTGATCAAAATGGGGACAAAAAGTGGGGGACACTGCAAACAGATCCTGATTTCTCACAATGTCCAACTATTGAGATGCAAAAGTATTACTGTATTCCATATGTTTTTGTTTCCACAATATTAAAAACGTGGCGCAGCACTTCACGCACAACACCTTCAAATGACTTTGTCACGGTATTGAATTTTCATTACTGTAAGAGTCACTGAAATGAAAAGTTATGTACATTTCTAGTGAATAAAAGAATCCCACAGTTTAAGCAGCATCTTTGTGTCCATCTAAACCGCTGCCAATTTAACAGCTCTCTATCCTGCGATATTAGACTGCGCAGTGTGCGCTTCAAACCCATTTTTTGTGAATTACAGAACAAATGTATTTTATCACGTCTGGGGTAGTTTGGTGCCGGACTACCTTTCATTTACCTAGAAAGACAATTAACCTGTCAAATATGCTTATTAAATGTACAACTAAATATAATTCAATGTAAATCTGCTTTAAAATATTGCCGCCCTCCTACCGCTGCAGCGTTTCCATTGCATGGGGTTTACGCCGTGATTTATGTAACTGGAGATTTCTGGAAAGCCACGCTCCACCAATGTTTGCAAATAAAATCAGTTTCTTCCTCATGCCATACCAATTAGAAATTAGGCGATGATTCATTTTGGTAATAATTGTGTTCAAAATCAGAACTGGGTGGCAAGTTTTAATATTTCCATTTATTTCTTTGTCCGGTCTGTGTCACTTCCTTTCAAATGCGGTAAACACTTTACAAAAGATGTAGATGGTTTTCCAACTTGAATACCTGCACTTTGACAAAAAACATTCACTAGTCCATTCTGAACACACTATCGTGACTGGGCTATATTTTCATTATTGAAATTATTAACAAAGGTTAATCATCTATATCCTAAAGACAATTGTATTTTTGTATGTTTTTAGAAGATCACAAAACTGGAGTTGGGGCAGTTATCTGGGCCGAAAGAAAATCTGTAAGTATCTGCATATGTTTGCACATTGGTATTTATTTGGGTTTAAACATTATTTTAGAAGTAGATCGGTTGATCGAAATAAACACAGGGAATATCTGTACTCTGTTTAGTGTTTTTTTTTCTGAAAGTGATATTTTGCATTTTTTCAAAGTTCCTTCGAGCAATTTTTATGTCCGACTTATCCCTATTGCCGATTATTGTAAACCTTGGATTTAAAAACTGGGCACCAAGGGATGCACTGCCAAACTCCAACATCTGTACCCCTCCTTCGGTCTCCTGCACGTCTGACCATTATGTTTGCCCATTGTCTAACCTTAGTAAGATCTAAACCTATACAGCTCTGGTGAATGCTTCACATACAATAATTGAAAATATAGCTAGTTTCCAGGCTGGTACACAATACTCACGAGCACAGCAGTGTGCAGTCAGTGGTAGATATTCATACTAACACATTATCCTCGCCCAACCCCCGGTGATTCCTCAACCATCCCATCTCACCCTATGTCGTCCATGGCACTTCACCAGTGGCCCCATATTTTCTCAAATTTGCGGGCGCAGCCCTGGGTCTTGTAAACCAACTTTCGAATCTCATGCACTAGTCAGTGTTGGATTCCCATTCCTCCATCTTCTGGACAGAGGCTTCATCCCAATACCTGACAATGTTGTGTCTAGCGACCATCAGTGCCACATTACAAAAGAGAAGCGTGTACTTTAGGTCTGTTCTTCCCAAATACCTAAAGCGACTATCTGCGGTGTAAGTACCACGGACACATCAATCGGGGAGGACATCCTACGGCATACCTTACCTCAATAGGCCTGTGCCTGAGGGCATCCCCAGATGGTAGATAGCAGCATACCCCTTGCCCGCATCCCCCCTGGCACAAATCTGGGGCAGTTCGACCCATACGGGACAGGCTGGTTCACATGAAATAGTCTCTGTGGAGTATTTTGAGTTGTACCACGCGGAACCACTGTGGAGTATTTTGAGTTGTACCACGCGTGGCTACTTCCCTTGGGTACCTTCAGGACGACACCCCCTCTCCCACTCCTCATCTAGTTTGCCCAGAGCTTGTGCTCACTTGTCCCCTAATGCATTCAGCTTTAGAAGACTATTGGTAAGGAGTGCAGTGTAGATTTGTGAGACTTCGTTTTTGGCCAAGAGAGCCACCAATCCCCCATGCGCCTCCTCAGCCGCATCTTGCAACTGGTCCTCATGTTCCCGAAGGATGTGTTTTATCTGTAGGTATTGGAGATACTGAATCCTAGTTAAGTCATTTTGTTCTTGCAGTTCAGGGAACAGTATAATTTTGTTGTCCCTCCAAATATCCCCCACCCTGGAAATGCCCAAGAACTCCCATTTCTTGCATCCCTCTACCACCTGCAGATCTCTGAGGGCCTCTGTCTCCCATAGGGGAAATCCAGCATTAATTTATATTTCCAACCTATTGCTTGCACTTACCTTCTCCATGTCCTAATGATCTTGGCTGTTGGATCGGAATATCTGCTTCCTCAGAATCACCCTTCTCCTCAACTTTGTTGCTGTTCTCTCTTGATTTGTTTTCACTAGCAATTATCCGAGATGTACCCACAGTTTCTAACACTTCCTCATGCCACGCCTTTTGTGGAAACACAGTCTTGCATCCATCCTGAACAATCTGACCTTTCAATATTTTCTTATCCGCTTTCTCATTAGCTGCATAATCCCATTCATTCAGTGCATCATGCTGCACAAGTCTTGGTTGTGGTTTCACTTCACACAACACACGCCTCAAATCATCATGTTTCTTCAGTTCAAACATTGTTTTCAGAAAACTGCAACTTTGTATCATTTGCAGTAGCTTTGTGCCGTTGTCTGAGCCTCAAACAAGTATGTAAACCATGATTTAAAAGCATCTCTTGCCAGTCCCGCTCACCGCCCTGAAAACTAAATGGTCGGAATCTATCACTTGTGAAATATCTGATAAAGCTTGGGCAAGTATACTGGAACACCCCAAGCGAGTGTCCCGCAATGCCAAATTCAAATTTATACAATGCATGGTTCTGCATAGATCCTATCTAACCCCGCGCCGACTACACCGAATGTTCCCAGACACCCAACACTGCTGCCCCCGCTGCAAAACCGAGGAGGCTGGTTTTATACACATGCTATGGGCTTGCCCTCACCTTAGGGAGTACTGGGAAGGGGTGAGTGGCGCTGTTAGGGAAGTCACGCACTTGCAGATTGAAAACAATATAACTGAATGTTTGCTAGGACTCCGCAAACGCACAGGCGCCCAGAAAGTTCAGCTTCGCTTCCTAGACCTTGCCTTTATACTAGCTATAAGAGCTATTACGAGGAGGTGGAAGTCTGCGAAACCCCCTGCGATATCCACATGGTATGACGAGGTAGTGCGCTGGAGTGGCGCAGAGAGTGCGGCAATCAGGCGAGAAGAGGCCCGAGGGTTGCGCAAACATCCGATTTCTATGGAGTGGATGTCACACTGGAGGGATTTAAAGCGCTGGACCTCTTTCCGTGTCACGTTACCCCGACCCCACCGTAACTGACACCTTGCACTACAGTAGGTAGCGTGTCTAGCGGGCGTAAAGAAGGCACATATACACGCACAACGAAGCACTGAACTATGGAGCGGAAAGTAATACTCACACACGCAATTAACATCCCAAACAAATGGACTTGGCGGGCCAGAATGCGGGTGGGGGAGGGAGGGTTATCGGGAAACTGTTAGTAATTATGTTGATCACCTATTTAAACTCATGCATCTTAATTAGACTTGCATCGTGCAAACTTTTCTCTCTTTCTCGTAACAACAATATGATTCTGGTGTGCCTGTGAGCACACATCGCAACACTCCTACTAGCATATGCTAGCTGTACAATTACGGAAAATGCCTCATTGAAATGTTTTTGCATTAACCTCTTCCATGCGTGCTCGTGTGCGTCGGACGGCCGGGGGCCGTCCGAACTGAGCACGCGTCAAATTCCGCCGCACTGCGGCGGAATTTGCGCCTTGTAGACGAGGTTAATTGATGCTTTACGGTAGCCAATTAAGTTTGTTTAAAAAAAAAAAAAAGCATCTCTTGCCAGACTTCTTGGTACAACTTGCCCTTCTGGCAGTGAATTCTCAGACTTTGCCAAAATTGCACCCATTGTAGATTTCAAACACATTTCACAATACACCCACAATTAATTACAATACAGTTTCAAACAACAATGTATTCACAGTAATTCAGTAAAACCAAACACAAACCTATGTCTGTGTTCCAGGGAATGGAACAGAAATCAACCTCACTACCAAAAGAAAATAGTGCTTCAAGGCACTACCACCTCGCACGCACACTGAGCTAAGCCTTTGATCGGTAGTAACCTAGACTGGAATAAGTATAGTTTACCCTTGTGCACAGAATATTCACCACTATCCTAATTAGAACTCATTTACAATTAAGGATCTCATAACTTCAACTTATTTTGAAACCTGTGCGCTATGTTTAAATCTTCCACAGGCACTTTTATATAACTCGACTTCTTGAAAATCAAAAAATATTCACATACAATAAATGTGAAAACAAAGAAAACTTTAACAATTTTAACCCTTTCGCTGCAAGGCCTCCCCTGTGCTGATCCTGTTTTTTTGGCTATTTGGGGTAGTTTGCGCTTAGGCCTCCATAACGTTTTGGCCACATAAGCTAGCCATGCCACATTTGCGTCCTTTTTTTCCAACATCGAGAGGATTCTAAAGGTACCCAGGTTTTGTAGATTCCCCTGGAGGGGACTGAGAAAAAAGCCAAAATATAGCTACATTTTGACTTTTTGGGGAAAAATAGGAAAAACTTTCTCTGGATAAAAGTGACTGTTTTTTTCTCATAAAAATGGCATCAATGAACGGTTTGATGTGCTAAAGTCACCATCCTCCCAGCTTTTAGGAACATGCAGAGCTGATCAAAAAACCTAATTTTTTACGACAGATTTAGCATTTTTCAAACAGGTAGCCCATTTTCCCGATTTTTGTGCTTTTCACCTACTTCCAGTTTGTGGTGCAGACCAGTGTGAACGCCATGGGTGATCCAGATGAGCTATATATTTCTGAAAATTAGACAAAATACCGATTAAGCAAGGGGTCATATGTGTAGATTCCTCAAGGTTTTCCCAAAGAAACTAACTGCTCAAATAAATAAATATTAAAAATGAGTGTGAAAAAGCAGGCACTTGTGACAATTTTTTCATCTGTATCTTTTTGTCACAATGGCCGATTCACAAAAGCAATGTACCATTACGTTTGCTAGACCATTTTGGTTGTGGGCATATAAAAGGTTTGTAGGTTCTCCAAGAACCCGACGTATCCAGAGCCAACAACTGAGTTGCACAGTACTATGGTTTTCCATTGTGTACTGAGTATAGACCAATTCATATGGTAAAATATGAAGAGTGAGAATAGGTATCTAGGTAACCTATGTATTTCTGAAATGGGCACACGATATGGAGTTTAGGAGCAGTGGTTGTTTGTACATCTCTGAATTTGTGGTTACCCGTACGAGCATATGATTTAGAGGGTATTTTTCAAAATGTCTTTTTTCTTACACACTGGCTTACATTTGGAAGGCACAATGCAGAGAAATTCAATTGGTAATAATAAATATCCTACTATTCTATGCTCCCACATGTCTTCTGATAAAAATGATACCTCACGTGTGGGTAGACCTAGTGCCCGTGACAAGAAATTATCCAAAACGCAACATGGATACATCACATTTTTCCACTTAAAACTGACCCATTTTTTGCAAAGTGGGGTAGCTGTGGATTTTGGGCCCTAGCTCAGCCGGCACGTAGGGAAACCTAGCAAACCTGTACATTTTTCAAAACTAGACACCTAGGGAATCTGTGATACGGTGACTTGCGTGGCTCTCAACATGTTGTTTTACCCAGAATCCCTTGCAAACCTCACAGTTTGACTAAACAACATATTTTCCTCATATTTCTGTGATGGAAGGTTCTGGAATCTGCTGGGAGTCACAAACCTCCTTCCATCCAGCATTCCCCTAAGTCTTCTGATGAAAATGGTACCTCACTTGTGTGGGTAGGCCTAGTGCCCGCAACAGGAAATAACCCAATATACGATGTGGAGTCATTAACATTTCCTGTCACATAAATGATCTGATTCGGCAATAGAGGTAGCAGCATTTGTTTGGCCGGGGATCGACAGCCAACCACGGAAATCTGCCAAACCAAGACATTTCTGAAAACTAAGACACTCAAAGAAGTCCAGGGTGGTATGCCTTGGGTGGATCCCATAAAGTTTTGTTACCCAGAGTGCCCTGCAAACCTCAAACTTTGCCTAAAATTGCACATTTTCCTTGGATTTCTGTGACGTAAACTTCCGGAATCATCAGGAAACCACAAAATGCATATCTCCCAGAGTTCTTCCACTTGTCCCGATAGAAATGGTACCTCACTTGTGTGGCTCAGCCTTGTGCACTTAAAGGCAAGCATCAAACAAAGGCCAATGGGAGTCTTGATGAGCGACTCTCATTGGCCCTGGTTTGATTTGTGCATGTCCGGTTGCAACAACAAAAAATTCAATTATTACAATGAATCAATCTATTAGTTCTGAAGGCTCTCAGGAAACTCTCAGGAAACTCCTACTACCTAATGTATCTTATTGGCTAAAATTGTACATACTTAATTAAGGATATGAACTCATGCTTATGGTATACAGTAATACAATGGCTTGTTCAACTCTCAGCCAGCAGAGCTCAACTAAACGGCCCTAACATTTTTACAGTAACACATCCTTCCCCCTTTTCTTCGGAGTGCTGAACAGATTAGACATTTTATACACAGAGATCATTGCTGAGACTGTATTTTCATTGAATTTCTGAAAAATTGAATGATACATGCGCGTGGAAAGCTTGTACAGTATAAAATAAACATGCTAAATCATTATTTACTTGCAAATTGAAAACTCGCTTACAGAAGTAACAGAGAAATTTCCCATTTCTGAGAATACAGATGCCACTCGGGTACGGCTGAGTGAAAATTAAGGAAGGTTGTACTCTTTGGAAGGAAGGTGAGAGGCGCTAGAGAAATGTGTAACCCTGATCATATAGCATAGATAGTGGTTCTTATAATTAGTCGGAGCATAATATCCACTGAAGTCTTGTAGACAACAATAAAATTGATTGGAGTGAGAGTAATGCACTTAGAATTCATCAAATATAGATATGACAGGGACTTGTAGACCTTATCTATACACTACAAATGTATTTGTTTCTTTTTGGAGTTTTGTACAGAATTGAACCATGTTACTTTACAGTCACTACAAAGAACTCAAAGTGATACTCATTAATTGTTGAATAACCGAGATTGTTCTCATGAATGATTAAACTATACATCATAACCAGATGTAAGCCTGCAACATGCTTAGGGTGAATTACACAAAGAAAAGATGATGAACTAAAGAATCAGGTTAAGAAGCAGCTTTGACCTTTGTATTTTACAGTTTAAATAATACAGTGCTTTTGCACCTAGTTGAGCACTGCACAGTGTTTTATTGATACAGAGCCATATATAATGCAGGCTTGTCTTTGCCTGTCTTGCAGGAAGAAATATTAAGACATTTATTCAAAATAGGCAAACTGATGCACTTGAGAATGTATTAAGATTACGCCCCAAATAGATTTGCACATGAATATCAGGTATAGATCATATTTTGAAGTTAAAAGAGTTCAAGTAAAATGTGAAAAACTCTTCATTTAATGATTTGGCAGTATTCTATTAATGATAGGTGAAGTGTAACTTGACTGTTCGAGAGGACATATTAAAATGAGAGAGGAGTGCTGCATATGTACAAGTCACAACAATCCTAAATAGTTAGGTAAACTTGAACCTCACTCGTACAGGGAAACCCATAATTGGTCTGTAACTCTCCTCAAGCCTGGCCCAGGTGATAGTCACATGAAATACTAAGATCTTTCCTCCATCGCCATAGCCAGGAATTCAGGCCATCTTTTAATAATGCCCATAGTTGAGAAGACAGCCCTATGCTCAGAATGCTAGCCGCTCACTAAGATGCAGTAAATTTAGTTTTGGAAAACCGTGAATCCTGGTAGAGATGGAATACGAATATTTTCCAATCCCACTACGGCACTTGCTGTGGTTTCCAAGTAAGAATAGCCAAACAATATGCCCACCTCGAAGATCACCACCATGTTGGTCTGCTACTTGGGACTCGGTGATTTACTGAGGGGTAGTGAGGACTTACCCATCACCCATGATGCCAATAGCAAATAACTTATACTTCATACTGGGAGTGATAGACAGGTATTTCCTTTTCTGAAGATACAAACACCTGCTAACACTCAAGCACATCTATGCGGAGGCAATATTCATGATAGGGAAACGAGCTCTACTCTGTTCCACATAACACCAGTAGATCAATATCACTTAACATAATTGTTATATTGGGCCAGAACTCCTGAGTTAAAACTGTCTGGCTCCAGGGACCGTTTACAAATTATAGAGATTTTTAACAAGAACAGACATACAAAGGTGATCTTGCGGTTGTATAAGACACTGTATGCTGCTCCTACTACATATTCATATGTCAAAATGGGGGTGGACCTCAGTCTTAACCATTCCGACAGACACATGGTCAACAATATAGGCCACAGCAGTTGGGACCTCCATTTGCTTCCTTTTAAAGAAAATGTATGCAAAATAATGATGCAATGGTACTACACTCCAATTCAGTTGAAGGCTATACAAGGGAATTGAAGGCCTGTGCTAGAGACGGTGTGGACAATGGGGCACACTGGAACATGTGGTGGACCTGCCTGGTAGTAACCACTTTCTGGACAGAGATACAATAGATACCAAAAGATATAGCTCAGGGGGAGGGAGGAGCCAGCCCATCATGGCCGCTCGGAGCTGATGCTCCGTGCTGAACCCTCTTTCCAGCTTTCCGAGCGGCATCCCACCGCACTATTTTCCCACCCAGAACAACGATTCTGCAACCGGAATGCAGGCAGATCACCTGAAGACCAATATCGCCCTTCTCCGATCTAGCATCACTGAGAAAGGAGCTGTGATGTCCCCACCAATGAATACGCTAAGATGGCGCCTGGGGAGCTGAGAGTACACGCCCGGTGCCGAAAGAAGTGCACCGCGAGGCCGCCGACCTCCGTTTTACCCAGCAAACAATGCCCCCAACCCTCGGCCGCATCTCGATCTGAGGGCCACTCACTGCGGTGACAAACAGCAGGACTGATGGGGCACCGAAAGTGAATGGCCACCGGGAGCATAGGTGAGAGCTCCGCCCGCGCCGGTGAGTCGTTGCGCGCTATCACTGCATCCCAAGCGCTGCCACCCCGAGCGGGAATCAGGGCCCATTGATATCAGGAGTACCGTAGGAATAGGTGGGGGTCCTGCGCCCCTCCCCCTGTCTCCCCGTTTTGAAACTGGGGAGGATCCCGGTGAGCATGTGGAAGCGGGTGCCTGACACTAAGATGGCGGCCCGTTGAGGGGCGATCGAGCCTGAGGCACTGCGAGCACAGGCGGAGCGGGCAAGGAAGGAGCAAATGTCCAAAGGGTGAATGGTGGCTGAGACTGAATCACATGCTGTGCAAGGCAGACGCCTGGGAGCCCCTCGGGGCATCGACATGAATCCCTAGGCGCCTGACCTCAAGATGGCGGCCACCCAGGAGGAGTAGTACAGCACCAGGTATAAGAAGTAGCCCACACAGTCATAGTGGCTCTGAATGAAAGTCGACCCTAATAGGCACTGCAGGGAGCACCCCACACATAGAGCGGGGCCTGGCCCTAAGAGGGCGCCCCTGTTGTAGCTATTGGCAAATCAGTCAGTAATTGAGCCGTCTGTGGCTGCTGCGACGTGGAGCTTCATGTCTACCCTTCCTATGGCACCAAGACGGGAATCAATCTGCACATACTGTTCAGCCGGGTTCCAGCTTATCCTGCATTGTATCTCATACAGGATGTTTTCAAGATGGCCGTCAGATGATCAGCGCCGGAAAGGGACTCCCTTTTTGACTTTTATTCCCCTGGAAGCTACCCCATTCTTTGACCCTTACATACACCTGGGGTTAGATTTAGACTGCGGTTCTCATCTCACTAACCCCCGCGTCTAATCTCGAAATCTTCAGAGGAACCGTTATTTTCATCCTGACCGCGGAGACCGAGCAATATGGCCAATGCCCGGTGGAGCTGCCTTGGCAGCTATAGAGGAGCTCAGCTTTGGTTCACCCCTCGGCCATCACCTACCCAGCCGGACATCGGACACTGTTCTCCTCGTCTCCCCGCTGTGTCTCCCGATTTGTTTGTCTTACACTTTGACTGCTTTTGTCCCCCTGAAGTACTTCCCCCCTGCTAGTCTGCCTGACCCGCTCTACATTCCTTATCCCTTTTCTTTTCCCCCGTACCTTCTATGTACATACGATATGTGGCTTGTTATTCTATGCTCTATTTACTCATGTGACCATGTAGCATTGTTTTTTCATGTGTCGTTGTCATTCTTTGCTCTAGTAACACACGTTTACTGTGTAACACTGTTTTTTTCCCCTAGAATTAACTGATGTAACTGAGTAACTGATGTAATTTGTGACTTGTAACTCACTGGTCCTCTTGTAAAGGGCTCTGATGCATCCGGGACTAGCCAGCGCTATATAAAACTCTTCAAATAAAATATAGCTGGGCAGGGTCTGCCACATGACCCATTGCTGTATCTTTTAAGTTACACAGTCAATAAGGGAAACAACCATCCCCCCGTCCCCATAGGGCAAAGTGATTACTCACATTCTGTTAGCAGAAAGACTTGCCATAACACAAGAATTAAATTGCAGACCACCTATTCAGCCGTGGTGGACCAAAATTTAGAGACGTGTATGCTTTAGGGCAGATGATGGACCTGCTAAGAGATTAAAAAAAAAGTTAACAAGATTAGAGCCATCTTTAAGGCATGTGCAGACTGTAAAATTGGGGGTCACTTTATAACAGGTCATCATCCAACTGCTGTTTGCCTATCTGGTTTGTTTAAAGAGAGAATGTTGTAGTAACCCTGTGATGTAATAGGCTTGCTCTCACAGTTTGCTTTGAGTACACCCAGAGACTCCACCATGGAACTGTGTCGGGAGGATGGCTGAATGTTGACTGTTTATGGAAATGAGAAGGTTGTCCATATAGCTGCTAATAAGAATTCATATCTACTTCTATAACTGTTTGCTCAACTTGTAATGGCTGTGTTTAGTTACATTTAAATGATTGCACCCCTCTGCTTTAAAATCCAAAAATAATGTTATTAAAAAAGAAAAAAAAACACAAGTCCACAGGAACTCTTCATCTAAAACTAAGCAAAGCCACCATGTCAGTAAATCATGTCCAGCCTTTCCAATCTGTAATAGATAACTCATTTATTTGTTTAGAACATTTATAGAGCACAACACACACAGCCAGGGTGATCTATTCACACTAAAAGCAAGATTTGCTGGCTATGATTTCTATCTCACATATTCAGCACTCCTCCTGCCTCCTGTAAACCTAATACATGCTCCCTACCTATGTATATATACCTAGTCTTTCATGCCTCCTTCCCCTTTCCACCCAGTGCCCTCAATCATGTATCTTATAACCAACCTAGCTTTTTACATACCCATTGTATATAAATGCAAGGACCCTGCCATCCTCAAATATTTACAGTCATTCCACCATCATCTTCAAACAAGCCCATACCACTGACATTGACTCAGCTACACTCAAAGGTTTTGATGCCTCTCAGCCCACATTTCCTCCATTTCACATTATGTTGAACCTCCTATTCTCCTGCTCTGGCGATATTAATTTATTATTGTATAACTTCATGGGTCTTGTCAACTCCTACACAAACTCCAGCACTAAAAACGTAATTTCAAGGGGCTTTAATCTCCATAATGCTTAGAACACAAAAGTTCTCAGAACTACTCTTCTAAATCTAAGAGCTTGCCTCAATTTCACCAATGATCTCTCAACTCCTACTCGTATCCTGGGCAACAATTTCTACATTATCCTACTTGCCTGTCTGTCACTGAAATGACTCTCACCCTTTCCCTTCCATTGGTCAGAACATTTTGCCTAACCATTTCATTTCAGTCTGGTAACATTGAATCCTTCAAAAATATTCCCACCCAAAAAACTCCATCATATCCTTTTCCTCCCTTCCAAAACATCAGACAGCGAGGGACCCTTCTAGACCCACTTCGGCTCTCATACCTTTGACTAACACCCAACTCAACTGTCATACTTTTTACTTGCACCCATGGTCCCATCCTTATTACGAAAGATGCACACAGATCCAATTCCCCATGCTGCACCCAGACCTGAACATTTCTAAATGCACCATTAGAGAACTAGAGGAGTCCTAGTGCTCCTTTAGAACACCCACTGACCTCCTACTCCTCGAGGTTGCCTGCACTAACTGTGAATTTGACATTTGCCAGGTTAAATCAGTTTATTTTTTGAAAACCATCTTAGGACCAAAGTATAATTAACAGTCACTGAGAAAAGCAAAAACAAGATGAATGGTATGCTTGAATTTACCTCAACCACTGGTAACTGCTCAAGGCCTAATTCCAATCCACTGTATTCTGTACTCACCGTCCCAACACTTACAGGGACCTGTCATATGCAAATCAGTCTTAGCCAGAATTGCCTAACCATGTCCCCCTGCAAAGCATCCAGGCAGAGCACTGACCCACTTCCTCCTGTACTTCCTCACTCAGTTCAGAATGTGTTAAATGTCAGCATCTTCTTCACCGAGATTGAAATCGTTCACAGAAACACTGACTTCTCACCAACTCTCCAAATGATTTCCACTCCTCAAATCCTTTTTTTTTTAAACAAACGTTATTGATTTTGTGATTCATACATTACATCCTCAAATCCTTTTGCAGAACATTCCTTCATAAAGCCCACCGTAGCCCTCACTTCCAGTGATCTGATTTCTAGTCTTTACTCCTTCATCGCAACGACCTATAACAATGAAATACTTTAAGTCCATTTTGACAGAAAACAAAGTCATACACCTTAAAGGTAGTACATTGCAACCACACATTGGGTTTTGACTAATCATACTATGTTAACAAAAAAACAACATTCTTCTCCACCCTCCCTGATTCAACATTTATCTCATTGAAGGCTTTCTTTCATACAGCTGCCTGCCTATACACATACAATTTAAAAATAAATCACCCCTAACAGGAATTTGCACAAGCTCCATGTCCCAGCCCACATCCATCTAAAATCCCTCTACATGATTTACAAAAAATGCAGACCTCTTTCTCTCTCTCCTTGTAGAACAACAAACATCCAGCCCATCCAAGGATGGGATGTTCTTTCATAATCTTCTCATTTGAACTCAAGACCCTGCTCCTTTCAACTCAACTCCCTCCCACTAAACCCTTTCTTTTAGTTGATGATACATCTGTATAAATCTCTGCCAAATTTTGAAAATAATGTTGGTTCTTCACTTTACCCAAAACTGCAAAGTCTACATTTTGTATATAACAATGCACCATTGTGATTTCTATACCTCAGAAACAAGCTTCTATGTTGCGGCATCCTTATCTACATTTGTACCCCCTTATCTTTAGATGTTGGAAATTGCCATAACTTGCAAATTGCAACAACTTGCTCTTGTCTCGTGCTTGTTATGGCAATTACCTTGGTGTTCCATATAAAGTGCTCTGCTGCTTTCTGAGGATAGGTTTGTGATATATAAACATCCTGATGGTAAAAAAAAAAAAAGGTATATACCCTCTAATATATATTTCCATTGTGACAAAATTGTATGGTTTCAAGATTATCTCTGAAGCTCTCAGTTCCCTAATCTGTTTAGAAACTGTTCGCTCTAACATAAAGCACTGCATTAAAAACTGTATTTTTAACTGTACACTTATGGTACTTTATTGTGTACAGCCAGGATAAAAGTGGTACAATCTATGACCCACTTTCACTCATGTGAATGAAATAAATACAGCTATTGAGAAAAGGAAGTTCACATGATCCTTAAGGAGAGTGGAAAAGAATGACTGTGTTTGTGGCAAGTAGTAATAAAAAACGAAAACGGTAGTCCGTTCAGGAAGGATGAGAAGTTACAAGGAGGAATTTAGAGGCTGAATAAAAAAACCACACAGATTAAGGAGACAGGAAAAATAAGGGAGGGCAAGATGTTTATGCATTTGAAATGAACAAAGAGCTAGCTAAAGAGTATACAAGAGTGAAATGGAAGCCAATGTAAAGAAGTCAAAGAGAGTTCAATAGAAGCAAAAGGTGACAGGCGGAAAAGAAGTTGAATTGAAAATTGAGCAGAGTGGCAAGGACATAGATGGGGAGACCAACGAAAAGAGGAACTGCCATCAAGGTGAGAAAGTATGTGAGTAGAGAGGAGTATCTTGCAGTTAGAAAAGAAGGACTTTTAGCAGATACCAGAGCTAAAAAAAAGAGAAAAAAAATATGACTGTGACGGAAAGACAGAAGCTGAAGACATCACCAAAGTTAACGCTTAGAGCGCCATTGAGAGCAAGGCTAGCGGTAACAGTGAGGATGATGGGCTTAGACTGTAGATTATCTCAACTTTGTGAGCACCATGCCATCTAGTTACAAGGACAGGAAACTGCATCAGAAATTGTCATATTTGACCAGTGTATGCCAGTACACCACAAGCATGCATGTATGAGCCATGAGTCACACATCCTATCTTACCTCTTCCTTAACTGTCGTTGACTACAGATTGCTTCTTGCCAATTCAGCAATCTTGTGCGCTATCTTGGTTCTGATGCTTTTTGGATTTTTTTTTTAACCTTTATTTTTCAGTTTTTTAAAACATCGTAAAGCAGTTATTGAAATGCAGAGTACATAGCATAATGAGTCCAATCAGCCATCACACATAGGATTCCACAGAAGCCCTCCTATCATCCTGTGTTGACAGATTACTATTGTCCTCTCTGTTGCACATGATTCTCTCCCTCCTCCGAATTTGTGCTACCTCCCTCATAGGCATCTGAGCTATCACCATCTATTTATTCTGCATCAAGGATGGGTCTAGGAGCGTTTCATTTAGGTAACTCCGAATTGATAGATCCTCAGCTACCTTTTCGTCCCGCCAACAGATTTTCATATGGTTTGCCTCTGCCAGCAACCACTTCTGTATGTCTTTGTGCCAGTGTTCTATCTCGGGTGCCCTTTTGCTCATCCAATTGATGGCGATCCTGCATCTGGCCAACACTAATGCTAATTGTAAGAATTTCTATGCCATTTTCTGGCCCCTTGGTCTCTTGATGTTATAGAGCAGGCAGTTCTGAGGTGTGCGTTCAATGTTCCGGTGCATGGTCCTCTTCATGTCAGCTACCACCTAGGACCAGACGTTCTGTACCGGCCGTCATTACCATGCCAGATGCAGGAAATCGGCTCTGCTAATACCACATTGTGGGCAACTGTCTGATCGGCTGGAGATATGCGGTGAGGGTCTTTAGTGGTGAGATAGGTCCTGTGCAGGAACTTATAGTGGACCAGTTTCAAGCTGGCATTACAAGAGACTGATCAGGTAAGGTCACTAACACGCGTCCAGTCCCCTTCGTCCAGTGTAGTGTTCAGGTCGGCGTCCCAAACCCTACGTGCCCATGGCGGCTGGGGCCACAGTGTCAGCCCACATGACCCTACATAACAGTGTTATCAAATGTGTGCCCATGCCGTAGGACAGTAGGATCCCCAGACTCTGGGAAGGTTGGGGTCCAATGGGGAAAGTGGGCAAGGTCACCCTGGTTATTTCGGCCGGTCCAGCTTGATGTCAGAAGTGCCCGGGACAGAGTGCAAATTCTTGACATGCCTCCTCTGAGGTAAAGAAGTTCTTGCTGGGGTATAAGTCTCAGGGCTATGCAAACCCTCCCTCCCGCCAGGCTTGGAAGGACATATTGTCCATCATTTGTCTGACTGGCTTCAATGTCCAGACCAGTAGTTCTCTGTGAAATGGGGCCCAGTTCAATACTGTCTGGGCGAAACGTCGCCAGATTTTCGCTGTTTGTTGGACTATGTATGGGACGTCTTTCGAAATCCCTGCCCCCTCCATTATTAATTCCGGCAGATTTTCTGCTTCCACCCATCCGGCTAGTAAACGCTTTTCCAAATGTCTCCTGCATCGAACCATTGGGCTGCTTGTTGCAAGCGTGCAGCATAGTAGTACAAGTCGAGTTGTGGGACCTCCAGTCCCCCCTCCTCATACTGTCTGGTCAGTATTGCCAAGGCCACTTTCCTAGACCTGCCTGCCCAGAACAGAGAGACAAGTATGGAGTTCAACTGTCAGAACACCCTCGTCGGAAGAGGACATAATGAGTTCTGTAGGACATACAAGCATCTTGGTAGTAGCCCCATCTTGGCGATGGCTAGTCTGCCCATAGCGACAGGGGCAGCGTGTTCCAAAAGGTCACTGAGTTTTTTTAACTCAGCCAGAACTCTATGTTGAGGCGTAGTTGCTGTGTTCTTGAGTGTGCCACTCTGATCCTGAAGTATCTGAGTTGTAACAGCTCCCAACGCAGGCCGATATTTAGGAGGTGGTCCACTGGGGTTCCGACAAGGAATGCAAGTGGAAATGACAGCGATTTGGCACAGCTGATCCGGAGGCCAGAGAGGTCTCCAAACCCATCCAGCAGCTGCAACAGTATCGGCAGCGCAACCTGGGGGAGGTGAGGTAGAACAGGGCATCGTCTTCGTAAAGCGAAACAATGTGACAGGCATCTCCCAAGCGTATGCCCCAGTCCCACAGCTCCCTGCGCCCCCATATCGCTAGGGGCTCCATTGCAAGTGCAAATAGGAGCGGCGAGAGCAGGCAGCCCTGTCACGTTGCACGGTCCAGGACCCATGCATCTGAGCGACTGCGACCCAAGCGCACTCTGGCACTGGTTCAGTGTACAGCAACTGGATCCATCCACGGAACTGAGGGCCAAATCCCATGACACTCAGCACCTCAAGTAGACATCCCCAACCCACTCTATCGAAGGCCTTTTCCAGGTTAATGGAGACTAACGCCATTTCTTTGTCATGTTGTTCGACTTTGTGGAGGACATGTGCTAAACGCCTAAGATTCATCCCAGTGCTCTGGCCCAAAAGGAATCCGCACTAGTCCTCATTTACCAGTTGTGCCATGTAGACTGTTAATCGGATAGTGAGCATTTTACAGAGAACTTTCATATCCAAGATAATCATTGTGAGGGGCCTATACGCTGTTGTGGCCTGCGTCGTCACCTGCGAGCTTAAGGAGCATGCATATCTCTCCCTCTCTCAAGGATGGCGGCAGTATCCCCATGTCGCGTCCTCTAGGAAGACCTCCAAGAGACCCTGTGTTATCGTCGCCTGAGAATGCCTTATAGAATTCAGGGGGGAAGCCGTCGCCTCCAGGTGCCTTGGCCCGTGGGAGCATACTTAATGCCGTCCTGAGTTCCCCCAATTCTAAGTGGGTGTCTAGGGCCTCGGTTGCCGATGACCCCAGCCTGGGGATGTCCAGGCTCTCCAAGAATGGAGTGTATCGGCCTGAGTCTAGGTCTGTGTCTGTTGTGGAACCCGTTGTAGGTGATTCTGGAATGTGTCTACTATAGCCGTTCTGGAGGTGACCCTAGTGCCCCCCGGTGTTGGCAGGTATGCCGTGAGAGGTGGCGTGTGCTTTCTGCGCAGTATCCAGGCTAGGAGCCTTCCGGATTTGTCTCCCTCTCGGTGTAGCCTCTGTCTGTATTGTTTTAGTGTGTACTTATCGATTGCAGATTTCTGCTATGCGCCTACGCACCGCTCACTCCTCCCTATGTGCCATGGGATGGGTCAAGGCCCCGCTTGCATAGAAGCCAGTACAGCCTCCTCCCTGCTCAATTCTGCCTGCAGCTGTCGATGCACACCACATGTCAAACCATGCTTTAAGGACTTCCCATTCTGTGGACCTGCGGACAGTGCCTCCCGCCCCACCAGGTCTTCAAGAATGTCCACCAGCATCCTTCAGGATCTCTCGTCTCGTGCCACCCCAGTATACAACGCAACTGACTGGGAAGTGATCTGACAAAAAGCAAGCCAGGTGTGTTACCTCAATGTCTTCTTTTTGCGGGAACCTGCTACCAGTACCCTGTCCAATCTACTATAGATGTTGTGCATCGTAGAATGGCAAGTATATACTCTTTGGGTAGGGTGGGTCATTCAACAGACATCTTCTAAGCCCCGGTTTTGCAATGCCCCCTGAAGTGCTGCCGTCATTTTAGGTTTAATACCTACTCTAGGAGGTGCTCTGTCCAGCTTGGGTCTAAGAAGCAGTTGAAATCACCTAGCCATATCGGGGGCGACTCAACATCTTGTATTATTAAATCTTGCATAGTATGGATGAAAGTGGGGTCGTCCTTGTCTGGAGTGTGGGTATTCAATATGATTAGGTCTCGTCTGTCGAGTGTTCCCTGTAACAGGACATACCGTCCTCCGACATCGGAGTATATAAAGGAGAATGGGACTCCCGGTGCCACCCATATTAGTTTGCCCCTGGCATATGTTGAATAGGAGGAATGGTAGACCTGTCCCTGCCATTTCTTATCCAGTCGTGTAGCCCCTGTGTCGTCCAGGTGTGTTTTTTGCAGACATGCTATATTGATTTTGTCGTTTCAGGAAAGTGAGTACCCTGTATCTCTTAATATATGTCTTCAATCCCCTGATGTTCCAGGTAAGGAATCTGTAGTCACCCGCCATCATCCTTTGTGATTTCTGGTGTGTGCCTCCCCTGCCCACCCCCCCACCACTCACCATGTTAGCGTCATCCTCTGATAGGTCACCAGTGTAATTTGCCCTCGTTTGCCGCATTATTCTCTGGGTGGGTTGGCGTGGGGTGATATATGAGTGGCCGTATTACGCTGAGTGCGCACAGGTTGGCTTGTCCTTACCCATTTTGTGCTCCGGGGGACGATTGATTGCCCTTGGGTACTGTTACAATCTCGTGTTACTGCAGCTGCTGGGATCCTTGGGGCGGTGCACCTGCGTAGACGCTACAGCCTCTTCGAGAGGTTTAATTCCTCCATCCAGAGGCGCAATTGTACTATTATGGATCGGCTCACAGGAGTTATTCCTCTGCCCCTGTGAAGTGGGGCTACAGTGTCCAGAGGAGGAAGCCTTCAGCAGCCTGTGTTCCGCTGTGCTTCACTTGTTGTCGGTCATCTCAGATTCTGGAGTCTACTGAGAGTTCGTGGGCCAGACGGCTCCCCCTGTGATTTAAAGCCTATTGGCGGTGCAGGGAGTCTCCCAGGTTCCCGCTGTGGCGATCACCTGCTCGGGTGGTTTCGTAGGTCGAAGGGAATCTGCCTAAATTCTGTTCTGCTGCGCACTTTCCTCAAAATGTCTCTAGCGGTTAAGGGGGTTGGAAATTACGCAGGAGGTGATCGGTCTCTCGCCCCGCCACTGGTCCCAGGTAGGCTGATTTCAATAACTTTAGGTGGGACCCGGTGAGACCGGGTTCTGGAACACTGCGACTTAGGCAGGAAGAGCTTTCAATCAGGAGGTCTCCAAGGCTGGGCCTAAACTGTTTGGAGGCCGGCGGGTATTGGCAGCCCGCTGTGAGCAGACCAACAAAAATGTGCATTGTGCGTTTTCAGTGTCCCCCTGACTAGTGTTGCTGGCATTGAGGGTGTTGCCCCAGGCACATAGGGAGGTGATGTGCCTTTATCACCCTCGGGGCCTCCTCACCTGGTATGATGGCATCGAGCCGCAGGTGCGTGCACCTCTCCTTCTTGCTCCTCACCCCACTCTTGTAGTGTCCTGCTGGACCCCTTCTAGTGTTCTGCCTATGTTTGCACCCCACACCATACACCCACCCATCACAGGCGTCACCGGTCAAGTGACCCTGCAAATAAAAGGGGCTGGGCGCACGTGCCCTTGGCCAGTTCCAGTACCCTACTACTGTCTCCGTGTGGTCATTTCCAGAGCATGCGGGCCTAGTGGGCCAAGACACCACAATGGCGACGAGCGGGTCGATACCCGCGCGTGCGCTGGCAGCTCCTTCGCTCGTCTTCATGGGGGATAGTATAGCCCATGTCTAGGGCACCCCCTGCGCCAGCGCAACATCTACTGAGCGCGGTGAAAAAGGGGAAAAGTGACGCAGCACACACCGCGTTTCGAGAAGCCCCCACACTGCCATTCTGTATCACGAGAGGCGGACACCCGTTTCAGGAGCTGCAATGCCCACGCAGGGCGAGCAGACTGTAGAACCCTCCGGCAGATGGCCAGGAGAATGGCTATGCCCCAACCTGCAGAGGCGTCCGCAAGCTGCCCCGCCTGTTGTTGTCTGTCACAGGAGGAGCAGAGCAGTGACGCGGAAACGGGTGCTTTGGTCAAGACACCGAAGAAGAACGAACACAGCAGGGTATGTCAGGTTTCACTACTCTACTACGCCCCATACCGCCCGTAGGCTATCGGAGTTGACCAGAATCCATTCCAACACAAAGAGGATGGCACAGCGCACTCCACACAAACCAAGCACAGATTGTATGAACCCCAGTGGGGCCTGTACTACGTGACTGTCCTGCCGGCAAGTGTGCGCGAGACTGTGATAGCAGGAGAGGAGGCTGCCCCCTTGCACCGGTACTGAGCTGCCTCCACGCCGGCATCCCCAGGGCCGCGCGACTCACAACAACTGTGTATGCCGCGGCCAAATAAGAGCGGCACCACCTATCGCCTACTGGTCGCACCGCACCCGGGCTCTTCTGATGCTGTTGCAGGAAATGTACAAACATTTATGCAAAAAAAGCCATCCCCAATGCCCGGCACAAAGTCGCAGCCGTAATGCCCCATGAGCGCATGAAAGGAAAGAGCCCATCTCACAGTGATCTCGTTGCCTGCAAAAGGGAGGAGTCGCCGCTGTTTCCCCCGTGCCCCGATGAGAGAATGGAAGCCGTGACCAGAGACATGCGGCAGGGACAGACCTGAATGGCAGTGTGCGCCTCTGGTGACCGCCTGTTCTCAACTGCATCGTGAAGGGGAAACCTTACGCGGCTAGCCGAGAGCCGCTATTGTCTGCAGTCAAAGGCGCGGTCCCTGCATCCTGCTAACCCCTGCGCCCCCATCTCCCTACACAACGGGGCCCGCGGCATGGGGAGGGCTGCTGTGGCCTCCTGCAACGCCTGTGGCGCTGAAAGAGCCAAGCTGGGCTGCAGCATGAGGAAAGCTGCTGGGCCTCTCAGAAACCACCTGCAGTGCCACCCAGTGACTGTGAGTGGTACTGCATTCCAGCAAAGGAGCACAATCTAGAAACAAGCATCCCTCAAAGGAACGCTGGTACCTTGCATAAGCATCCTTGCGTGATGCAAGACTAAATCAGCAGTCATCAGCGTGACAGAGCGAGGCAAGCCCCCATTAAAGTCTCTATATGCAGACATTCATATGCGGTAATGGTGAATGGACTTCAAGCAAAATGGTGAACTTTAATCGCACACCCAGCACCACAGAAAGGGGCTGCAGCACCCCGAGTAGCCACTTGCCACCTTACACCCCAGACAAAAGGGCCACAGCTCCAAGGGAAGAGAGGGTTTATCCCCTGCACAGACCCCCTCCCAAAAGAGCTGCCAGGTGTACAGCAAAAGCCGAGGCTGCAAGCCCACGAAGGGCACAAGGAGAACGTGCGCTGTGCACACAACCCCTAGTGGCCACTGACACCACCGCTAGCGGAAGATACTGCCACAGGCCCCCAGTGGTGAATAGCCACCACCGCAAGCCAGAAGAACGGGCACGCAAGTGCCAAAAGAGGGCACCCAAGAAGAGGACGGAGCGCACTAGGTCAGAGGTGCGGAGAAGGCTGTGCCAGCGAACTTGACAGCATGGGCAAGCGCCCCGGAGATAGAGGCATCTCCATGGAGAAGAAACAATGCTGAACGCAGCAAGGAGAGCATCCACATATTCCCTGCACCAGCGAAGCCCCACAGTGGGCCAAAGACAGCAAAGAGTGTCCTCCCTCACACTGCCTCAAGACGGAGTCGCCAGATGCCCAAGACAGGCAAGAGGAGAGTTGTACACTCCACGTGGCAAGCTGCCACCGCAACATGTGCTCCACTGACAGGCGACACATGGCCGGACGCCACATCGCACCGCAAGCAAGGAGCACTTCACTGGAAGTGACTGACCCCGCCAAGCATCCCTGAACGAAGGCAGGAATAAGCGCCACGAGGGCGCAGCCTCGAGGCGAAAGCACGATGCCCTCGAGCGAAGCAGTAACCTGCCATCCTGACAGAGGAGCGCCACGAAAACCCCTGAGGAGGGGAAGGAGCCTGCAAGAGGTCCTCAAGGAGAAGAAGCACGTCCTATCAACAGGACAGACCTGTGACAGGTCAGCAGCAAAGTAAAGGCCGTCCCACGAACCGGACACGACCAGCGAGATGTCCATGTGGCGCAAATATGAGACGTGGCAGGATGCCACATCCGAGTGACTAACCGGTCGGAAGACGGAGAAGAGCGTGGTAGGACGCTACTTCGCGAAGGAGGAGAGGAGAGTGGCACGACGCCACAGGGCAAACAACCACCACAGGTGCGCAAGAGGGAAAAGGAGAAGAGCGACAGGACAGAGGACTCGTGCCAGCACTGGAGATGGTGATCATCAGCAGAAGCCACCCACCGGGGTGCAGGGACGTCAATGGAGACAGCTTCGCGGGAGGACAAGCGTAAGCCGGCAGCAAGCGCGATCTGCGTCCAGGCCCCACGCTTCACAGTGTGACCGTCTACTCACCTGTCACCGGCTGCTTGGCATCAATGGCACCAAGTGCACCTGCCTGAAGGCAACCGTAAGTGGCCACGAACTTCCTCTAGTCCTCCTCACTCCATGAGGTCCCCAAAAGCAAGAGATCGCCGCCTGTTTGCCCAACTGAAAGAAAATTATCGCATTATTATCATCATCACCAAGAACATCTGAGGAGCATCGCACCACCAGAGTGGATCCAAACACTTGAGACATCTGGAGTTCAACGAGGCACTCCTGGCGCCGTGGGAGGCTAGCCACCCAGGAACCTTCTGTGTGCCCCCGTAAACCTGAAGCCTGCCGAAGAAGAGCATACCCGACCATTGGACTATCCACCCTTGGGGTTATTCGAGGCTTGGCCGTGGCCCTGTTGGGAGTTCTGCAGTGACCCCTCAGCGCGGCCTACGAAAGGCCCGCACAGCCCACGCGGTCACGTGACAATCCAGGGGCAAGGGCCTCAACTGAGTTCCGGTGAGAGGGGAATCTGAATCGGACAGATGCGTCGGCAGCAGCTCCACGACAGGCACCGGGAAGCATGGAGGTCGCAGATGGAGACTGGTCACCCAAAGACCATCTGAGGAAGGCATAGAACCCGAGTCCTGGCGGCGAGAGCACACAGACTGAGACACCACCCTCTGCAGTTACATGAGCGATTTGGCTGTGGTCCTGTTGGCAGTTCCTCTGCGACGCCTCCGCGTGGCCTACACGAGGCCCTCACAGTCCACACGGTCCCATGGCAGCCCGGCAGGAAGGCCCTCCAGGAGACTCCTGTGAGAGGGGAGTCCAGGCAGGAGAGGCAAGTCTGAAGCTGCTCTGCTATCGGGAACTGGAAAGCATCATCACCTCCAAGGAAAGCCCTCATCCACCAAGGTCATCCTCCGTATTCGCAGGTTGGCTGTCCACCGGAGCCTGAGCGCCTGCAAGAAGATCTCCAAAGTGGACTCCACCACTGCTCCTGATGCACTGCTATTTGAATTTTGTAAATAGACTCCAACACCGAGAGACCAGGTCGGTCTGAACTTCATCCCCAAGGCGGACCAAAGCTTCCTGACTGTGTGGTCCAGAGCTCCAGCACCGCCCAGCAGATGGCCTGAAGAGACTCGTTGGTGCTGTGTGTTGTTATTTGTTTTTCTTCATAGGTTGGACTTTTCGTTTGTTTCTTTTTCATTAAAGTTTTGGAGGCATGTAGTGTCCTGCTGGACACGTTCTAGTGTTCTGCCTATGTTTGCACCCCACACCATACACCCACCCATCACAGGTGTCAGCGGTCAGGTGACCCTGCAAATAAAAGGGGCCGGGCGCACGTGCCCTGGGCCAGTTCCAGTACCCTACTACTGTCTCCGTGTGGTCATTTCCGCAGCATGGGGGCCTAGTGGCCCAAGACACCACAACTCTGTCAGGCCACCGGGGAGCAGATGCAGCAGCCCACTCTCGCTGGCAAAGGGAATTCGTCAGGTAGGCCGCTGCAGGGGGACTGGTCCGATCTGCTGTCGTCTCACAGCAAGTCCCAGGGCCGAATGCATCCACCGGTGAGCGGGCGTGGGCTCGTTGTTGCATCCTTGAAGTCCCAACCAATGCGGGCCACCGTTCTATAAGGGGTTCCTCCGCCAGGCAGTTCAGGCCGCGATAGTATTGTTCACCTTCTCCAGCAGCAGATCACGGCGTCTTTCTCTAGAGCCGCCTCAGGTCTTACTGCCCTTCGGTCAGCAAAGGAGCGGTGTGCCGTCCCAACGTGGTGAGTTGCAGTGCTCCTCTGCCGCAGCTAGGCCCCAGTCGCGATCCCCGCCATCCAGCCGGGACGATACAGCAAATACAGCTTGCAGTCAGCCACGGGGTAGTTGCAGGTGTTAGCTATGCCTGGTCATTCAGGGGAGCCGTAAAGTTATATGGAAAAGCAGGATTAGACAGAATTTTATAAGCGGGTTGGCCGGGAGCTCACGTCCTGTCAGCCATGTTTCCAGACCACACCCCGTCTTTTGGATCTTTGATTCTTTTTTTGCTGTTTTTCCTTTCTTGCTTCTTCAGCTCAGGTGGCATAGCGACAACGTTCCAGCTTCAAGACGTGTGTGTGATATCATTTGATGTTTGCAGCAACTGACCTAACCTCTGTGTCTCTTGTTTGGGAAAGAGTTACTGGGCGTATACCTCTGTGCTACCACTGACTTTCCTCCGAAACTACCAGGATCGCATGCAGAGTAAGGTTGCACCAAGCTCTCACGTCATGCTGTATTTCAATATCAGGATCAATAGTGCTGAGTTTCGGTAGCTGGGCACGGCAGTGAGGCACTCTACCCAGTGATCTTTTCTCTCCCACATGGAGATCACCTACACTGGCCCTAAACAAGTAGTGTAAGTAACCCTTGTGTAAAGATGTCTAAAGAAGCTGAACTCTGGTGTTTATGTAGATAGGGCCTTTGTACTCCTCTTTCCTCTGGTACAGAACAGCCTGTTTCAGCCCAATCCACTTGCTATGGTCCACGCTTGGGCCTGCATTGCCCCAGCAGATGAGTACCCTCTGGTGACTCCTTTGTGTTGAGATTACCTGTCAAGGTATGACTACCCCAAGTTACAATTCCACCATAAGGCTGAGACATTTTCTACTTCTGGGGACAAACTTTCAGGCCTGTTGCCCGTTGCACAACGATTTCAAGCAAGCCTCCTCCTCCTTTGGGTGCAGGTCAGCAAGCCAAGTCTAATTTCACCCAAGAAACTCCAGAAAATTCCTGTAGGGAACAGAGCTCAGCTTCTCCTGCTGACGGTCCATTTTGTGATTATGTAGGTCCATTTCCTGACTCATTGTTTGTCCATGAGCTATTTACCTATGTGAAAGTGTTAGTTGGGAGACAGGTGATCTTCAAATGTGCAAAAACAACAAGGTGATGGATGGAATGCTTGAATTAATCTCACCCACTGGCAGGGTTCAGGGTGATTTGGGTATGGCTGGGTCCAAACTGAGGTGGCATGGTGGACATAAAATGATGGATTGGGATGCAGCATTCCATCCATCACATAGTTGTCTTTAGATCTTAAAATGTGCAAGCAGAGAGCCTGTCATCAAGTGGAATACCTCTTATGACAATGCTTCCCTAAATCTTGAGAACCTCTTTCATCCAAATGGCGCATCTCTTGGAGTCAAACATTAAGCTCTACAACAGAGTTACCAACTTGTTACCACATCTCATTTCGATAAGTGAATATAACCAGTCTCTTGTGGGTCTGCCATAGACATCCACAGATATTGTAGGTTGCTTACCACCTTTCAATAATGCAGAATCTGTCCAGTAGGGATTGTGCATTTCTCCCTGGCTTCTGCAAGCATGCACATCTTCTGGGCTTTGTGCATGTTTCTCATCTTACACAGTGTCAGAAAGGAAGTAATTAATCGTGCAACTTTGTTAAACTGCAGCAAAGACCATTGTAGGGCATTCACAAAATATAGGGAGTAACTTTGTTTAATCATTGCCTTACTAGCCACAAAGCGGACTTTGTGACAGTCTAGATGCCAGAGTTTGAGGACAATAGTAAGTCCTTAATGAGATTTGTGGCAACCACTTAGTACAGAACCTCACTTTCCACTGAGCTGTCACCTGAGAAGGATTGAGCGATGAGTAGTAGCTGGGGAGAGAGAGATGGTCTGTCTACTATACCCGGAATATGATTATAACCAGTGCTTTGAAGAAAGAGTCACACATAATGATCAGATAAGCATACTGTGAAAATAACACAAATTTCTGGGCAACCAAGACCATCTCCTGTTTAAAACAACAACAATAACCAATATCTCAAATCAAAGAAACTTTATTCGATCCATTTAAGAATACAGATCATAAAAGTACAAATCAATAAAAACATTTATAATCGAATCAGTTTGGACACAATTCCTAATTTAATTCTTAACGCCAAACATGTTAAAAGACGACTAAGTCTGGAAGTTCATTTCATAAAAACTAATTATAAATGTCCGAATTACAATTGGATTAATAAAACAAGATAGCCAATCTATCAATATTCACAAGACATGTACAAAACAGTTTTCCTTCTCCTTAGACATGCCAATAAAAAAGTAGCTACTGAGAAGCATACAAATGGATCTGAGAGTTTCTTTAAAAGTATAATGTCAGGCGACATTGGTTAAAATTCATTTTCTTTAAAATTGGGCGTAAAAATCTAGTACGTTCATTCTTATAAAACCCACAAAAAAAGAGTAAATGAAGGTCCGACTGCTCTGAGCCACAGTTACAGGGGCAAGGTACCAAATCAGTATGTCTAAATCTCTTCGTAGGAAAACCCAGCATGAGAGGGATTAGGTTCAACCGGAATTTAAGCAAGATAAATCTGTGCTGCAAGTTTCTTATATGGTCTAAATATGAGAAACCCCCAGATGATATTCCTGGAGAGGTATGATACAACATCACAGTGACCTTTGAAAAATTGATGAATGAGCGCGAAAGTGTAAATTATTCTAAGAGTATAGACCTCAATTTTCCCTTTATCGTATTGCACAAGTTCGGGTTAATAAAAAGTTTTTCCAATCCTTTTGTCGACAGTAATGATCTTACATACCTAAGCCAGGGAATTTTACAAGTATTGTCTAGGTTTATACAATTTTTAATTATGACTTGCGTCGGGTTCACTGTGTCCCTGCACCATATCGAGTGCCACAGGAGTACCAGGGCGATCTTAATGTTGTCGATCAGGTACGGGATTTCTAGTTCGTGATGGAAGTTGTAATTAGAATATGAAATAGGAACGGCATACAGCTTCTTATAAAATCTGTCCTCCTAGGATTGGAGTTGGGTTGCCATAGCCGTTCCCCATACCCCTGCCCCGCAAGTTGTTGCTGCTACTATCTTCGCTTGGTATATTTTCCTTATTGTCGCAAAAAGATTTAGACCCTAATCTTTTTGCAAAGGTTCGGATTGCTGCCATACACCGCTCCATTACTATCGCTCTGTTATTCACCATAGGTACCCATGACTGTTTTTTGTCGAAATGAACCCCTAAATATGGGAACGAATCTATAATCTCCAGTTTCCGTGGGCCTATTGTAAAGTTCAGGGATCTTTTTGAGGATGACGTCCCTGTAATAAGGACAAAGGACTTTGTTTCGTGTCCCTTCAAGCCCAGAGAAGACATGAATGCGCCATAGGCCGTTATTAGCCGTTGAAGGGCCAGCCCTGTTCTTGCAATTAAAACTGCATCATCGGCGTATGCTAAAATAGGTATGGGAGTGGGGCCAAATTTTGAACGTCTGGGGTTACTCCTAAAAGAGCTGCTTCAACTCCATTGGTGTAAACAATTTCTACCTAGTTTTAAGGAGAACAGCCACAACTGGAACGTAACCTTTTTTTGGAAAGCTTGTGTTGCCCATTTTGAATTATGTAGGAGCAATAGCTCATCATAGGAATACAGTTGTATGCTTAGGTAGCTTAATGTGTGAGTTGACCACGTTAACGTAAGAGGAGGTGCCATGTATTGCGTTCACGTTCTTACCTTGTGTAGGGGGTAGAGGCATGACTTCTTCTAATTTACTCTTAGTTCAGATGCCAGCAATTGTTCCGCCTCCTCTAGCGTAAATAGAATTCCCTCACCTGGGTCATGGAGATATAATAATGAGCTCAGAGAATAGACACCTATTTTTTACCCAACACCATAATACTCCTTCACCTAATATTTCTGCATAAAAGGCAAGCATGGCCTAGGCAAATGAGATTTTGAACAGGGAGCACCCTTACATAGCCCCAACCCTTCTTTTGCATCTTGAATAGGTCAGACATTTTGCTTTCAGTTTTGATCCTGGCATTGGATGCAGAATATAGTAGTCTTCTACAGGTAGTATTCTCATTTCTAAATGTAATGCATTTTAATGCACATAAAGGAACTCCCAGTATAGTGTGTTAAATGCCTTTTCTCTGTGTTATGAGGTCACAGGGGCAGTTTAGTCACCTTCGAATCTATATTGATTATTAAAAAAACTGGCCACGGTGCTGTGTTAAGGCATAAATCCTGTCTGTTGATGTACAAAATATCAACTCACTCATGGAATCCCACTCACTACAAGGTTGCTTAACCTTTCTATAACTACACTGTGTGCACTGACACTAGTAGAATATGATCCTACTGTGATTGCTGCCAGACATTGATGGGAGGCTGATACAGGTATAGATAATTTCTGATGGGTGTTGGAGATTTTGCTGAGCATACTCCTGTGTGCCTAAGATGCGTACACTTGCAGGCAGACTTCATTTATGTTGCCTCACTATGTCAGGGAGTTTGGTCAAACGGAAACAGATTGAGTTGTCCCTTCTTAACTGTGGTATAAGTTTAGCATCGCTGAATGCATTGTGGGGTACATGAAAGATGGTCCTCTCTTGGTTAGATGATTTGCAACAATTGCTGTTTTACTGTTTAAGAGGTGGGTGGCTATGGCATGCGGACTAGGATAATTGCCTCATTAGCAACACTGGCATCAAGATCTATCATTTTGCAATGACTGTGCAGAAAATTATTCAGCTTTACAGCTGACAATGCCCCATCATAAAGACATTTGGGGTCCATTACAAAATTATTTAGCCTCAGCTTATAAGAACACAGATGATATAGGTCAGATCACCTTGGGAACTGAGCGATTCTGTTTCATGTTGTGAAACACTGATGGGTTGGTGATTAAAAGGGTGGGTGCTGTAATGATTGGTGCAATCCAGAGGAGAAATGTGCTTATGTATATGTGCCAATGATACAGTACATCTCTCATGGTTTGCGATGTGTTAATAATGACTATGTCATCATTGAATTACTGATAGACTAAGTTATGACTTCACAGCTGTATATATCACAGCACTGTAAGTTTGTAGTTCTTAAAGCATGAAATATAATAAACATTTCTAGATCTAGTTTTTCCATATAAAGTGGCCTTTAGGGAGGTATAACTGCTAGGATCCTTACTGTGTTTCCTATCAAAGGACAAAGGCTCCTGTGGACACTTAATGAAGTAATCTCAATGTATATGAGCACAATGGCAATATATTGGGTTATAGAGATATTGGAGAGAGAAGGAAGCAAATACACCTCTGATTTGTTTTTTAATCAAAAATATTTATATAATCCTTGAAATGAAATACTGTTACACAATAGTGCATTTGGACATATGGTTCTGAGTGAAAGGTGTCCCAGTGAAAACGGAACCTAGAACATTAGTGACATATATGTGAAATATATACAAGGTTTCCAATGCTTAATATAAACGACCATTTACATATATATGTATAGTATACAGCGCTAGATACAGTGATCAGTGCTGGTGGACAATGGTTCGTTTATGCAACTTGTCGACGGCGTTTCGACTCTGAGTGCATTGTAGGGTCTCTTCAGGACCTATGATCGTAGGGACACCTGAAGGGTAATGGACCGGCTCGTGTGGAGGGTGTGGCACCGTGCAAAGGATAAAAGGGATACTCACATGGTCCCAGCCGGGAGCCCAAGTGTGAGGTGGGTGGTGAGCTGGCTATTACATGAATGCGCACAATGTGAGGATCCACGTGTGTGGAAGATGGCACGATCAAAGCGCTGTCAAGACGGGTCGAGTTCCGATTCTGAGCGCATGCATGGAAGCAGGCTACTTCCTTCTGTCGTCAATCACGACGAGGCCATACTTTTTGCATATGTTTTCATATGGAGGGTGAGAATATTCTCACTTTGGTGTCTCTTAAGGAGAATGAATCAACTGCAGCCTGTGGCAATCCTTCCAAGTAGCAGGACAGCGTGTGTCTGTCTGCTCAGGTACGATGACCTACGATACCCTGGTTCCGCGTGAGTAGGGTTCCCTTGTTCCTGTCCTTACTGTGTTTCGGCACTGATACTGTAAGCATCCTTCAAAGTGTCCGAGAACAGCCCTCTGTCTTGTGCATGCTAGTATAACCAAAGTTGCAAAGCTGATAGCTCCCCTCATCCAGCATAGGCTTCAGAGGACATATCACTATAGACCAGTAGACGGGTGTTTTACTTAGATGATTTGATGCTATACAAGAATTTGCCGCGTCAAAGAAGATCAGATCCTTCAACTGCATCCTTTGTATCCCATTCCCTCTTAAGACACTGTCTCCGTCCAAAAGATTAACAACCTGATTCATATGCTGAGAAAGGAGCTGAGTGTATAATACTTCCTAATACACTAAAGCTACTGTTATCTGGCCTGCAATTTCTTCATGAGCAGATTCTTTAAATGTCAACTAAGCCAATGAGGTATAACAAATGGTAAGGGACTGTTTTGATATAATATCTTCAATAAGAACAAAGATAAAGATGGCTCATAGCTCAGTTGGATGTTTATTTTCCAGTACACTGCTCTCTGTTAGAGCATACATAATTTTATTTTCAAGTACATCATTATTTGTATGCTAACTTCCAATAATACCCACTATTGGTACTTACTATTGGCATTTAATGTTACCATTATTGCTATTGAAAGCCACCATACAAACCAAGAATGATGTACTTGGCAATCAAAGGCTGTATGCTGCAACAAAGAACAGTGTACTGCAAAATAATTGGAAACACATGTACTAGAGCTGTGATTCATCTTTGGATTTGTTCAAACAAGTATATGAAAACTTTTTTATCAAGATACTTCCTGTGGTGTTTCTTGCCTTTCTTTTCATCATCTACTGCTATTCATGATACTATGGCTGTTGGAAGTAATAAATGACAGGAACCGGAGTAGTTCTAAGTACTGCTTTATTGGCCATCCACTCTCCACAGCTCAAGCACAGTACCAACATTCTAAGGTGAGCTCCAGGTGGAAGAAACCAAGGAGAGGGGAAAAGGAGGGGGGAACGGAACATACCAAACAGGCAAAACAAGAAGCAGATTATAACACACCTCCCTCCTTAAATGAGGAAGACAAAAATAGCAAGAAAAGATAATTCTGCATTTCATGGAAACATTTTAGACTTTACAACTTTGTCACAACTCCACCATTGCCCATTATCAAGGAGAACTACATTGTTGAATGCTTTTATAATGTGACAAGGAGTGTAGAATTTACTTTGACTGTGTGGGTCCTTCACGCTTCTCTTGATCTGATCTACACCACATCACCTACTCTCCAACTAGGGGCATTGACCCCATTCTTTTTGTCATACCATTCCTTATACTTAGATTGGTGCAGATCAATCCTTCTACCAACCTCCTCGTGGCTAGGATTTACTGCTCTACCTCCTCCCAACCAACTAGGGTTAAGTTTCGTGCAGGGTCCTCTCCTCCTGAGGGACACAAAAGGGGAAACCCCTGTTATCAGATTTGGCGTGGTGTGATATGCCCACAAACAGTCACGTAGAGATGACTCCAGGTCATGACCGTTGGTTATGGCCAGTTGGATGTGTTCCTTGATTAGCCTATTTGTCCTCTCAACCAGGCCATTAGCTTTAGGGCAATATAAGGCAGTCAATTTGTGTTTGATGTTCATGTTGCTTAAGAAATCCTTCATGGGTTGAGATGTAAACTGTACACCATTGTCGGTGACTAGGGTGGAAGGTATGCCCTCCTTGGAGAACACGTCTTTGAGGAACTCCAGGACGGCACTAGTGTTTATGCGATGTACAAATTTCTGTGTGACCCAATGGGAAGTGTAGTCAACTAAATCCAACATGAACCTCTTCTGGATACTCAGGTTGTCCATGGGTCCAATTATGTCCATGGCTAGTTTACTCCACGGTTTAAGGGGCACCATGACAGGGGACAAAGGGGCCTTGCGTAAGGACTTAGACTTATCACTTCTGGCACAACTGGCACAGTCCTTCACTAGTTGTTCTGCCATGGCGTCCATCCTAGGGAACCAGAAGTTTACACAAACTCTACTTTTAGTAATGCTGCGTCCCAAATGTCCTTCATGCGCCAGTTTCATTCTTCTTCTTCTGAGACCGGCAGGTGGTACAACTCTATTTTGACGGTAGACTGTCTCCTATGACACTTAATTAATTCCTGACTTCCCAGAAGCCTTTGAGTTCATCTTCCAGATCACTGCACTTGCTAGGCCACCCTTCTCTCAATATGATCTTAAGCCTGCCCAAACCTTTGTCTTCTTCCATGCATTTCTTCCATTCTTCTTCCCTAATAGCTGGGTCATCTACCACCATGATGGGACTGTCTAACATCTCCTCGGGTTGTTCCATTACCAAGGGTGTTCTTGACAAGAAGTCTGCAATTTTGTTGTCTTCACCGGAAACATACTCCACTCTGAAATTAAAATTCTCTAGCCCCAGAATTCATTTTCCAATACGTGGAGTACAATTTTCCATTCTTTTCACGGTGAAGATGAAGGTGAGGGGCTTGTGATCCGTACGAATGGTGAAGTTCAGCCCCCACAGGAAGAATTTAAAGTGCTTCACAGCCCAGAAACACGCCAGGGCCTCCTTTTCAATTACGGAGTAATTCTTCTCTGCATTTGTAAGGCACCGGTATGCAAAGGCGATGATCCTTTCTTCCTTCCCATCTCTTTGTGATAGGGTGGCCCCCAATCCTTTGTTGGATGCATCTGTGGTAAGAATAGTTTTTTTTCTAGGATCAAAAACCACTAAAGCTGGTGAACTTAAGATCTCTTCTTTGAGTGTATCCACCACACACTTATGCCGCTCACACCTTTCAAAGTCCTTGTTTCTTTTTAGTAATTCTCGCACTGGTTCGCATTTGGATGCAAAGTTCTTAATGTACTTGGCCATGTATTCCATCAGCCTTAGGAAGGATTTGAGTTCATCCTTATTTTTTGGATATGGAGCATCCCTCACAGCACTAAGCAGGTTGCTTTTAGGTTTAAACCCTTCTTCAAAAATAGAATGCCCCAGGTAGTCGACCAACGTCACCCTTATTTTGCACTTAGACTTCTGTACTGTCAAACCTGCGTCCATGAGTTTTTTTAAGACAATCCTAAGGGTGTAGTCATGGTCCTCCACAGTACGTCCATACACCAAAATATCATCCTGGAAGCACATGGAGCAGTCTACACCCTTCAAAACTTGTTGCATGATCTTCTGGAAAATGGCTGCAGCGGACGCTAATCCAAACGGCATCCTTCTGAACATGTACGCACCTTGAGGGTTTATGAAGGCGGTGAGTGGTCTCGATTCCGGGTGCAGATCCACCTGGTGGTAAGCCATTGACAGATCAATGATGCTGAAGTACCTCGCCTGGCCCATGGTGCTGAGCATCTCATTTATGTTAGGCAGTGGGTGTCTTTCTACCCAGATGCTCTCGTTGAGGCTCCTTAAGTCTACACTTAGACGGATGCCTTCTCCACTGGCCTTGGCTGTGATCACAACTGGCGCCAACTATTCTGAACATTCCACGGGTTGAATGATTCCCATGTTGCACAATTTATTCAGCTCTTTCTCTAAAGGCTCCCTCATTTGTAGCGGAACTGGGCACAATTTGGGTACCACGGGTTTGGCGTTGGCCTTGAGTTTTATTTTGTGTTGGAAATTCTGTAAAAGGCCCAGCTTTTCCCGAACCAATCTGGGAAATTCATCACAAATGTTGCCACCATCCGGGTTCTCTGCAGTCAGTAGAACTTGTTCTTTCTTGTTAGGATCCAGAATGATTCCTAGTTCCTTCTGGTGCTGCCATCTTACCAGGTTGGATCCCAACTCTACAATGTATACCTTCCCATAGGTATCCCTTCCCTGAACTCAATACGCATCTCCTTCATCCCTAGAAGGGGTATAGGCTCCTTGTTGTACCCTGCTTCCTGCAATGTGTTCCCTTCCTGGTCCTTAAAACACTCATAATCATTTTTGTTCAAAAGCGTAAAAGGGGAACATGAATCTGCGAACATTGTGATAATTTTGTTATTCAACATTACATCACATTTGGGATAAATGACATTGACACTGTTTGAGCAATCTTTAAGCTGTAATACATACTTTTTCTCAAAAGGCAGTACACATTTTACTTCTTTACCCCAAGATCCTTCTACACCCCCACCCTCCTTGATATGGGGGTCACCCTCTCTGCGTACCCTTGCAAAATGACCCCTTCTATTGCATTTTTTGCAAGTTACGCCTTTAGCTGGGTAATGCAAGTTGTTTGCCAGGTGATTACTGCTGCCACACCTGTAACATCTTAGATTTCTTTCATTACTAGTGGTCTTGCTGTTCACGCCTTCCCTATTTTTTAGCTTACACACCTCACTCTTTTCCTCCTCCTCCTGTATACTAGCTACCACTTCTGTATTGGACTTCATTTCTCTCATGCACTTAGCTGTATGCTCTACTGATTTAGCAATAGCCACTGCCTCTCTTAGACTAGGGTTTTTGGCTAACAGCTTCTCCTGGATACGTACATTGTTAGTACACCGCACAAGTTGGTCTCTTATCAGAGAATCAGTTAGGTTGCCAAATTCGCATAATTGAGTGAGACCCCTCAATGCTGTTACGTAATTGGTCACTGACTCTTGTTTTCCTTGAGTCCTGCTAAAAAACCTGTGGCGCTCTAAAACTACGTTTATTTTATCACCAAAGTGTATCTCCAACTTGCTCATGGTGCTCAAAAATATGTCCATTCCCTCATCTGCTTCTTGTCCTTCATTTTCTGGTTCTGGTAATGTCTCGTAAATCTTTCGCCCATGTACACCCAAATTGTGAAGGAGAATGTGCTGCTTGCGCACTGAACTAAAACGTTCCCCTCCAAAAACGTTCCCCTCCAATGGCTATGAGATACGATTCAAACAATTTAACCCACTCCTTCCAGCTTATTTCAGGCTCTCCTATCTCATTTAAAAAAGGAGGAGGTTGGCTCATGCTTGCTGCAGCCATGATGGAGAGGAAAAAAGTCAACCCAGAGAGTACAGCAAAGGGTATGAGTAGGAACTGGTATTATTAAGCTGTACTTAATGGAAGAAGGCTCACTTAGACAATGAGGTACCCTTGTTGTCTGAAGGAAAATGCTCAAAAACGGTGGTGCTCCGTTTTACTACTACACAACTATTATCTACCTTAGTGAGGCAATCCAGGACTTAATAGTCAGAGTAGGCTTACATGCCATAGAATGGTAAAGGATACGTGGTCTCACCAGGAAAGAGTCTCGTAGTATAGAGGAAAAATGAAGTACTTACAAGTTTAACCAGTAAGACGGTTTTCTTTGTAAAATGGTTCCCTTTGTATTTTCTTTATCTCTTTTTTTTGTAGGAATGGACACGTGAATGACCTCCAGTGGTAGTGGTGAAGCGGGATCCTTCACCTCCTGGGTGGCAGAAGCTGGTGCGCACGTACAGGGAGCGTTGTCTCCACACGGCGCCTGCTCGGAAATTCTGACAGGAAACAAAGGGGCGGAACGAAGGACGCTACTCCCCGCTGTGGAAATGCTCCCTCTGAGGCTTCCGCGGTCGGCACCTCCTCCTTGCTCTTCATTGACGAGGAACCGCTACTCCCTTAGGTTACTGCCTCGGCGGGTGCAGCGGTGTTCTCGGCAGCCTCTCCCGCACCGTCTGTGCAGAAATCGAACCTCCGAAATCTCCTCAGCCCCTGCTCCTCTGGAACGCGAACTCCTTCCTCCTCAGCTCCGGCAGCGGCGGGCGCAGTGGTTCCCGCGGCAGCCTTTCCAGCACACCGTGCTGGGTCGAACACCACGAATCTCCTCTGGACTCCAAAAATGCGGTAGGTGGCAACCCAAAACTCCTCAGTCTTTATTGATGACAGGAGCACCATTCCCTCGCAATTACAATGGTGGCGCACCTCCCCATCAATGCTGGCCCTGGTTCTGCCTCACCTCCTGGGCACATAAAGTCCTCCTGTATCCCATCCTCGTCGCCAGTGTTGGAAATAATAAATGACAGGAACCGGAGTAGTTCTAAGTACTGCTTTATTGGCCATCCACTCTCCACAGCTCAAGCACAGTACCAACATTCTAAGGTGAGCTCCAGGTGGAAGAAACCAAGGAGAGGGGAAAAGGAGGGAGGAACGGAACATACCAAACAGGCAAAAGAAGAAGCAGATTATAACAATGGCCACTCTCAGTCCAAGTATAAATGCATCACAAAGATGTTAATCGAATGTAAAGTAACGTAACCTAATCTTTATTGCTTACGGCCTTCCTAAGCTAACCATTTAGCTAACTGTAGGAAATGGGTTCCGCCCATTTAATCCTCTTGGATTTTTTGCTTTCTGACAACCCGGTTTTGGACTTTTACTGTGAGTGACTCTCATCACTCTCACACATGGCAAATTCTGTGAGTAGACTAAGGGTGCTAATCGCCAGTGTCCACCCTTTTAAGATAAAGCCACTGCTGTGCAGCTAGCAGAAGAATCTCTGGGCGGGTTACATGTGAGCCCATGTGTGTGTGAGCAATACGCATGAGACTGTCTTGTGCAGCCCGGTATCAAGCTCAGGTAGCCAGTCACAAAAGGGACACTTCAAGGATTGGTGCTCAACTGGGGTAGGCTGCATAATGTGAGTGGGCATTCTTAGTGTAGGCCTGTAGTGTTTACTGAAGGTCTGTGGTGCTTAACTGAATTGCACATTATAGGCGAAATCTCCACCAAAGTAGTTTCATCCCACTTATGCCAGTGAGGGATGAATTTTAGGATAAACATGCATCCCGAGTGGTGATCCGCAGCCACTTTCATCATAACTCCCCTCCTTATGGCATTTTAAGAATTTTCATATTTTACTGGCTCAGCCGTAAACAGATTCCAGTGCTCTGTCTCCCCTACTGGGCCAAGATAATTACTTTACTCAGCAAATTCCAGGTCTTTGCCCTCTCTACTGGGCCAAGATAATTACTCTGCTCATCAGCAGGAGAATCAAAGGCCTCTCCACACAATAAAACCATTAACAGCCATCATGGATGTTCCTGGCAGAAGAAAGGGTGGGGACAGAATCTGCATGTGCTAATTAACGTTTCACACTGCATCTGGCCTGGTCAAGCCCAAGCCAATTGAAGCAAGGGAGGAAGCCTTTGTCCCCTGCCTAGTGGACCAATTAATCACTCTGCTCCCCAACAGAAGGAACAACGGCCTCCCCATGAAAAAGGAGCAATTATCAGTGATTGGCTCAGTTCATGAGAAGGGGTGGGGAGTAAAATTCTTGGGGAAGGTCTTTCTATAGACCACTGGAAGTCTCCTTGTGGAATGTCCCAGAATGCTGTGTAGGAGGGTTAGGGCAAGGGTGGATTGATAGTGTGGCACCCTAGGATAGGCCAGGGGTGCCTGGCTTCTAGAACATTCCAACCCCATGTAAAAACACCTGCACAAGAGAGGGACACTTGAGAAGACACTGGACTTGGAGCTTGACGCCAGCATGATGCCTAGATGGAAGGAGAAGCCGCCTGAACCCACTGAGAAGATGGACTGAAGGACTTAGACTCCATCGGGCACCCAGGACCAGGATGAGTCTCTCCAGGAACAGTGATGCTGGTCCCCTTTATGTCTCCAGAGGAACAGTTGGAGGAATGCCCCTTTTAGGGGACCCTGAATGCGCACTGGCCCTTGACTCCACAGAACGCAGGTGCTCTTTGAGTATCCAGGAAGATGGTGGACCCGGGAAATGCTTTCAGTTTGCTGGCTATGGAAGATGCACCCTGTGCAAGAGAGGAAATCAGGAGCCCAGGCTGAGGACTGGACTGGCATGGGAGCAGCAAAACCAAGCTCCCCACAAAAAGTAACCTTTACAAGCCAGAAGGCCTGAAGGAAATGCTCCTGGTAACTAGAGCTCCTACGGGGCAGGAGAAAACAGCCTTTGCAGCTTGTACCCTGGGAGTTCTGATGAGGTGCTAGATTCAATAGTAGTATCTGAGAAATGTTCCACTAATCCTAATTGTTAGGGTGAGGGCAGCATGGCTACATCATTCAAGCATTGGGTTAATAGGTACATTGCATGGGGGAAAATGCTGTAGAAGCTGAAACAGCTCTCAGAGCACACTGTTATCTGAATTAAGGATGCAGAAATTGTGATTTGGAGGCATACTACTCTGACCTATTCTAACCTAACCCCTTTGTAGGATTCAGAGAATAGTATATTCTTATTTGTATGTTTTTTTATTCTAAAACAGATGGAGGTTGCTATTTTAGCTAAAAACTTACCTAAGTGGAAGGCAGTCCTATTCCAGGGTAATGTTATAAGTATTTACATCCTTCTTAAATCTTGCCTTTGTGAAGTAAGTTAATACTATATTGATCCCTGCATCAAATCCCATAATGTGATACCAAGCCATTACTGTCATCTTTTTGGGTGTAAAAAAAACCCCTTATTGTATTTTGCTTTTAAATTGTGACGGAGGAATGGCCTGACGAAATCCAAGAAAGCCACTTAAGTGCGGCGCTCCGGCAACCGGGGAAACAAATCCGCTCAACTCCACCCGAACTGCTGCCATCCAGCCCGATATCTCCCCTCGCTGACTCCTCGGGTCTCAGTGATTCCATCAATGTGGCCGAGCAACGCTCAGGAGGACCGAGAGCATCTTGGAGGAAGTGTGAATGGCTGTGCCCCGGCTTGCTGGCCGATATCCCAGTGGATGGGCAGGCATATATGGCCTGCCTTGTGGACTCTGTGGGCCACCTCTGGGGCCTGCGGTGAGTGGTGCCAGTCTGGCTGCATGATTGCCTGGCCCTGCTGAGTTACGGTAGGGCGCGGCCGTCTCTGCCCCGTGGGCACCCATCGCTCTGTGGGTGTTGTGGTGGACCTTCCCACACTCCTTTTGCTATACACCTCACTGGGTCTAGCGGTTGACGCTTGGACTTTCTGGGTCTGTGTTTCTGTGGTGTTGTCCCCCTATTTAAGTGCACCTTCTACCATCGGCCTGATGTCCCTCGAGCCCAGAGACTCTCACCTATTTTTGTGCCCTCATCTGTGTGGGACTGGTGCAGACCGGCTTGCTATGAGTAGCAACTGGTTGAGAGGTGCTGCGGGGATCAGGGGCCCACCTCCTCTAGTGCTGCTGCTCCTCTGCTGCTCCTCTGCTACTCCTCTGCTGTCCTGGCCCAGCCTGCTGGCATAACCTACCTTTCTGCTCGCTCTGTGGTGTGGAGCAGGTGCCACCAATAACACTTCTGGTAGTCCCACAGCCTTCACGTCTCTCCAGATACACCCCTCCCCCCCCCCCCAATTGGCTGTGGCTGATTTCATTTTCTAACCATAGCCGCCGATATGGGGGTCTCTGTCCCACAATGGGCCAGTCTGATCAGCTCCAAAGCAAACTCACGTTCGATCAGCCTAAAGCTCAGAGGGCCCCCTGGGAGGGGCTGCCATCACAAGATGACACTGCAGTGGAACCTCAAGGTGGCACCACACGACTCCTACTTGAACTGAAGGTGGACCTCGCAGCTATTGACGGGAAGCAGGGCGCTGTGGCCACATGCCTGGACAGCCTCATTGAATGCTGGACAGGTATAAGGCACGACTGGATGGAATGGAGCAACATATATGGGAACTGGAAGATTTGGGCGAGGACCACTCAACCAGATTATAAGCTGTAGAGCAGAAGCTACTGATTGTATCAGCCAAGAAAGAAGACATAGAGGCAGTAGTATCAGAATTGTAGGCCTGGCTGAGTCCACTAACACAGCCAAGTTGGAGCTTTTTATGGAAACTCTCCTGCTAGAGTAGTTTGGCCTTGGTAACTTCATCAACATGTTCTTGGTCGAAAGTGCCCACCACTCCCTCCGTTGTTCCTGGTGCCCCCAGCGTCCCATCATAGCACGACTACTCAACTTTCTTGACAGAAATGTGGTCCTGCAGCTTGCCAGCGAGTGGGGCCTACGTGCTACCAAGGCACGGACATCGCCAGTTTTCCTGACTTCACGATCATGGCACAGGAAGCCAGATGGAAATTCGTTGAAGCCACGAAACTGCTATGCTGAAAGGGAGTTAAATATGCCATGCTCTATCCAGCGAAGCTTTGTGTTCACCTTGGGATAAACTGCAACACTTTATGGATCCCAAAGTAGCCCTGACATTTGCTAAACAACACTGGGATGCGATGACAACTGCGTTCCGGCAGGGATACATTCCTGTGTCCACCGCCTCTGGCCTTGACCGAGGAGCCATGAATGACAATGACTGAACTAACACACCGGCCGAGTGAATCTAGATGTTAAGTCAGACACGGTAATGTATATCCTCAATTGTTGTTACTTGGGTATCAAGATGGGGGGGGGTTCTCTTCCTACATCCATTCTTCAGGACAATGCTGCATTGTTTTTCCCCTACTAGAGACCAGTGACTGTGGCCCTCATGTGTAAAACCTTCTTGCCAATGAGTACTTGTTTAGTTTCTAAGGGCACAATCGTTGAAAGCTTGAGTGGTCAGTGTGGGTGGGGCACTGGCTTTTCATTGCCAGGTGCGTGGGTGGGGGGTGGCTTACGTTTTGGGTATTTTTTGGCAACTGTTTCAGTTTGTGTTTGTTCAGCTTGCTATTCATCCACTATTACCCACCACACGGTCCAGAATAATCACACTACCCCGACCTGCGTTACATCACCCTCTCAGATGTTTCATTGGTTCTGGTCATATCGTCGCCACGAATTCTGATAGACGCAACGAGTCTATACCATTGCTGCAGGAGGCACACCTCCAAGACAATAATCCAAATAAATTTGCTGTAAATGGGGACACTGCTACTTCATGTCATACTGCTCTTAATTGCGAGGGGTTGCTATATTAGTATGAAAAATGTTGATTATAAACATAACTCTGTATACCAAGATCCACAGGACTGATACGTTGTGGTGCAGGGTTCGCTGATGGACTGCCAAGTCCTAATAGTGAAAAGGTATAGTTCTAACGCAGACGACACTGCGGCGTTTAGTGAAGTTGCCGAAATCTGCCACCAGGACACACCATTACTTACTCCTCTGGAGTGAGGATTTACCTCTCATCATTTTTTTTTTTTTTTAACTCGTGAAGCAGTACTCATCAAACAGCATGTACACGGAGCAAAATCAGAATATCATACACCATTTACAGCAGGAAAGATCCACTTCTTTAAAGACAAAGGATTAATACAGCTTCAAGGACTGCTCTTTTACGGCCTGTGTCAGTTCAGAGAGCAACCCAACCTGGCAGCTTACTCAGCCCTACTGCCCCCCCAAGCACACCTCCCACTCATACCACCTAAAGGCACGCCAGGCTCCCCACACTCTCTTCCATTTCTTGGGGCAACCCCTGCTGTGGTAAATTACTTGTTCTGCCCTCTGACACCAATCGAGGTCCAACTCCCAATCCTCAATAGACACAAATGTCGCCTTAATCCCCACGCCATGCTATATGATGCTTGGCCACCCCAGCTGTCAGCGCCAACCAGATTTTGTTGTACTGGGGCCAGTCTTCCTCCCTTGTGATCATTAAAAGCAGCCATTTGGCATTCATTCGAACTTCCAGGGACAAGGCCCGAGGCATTACTCCAGTGACCCCTTACCAATATTCGTGTATCACTGGACATTCCCAAAGGATATGGAAAAATGTGCCCTCCTGCCTGCACCCGCGAGTCAATGCGCTGTGTCATCCCTGCCTATCCTATGCATCAGAGTCCTAGAGTAATATGACTGGTACAGAATTCTAAGTTGCACAAGCTGCCACCAGTCCCAAATATCTATTTCCCATGGGCTTTTCGTTGTCTATGTCACCTAGGACTGCCGCCCAAGAGACCCTCAACGCCCCCAGTGAATCAGGGGAGTTGTGGACTAGTTTCCTATATATTATAGAGATCCCCTTTTCAGATATGGGCTCCGTAAGTAAACGGTTCTCCAGCGTCGACGCCTCTGGCAATTGTTCACCCTCTAGGATATGTTTCCAGAAAGCATGGCCCAATCGGAGGTAGCCATACCGTTCTTTTTCCACCAGCTCATATTCCTGGCGAAGGTCCTCGAAATGTATCAAAGTCTGACCTCTCCAGATGTCCCCTAGGTGTTCGATACCTATTAACTCCCATCTCGAGAATCCCTCCAGCGTCTCAATCAGTAGGTCGCTACACCATAATGGTGTCAAGTTGGTGAGCTGACCTTTCCAACCCAGATAGGCTGTAGCCTCCCTCCACACCCTAACCACTGTCTTTTATTTTTTTAATACTCTTTTTTATTAAACAGTTGTGATGAGGCAGTGAGGCCATACGAAAGTAATATACAGTGGTGACATATCAAATAAGCTGCGAACACAGATTATATACAATCCCCATACAACTTTCAATCGATTCAGAATCGGTGTCTACCCCAGCACGGCGTAACTCCTCAGCTGGGGATACACAGAGACCGCCACGTGACACATTCCATTTAGCCCATTTGTAGTCCCATTTCTTAGGCCAACCCCTGTGTTTGAAGACGTCTTTCTCTGCAATCATCGCGTTGTCCATATCATTGGACCATTTATGATAAGTGGGCAAATCCCCAGTCCCCCATATCTGAGCTATATTTCAATCAATCAATCAATCAATCACAGAATTTGTAGAGCGCACTACTTACCCGCGAGGGTCTCAAGGCGCTGGGGAGAAAAAAGGGGGGGGGATGCTGCTACTGGTCGAACAGCCAGGTCTTGAGTAGCCTCCTGAAGGTCAGCAGGTCTTGGGTCTGTCGTAGGCTTAGTGGAAGGGTGTTCCAGGTCTTGGCGGCGAGGTGTGAGAAGGATCTGCCGCCGGTGGTTGTTCTTCGAATGCGAGGGACGGTGGCGAGGGAGAGGTCGGCGGAGAGGAGCTGGCGGTTGGGGACGTAGAAGAAGAGTCGTCTGTTGAGGTAGGCTGGGCCAGTCTTGTGGAGTGCCTTGTGTGCGTGGATGAGGAGTTTGAAGGAGATTCTCCTGTCGACGGGGAGCCAGTGCAGGTTCCTCAGGTGGGGAGTGATGTGGCTGTGGCGTGGTACGTCGAGGATCAGGCGTGCGGAGGCGTTTTGTATGCGTTGCAGTCGCTTGATGAGCTTGGCCGGGGCTCCCGCGTAGAGGGCGTTCCCATAGTCGAGTCTGCTACTGACGAGGGCCTGGGTGACTGTTCTTCTTGTATCTGTCGGGATCCACCTGTAGATCTTGCGAAGCATGCGGAGGGTGTTGAAGCAGGAGGAGGAGACTGCGTTGACTTGCTTGGCCATGGAGAGCGTTGAGTCGAGGATGACTCCCAGGTTGCGTGCGTGGTCGGTGGGTGTCGGGGCTGCTCCCAGCGTCATTGGCCACCAGGAGTCGTCCCAGGCTGAGGGGTTGGAGCCGAGGATGAGGACCTCTGTCTTGTCCGTGTTCAGCTTTAGTCGGCTGATCTTCATCCAATCGGCGACGGCCTTCATTCCTTCATGGAGATTGGATTTGGCGGCGAGGGGGTCCTTGGTGAGGGAGAGGATCAGTTGAGTGTCGTCGGCGTAGGAGATAATGTTGAGGTCGTGCTGTCTGGCGATGCGTGCGAGCGGGGCCATGTAGATGTTGAACAGTGTTGGGCTGAGGGAAGATCCCTGGGTACGCCGCAGATGATCTCGGAGGCTTCGATCGGAAAGGTGGGAGGCGGACTCTCTGGGTTCTGCCGTCGAGGAAGGAGGTGGTCCATTCCAGGGCCTTGTCTCGGATCCCTGCGCCGTGGAGGCGTGCGCGTAGAGTGCGGTGGCAGACAGTGTCGAAGGCGGCGGAGAGGTCCAGCAGGATGAGGGCTGCGGTCTCACCGTTGTCCAGCAGGGTCCTGATGTCGTCGGTGGCGGCGATGAGGGCAGTCTCAGTGCTGTGGTTGCTGCGGAACCCTGATTGGGATGGGTCCAGGATGCTGTTTTCTTCGAGGTATCGGGTTAGCTGTTTGTTGACGATCTTCTCGATGACCTTGGCTGGGAACGGAAGCAGGGAGATGGGCCGGAAGTTCTTGAGGTCTCTCGGGTCCGCCTTGGGTTTTTTGAGTAGGGCGTTGATCTCTGCGTGTTTCCAGCTCTCTGGGAAGGTCGCGGTCTCGAAGGAGAGATTGATAACGTTGCACAGGTGGGGTGCGATGGAGCTGCTGGCTTTGTTGAAGATGTGGTGCGGGAAAGGGTCTGACGGGGAGCCGGAGTGTATTGTGCTCATGGTCTTGATGGTGTCATCGATGTTCACGCTGGCCCAGGCTGGCAAGGGGTCATGGTCGATGGTGTGCGGCGGGTCTGGTGTATCTATCTTAGTAGGGGCTGTCTGAGTGTTGAAGCTGTCGTGGATGTCGGCGATCTTGCGGTGGAAGAAGGTGGCGAGGGAATCGCACAGGGCTTGCGACGGCGGGATGTCGTTGGTGTTGGAGCTGGGGTTGGAGAGTTCCTTCACGATGTTGAAGAGCTCCTTGCTGTTGTGTGCGTTGTTGTCGAGGCGGTCTTTGAAGGAGATTCTCTTGGCGGACCTGATGAAGTGGTGGTGGTTACGGATGGCGTCTTTGTGGGCTGCGTGGCTGTCCGGTGTCTTATCACTGTGCCATTTCTTCTCTAGTTTCCGGCAGGTACGCTTGGAAGCTAGGAGTTCCGGGGTGAACCAGCTGGCTCTTTTGGTGGTGTCGCTGTAGGTGAGTTTTTTCAGCGGCAAGGGCAAAGCCCAGTGAGGCCCACGTGCGCTCGGTCTGGGTCAAATCGGTGGCCTCCCAAACATTGAGCAAACAAAGTTGTGGGGAGCTGGCTATGTTTTCCCCACAGACCTTTATAAGTGTGGAGAAGATTCTTCCCCAATAGGACTGAATGTGTGGGCATTCCCAGAGCACGTGGAAAAATGTACCCTCCGCATTGCATCGTCTAAGGCACCCCGCTTCTGGGCGACGCCCCATTTTTACCAATTTCTGTGCCGACAGATAAGTTCTGTGTAGGATTTTGAGCTGGACTAAATAGAGCCTCATCGGTATAGCGACCTCTTTGGGGGAGGAAAGTGCTTCTTGCCAGTCGTCATCTTCCAAATAACCTAAATCCGATTCCCACAACTGCCGGAGACGCACCAGTGGGTCCGGCATGTTGTTGATTAATTTGCGATACGTAAGTGATATTGCTTTGCGGGACATGGGATCTGCTAAGAGCCTGTCCTCCAGTGGGGAGGCTTCAGGTAAAGTCTCACCACAGGCCACATTGGTAGTGATTGCATGGCGTATTTGTAAGTATCGGAACGTCTCTGAGCCAGCCAGCTGGTATTCCGCTTGCAGGTCACTAAAAGGGACCATCTCATTTTGCTTCCAGAGGTCACCTACTGAGGAGATACCTATTAAGTCCTACTTATCAAAGCCCGGGCATTTACTCAGTGTGCCAAGTTGCTCGGATTCCCATAGGGGAGTGATCAGTGTTATTTTTTTCTTCCACCCCAGTGATCTTGTCGCACAGTGCCAGATTGCAACTATTTGGGCCGTAGGACCTGTGAGGCGCTGGCGTTTGGGATTAGAATAAAGTGCACGCCGATACCCCCCCTGGGTTCAATATCCATATGCCCGTCCGGTACGCCGGTTCGGACGGTGAGGCAAAAACCCATTGGTTGATCACCGCCAGTTGGGAGGCCCAGTAGTACTGTTTAAGGTCGGGTAACGCGATCCCTCCATCATACCAACCCTGGTCAATTTATGTGTCGCAATGCGCGGGTTTTTCCCGTCAAATAGTAGCGTTCTGACCTCACTGTCTACGCTTGTAAAGTATGTATCTGGGACTGCATAGGGGGTGTTTTGCAACGCATATAGGAACCTGGGCAACGCCAACATTTTGAACAGCGCTGCTCTGCCCAGTAGTGTTAGGGGCAGAGACCGCCAGTGGAGCACATCATTATGGAGTCTAGTCAGCGGGGCCTTAAGATTAACTTCGTAGAATTGGGTAGGACATTGGGTGATATATATGCCGAGATAGCGAAAACCCTCAGTGGCAATTGTAACTTCGGTGCCCCTGGGCAGCCGAGGCAGGGGGCCCTGAAGCATATAGAGTACCGATTTCGTCCAGTTTATACTATACCCTGAGTGGGCGCTGAAGATTGCAAAGATGTGTAAAATGCGGTGGATCGAGGCTGAGGGAGCTGCGACATACAATAGGACGTCGTCGGCATATAAAGAAATTTGATCCTCATGATAGTCCGTCCATTTCAGCCCTCTAATCATGGGGTCACCCCTCACCCAGGTCGCCAAGGGCTCCAGTAGTAAGGCAAATATGAGGGGCGACAGGGGGCATCTCTGTCGAGTCCCTTTTTCAAGACTGAATGGTCGGGATGTATGTTGGTTGACAACCACTTGGGCGGTTGGATCTGTATATAGGAGTTTGACCCACTTTATAAATTTTGGGGCAAAGCCCATGCATTCGAGGAGAGCAAATAGGTAAGGCCACTCGATAGTGTTGAACGCAATTTTGGCATCTAATGATAAAAGTGCTGCGTCTTCTTGAATGGTGTTAATTCTCCCCATCACCCCATGTAGTCGTCTCAGATTGAGGGCCGTGTTCTGACCAGGCATGAAGCCTGATTGATCTGGATGCACAAGCTTACAAATAACTGGGATCAAACGGTTGGCCAATGCCTTGGCGAGAATTTTTGCCTCAGCAGTTAACAGGGAGATCGGGCGATACGAATCGCACCTCGTCAGTGGCTTACCCTGTTTGTGTATAACGACCACTGAGGCCAGCATCAGATCTTTAGGTAGAGATCCAGTTTTGTAGCTCTCTAAGTACATAGCTCGGAGAGCGGGAGTTATCTTGGAGGTCACTAATTTGAACAGCTCTATTGGAAGCCCGTTAGGACCCATAGCTTTCCCCGACCTCATCCCACTTATGACAGTCGCTAATTCCTCCTCAATAGGATCGCCCTCCAGGGACTCACGGTCTTCCAGGGTGAGAGTAGAGATCGTGATTGTGGCCAGGAGATCCCTGGAGTCGGTAAAGGTGGTGCGAGTAGTGGAGGAGTATATAGAGGCAAAATGGGAGGCAAAGGTCTCAGCAATCAACTGTGGGTCACTCAGCATTTCTCCCGTATCCCCCTCAATAAGGGGCACCCATCTCTGTGCAGCTTCCCGCTTTTCGAGTATGCCAGTAGCTTTCCCGTATGGTCACCCAATTCGTATATTTTGTGCATGGTAGCTTTCTGTTTCGACCTAGCTGCCTCCGATGCGAGCTGCCTGTAATCCTGCCTTTTTTCGCTAAGAGTATGTGAGACCTGCTCGTCGTCTGTGGTTGCCACCTCATCCTCCAACCCTTGAATCTCGTGTTCTAGAGTCTCCAATCGTGCCCTCAGTTCCTTCTTATGCCCCGACATTAATGCAAGTGCCTGACCTTTGATAACCACCCCAAAGGCCCCCCACAGGATCTGATGGGAATCAACAGTGTTGGTGTTCTCGGCAAAGTACTGGTCCACCCCTTTTAAAATCGTGCTCTTTACATGCGGGATCTTCACACACCATGGAGTGATAGAGAGGGTGAGACGTCTGTTCTCTTGAGGCAGGGCCAGCTGCGTAAGAACAGGAGAGTGTTCAGAGATACCACGCGCCAGAGACCTGGCTCCGGTAAAGTTAGAGAGATCATCAGCGTGTGTGAGCAGGTGATTTATTCTGAATTGACTACCATGCGCGCCTGAGTGGAAAGTAAAATTACGTGCTGAGGGATTGAAATGGCGCCAAAGATCAACTAAGCCACACGCCAAGAAAAAGTCCAACAACGGTGAAGTGCCCTGTGGATCTTGGCGAGGGGGACGTCGATCGACCCGCCCATCCACCGTCAGATTAAAATCGCCTCCCATCACAAGAATGCCAGCTGGGAGGCTAAGCAGGAATTTACCCAAGTCGGCCAGTGTAGGTTTTTTCAGCGCTGGAGGGATATAAATCGAGAGGACAGTTAGGGGGGCGCCCTTCCCATGTCCCGGCAACCGCAGCGAATCTACCCTGGGCATCCACCCATGTGTCATTTAATATGTATGGGCATTGCTTGCGAATGAGAATACCTGTCTCTCTTGAACCGGAAGTGAAGCCCGAATGGGCCACAAGCCTATAACCCCAGCGATTGAGTGCCTTACATGTATTGCCAATGAGGTGTCTCTCCTGTAGCAGAGCGATATCGGGCCTGCCGCTTGAGATATTGGAGTACAACCCCTCGTTTCAGTTTATCCCCCAGTCAGTTGACGTTCCAGGTGAGGATACGGAGCGCTCTCTTCGCGTCCCAGTCAGACTTAGTGTACGTGGGTGTCGCAGGGCGCTACTCGCCCAGAGCATGTGTGTGGGTGTCACTAGTTGGTACATTGGGTCAGCAAGCTCTGATTGTGTTCGTCTGAAGGACGTCCCTGCCCCCCCGCCATCACAACAAAATAGCTACATAAACTAGAACCCCCCCCCAAACATTCCTTTCCCTCCCCCCTCCCTGCCTCCCTGCATGGCGGGCAATGAACCTCCCGCCACCCCGAACTTGCAGAGTGCCTATCGCCCACCCTTAAAATATTAGGGAACGTGTTCCAACCCCACTCCCTGAGGCATATATGAGTTACTTTTGTGTGTGCACATAATGTTATAAATAACAGACAAGCAACGATACCCCACAATAGGTAGTAACGGAGTCCGTGCAGCGGCTAACAGCCACATCAGGCGCCCTCAGAGTCACAGTATAAAGTAGAGCGATGCCAGGGAATCCTGTGCCAGGCACAGGTGATGAAAGTCAAACCTCTTCAAGTGTGACAATGTTCGTGCATGAATCAGTCTGTTTGTTGGTGTTCCGATGGGTCTCTCTCCGTCTCGGCGCCATTCCGGGATCCTGCTTGACGGTCTGATCTATCTTTGTTACCAGGGCCACAGTTTTCTTTGTGATGTTGCTTGCCCACCGTGCCCCAGCCCTCAAGCCAGTCCCACGCATCCTCGGGACTACTGAAGAACCATGTTTTCCCTTCGGATTCAACGCGCAGTTTTGCTGGAAATAACCTGGCATATTTGATTTCCTGGTCTCGGAGGGCGCGTTTCACCTCAAGGAAGCTACGGCGTTGCCTTTGTACTCTCAACGTGAAATCGGGGAAGAAGGTAATTTTGCTGTTGTCCAGTGTGATCGGCGGGGCAATTCTTGCTGTGTGGAGTATGATGTCCCTATCGCGGAAGTTGAACACTCTGGCCAAGATGGGCCTGGAGGGTGCGCCGGGTTTCGATCGCCCGCCCGGTACTCTATGCGCTCGTTCGATAGAAAAATATTTGGACAGTCCTTTGGGTTGAAGATGTTGCAACACCAGGTCCTCCACGAATAGATTCGCCCCCTGCCCTTCCGCTCGTTCTGGCACCCCTAATATACGGACATTGTTGCGGCGCATCCTGCCTTCATAATCGTCAAGTTGACGCTCCAGCAGTTCCTGGTTAGTTTGGAGATCTGCGACTTGGCGATTGAGGAGAGTGGTATCATTTGTTAAGTCCTTTGTTGTGGATTCTACCTCCTTGATGCGGTTGTTCATGTTTCTCATGTCAGCCCTGATCAAAGAGACCTCAGAGGCAACTGTGTTGATTCTGGATTCCAGAGAGTTGTGCACAGTCGTTATGGCTGACAGGATATCCTGCAACGTTGGATCTGGTGGGTCCCCAGTGGATTTCTGGTTCGCCTGTGCGTCTTCCTGACCCTTCTGCCATGCAAACTTGTCGAGCTTTGCTTGGAGTGCACTGCGACCACTCCGGCCGCCTGCCATTGTGTGCTCCGCGTAGAGTGTGGTGCCCAAGGCGTAACAAGGGCCGCTTTGGCTATTCCCCGCCGCCTGCTCAAGGCCCTCTCCGGCCTGTCGGGTTTCACCAAGTGGGCCAGTGGCTGAGGGGAGCACAGTCCTGGATATGCACCGTCCCGGCTGGGGAACACTGTTCTGTTGGCAACCGCTTCTGCCCCCACTGCAATTCTCACTCACCCGCAGCCCAGGGTGATGGAGGTGCACTCAGCACGCCCTGATCGCCGCCATCCACATGGGCGCCGCCCACTCTGTTCCGAGCAAATTGCCTTGTAGCCGCTTCAAGCTCTGGGGGGGCGCCTGCAGGGTTAGATGTATCCCCAGGCACCGTGGGGGCCAGATAGTCAAAAGGATCAGTGCAGGAAGTGCCACCAATGCGCTGCCCCCCTCCACGAGGATCGGCCTATGGTCTTACCGCTCTTGCGGATCCACTGCCCACGATCCACCGGGCAGTTTAATGACGCACTTTGCGTCTTCCACGTCGTAGGCTCGGTTCCGGGGCAATCATGTGGGTCGGACACCCGCCGGGCCGAGTGTAAGGCGCGCGCACACTCCTCAATGTCACGCAGCCACCGCCGGTCCGGTCTAGCGTCCCACTTGAGTGGCGGAGCACCGGGCTAATTACGGCCGCCGGCCGTGTTGGTCGGATGCGGGGAGGCTCCAGAGTGCGGCGAACTGCCGAATCTGTGTGGGTGTCAGGCACTGAGTCGGTAGTTATAGGTGAGGGTTCCAAATATGCTGCCCCCTCCAATAGATGAGAAATGTTTCGTCTTACCGCGCTTGCGGTTCCGTGGTATTAGGCAGCCGGAGAGCTCTGGGGCGCACTTCCCTGCGCACGGGACAGATGCCAAGGGCCGGAACAAACACCGCAGGCACACACTGGATCTGGACAGTGATCGGTGTGCAGAGTCCCCACGTTCCGGGGGCGAGATGGGCTTCCCTGCAGCAACTTTCACTCGGGACAAGATATGTTTATAACGGATTTTCGGGAGTGGCGCTTCGGAACTAGGCTACCGTGCGGCCCCTAACCACTGTCTTGAGTATGCACTGGCCGGTCGTGCTCCCATTTCCTACAATACAGGATCTTCTCATGGCCACCATTGCTCATAGCCTCTCTATTTACTCTGTATGCCGGTTCCTGTCAGTCCGAGAATACCCAATCATTTATTGGTAAGAGCTGTTGCTCCCAATAATACTTAGGGATTTTAGGGACCGCCAGGCCACCATCGTAGACCCCGCTCTGCAGCTTTCTCAGCGTAATTTGCGAGGAGCCACCATTCCACAGTAAGAGTCTAACTTCGTGCTCGATCTTCTGGAAGAACTATGGTGGAACTTTGAATGGGGTGTTTTGGAGCATGTACAAGAGGCACGGGAGGGCTATCATCTTGTATAGAGCCGCTCTGCCCATAAGTGACAACTACAGAGTTCGCCAGTGGACCACGTCACCTCGGAGCCTGTCTAGTTGAGGGAGGACATTCCTTCACAGGAACTCCTGCGGATCACGAGTGACATATATCCCCCAGATATTGGAACCTCTCTAGCACCACTGGCGCTATGAGTTAGGAGGGAGTCTCTGTGCCTCCCCCGACAAGGGGAAGACCACTGACTTGGCCCAGTTAATACACTAGCTGGAGTAGCCCCCGAAGATGTTGAAGACCTGCAGTATTCGGGCGACGGAGAGAGAAGGCTGAGTGACGTACAGTAGGATATAGTCCGTATAGAGGGAGATATGTTCCTCCCAGCCTCTGTCCGCCCGCACTCCCCATATCAGTGGGTCTTGGTGAACCCAGGCCGCCAGAGGTTCGAGCGCCAGTGCAAAGATCATGGGTGAGAAGAGGCATCCCTGCCGGGTTTCCCTATGCAGGGCAAAGACACGGGACGTCGCACCATTTACTCTCACCCTAGCCAGCGGTGCCTGTTACAGAAGCCTGACCCATTCACAAAATTTCAGCCCAAAGCCCAGCCTGGCAAGTGTAGCAAAGATGTAGTTCCATTCAGTACAATAAAATGCCATTTTAGCATCTAGAGACAGTAGCACCACTTGTCTCGCTCAGGCGAGCTGGTCATGTGGAGCATGCCGTAAAGGCGTCGCAGGTTGAGGCGGGTACTCCTAGGGGGCATAAACCTCGACTAGTCATGGTGGACGATGGAGGTGAATACTGTGCGTAGCATTCCCCAACACCTTAGCCTCAGTATTCAGCAAGGATATGGGTCAGTAGGAGCCACGTTCTGTCGGCGGCTTACCCTTCTTGAGTATTGCAGCTATGGTGGCTATCTGCTGATCCTGCTGCAGACATCCCTCCTCACGTGCCGCCTGGAGCATGGCCATCATGGGTGTGGCAACCTTGTCTGTCATCCCCTTGGACAATTCTAATGGCAGGCCGTTAGGCCCGGCTGCTTTCCCAGACTGGAGGTCCTGTATGGCCACCGCTACCTCTTCCTCCATCAGGTCAGCCTCTAAAGTCTCCCTTGCGTCCCCTGCTAGTGTCTGGAGTGCGATGTCTTTCAGGAAGTCCTCACAATCAACCTCCGCTTTAGTCGTTACAGGAGTGTACAGGCCCTCGTAGTAGGCTGGGAAGGCATCTGCGATTGCAGCACTTGTCTGCAACACATTCAACTTACCTAGTATCGCAGGTACCCAGGAACGGTCTCTGTCTCTTTAGTCCAAGCAGGCCAGCAGCTTACTGGCTTTGTCCCCTATATCGGACAGGCAACGCTGCGTCGCTAGAGTGTGGCTATGCTCCCAATTCTCTGCCAGCACTCTAAGATCTTGCTGACACAGTCGTAACTGGTGACTGAGGACTGTTGTGTTCTCCGTCAGTGCCCTGTCATCCAAAACAACAATATCACGTTATATTGCCTCACATTCAAGCCTGGCTTCTTTTTTCTTGCCCCCTATCAGGGCCGGGCCCTGCCCGTGCATAAGTTTTAAACGCCTCCCAAAGTAATGAGTCAGATGCCTCCACCCCTTGGTTCTCCTGAAAGTAGGTCTCCGCGCCCTTGCTCAACTTCCCCTTGATTCTCCTGTCGCGGAGGTACCACAGGTTGATTAGTGTGGGCAGTGAAAAGTCTCGTACCGGTCCACTCAGCAGGACCTCGACCAGGGAGTGGTCAGAGATTCCTCTGCCATAGTATTTTGCCGCCCTAAAGCCACCAGCACAGGTGTGTTGTGTAAAAATATGATCAAGCCGGGAGAAACTGCTGTGAAAGGGTGAGAAATATGTCTGCTGTCGCTCTTGTGGGTTGTGTACCCTCCATGCGTCCACCAGGTCCAATGCTGCCACAAAGGGCTGCAGAGGTCCTGCATCTCCCTGTGAAGCCACCCTGCTCATTCTGTCGATAGCTGGCTCCAGGACCGCATTCATGTCCACTCCCAGCACAAGAGTCCCAGAGGGCATCTAAAAAATGAGGGAACTAACATCTGGCAGTGTAGTGGCATGGAGCCTAGGTGGGATATACGCTGGGCAGACATTCAGTGTTAGGCCTTCCCATGTCCCCGACCCAAGGGTCGTGCCATGTGCGGTTGAGGGTGAACAGCACTGATCTCCTAAGCAGGATACTGGTACCCCGCAAGTCTGCCGAGTAGCCTGCATGTGCCACTAACGTGTAACCAGAAAGATCAAGGGCCTTGTAGTCATTACCTCTGAGGAATGTTACTTTGAGTAGCCTCCAAGTCCGGAGCCAATCTACGCAGGTATTGCAATACTAATGTGGGCTTAATTTTGCTGCCCAGATAGTTTACATTCCACGTCCATATAGTCAGCCTCCGTAGGTATCCCCCTCCCCCAAGAGTAGGCCTGTTGTGTTTCATCCTATCTTGTATCCTGCCTGCATTCCAATCAGTTGCATGTACCCTGAAATGAGTAAACTCAGTGTAGAACTGTAACTTATAATTCAAAGCTCCCACCAGCCGTCACACTTCTACCCTGCACCACCCCAACATGCAGAGTGCCTGTCACCCTAACTGTATCGCACGACTACCTAGGGTTGTCTGGCACCGCCTCAACGGACCGAACTAGTGCACCCCTGGTACTGCAGCCCAACTCTGTAATATCGGTATCCATGTCTTACTCATCATTAGTTAACGTTTCTAGGTTTCTAGACTCCTCCCAGCAGGATCAATGCACCCCATCCCCGATCCAGCACTCGATGCATCTGCTTTATAGCATGCAGTCACCTGCCAGCATCACCACATAAGTCCAACAAGACGTCGAGCTTGGCATTTGGGTTCCTTGGTCGAATCACCCATGGTTTGTTTGAGTCTCTTCTTCTGCCCGTTTCTCTCCGTGTTCCGGCCGCACTTCTCCTGGTGTGCCAATCTGGTGCCCCTTCTTTGCCTCCCTCTGTGACTGATGGCTGGGAGTGCGCCAGCCCTCCAGCCACTCCCACACCTCCTCGGATGTAGCAAAGAGCCATGACTTGCCCTCGGCCACCACCCGCAGCCTTGCCGGGTATAGCATCATGTATTTCAGTTCTTTGGCACGCAACACTTTCTTAACTTCCTCAAAGCTGCGGCGCATGTGCTGCACCTGCAAGGTGAAATCAGGGAAGAAACGTATTGTGGTGTTCTCTCATACCAAGTCACTATGGGAGCGGGCTACTTACAGAATAGCGTCTCTATGACTGTAGTTGAGGATCCTGGCTATTATTGTCCGCGGGGGGGTCCCGTTTCGGCGTCGGAATCGGTGCCCTGTGGGCTTGCTCAATAGAAAAGAAGTTCAAGAGGTGTTTGGGGCGTAAGGTATGTTAAAGATCCTCAAGGGATAGGTGAACTCTGGGCCCCTCAGGGACCCTCACCACCCTAATGTTAATTTGGCAAGCCCTGCCTTCTTGATCTTCCAGTGTGGCCGCCATCACCGCCTGCTGCCTCAAATGGTGCTGCACCTGCTTCTCCAGCATGGTGGACTTGGACTGCAACAGGTTAATTTGGAATTCGGCTGATGTTACTTTCTCTGAGATCTTCTGAATGTCGGCCCTGAGGAGGTTGACGTCAATAGATACAGTATCCAGATTTGGCTCAATAGTGTTCTTGAGATTGCTAATGGCTGCCATGATGGCACTGAGGGAGGGCTCCACTGCATCTGCAAGACCCAGTCCTGGACCATTTGCCAAGTCCTGGACCAGCTTGATATTACATATTTGTCTATTTTGTTGGGTTTAGTTGGCGCCGAACCCCTAGGCCTCACCATATCCCCAAGAAGCACAGCTGCAGGGACCCCTGCGATGAGCGGGGCAGTCTCTGTAGTTGCTGGCCTGCAGGCGACTCACCTATAGACAATCTGTGTCCGGGGGGGGAGCTCCCCTCGTGGAGCCCCAAATTCACCTCAGCATTAGCTGGGCCCTCAAGGGATACTCTGTGCAGTCCTCCCAGTTCCAGTTCCCTGGCTCTCCTGTAGACAGACTCCTGTCCCAGCTGTACGTGGGCGAGGCGTCGCAGGGCATAGGCAGGTGGGGAGGATGAATCCGCCGGCAGAGAGTCCAGTATACCTGCCCCCCCGGAGCCCCAAAGGCCCCTCAAGGCACATCTCACCACCTCGTAGGCACTTATGAGGGAGAAGGGAGAGGGCCCGTGTCCCAGCAGCTGCCGCTTCCCAAGCACAATATTCCAGGGAGTGGGTTAGTCCTCGCAATCGCCCAGGTTGGCCTGAAACACTGATCCCTCCGACAAGGCTCCCCGACCTCAGTATATCTCACACGGCCCCTCCCACATGCCTCGTTCAATGCTCCTTCCAGCCTCCGGCTCGCGCGGCGCTCATGCCGCGGTATACTGGTCACTCAGTCTGCCAGCGTGTAGAGTCTTTGAGCTCAAGGACCCAGCACACAGCCCACTACTCACTGCTGCGTGCACGGCCGCGTCACAGGCCCCGACTTTCACTCTCCGGATCTCCACAGGGAGCGGCGACCTGATGCAACCAGTCGGGAGGTGCGGGGGAGGACAGCGACAAGCCCCAGCCCCCATTCACACCACCTCCGTACCAGGGACCCCCAGCGTCGGCCAGCCAAATGGCAGTTTGGCAGCGCTTGCCTCCGGGTGCCGCCGCCTCCATGCGGCCCTCCCCGCCGGCCCCGCCAGGTGTTCAGCTGGCTCTGCTGTCCTCCGGGGGAGTCGTCAAAAAGTACCACCAAGCCCCAAGCCGTCACTGCGTGCCCCGGTGCTCATCTTAATGCAGACAAGAGCGGATTAATAGACTGATGGCAGAGATTCTCTGCTCAAAGCCCTCTTAGTGTGCGCCTATCTTGGCTGGAGCCAAGACACGCACCCCCTTAACTTTCATCCTTGACAAATCTAGGGATAGACCTCTGGGGATCTCTAGGAAATCTAGGAATAGTGTCCTCCCCTTCCAGGGAAATTTTGGACACATTGAGGTATGAATAACTCCTGAACGTCCACAACATCTGGTGAGCTTTCTTCGAGGCCGAAAATGTGTACTCCTATTGCGGTTCATGACTCCTGCCTCAGAATAGCCTGCTGGTTGTGCTCCTCCACTGTGCTGGGGTGGATCACGGAACAGAGTTTTCTTTTGCATACCCTTTTGGACCACTCCCTGGTATGTCTGCAAACATCCTTTCTGACCACCACTAGGCACTGTCGACCCTTGCGATTTCTCTCCAGAGCATTGCTGGATTCTGCCTTTAAGGCAGAAGTAACTGCAGCCATCCAAGACTATTTTGGCTTGAACTCTGGGTCTGTTGAGTCATATACAATGATATGAGAGACTTTCAATTCGGTGATTAAGGAGGCCTGCATCTCAAAGCAGACAGGCATTCTGAACTCGATTCAAGAACAGATGGCAATTAGAGGGAAAACTTAAACACAAAGAGGCCTGACAGCTGATTAGCTAAATTCTCAGCTGCATGAGACCCTTACGGACTTCAAGGAGACGGCCGAGAGGAAGGCGAATTTTCTTCCGGGTGATTCGCAGTCCCGGCAATATGGTGAGAGGGTGCAGCTGGGCAAGACTCTAGCGTGGCTATTCAGGGATTGCATGAAAAGTAACGTCATCCCCAGCATACAAGACTCTACTAGCGACATCCGTATCACCATGTCACAGATTGTGAGTTCTTTAATGATTATTGCATGCACCTTTAGCTTCCACAGCACATTTCGATGATGCTCAGATATTCAAATTTCTTGATGACATTGCCATGCTCTGGCTGAGTACTGATGACAGATTACCACTTAATGAGCTGCTGTACTTGGAAGAAATAATTAAGGCTGCCAAAAACCTCCCCTCCGGCATGGCCCCTGGCTCAGATGGCTTCACCGTCGAGTTTTGTAAGGCATTCATAGCAACCCTCGGTCCACGCCTCGTTGCGGTCTTTAATGAAGCCATCGACAAAGGATGCTTACCCACGACACTAAAGGAAGCCTTCCTTGTAACTGTACGGAAGCTCAGCAAGGACCCCTCCTCTTCAGTTCTTATCACTCATTATCCCTCCTCAATGTAGACTGCAAAATTCAGGCCAGGGTCATAGCCAACCAGCTCAAGCGGGTCATGAAGAGTTTGGTTCTTACGGACCAGATGGGGTTCATCCCTGCTCGCTCTACTGCTCATAATATCTCCTTGTTCTTCTCACTGATGAACCAAGTCAACTCAGAATTCCTGGTTATCTGCATCTTTTTGGACGCGAAAAGGGCCTTCAACTCAGTGAAATGGCCCTTTTTGCAAACAGTGTTGCAGAGGATGGGACAGATTACCACTTAATGAGCTGCTGTACTTGGAAGAAATAATTAAGGCTGCCAAAAACCTCCCCTCCGGCATGGCCCCTGACTCAGATGGCTTCACCGTCGAGTTTTGTAAGGCATTCATAGCAACCCTCGGTCCACGCCTCGTTGCGGTCTTTAATGAAGCCATCGACAAAGGATGCTTACCCCCGACACTAAAGGAAGCCTTCCTTGTAACTGTACGGAAGCTCAGCAAGGACCCCTCCTCTTCAGTTCTTATCACTCATTATCCCTCCTCAATGTAGACTGCAAAATTCAGGCCAGGGTCATAGCCAACCAGCTCAAGCGGGTCATGAAGAGTTTGGTTCTTACGGACCAGATGGGGTTCATCCCTGCTCGCTCTACTGCTCATAATATCTCCTTGTTCTTCTCACTGATGAACCAAGTCAACTCAGAATTCCTGGTTATCTGCATCTTTTTGGACGCGAAAAGGGCCTTCAACTCAGTGAAATGGCCCTTTTTGCAAACAGTGTTGCAGAGGATGGGACTGAGTGCCGTAATTCTCTGCATAATTTCTCTACTGTACACTTTCCCCGACTGTCAGAGTCCTCATTAATGGGACACTTTCTCCCCCGCCCTTTCACCCACCACAGGTACAAGACAGGGTTGCCCCGTCTCGATTCCTCTTTGCCATGGCAATGGAACCCCTGGCTCGCAAGCTGAGGCAACACCATGCACACAGGGGAGTGACTTCCACAGACCGATGCTAAACAAAATCACTGTGTGCGGACTATATTGTGCTATTTCTCAAACACCTGGAGGAGAACTTGTCTCCAGTTCTTCGTGTAATTACTACATTTGGCAGTTACTCAGTCATACAGATAAACTGGGGTAAATCCGAAATCTACTCTGGCTCCCTGTGCCCGACAGATTGCCTCAGAATACCCGCTTCAGTGGAGTGAGGGCTCGATATGTTGCCTGGGCATTAGGATCCACAGCGATAGAGAGGTTGTTCTGCTTGACAACTATGGCCCAGCATTGTCTCGGTTGCACACACAGGCAGATCTCTGGATCAAACCGCCTTTATCAATCTCTGGACGGGTGGCACTTATCAAAATTGTTGTGATGCCCAGGTTTCTGTATATATTTCTGAACATACCAATACCTCAGCAGGCTTGTCAGGGGGGGGGGGGGGAAGTAAACCTGAGACTACGCTGGGAGCAATTGACAGCGCAGCTGGCAAGGGGGTGGGCTGGCTGTGCCTGATTTCGAGCTATATTACTTAGCTACTCAGGTCTTTGTTGCGGTTTACTTAGGGTGACCAGATTTTCAGAATGAAAAACCGGGGCGGGCACAGACATAGAAATAGGACTAAATGTCCTATTGGGTCACAGGGCATCATATATATATATATATATATATATATATATATATATATATATATATATATATATATATATTGCCACAATATCCCTTTTGACAGGGATTAGTCTCACCGCACTCGCTGCTCCTTATAGTAAACAACAAATAGGCACCGATCATCCAGTAATAGTTCAAGGGTGTTTAATTTCCAAAAGCTGCCAACACACAACCCCAACGCGTTTCAGTCTCAGCCGAGACCTTGCTCACGGGGAACAATCGACAAACACAGAGCACCATTGTCTTTCCTCTAATTTTAAACAATCGTGACCTCACTTCCTATCAAAACCATCGCTTGGAACTCAAGAAATGATCGATATGTGAACAAAATAGTTAAATGGCTACGATATATCGATGATTTGATTATAATCTGGGACGGTACTAAACAGGAATTCACAGAATATTTTGCCATTCTTGACAAAACTGAGACTGGTCTTAAATTTACATACACAATCAGTGATGAAAGGGTTATCTTTCTGGATACAGAGGTCTACATTAGTCAAAATGAAGTCCATACAACATTACATCGAAAGGTAACCGCTACCAATGCCGTTCTCCACGCGGAGAGTTATCACCAAAAGAGCTTAATTAATAATATTCCATATGGCGAATTTTTGAGAGCAAGAAGAATATGCTCACAGGAAGTGGAATGGCAAAAAAATAGTAGATCAATATCGAACAGATTTTAAAGACGAAATTACAATAAAAAACTGGTGGCAGCATGTGAACAAAAAACAACACAATTGGAACGTTCAGATTTGATCACTAAAAAACAACTTCCACCTAACATGGATTTGCCTAAACAAGAAATAAGGTTGATCACTACATACTCCACAGAAAACAAACAGATAAGAAACATACTAAGAAAAAATTGGAATATTTTAACTCTGGATCCCACAGTTGCTAAAATAGTGGGAAATAATCCTAGTATAACATTTCGCAGAGCAACAAACTTAAAAGACATACTGGTACACAACCATTTTAGGAGTAAAACAAAACAGTCAACATGGCTACAAAGTACGGGATTTTACAAATGCGCCAGCTGCAAAGTATGTACCATAGCCAAAAATACTAAAGAAATTGAAATGGCGAACAAAAAAACATGGAAAATTAAACAGAGAATAACCTGCAAGAGCCAATTTGTGATTTACATAGTGGAGTGTCCCTGCCCGCTCAGATACGTGGGCAGTACCATATGTGATCTAAAGAAAAGAATACTAGAGCATGTGAGGGCAACAGTGAACGTTGACAGAAGTAACGCCATAGCAAAACACATGGAGAAAGAACATGGTGGGAATTGGAAATTGCTAACCTTTTTGCCGTGGAACAGGTGGAACATCAAGTCCGAGGTGGTGACAGAGAAAGAATTTTACGGCAAAAGGAATCGAGACACATAGTCAATTTTCGAACTTTGACCCCGAGAGGGCTAAATCAGGATGAGGAGCTTCACTCGCATTTATGATGCATACATAAGTACTTTAGATTGAATAAAATCTGACAACATACGATGTTGTGTGCATTGAGTGACATTGCACGTGATCTGACAATAATGATAAGAACATTAACCTCCCTTGCATTTGTTTTTAATTGTAAATATTTTTGTAATGATAAATTCATGGCACTTAGGGTATTATTCACTGAAAGGATGATATACAATATATGGTTATTGCATGATATGAAATTTGGTCTAATCTATTTCTAATGACTATAATAACAAAGGAATAGTGGATTGGAAGAAATATAGGGGTAAAATCTATAGCTGTATTAGATGTTTAAGGAGAGCATTGGCCCACCAGAGGGCATGATTACCTTATGTTCACGAGCGCTTCAACGTTAGAAATTGTTGATAATGCAGAATAAGTATGTTTACTTTGAAGGGATATATGGGACATGTTCCCTTTTATTAATGCTTGAATGTTATCAATTGGGTAAGATACCATGATGGAAAGTGTAAACTCTTGTTGACAATCCCATTGGCTGGTTGCCTGGGTTCGATAATAATAATTGTATACAGAGCGACACACCATAAGAATTGGATGAAGGAAAATTAACAAAGAATAGCACAGAACGTTGGAGCGCTATCAATGTACATAGGCCATCAGGGTTCAAGCCCCGGGTTGGGTAAAAAATATATATAAAATCTTTTCTCCCCCCCCCTTTTTTCTGTAAATACGGCATATATTGCAATGATGAAATGATAGTGTGATTTGTAATTAAGTTTTGCGCATCCACTTATGGAATCGTTTTGGTGTAATGTGAGATTATTTCCATGATGTGTTTTTATTTTATAATGTGGTATCAAGGTTACGCGACAACACAAAGCATGTGGAACTTCAAATACCATAATGCAACAGATGGTTTTGATAGGAAGTGAGGTCACGATTGTGTAAAATTAGAGGAAAGACAATGGTGCTCTGTGTTTGTCGATTGTTCCCCGTGAGCAAGGTCTCGGCTGAGACTGAAACGCGTTGGGGTTGTGTGTTGGCAGCTTATGGAAATTAAACACCCTTGAACTATTACTGGATGATCGGTGCCTATTTGTTGTTTACTATAAGGAGCAGCGAGGGCGGTGAGACTAATCCCTGTCAAAAGGGATATTGTGGCAATATTCGGAACGGCTTGGTCCTGCCGTACTCTACACGCACCACCAGAGAGGCGCCCAACAGTCAGGAAACGGGACTATGCAGAAAGGAATATATATATATATATATATATATATATAATAGAATTATTTTTATTTTTTTTGTTTTGCTCCTACCACCTTTGCTTGTGCACTCGCGGGTGGGTGCCGTTTCGTCGCGGGGGTGTATCCGCGTTTTCATATAACAGCTCCGTTACCTCGTCTCATCAAAACAAGGGAAGGCACTCGCGGGGGTGAGTTCTTGGAAATTTATTATGAACTCTTGCAGAATCAGCAACAGACGCGTTTGCAGGTTCATCCGACCCTCCCTTAGAAACTGGTACATTTCTTTGTTTTAGACAAAAGTGTTGGGACGCCGGGACAGTCCTGCAAAAACGGGACGTCTAGTCACCCTAGGTTTACTGGCATTTGCCACAGCCTCCTACACTGCACATCCTTATTGAATCTGAGATTGTGGCCCCGGGCACATTATGTGAGAGTTGCGCCAACTGCAGTCACATGGCATAAATTGAGTATTGCGTTGGGCTGTCCTTTGCTATACTCCCTCAGGACCCAGCCCTTGATAATCGTGCAATACCTCTTACTGCTGAAGAGTTGGTAAAATCAACACTCAAGAAATATAATATCAGGGAATTGGGGCACCTCTTTCACAATGCAGACGTCTTAACAATCGATCAATAACCCCAATAGAGCACCTGCTAAAACCCTGCACACTTTCACATATCACAGACTTCGCCATGCGCTTAGAGTATAACTCCCGGAGGTCCCTCCTGAGCCTATCGAGTTAAATCCTCTCACCCACATTTTAGACCTAGTGCTCACCCAAGCCTCGGTTGCACACGTATAAATTTACAATAGGTGTACACCCACTGGGTTGATTCCGGTCATTGAACAGTGGGAAAGAGACCTGGGGAACTTATGGGACACTTACAAGTTGGTGTACTGCTGTTCCCAACTGGAAATGATCTCCATGAAATATAAAAATGAACTACTGCACTTTAACTTTTTGCACAAACTGTATTATACTCCTACAATATTACTTTGTTTTGATCCCACTAGGCCACATGAATGCCGTCGTTGCTAAAAAAATAAATAAAAAGACCCGCTACCTTTCTCCACCTGGCATAGGAATGTCGATACACTGTTACTTACTGGTCTGCGGTTTTGGGTGAGATCTCTTGAATCGTTGAGTATCAGGTCACTGCCACCCCTGATGATGTGATGGGATGTGTGGCAAATTACCAAAACCTACCCAGCAGCTTATGGCCCTTCACTGGATATGGGGGCCAATACCCCATGAAGGGGGAGTGGCCCTGTTACGTGGTGACTGGCAATACTAACGCAAAACTATATGCCACCATGCTGCCTGTTAAATCCAAACTTCGAGACATATGGGCGCCACTGCGATCCCACCTTGCTTACTCACAGACTGACAGCTCAGGCCGACGCGTAGGGACAGCAATACTTGACCCATCTTATCCTCAGACTGGCACTGCTTTATGGTATTACTGGCAGTGTTTGCTAAAGATGAGTTCTACTTCTGTTAGACTGGTTCTGTGGGTGCTGACTGCAGGAGTGGCAGATCGATGTGACCTACCATGCTCTGTAATGACGCTTTGACTGTGACACATGCTCTTTGATTTTTCAAATTATTGGATGAACTATTGTATCCGTTGCTTCTTGTTTTGACCTTTTGATGTTGACTAAAAAACTAATTTTAAAAAAAACAAAAAATTGTGACACCAAAATGAATGCCACAAAGTGCTGGCCATTTGCTTTAAAAAGTTTTTAATTATATTGCTTCATCCTGGAAGCATGGTTTTAGGTTAAAATTACAGATAAAAGATTTAACTAGGCCGAATTACTAGGGTTTACTCTAAGCATCTCAGCCTTGAGCTCTTTGGCTGAATTAATATGTCATCGTCTAGCAGGGTAGTGTGCTGGCTATGATCAAGACTTTGCTGATTTTGTTTCACCTTTAATTATTTCTCAAGTGTCATTTATTGTGTTAGGTGACTTTAATATTTGGGCGGATGCTTCTAATATTTCAGCTACCTCTGACCTCTTGGATTCACTGGTGGCATTGCGTCACCAACAGTTGTTTACTGGGCCTACACAAGTTCATGACCATGCATTGAACCTAATATTTGCTCCACCTTACCTGATTAAGGGTTAAGGAGGAGTGCCGGATAGTTTGGTCCGACCATTCACTTATTACTGTCAATTTGCAATTAGCGGATAACACTCTGTTGAGTGATCCGAGTAAGAAAAGGGACCCGAAAGCCCCTCAATTTGCTGGGTCAAATTAACTCCAGAGATTTTTTGTGATATTCTTCTGTCTGCCACTCCTCCTTCCATTGCGATTGGTTCTGTTGCAGAGGTATATGGTAATTATCAGATGTGGATTACCAAGGCACTTGATATAACTTTTCCTTTAAAAAACAGGACTCCACGCCAGCGTCCTTAAGCTCCTTTGTTCAGCAATGAGCTGCTAAACGCCACTGTAATAACTCGAAACATTATGGCGCTCTAATTATTCAGTGGAGCTGCAAACTGATTATAAGCTGGCTTTGAAGAGATATAAGAAAGTGACAAGGCAGTATATTTTGACAAAAAAGAAATGTCAGCCTCTAATCGTCTATGACCATCTTTTCCATCGCATGCACTTTGTATAACACTTCTTGTTTGTTACGTCAGGTTACTCATACTCAATCACTCTGTGAGGATTTGGCAGTCTATTTTGAGACTAAGATCAAAGATATTGTTACAGTGTTCACTTCCCAATCAAATATGTCCTATCTAGCACCAGATATTGGATCTGATTCTCTAAATGCATGCTCTTCACCTGTGTCACATGTGCTGTTAGATGACTTTGGTCAGCTATCCATGAGTTTCTCAATATTGCCACCTCTATTACATCTGGGTCACCACTGGACTCGCTTCCACCTAGGATATGGAAAATGTTATCTGACTCAACCTCTTGTAGCTATGTGCAATCAGTCTCTGTAGACAGCCACTGTGCCCTCTGAGTGGAAAAGGCACTAGTGCTTCCTCTTTTTAAAAAGCCTGCTGCAGATCCATTAGAGCTGAGTAACTATAGACCTCTCGTTTTTGCCCTTCTCTTGCAAAACTTTGGAAAAAGTTTGTGAATAAAAGACTCTCTGGGGTTTTGGAGGAGTATACCTCACTGGACGAGGCCAAGTTTGGGTTCTGTCCTCTTCATAGAATTGGAGGGGCCTTGGTCACATCATTAGATGATCTGCGAATGGCTGCGGATATGGGTCATCAGGTAGTCTTTGTACTACTGGACCTGTCCGCCGCATTTGACACCATCAAACATACCATCATCTTTGCTAGATTGGCGGAGATAGGGGTTAATGAAAGAGCTCTGCAGTGGCTGGTTTAAACCCCACTCTGTTTAATGTGTATCTAAGACCACTGGCTAAATTAATTAGATATTATGGCATAAAGTTTGTGAACTATGCTGATGATACACAATTAATTCTAACAATGTATTGCACTTCCCATTCCCCAATGGCTGCTTTCCACTACTGCATGTGTGACATCTTGAAGTGGCTCAGCGCTAACACTTTTAAAATTAATGGGGATAAGACCTAGGTCATGAACTGCTTCTCTGGATCTCTTTTTCGGCCTTTGACAGGGGACTTTTGGCTGCCTGAGCACAATTCAACTCCGATTACAGCATTGACTGTCAAATTTGGGAGTCTATATGGATAATGACTTCTCTCTTTCCAGTCATGTTAATAAACTCTCCTTTATTTGCTTTGTTCTAATGAGGACACTTTTTGTTGCCAACACGCTTCCGCCCCATTGTGGTGTAAAGCATTATTCTTAACAATGGTAATGCCTTATTTTAGGTTCTCCAGGTTAACTTGTTCAGTGCCTGCATCGCATACAGGCAGCAGCTGCTAAACTCGCTCTTTCTCTGCCACGTCACTCTTCTACCTCAGCAGCTCTGGATTCCCTTCATTGGCTACCTGCAGCAAAGCGAATTCAGTTTAAATCACTGTGCATCTTGCACAGACCCTTTCATCATATTGGACCTTTTTCACTTCAACAAAATTTACATCACTACATTCCCCTTAGATCTCTACGATCAGTTAATGCCAACTTTCTGAAGGTTCCCAAATGTAAGAAACCACAGATTGGTGGCAGAGCGTTCTCTGTACAGGCAGCCAGTCTTTAGAACAGCATGCCAAGCACGCTCCGGTTCATCAGCAACCTCTATGCTTTCAGGAAAGCCTTAAAAACTTGGCTTCACAACCTTTAGGTATTTGCTCATGTCGTAATTGGTTTCTGATAGCTTAGTGCCAGGACGCCTTGTTAGGTAACAGTTTGTGCTATATAAAATTTTATTTAATAAGGGTTATATCCCAGCATGGGATGACACCACTCTTGTGAATAGGGCGGTGATGCTTTTTGTCGAGTTGCAAACTCATCAACAACCACAGGCAATTCTGTTAAGTGCTGAGAAGATATTTTATGTTTAAATGTGTTTATTAGCATTTTCGATAATAGACAACAATATACAGGCATAGGCATTAATTTGCAGCATAGCTTACGATTCTCACATGCTCTTGTGCCAGATTGATCATAGTACCAGTGCAGTAAATCGAGCAATATAAACAGTTCCGAAGCGATAAGTGAATTGCTTTGTTGAAGACTCAGCCTAGTGCTGTAAACCAGTAACTTGAACTCCCCCCCACCCCCTCCCCGTCCGATAGTCCGTGTGTCTTGTCCGTCAAGTCCCTGTCTCTCGCCTTTGGCGTCACCTACTGAGCCATTGAGGATGGTTGTTGTTCCCTCCCTAAGTCCGTGAGCCGCAGCACTCTCAGATATTTGGGCTGGGTTATTTCGTTGAACTCTGTTGAGAGCAGTTGCAGGGAGGGGCTCCATACTTTCTGAAAAGAGGAGTCAGAGTTGTTCAGTGTGGCCGATATGCTTTCCATTCCTAAGATGTGCCATATCCGATGCAGCCAGCCTACATATGTAGGGGGGGTTGGATGTCCCCCAGTGTGTCAGTATGTTCTGCAAAGCTGCCCCCAATGCCAGCCCCATCTGGCGGCCTCTCATACTTTTGAGCTGGAATGTGATTCGATTGGGGAGGCCCAGGACCACGTATACCGGGAGCCTCGGGATCTGTGTATCAAATAGCTCATCCACCTCATCTAGAATTTTAGTCCAATAAGTAGACAGCACTGGGCATTCCCACAAAATGTGTAGCAGCATTCCCTCATTGTCGCAGCCTCTCCAACAGGTAGGGCTCCTATTTGGATTGCCTCTGTGAAGACGCGCCGGCGTAAGGTACCAGTAAGTGGCTATTTTCATAGCTGTTTCAATACTGGCCACGTTACGGGCTGTGTGTTTTGCTCTGCAATAGATCCCCTCCCAGTCCTTCCTTGTAAGGTCACCTCCCAGTTCCCTCCCCCATCTCCTTTGACTCTGCGTAGTCTGAGGCGGAGGGCCGCTTCGGATCATATCATACATTTCGGAGATCAACCCCTTATCAGTGTGTTTGGTAATTAACCATTTTTCATATTTGGTCAGTCTGCGGCTCCCCTGCTCTCTCGTCCCCTTTTGGAGCACCCAGTGTCTCAGTTGCAAGTACCGCAATCTCTCGGATTCGGGGATCCCGTACTCTAGTTTCATTTGAGGGAATGGGATTATGCCTGTGAGGTCAAAGAGGTGACCCACCGAGCGACAGGAGGTTCCCCGCCACTCCGCAAATGCCTTATCCGACATCCCCGGGGCGAACTCGCTGTTCCCGAATAGGAGGGGCAAGGGAGACGGAAATGTCGTGAGTTTCTTGGTTCTCGCCACCCCTTCCCATACTTTCATCACTGACCGGGTGATCGGCAAGCCCATCAGACCGCGAGGGCGCTGTGACCTTTTCAGGAAGGGGACCTTCCACAGTGGGATACCTGCCAGCGCTCTATCCTGAAAAAGCCACCGTTTTTCGGACTCTGGTCTCGCCCATTCTACTAAGTATCTCAGTTGGGCCGCTTTATAGTAGTTGAGGAGGTCCGGTATCCCCAAACCCCCGTCCTCGGGGCGCATATACCCTATAGCCTTGCCCATCCGTGGGCGTGCTCCTGCCCACACGAATTGGTTGATGCTGCGTTGTAATGAGACTATCACTCCCTCGGGGGGGTAGCGCCGGCAGGGTTTGAAACAAGTACAATGCCTTTGGTAACAGAGACATTTTAACCGCAGCTACTCTCCCTAATAGGGAAAGGTGGTGTTTACTCCAGGCTCCCAGGTCCTTTCCCGCCTGACGTATTAGCTTGGCATAGTTCAGACGGGTGGTCTGGTGAACTGTGGCCGCTAATTCCAGCCCCAGGTATGGGATAGTATCTACCGTTCGTATGCCGGACAGCCATCCTTCGGTGGGGTCCGGGGCGGGTTGCCTCGGATTCAGATTCAAGATCAGTGATTTACCTACGTTGACCCGGAAACCCGAAACCTTGCCGAATGTTTCTAACTCCCCCAGGAAGGCGGGAAGTGAAGTCTTTGGTTCCGTCAATGCCGCTATCACATCGTCTGCATATAGGCTTATGGGATGCTTTTCCCCCCCAAATGGGATCCCTCTAATTCTAGGGTTGTCTCTGACCCTCTGTGCCAGCGGCTCTATGTACAGAGCAAACAGGAGCCGAGACAACGGGCAACCCTGTCTGGTTCCTCTTTGAATGGCAAATGGTCGCGAGGAGATGCCGTTGACTCTAATGGATGCTGTAGGCCCGTCGTAGCAGCAACGTACCCATTCCCGAAATTTCTCCCCCAACCAAAATTTTGCCATCGTGTGCCCCAGGAATCCCCAGTCCACCCGGTCGAACGCTTTTTCAGCGTCTACCGTTAACAAAAGCGCATCCATTTGTGTTTGGTGAGCTTTATCTATAAGGTGGAGTATCCTTTTTGTATTGTCTCCGCATTGTCGAGATTGAATAAATCCTGCTTGGTCGGGTTCTATTAGATTTGGCATATGGGGACTTAGACGTGTGGCGAGTATTCCGGTAAATATTTTAAAGTCTACGTTAAGTAGAGATATCGGGCGGTACGAGCCACACTGCTGCTTGTCCTTGCCTGGTTTATGTAGGACCACTATTGCTGCAGCCAGCATCGTGGCCGGGACCGGTTGTGTGCTCCCAAAGGCGTTAAACAGCCTCGTCAAGATTGGGGCTAAGATGGGACAGAATTTCCTGTAAAAAAGGGTGGGGAACCCGTCCGGGCCCGGGGACTTGAGCACCTTGAGGCGCAAAATCGCAGTGATGACCTCTATGCGAATGGGGGCGTCTAATGTTGCTGCCTGGTCTGGAGTCAGTGTGGATACATTGACGGGCTGTAAGTAAGTTGTGATATCGTGTTCCGATGGCGTGCCTGCTGCGTATAGATTCTCATAGAACTCCCTAAAAGTATGGGCTATCTCCTGATCCCCTAAGGCGTCCCCCTGTCCACTCCTCCATAGCGAGGAGACCATCGTCCTCTGCCTTTGGGCCCGTAACCTGTTTGCCAATAGTCGGCCCGTGCGGTCCCCGCCAATGTAATAGGAATGTTTTAATCGGTCTGCTGCATACTCCGCCCTATCTAAGTCAATACTGGCCAGCTGTGCCCTAGCTGCCTTCAATTGTCGCCAAACCCTAGGCGCCCCCGTCCTGCTATGCACCCGCTCCAGTTCTTGCACCTGTACTGCCAGATTTGCTCGTATTTCCTTGCGTTCTCTATTTTGGGCCGCTGAAATTGCTATTAGCTCTCCCCGTACTACTGCTTTCATCGTTTCCCAAATTGTGGTGACGGCCATGTCTGGGGTGTCGTTTAGAGTGAAATGCGTTTGGTGATTTGCTGTACAACTGTTTTGTTGTGGAGCATGGTTTCTTTAAGTCTCCAGCTTCCGGATTGGCGTGGTCCTGATGTCATCTGTATCTGTATGGTCAGTGCATCGTGGTCCGATAGGGCCGCGGGTTCAATACTCGCTGCCTGTACCACACTATTAATCTCCCCCGTGCCCAAGAAGTAGTCTAGGCATGCGTAAGACTTATGGGCGTGAGAGTAAAATGTATACCGTGTTGAATTGGGGTGGGCCTCCCTCCAAATGTCTACTAGTCCCATCTCCTTCAGCCATTTCTTCCCATCTCCTGACAGCTCTCCCTTTTGGAAGTATGAAGTGTGTGATCTGTCCTTGGTCGAGTTCATGACCATATTTAAGTCCCCCCCTACCAGTGTCATGCGGTTTTGTGGGCTCATAACGTCTGCTAGAGCCGCTTGAAGGACTCTCTCTTGTCCCGAGTTGGGGGCATAAATGGAGCCTATCACTAAGGATTGGGTGCCAAACTGGATAGTGTACCCCAAGAGCCTCCCCTTAAGTTCAGCCACTTTCTCCTTCACCACCCCCTTGCAACGGTTGGATAGAAGAATGGCCACCCCGGCCTTTTTCTCCCCTGTGGAGGAGAAATATTGTTGAGGGAACGCCCTCGAGCGCATTCGGTGGCAGTCTTTGGTAAGGAGGTGCGTCTCCTGCAAGAGACATACATCAGCCTCCGCGTGCTCTAGGTAGGATAGGATTGCACGTCTTTTTACTGGGTTGTTGAGCCCCTTAACATTAAGTGTAACTATTTTCACTACCTCCTGAGCCAAGGTAGTTGGTTACGGGCTGGGCTATGCTGGCTCCTATAGTGTAGCATGTCCTCAGTCGTGTGGGAACCACCTTTCTGCAAGTCAGAACTGTGTGTGTCAGTAAGTGAACACTCGCATGAATACTCTACGAGTACCAGGGACATTGCGTAGGGATGTGGCTTGGACATTGGACTCCCCCCCCTCCCTAACCCCAACAAACCAAACAACAGTTACCCCAAGGTATTGTCCAGGAGCCGCAGTACGCGACCGCATTGTCCAGTGTTCACCAGACGTAGTCGCGTGCACCTGGAAAAAAAAGGTTAGAAGGGGCATATCGTGGCTCGAGGTTCCCCATCTCCCCGCCCCCAGCAGTCCCCCCCAGCCCTGCTTATCTCAATTGCATGTGGCATCCCCCCGTAGATCATGAGCTGTCCTGAGATGCTGTGTCCTTGAGGACCATCTCTAGAGCCGACTGCCGCTCCTGCGCCATGGCTGTGGGATCTGGCCCCAGAGGACCAGCAGGAAGGCGCCCCCGTCCGACTCTCTGCCAGCGCTCCCGTGGGGGCCTGCATTCCTGGCTGGCCATGGCCTCCTGACTCTGCCGCTCCAGGCCCAGTATCTTACAGGCGTTCTGTAGTGATTTGATTTGCTGAAGTTTGCCGTCCCATTTAAAGATCAATCTGAAGGGGTGGCCCCAGGAATATGCCACTCCCTGGTCTCTCAAGTGCGTGGTCACCACCTTAAACTCTCTCCTTTTCTGTAGGGTGATGGCGGCCAAGTCCTGATATCGAGCTATTGAGTAACCCAGGTATTTAAGCGGCTGTTTTGCTCTGGCCGCCTTAAGAATACGCTCTTTGAGGGGGAAGTCTGGAAGGAAGGCCAGGATATCTGGTGGGGGCGCAGGGGCCCGCCTTTTCAACCCCACCCTGTGCGCGCGGTCAATGCGGATCTCGAAGTCCGGTGGTGCTCCCAAAATGTCCCGAAACATCTCTTGCAGGTACTGAACCAAGTCCGCACTCTCTGCGCCTGAGGGAATGCCTTCACGCAGATGTTATTCCGCCTGGAGCGGTTTTCGAGGTCCTCCGTGTGTGCTTGGAGGTTGATCTGTTGTTCCCGCAATCGGATCACTTCTTGCTGGAGCTGCACCACTTCTTCCTCTCTAGCCTGCTCTTGCTCTTCCATGCTAGCCACTCTTTCACCGATCGCGTCCTCATCGCGTCGGATCTCTTTCACCTCGCCTGCCACCTCGTTTTTAAGTGTCTGGAAGTCCTCTCGCAAGCTGTTGAACAGGGTCTCAAGGAAGGCGCGCCCCCCCCCACCGCCCGTCTGTGGTGTTTTTGTCAACATATCCTTCAGGGACCTGTCCTTCTTCCCCCTTATCGAGGACATGCCGACAGTGTGTGGTAGGTGCTCTGGGGTGGGCCTTCCCCTCTGCGCTCTTTCTGCGACTGGTCAACGAGCTGCCTCCGCTCTTTACCACTGGTTGCTCCTGGGTGTTACACTGTGGGCTCCCTTGTGTACTAACACTCTGATTATTGGGGCTGCTGTGGGGGCTCGTGAGATCTTGCGCCCCCTTTAAAACTGGCAGAAGCGTGTGCTCACGCTCCCTGCCCCTGGGCTGTTGGTCTGCTCGTTGTCGCTCCTCAGCCCCCGGTGTGCCTCCTCTTGTGTGCGCCGCCACCCCCACTGTCCGCGTGAGCTGCTGGGTGCTTCTCAGAGGCGGTAAGCTAGAACGTTTCTCTGCACCTACCCGGTCTCCAGACCGTTGCTGGAGGCTTCTCCCGCCAGCCGGCAGGTTTGGCCACTTGTCTGTGTCCCTGCTTACTTCGTTCCTTGCCCCTGCAGTGCTCTTGGCTGGCTGGTCACCACCCTGGCTATGTCGCCGCCCCTGTCTCCTCCAGACCTCTGCCTGCCAGGCGGAGACCCTGGCTGATACTCCGCGAGTCGGTCCCCAAGCAGGACCGGGCGTCTTACTCTCCGCGGGGCCTGCCCCGCCTGTGCGCTCTATTAGGCCGCTTTATCCCCCTTTCCTCCTCTGATCTGTCCCGGCCTCGGAGCGCTCCCTTCCGCTAGGCCGTCGCGGGCGGCGCCGCTCACCCGTGGCCCCGTTGGACCCTCGTCTCTATCCCGGGCCCGCTCGAGCGCAGCTGCGGCTCGGGGTGTCAGGGCTGCCGGGCTGTATGTCTCTCTGCACCCCTCCGACTCACTCCGCTGTGGGTCTCCGTCCGGCTAGTTCCGCGCCCAATGCCTCCTCTTCTGCTCCGCTAACCTTGCGTGTTGCAGGGCCTTGCCAACGCTCGCCCCCGCCGGCAGACGCACCAGCCACTGCTCACCTCCTGATGCCCTGCCGGGGTTGTGGCAGCGCCTCCGCAACCCCTCGGGGCTCCTGTCCTCCGCTCGGGGCCCACTCCACCGCGCCGTAGTAGTGCTTCAGGGCGCTGATTGCACCCCCTGCTGCGCACTCCGGCTCCCGGGCCTTGTCTGCGTGCCTCCACTCGCTCTGTTGGCCAGCCGATTGTCCCAGCAGCCCACGCCAGTCGATCTATCTGGCCGATGTTCCGTGAGTCGAGGCAGTCGCGTTGTACGTTCTCCTAGCTCCCGCCGGCTTGGTCCGCAGCAGGCCGTGGTTCGGCAGGCCTCACCTCCGTCCTCTCCTCGGTGACGATGGGTGTGTGCTCCCTGCCTCGTCGGCGGCCCCCACGCCTCAGGTCTCACCACGTCTATCAGCAGCACCTGTGGGGGTCTAGGCCGCTGCTACTCCGCCTCCTCCGGTCGGCCAGCGAGCTGCGTCCTCAGCAGGCCCGGTGAATCTCAGCCGCCATTTTCTTTCTCAGCTTCGTTGCGTGCCGGAGCTCCGTTTTTCCGCTCTGCAGCCTGTCGATGTGGCGCCGTTCCGGTCAGTCCCCGCCGACGGCGACAGCTATGACTCGGCCACTCTGTGCTGGGCCGTGGGGGGAAAAAACGCTTGGATTTGGGCCGGATTGGGCACCGGGAGCGGGGAGACTCAGGGAGACACGTCCTACCCGCTCGCCATCTTGGCCACGAGAAGATATTTTAAAGGGAGTTCTTGTCTTATCTGCGGCTGGTCTTCCACAATGTAAGTTGGCTATTGCTTCTTAAAAACAAATGTAAGCTCTTTGTTCTTCCCCATTTGCTCTGATATGTGTTAATAAGATAAAGGTAAGTGTGAGCTAAGGACTGCTACACATTTGTTAGGTCGCAGCTCCCCCCACTTGTATTATTTATAAAATATCTGAATGTTTCTTATTTATTTACTGTAAAATTATAGAAATTTGCATAGTTTTGTTATAGATTACGCAGTCAGTAATACTGTGTAGTTCTGGTTAAGACTCCCTTGCCCTTGAGAATGAGAATTTTTGGCTTGCTAATAACATTGGCACAATTTGATGGATCTGCATGAAACTGGTAATCTGATTTAGACTTCTAGCCGCAGATTCCTTTCCTTTGAATATTCCCCATGCGTCAGACTGGATCCAGAAATCTTTTGTGAGCACTACCCCTGCGTGCTGGTAGGTGGCATTGTTCGGCTCCGCATGGCATCGTCGTCCTCATGCACGTGTTCTTTGATGGCTCCCGTTTGTTTGGAGAGACTGCAGACTCAGGGCTGAAATGGTTTAAGGACAGCAGGGCTACTGCCAGGTCCTTGGGCCTTTCCACGGCCCCTCACCAACCCCTGTCCACCTTCATCCCTTTACTTGTCCACGGAAGGGGTTTTCAACTGTGTTTTTACACACCCAGCCACCACGGCCAACAAATCACACAATCTTTTTGTGGCCAAAGACGCAGATCCCACTGACCACGTGGGACAGGTAGCCAGATGTCAAGCCAGTCCTTCACCCCCCCGGCAGCCGCAGTCTCCAAACCTCTTTAGTTTGCCCTCCAACCATCATCGGCATCCATTGAGGGGCAGGATACGCCATCACCTGCACCTCTGAAGGTCAATAACATCTGATTGTTGGGTTTTGCAGCTCGTGCAAAGGGGCTAGTCCCGCCCCTTTGTGATCAACCCCCACCCATGCCACCTACTCATGACAAGCTGACGGAGAACCTCCTCTCCTCTCTCCTTGCGCCGTCTGGAAGTGTTAGCTGTCTTGACCAAGGGAGCTATAGAGAAGTTGCCGGCATCAGAAGTAGGTCGTGGTTGCTATTCCTGCTACTTTCTGGTGCCCAAGAAGGACGGAGGCATTCATTGTATTCTAGACCTGCTCCTTCTTAATCTCTTCCTGAAAAAGGAAAAATTCAAGATGCTCCCGCTTGCGCAAGTCCTGTCTGCCCTGGACCCAGGAGACAGGATGGGCCATGCAAGTCCTGTCTGCCCTGGACCCAGGAGCCTGGATGGGATCGTTGGACTTGCAAGACGCATATTTTCACATCCCCGTCCTGCCTGCCCACGGAGCTACCTTCAGTTCACGGTCGGCCACGAGCACTCTCAGTTTGCTGTGCTCCCCTTTGGCCCTACCAGCACCCCACTGGCATTCACGAAAGTGATGGCGGTGGTCGCAGCTCACTTCAGGTAGGTAGGGGTTCCAGTCTTCCCCTAGCTCGATGATTGGCTGTTGAAGTCTCCCACCTCCAGAGTCCGGCAAACCTTCTGCATTTTCTGGGGTTCACTATCAATGTGCTGAAGTCACACCTGACTTTCTCTTAGTCGCTGTATTCATCGGAGCTGTTCTGGACACAGTGCAGTTTTGGGCTTATCCTCCTGAGCGGCGAATCCAGGATATTCAGGCTATGATACTGATGTTTTAGCCTCTAACCTGGATTTCGGTGAGACTGACTCTGATGTTGCTGGGCCTCATGGCCACCACATTCTGCTAATAACATGCCTGTTTGCATATGAGGGCTCTGCAGTGGGACCTAAAGTTCCAGTGGGTGCAGAATCAGGGCAGTCTCTTTGACAAGGTCTGCTCTTGGAGGGAACTGCAAAAGACCTGCAGTGGTGGCCAACATGCCGCTATTGGGTCAGTGGCAGACCCCGCTCCCTTCCCCAACCAGAGCTGATTGTAGTGACAGATGCGTCACTCATGGGCTGGGGCAGCCATCTGGGAGCAGTGTAGATCAGAGGACTCTGGTCTCCGGCGGAATCCTGGCTCCACATCAATCTACTGGAGCTTAAGGTGGATTGGCATTGAAACCCTTTCTTCCTTCAATCAGGGGAAGGCTGGTACATGTGTTTCTGGACAGCACCACTGCCATGTGGTATTGCAACAAACAGGGCAGTGTGGGGTCGTGGACCCTTTGCACCTCTGCACTTGGCTGGAACACTAGGGCATATCCCTAGTGGTTCAACACCTAACAGGTTCTCTGAATGCCAGAGCAGACGAACTCAGCTGTCGATGCCTATTGGATCACGAATGGCATCTCCATCTGAGGTGGCGTAAGATCTCTTCCAAGAGTAGGGAGAGCCTTGGTTAGATCTGTTTGCCTCTGTCAAGGATATCAGCAGTTTTGCGTCCTGAAGTTTCCAAGGCTGCTCTTGCTCAGAGACGGTTTTTGTCTAGAGTAGCGCTCCGACCTCCTGTATGCCTTTCCGCTAATCCCACTCCTGCCCAGAGTTCTCAAGAAGATGAGGAGCCATCAGCCCCAAGTAATTCTTGTGTCTCCTGATTGGGCGCGGAGAGTCTGGTATCTAGAGCTGTGGAGCATGAGCACGGGTCCTCCAATCAGGCTGCGTCTTCGGGAGGATCTTCTGTTGGAGCAGCAGGGCAGTGTTCTGCACCCGAACTTGAGAATGCTTCGCCTTCATGAATGGAGGTTAAGTGGTGACATTTGACAGCTTTTGACCTTCTGCCCGTAGTCTGCAATGTTATCTTGGCAGCCAGGCGTCCCTCCACCAAGCCTGCTGTTGGAACAAGTTTGTGGCATGGTGTACGGATAAACACATTAACCCTTTATCTGCACCCCTTTCCCAGGTTCTTTTGTTTATTCTTAATTTAGCACAGCAGGGCTCTGCTTTGAGCACATTAGGAGGTTATCTTTCTGCCATCTCGTAATTTATGCGGTTTCCAGATCGGCCATCCTTTTTCAAATCCCCTATTGTAAATAGGTTTCTAATATGTCTGCAACATATGTTCCCACCAACACGTTTCATTATGCCACAGTGGGACCTCAACCTAGTTCTTACATTTTTGATGTTTGCTCCCTTCGAGCCCTACATAACAGTTCACTCAGGCTTCTTACCATAAAAATGGCCTTCCTAGTGGCGATGACATCAGCCCGGAGGGTCATTGAGTTACAGGCACTGTCGGCACATCCTCCTTACCTCAACATCTACTCAGACGAACTGGCCCTTCAGCCTTGAGCATCCTTTCTACCGAAGGTGGTGACTCACTTCCACGTAGGCCAATCCATCACACTGCCTACTTTTTACGCTCCGCCTCAGCCCTCTAAAGTAGAGGAGAGACTCCATTGGCTGGGCTCAAAAACAGCATTGTCGTTCTACATTGGCCGCACAAAAAAGTTCGGGTGGGCGATCAACTCTTCTTGGGGTACGTTGGAGCAAAGAAAGGAAAGACAGTGCAGAAACTGATATCTCACAATGGATAGTGCTCCGCCTCAAGATCTGCTACACATTGGCCAAAAAGCAACCTTCTGAGGGCTTGCGAGCTCATTCTACCAGAGCCAAGACTGCACCACTGCATGAGTTTATAGAGTTCCTGTCCTGTATATCGGTCAGGCAGCAACGTGGGCTTCCCTGCACATATTTACAATCCACTACTGCCTGGACAGTCTGGTCCAACGTGATGGCCTCTTTGCCCGTTCGGTCCTACAGGACTTTTTAGTTTCATCCGTATCGCTGCCCCACCTCCTGGGAGGTACTGCTTGGGTATCTATTCTAAGGTGAAGAATCTGTGGCTAGAAGTCTCTATGAGATGAACAAGTTCCTTACCATCTGTAACGGTTATCTGGTAGAGAGACTGTCTAGCCGCAGATTCCTTTTTGACCAACCCATCCTCCCCGCTCTGCAAACAGATTTCAGAGTTAAAGAGTTGTTCTGCTTTTAAGGCCCCAGCTTGATGTACCAATGGTCTGTGTTCTTCTTGGCTGCACGCTTCAGGTGTAGAATCTCGTGCAAATCAGTCTGCTGGGGATGTGCCTAGCACATCGCTTCCGGTGCAGATGAGGCTGACGACACCACGCAGGCCCAAACAACGCCACCTAATATCCCGAAGGGGTACTGCTCACCAAAGGCTTCCAGGTCCAGTCTGACGCCTGGGGAATATTCTAAGGTATGGAATCTGCGGCTAGATAAAGTCTTTGCCAGATAAGGCATACCCGAAGGTAAGTAACTTGTTCATTAGTGCAAGTGGCTAAGTTTTGGCATGTCAAAAATTTGTGCATATCCATTCTTAGTGAAGAAAGTTCAAAGGGGGTCAGTAGAGTTGTGTTTCTCCTTGTAACTCCAGTATGAAGTTTTGGTCTCTGCTACATGAAAATCTTCTGAACTGAATGACACCAAATTTGAAGAAAAAAAAACTATGGGCTTTATGTGGTTTGGTCTATTTCCGTTTAGTAGTCTTTAGGTCTCGCCTAGGCAGTGCATGCGCTTTCTCTTCGAGATATGCTGTTTCTGCTCTGTGGGGTAAGTGCACGCCCATTGCTTTTAATTGGATTTTTGTAGTGCCTCTCGTAAACATGTTTTTTTTACTGGTCACTTCGTTGGATTTGTCCCTCCTTTTGTTGCTTGGTTTCCTCCCATGGGGACTGCCCCTGTTCTTAATGTATGTGTTTGTCGGCACACTATTTCTTTTGCTCATTTTCAGGTTCTGAATGGCGACAGAGATGCTTCCGTCAAAATGGAAAGCAAGTTCGACATTCAGTTCCTACCGCACTCTCTCATCCCCCCTGCACTCCAGGCTTGTTTAACAGGAGTCTTGCTGTTTCTAACCGTCCCCGTTTTTTATCCAGAGTTTAGTTATACATTGTTCTGCTTTTCGCAGCACGCAAAGTATAATTAGGTTGCTCCTGGTTTCCGTGGAGCCATGAAGCATTGCAGACCCTTTCCCTACCCCCTTGTGCTGGTCCTCCTGTCCCGTCCCTCACTCCTCCCGCATGTTAATTGCTTGGTGCGAGCCCTCCGAGCTGAATTCAGGAGTGTGAGCTGCTCACATGCTTACAAGTAACATAAAACAGACATGTTTGCTCACTTAGATGTCCTCCTTCGAGCCCCGAGACACCAGTATTCTGCCCGATAGGATGTGGCCAAAAACCCCTCCTGCCACATTACTTGTTTCACAGAGCCTGCTTCTCGGGCTGCGTGCCGAAGTGTTTCATGCATAGGACTGGTTACTGCTAGTTTTCCTCCCATTACAAGAACATACTTATCTTGTGCTATTTTTATAAATTTTGGGTTGTCCCACAACAGTGGGCTTAACTTGTTACACTGAGCCTCCTCTAAAAGGCTAAACCACGCTTTCAGACGCTGCCAGTGTTAATGCGTGGCCACTAGTTTGAGAAGTGGATTAGATCCAAAGGGACTCTAAAAGCAGTCTGCTCGTTTTTTTTTTTTTTTATACAAAGCAAATTAGCTCACCTGCCTCGCCTGTGTTTTTATTACACTTTGGTGCAGTTCCATTTGTAATCACACTTTGTTGCTGCATCGTTTTTTTAGGTCTCCCCTAGCTGCGCATGCGCTCTCTCTTCAAGATCTTAATGGGCTTGAAAAAACGCCCATCTTTTTCATTGGTTCCTCTTGCTGTCCTTTAGAAATGCTGGCTTTTCATTGGTGAATACACTTATTAGTTCCTCCTTTTGGAATGTTATACCCTCCCATGAGGACTGGCCCTCTTACATGTGTTCTTAGTGTTCAGGTTATTTATACTTAGAGAGAACTCTTTTTTTAGTTGGCCTGCCTCTTTGCTCGTTAACTGTTCTGTTTACTTGTGCAATGAAACTTCGTTCATTTCATTTGCTTGCAGTGTGCCTCCCCCTCACCCCTCCCACAACACTACTTCGGTCTTGTGCCTTCCCCACACGCCTCCCACAACACTCCTCGCACGCCCCCCCACCCCTCAGAGGCCACTACTGTTTTGCTTTTACGCAGTCTTCCCCCACCCCGTTGCACCTCACTGCTTGCCCGCCTGAGATCGCGTTTGAATTCTTATGTTATTTTAAATTAGTAGCGCGCTTTGATTTCTTTTGTTCTTTTAAATTAGTCTCTTTTATTTATTTAGCGCATCTATCCAGGCGCTCAGTGTTGAGTCGACACCAGACTCGAGCAGGGATCCCCAGCTTCCCAGTTGGCAGCTCTCACGGCTGAGCCATATCCTTTCCCTAGTCATGCTGCAGGGTGCAATACCATATGTGGCCAAAATTGGTCCCATGGGACGCCTAATGACAGCCTATGGTACTGCACCCTCACAACACTGCTGAAAAGGAGCGTGTGTAGGCAATGCTTTTAAAAAAGTTGTTTTCTATCGGAAAGGTTGCGTTTGTGCGCTTTCGAACGGTATTTGTTTGTTTATACATTTTTTATTCATGTTTACATTGGAAAGGGAGCGTGTATAGGTAAAGTGATAAAATACTTTGCTTTAAATCAACAAGGTAGCGTTAGTGTTTTGAAAGCTTTTCTTTATTTGAACATTTTGCTATTTATGTGCTTTTGTGACAGGTGAAAGGCTGCATGTTTCTCATTAATATTTATTTATCTTGGAAATGGAGTGTGTAGGCAAACCTTTCAACTACTTACTTTGTATCAGCAAGGTAGCGTCTGTGCACTTTTGAATGCTGTTTGTTTCTTTGTATCTTATGGAATTTGTGCCTTTGTGGCAACTGAACTCTGCGATCTTTCCTTATTCATTATTTATTTACATTGGAAAGGAAGCATTTGTAGGCAAAGATTTTAAATATTAACTTCATTTCAGCAAAGTAGCGTCTGTCCTCTTTGGAAAGCATTTTTCATTTGTTTGGAAGAAGCTACCCTTTATTTTCACCTTTGTTGTTAGTAAAGTTGTTATTTTTATTCTTTGTCTGCTATCCTGTAATCTTTTACTTTATTTGCGTCGTAGGCTTTAACGAATCGTTGTTAAAGCTTTAGTTGAAAAACATTTTGTTATTAATGTGCTTTTGTGTCATCTGAAAGGCAGTGTGTCTCTCCTTATTATTTATTTATCTCAGGGAAGGGAGCGTATGTAGGCACAGTTTTCACAAACATTGTTTTTTATTGGCAAGGTAACCTTTGTGCTATTTTAAGAGCTAGTAACAGCCCGTGGTACTGCACCCTTTTCTTGTTTTATGGATTTTATTTTATTACTTATTTTACTTCTGAGATATTTTTTAACAACAAAAAAAAATTCTCATTTGCAACGGCAATAGCTCAAACATTCAGTAATGCGAGACCTATTTCATTTCAAATGCTTGTTCTTTTTACACCAAGCCTCCTCTAAAAGGCTGGACTGCACTTTCGCTTTCAAGTATAAGCTCGGCCATGTTAAGTGTAGGCTAAACCCTTTGTGTCCAATAAAATGAAGGGGCGGGTCTCCCATTAAACTGCTGCGTCAGCCACCTGTACTTCTAAAACAGAGGGGCTGCATGCGAGTCCGGTTATTGTTGTATTTTTTTTAAAATGTGTCTGGGCAATAAATGCAGTTTGATTTGTTAAAATTTCATCAAGCAGATTGGATTGTCGTCTGTGGTCTTAGGTGTTTGTCTTTGTGAGAAGTTGGCCTGGTATATGCTGTCCACTAATTATAGTGGGCACCTTGCACCAGTCCAAACAACCCCTTATTGGAGATAGGTTAAAGACAACCTTTATTGAAAGCTATCCTAGTGGTAGCTATGGAGAGCAGCCTTCAGGCTAAGTCTTGAAGGAATGTAAAGCAGCTTGTTTTACCAGTCTATAATCTCTTGAGTGACCAAATGAAAGAGGACCACACCAGGTATATATTTAAAATATATGTATTTAGTCTTAAACACACCCATCTAGTCTCTTTATGAGGCTAGAGTTCGAAGTACATAAGTTACAAGTCAGTTATCAACAGTAATAGCACAAATACACGTTTGAGCCCTAGGGGCGTACTAAACCATATACCAATAAAGTGGTATAAGAACCACGACTGAGCTAGACACAAGGCCTAGAGCCTGTAGAAGTGCTTGGCCCTCAAGGAACCACCCAAGGTAGTGACACAGGGGACCCACGGGGGACGCGTGCAGTGTGAGAACACAGCCGCGAGCCGCCGTTGACTTCTATGGGGAATGTCGCGGTTGGAGTTTTAAAGAAAAGGGACACTTAGAGGAGGACTTGGAGCAAACCCCTTTAGAACTAGGTCATTCTAGAGTCTATACCCACGGGAGCACCGGAGTACTCGAGTACCTCACCCAGGGAAGCCGGGTGCATCGGTGTCTTTCGGGGTCGGGTTTCGTCGTCGTTTTCAATGGCGATCTGCTGCAAAGTGCTGCTGGCGACCAAGTCGAAAGTGTTCGGGTGGATCCAAAGGTGGATCGAAGATCTGAAGAACCTGAAAGCAGAGGGGATAGAGTCTGGGTCACTAGCCAGTGACCAGGAAGGCGATGAGCAGATGCCCACCGATGTCGGGTGCTTCAGGTAGGTTGACGGTCATCTTGACTCTTCAGCCACGAGGTCCAGGAGGCGTCGACGACGACCAGGAGCTGGATTCGAGCTGTCCCACGACGTCTGTCGATTGCAGGGGTGTCGGCGACCGGATTGGACCCAACAAGCCTTGGCAACGGCAAGTCTCGTAGAAACAAAGAAAGGACGTTGATGCAGACCAGCAAGGTCTGGGGGACTCACCCAGCGAGGGTAAGTCAGGGCACGTCTGGAGCAGCCAGGAAAGCCCAAGCAAAAGAAGAGTTGCCTTCGGGAGGGCCCACTAGCCAACGGACTAGCGACCGCGATGGAGCCTCGAGTGGACGCACTTGGAGCTGGCTTACAGGACACTCGTGGAGTGGAGGCCAGTGATCTTCGGTGCAGTCGGTGCTGGAGGTGGGGGCTACTCGGAGCCCAAAGCACAACTTCGTGGGAGACCAGGAAGAGGATGCACTTGCAAAAGTACTCGGTGTCCAGGGGTCATGGTTCCACGTTACCCACGACAGCTACGGGCCTCAGCTTCGCTGGGGACTCAGGGCAGCCTCGGGGAAGTCTGGAAATCCACCTCTGGTGATGCAAAGACTTCGGCGTCCGGCGGGAGCTTCGGCGATGCAGACCGGACAATTGCTTCTTAGGTGCCTGCCAAGCAGGGGAGTCACTCCTTGACCCCAAGGGAGATTCTTCAGTCCTCTAATCTTAAAGTAGAGCGTCGAAGGTCCAGGATTCTGTACCAGAGTTTCGTCCAGGTAAATCTAAAGTCCTAAGGACTGGGGTCCCATACTTATACCAAGTTAGGGGGTTGGACATACTCTGGGGACCCACCTATGGGAGGGTCAGGGAAGAGGGGTGGTTACACCCATTCCCTTTGTCCAGTTTCGCGCCAGAGCAGGGGCAGGTAGCCCCTGCAACCGGTTTGAACTGGTATATGCACAGGGACACCAAGTGTGCCCCCAGTGCAGGACTTCTGAGCACCAGAGAGTGCTCCCGCCCAGCCCCAATACACATCATCCTGTCTGGGGAGGTGGTTACACCTCCCTTGGACAGGAAACCTATTGTCCAGGCCTCCCCTGCCGGAGTTTCAGTCAGCAGCAGGAGGCCAGACCCGTGTCTGTGGCAGTGGCATCCATTTTGTGATGCCAGGGCTCTGGAAAGAAATTACCGGGTAGGCCGGTGTGTACATGTCTCTCCCTCTAGAAGGGTGGAATGCTACCCCCGCCGCCAGAACTGGCGGGGGGTAGTATTCCAAGATGTTTGACACCAAACACGACATGTTTTGGTGCAGCCAGTCCAAAGTTAGCATTGTACCGCGAGGATATAATGCACTTAAGAGTATATGGTCAGGCTGCACTACAAACAGCATCAGAGAAGGGTCTCCGAACGCTGCAGAGGGGCTCTGCTCATGCAGGGGCACCCACTCACATAAGAACCAAGCACTCTGCCTTCAGGATTGATAAGGCCTGCCATAGGAGTGACTTATAGGTTTATATGTGTGTATATATGTAGTGATATAGGTAACCTATATCACAGTAAGGGGTGCATGCACCACCTTACCCAGGCTGCAGTAGCAGACCTGTGGTGTCATTTTGGATGACCTTCCAGGGGTGGCACAATACATGCTGCAGCCCCTGGTAGGTCTCTGAGGTACCTATGCCCTGGGTACATAGTATACCATATACTAGGGACTTATAAGGGCACTCCAGATTCCAATCAGAGATGTGCCTAAGGCACATGAAAACTATTTTAGAGAGGAAGCAGCTAGGCTGGGGTTCTGATTAGCAGGGCCCCAGCAAGACTAAAGTCGAAAAACAGTGAAGCATCAGCAAAAAGTGGGGGTACCCATGTGAAGCAGATCCTACTCTCCTACACAACCCCCCCCCAAACGTAGGGACATTAAACTAACCTTGACCAGTTGAGTCTTCATGTTCTAAGTGGAAGTACCTAGAGAGTCCATCTGCATTGGCATGGTTACTCCCAGGTCTATGTTCCACTGTAAAGTCCATCCCCTGTAGCGAAATGGACCACCTAAGCAGTTTGGGGTTTTCACCCTTCATTTGTTTTAGCCATAGGAGGGGTTTGTGGTCTGTTTGAACAAGGAAGTGAGCACCAAACAAGTATGGCCTAAACTTCTTCAGAGCCCAAACCACAGCAAAGGCCTCCCTCTCTATGGCTGACCAACGTTTCTCTCTAGGGGTCAGCCTTCTGCTAATAAAAGCTACTGGCTGATCCTGACCTTCATCATTCAATTGTGACAGTACAGCCCCTACCCCCAATTCAGATGAATCAGTTTGGACAATGAACTTCTTGGAGTAATCAGGACTCTGTAGAATGGGAGCAGTGCACATGGCCTGCTTCAGGTCATCAAATGCCTTTTGACAGCTAACTGTCCACTGAACCTTTTGGGCATTTTCTTGGAAGTTAAGTCATTCAGGGGTGTCACTATTGATCCATACCCCTTGACAAATCTCCTATAGTACCCAGTCAGGCCTAAAAAGGCTCTCACCTGAGTCTGGGTAGTTGGAGCAGTCCAGTCCATGATGGTCTGGATCTTGCTCTGTAATGGTTGAACCTGGCCTCCACCCACAAGGTGGCCCAGGTACACAACCTGACTCTGCCCTATCTGGCACTTTGTGGCCTTGATAGTTAGGCCTGCTTTCTGCAGGGCCTGCAAAACATTTCTGAGGTGGACCAGGTGATCCTCCCAGGTGGAGCTAAAGACAGCAATATCATCTAGATATGCTGCACTATAGGCTTCCAGACCTGTAAGGACTGTATTCACCAACCTCTGAAAAGTGGCAGGTGCATTCTTCAGACCAAAGGGCATTACCACAAATTGATAATGCCCACTAGGGGTTGAGAATGCTGTCTTTGGCTTTGCATCATCAGCTAGCCTGATCTGCCAGTAGCCAGCTGTTAGGTCAAATGTGCTTAGATACTTGGCTGAGGCCAAAGTGTCTATTAGCTCATCTGCCCTGGGTATTGGATGGGCATCAGTCCTAGTGACTGCATTGAGACCCCTGTAGTCCACACAAAACCTCATCTCTCTTTTCCCACCACTGAGGTGAGGTTTTGGCACAAGGACCACTGGACTAGCCCAAGGGCTATCTGAGGGTTCAATAACTCCCAAATCCAACATTTTCTGGACTTCTGTCCTGATACAGTCCCTGACATGGTCAGGTTGCCTATAAATCTTATTTTTAATAGGCAGACTGTCCCCAGTGTCCACTTCATGAGTGCACCAGGTGGTCTGACTTGGAGTCAGAGAGAACATATGTCTGTACTGATTGAGCACTTGTCTACAATCAGTTTGCTGCTGAGCAGTGAGGCTGCCTGCCAAGGCTACACCATCCACTGACCCATCATCAGGGTTCTGTGAGAGCAGGTCAGGGAGTGGGTCACTCTCTTCCTCCTGTCCCTCATCAGTAGCCATGAGCAAGCCCATGTCTGCCCTGTCCACATATGGCTTCAATCTGTTGACATGGAGAACCCTGTGGGGACTCCTGGGTGTTCCTAGGTCTACTAAATAGGTGACCTCACCCTTCTGTTCAACAATGGTATGGGGTCCACTCCACTTGTCTTGGAGAGCTGCTGGGGCCACTGGCTCCAGCACCCACACCTTCTGTCCTGGCTGGTAAACAGTCCGCACAGCCTTTTGGTCATGCCAGGCTTTTGCAGTTCCTGGCTAGCCTCAAGGTTTTTAGTTGCCTTTTTCATGTATTCAGCCATCCTGGAGCGGAGACCATGTACATAGTCCACTATGTCATGCTTTGGGGGCTTGAGAGGTAACTCCCATCCTTCCTTTACCAAGCACAATGGACCCCTGACAGGGTGACCAAACAAAAGTTCAAAAGGGCTGTAGCCAACCCCTTTTGAGGCACCTCCCTGTATGCAAATAAAAGGCAGGACAAGAGTATGTCCCATCTTCGCCTAAGCTTCTCTGGGAGCCCTTTAATCATGCCCTTCAAGGTTTTGTTGAATCTCTCAACTAAACCATTGCATTGTGGGTGATAGGGTGTGGTGAACTTGTAAGTCACTCCACACTCCTTCCACATTGCTTTCAAGTATCCAGACATAAAGTTTTCACCCCTGTCTGATACAACCTCTTTAGGGAAGCCCACTCTTGAGAAAATTCCCAGGAGGGCCCTTGCCACCACAGGTGCTGTAGTGGTCCTAAGGGGAATAGCCTCTGGGTACCTGGTGGCATGATCCACTACCACCAGGATAAACGTGTGCCCAGATGCTGTTTGGGGATCCATGGGACCAACAATGTCAATCCCCACCCTTTCAAAGGGCACCCCCACCACAGGTAGTGGTATCAGGGGGCCTTTGTAGTGCCACCTGCCTTGCCACTGGCCTGGCAGGTTACACAGGAGCGACAAAACTCCTTGGTGTCTTCAGACATGTGGGGCCAGTGAAAGTGAGGGACAAGTCTGTCCCAAGTCTTGTTCTGGCCCAGGTGACCTGCTAGGGGAATATCATGGGCTAGGGTCAATAGGAAGCCCCTGAACTTCAGAGGTATAACCAACCTCCTGGTGGCACCAGGCTTGGGGTCTCTATACTCTGAGTACAAGAGTCCATCATCCCAATATACTTTATGGGGACCACTAGCATTCCCAGCAGCCTCAGCAGCAGCTTGCTGTCTGAGGGGTTCAAGAGAGGGGCAGCTCTGCTGCTCCTGGCTCAGATCTGCCCTGGAAGGGCCCCCTGTCCCTAAGAACTCAACCTGATCAGGCTCAAGCTCCTCTGGGACAGTTCCTTCCTCAGGACTGAGATCATCTCCCTGAAGAGACTGATCTTCCTTCTGAGCCAAGGGGGAAGGCACTGCCTTTACCCTACTACTCCTCCTCTTGGATGGCACTTGGTCCATTATTTCAGAATCCAAGGCCTGTTCAGTGTTAGACATTTTGCTCTGTGACCTGGTCACAACAAACACATCTGCAGGGATCCCCAGCATTTCTGCATGGGTCCTGAGCTCCACTTCTGCCCAAGCTGAAGTTTCAAGATCATTGCCAAGCAAGCATTCCACTGGTAGGTTTGCACTCACCACAACCTTCTTAAGGCCAGTTACCCCTCCCCAGGAGAAGTTAACAACTGCCAGAGTATGGTCTGTTCTGACATTGCTAGCATTGGTCACTTGGTACATTTCACCAAGTATAATCTGCCCAGGATCCACAAGGTCTTGTGTCACCATGGTGACACTTGCCCCTGTGTCCCTAAATGCCAAAGCCTCTTTTCCATTGATTAAGGGCTGTTGCCTGTACTTACCCAGATTACTGGGACTCACAGAGGAGGTCACATCCATGCCTCCATCACAGACTAGGACAGCCTGAGTGAGTTCTCTGACTAGGTCAGAGCTCATCTTCTTACCCAGGGTCAACCCTACTAAACCCTTGGCCTGTGTACTCCCACCACCATTTGTAACTGCACTAGGGGGAACAGGTGCCTTAGGGGCATTGGTGGGGGCTGGAATAGAGTCTTTGGACTTGGTGCAATCACTGGTCCAGTGTGTCTTTTGCTTACAGACTTTGCACCATGGTTTCTTTTGGCCTTTCCCTTTGTTAGACTGTGAATCCCCACCTGAAGAAGATTTTTGGGGGCCTTGTGAAGACTTCTGGTCTTTACCCTTCTCCCCACCCTTATCAGAGTTCTTAGAATCTTGCTTCTTTGGGTCACCACCTTGGTTCTGTACCTTCTGCCTCACCCTGGTTCTGACCCATTTGTCTGCCTTCTTTCCCAATTCTTGGGGAGAGGTCAGATCAGAGTCCACCAGGTACTGATGCAACAGCTGATTTTGACAGTTATTAAGAATCTGCTCCCTCATGATAAGATTGTACAATCCTGTGAAGTCACATACCTTACTGCCCATCAACCAACCTTCCAGAGCCTTAGCAGAACAATCCACATAGTCCACCCAGTCTTGAGTCTGTGCTTTTGGGTATCGCTGAACTTTAACCTGTATTGTTCAGTTGTTAGGCCAAACCCATCAATCAGAGCACTCTTCAAGACTTTGTAATTGTCAGCATCTTCTTCTCTAACAGTGAGGAGCTTGTCTCTACCTTTGTCTGCAAAGGAGAGCCACAAGATTGCTGCACACTGCTCCTGAGGGACCCTCTGTACTTTACAGGCCCTCTCCAGTGCAGTTATCCACTTGTGGATGTCATCCCCACTCTGGTAGGGAGGGACAATCTTGCTCAGGTTTCTATGGTCATAAGACCTTTCCCTATCTCTGGGGAAATTGCTGCCACCATGGGACTCTAGTCCCATCTTTTTCTTTGCTTTTCAAGCTCTAGGGACTCCCTGTCTATAGCCAACTGCTCTCTTCTGAGTCTCAACTGAGCTTCTCCATACTTTGAGCAGTCTCTCTTTCCTTTCATGAGAGGATTCCCTCCTATGAGAGGAAACAGAGGTCCCTATTGAGGTGTCAGAGTGGTTAGACTCCTGAGAAGGAGATCTAGGCCTTCTGGGCACACTCACAACTCTTCCTGGGGGGACAAAGGGGAGGTCATTCTGATCCTCCTCCTCATCCACAGGAGGAGCTGGGTTTTCCAGGTCAAGGTCATTTTCACCTTCCTGGCCAGTTTCAGAGGGGGGGTCCTGGGTGATTTCACCCCTGGCCCCTTCCTCATCTTCTGCCCCACCCTGTCTGCCTACCCCTTCAGACCCTGGTAGTCTTCTGAGATCATCCAGCAGGAGTACCTCTATGAGGCGTTGGGTGTTGGCACTTTTGCCTGTCTTTAGTTTCCTAGCAGTGCTTAATGCTCTCAATTCCAAGAATGGGAGATTATCATACTTGGAGGGAAGAAGCCCATTGGCTTCTGGCTGGGACCCACTGGTTCCTGGCCCTAAAGACATCACTAGTGTGGTGTGGTGTATGCACTACCTACTCTAGTGTGGCCTACTAAACTCTCTTGAGTTGTAGAAAGGGTGTGCTATCCCTTAACACACAACTCGAAGTTCAGTAGAACTTACTGTATCCTAAGCTCGATTTATATGTACCTAAGGTACCCTTGGTGGTTTTCAGTTGATCAATTCAATTGAGATTATCTGGTAAAAGAATAGCAAGCTGGAATCCCACACGCTGCACACCAATGTGAGAAGTTGGCCTGGTATATGCTGTCCACTAATTATAGTGGGCACCTTGCACCAGTCCAAACAACCCCTTATTGGAGATAGGTTAAAGACAACCTTTATTGAAAGCTATCCTAGTGGTAGCTATGGAGAGCAGCCTTCAGGCTAAGTCTTGAAGGAATGTAAAGCAGCTTGTTTTACCAGTCTATAATCTCTTGAGTGACCAAATGAAAGAGGACCACACCAGGTATATATTTAAAATATATGTATTTAGTCTTAAACACACCCCTCTAGTCTCTTTATGAGGCTAGAGTTCGAAGTACATAAGTTACAAGTCAGTTATCAACAGTAATAGCACAAATACACGTTTGAGCCCTAGGGGCGTACCAAACCATATACCAATAAAGTGGTATAAGAACCACGACTGAGCTAGACACAAGGCCTAGAGCCTGTAGAAGTGCTTGGCCCTCAAGGAACCACCCAAGGTAGTGACACAGGGGACCCACGGGGACGCGTGCAGTGTGAGAACACAGCCGCGAGCCGCCGTTGACTTCTATGGGGAATGTCGCGGTTGGAGTTTTAAAGAAAAGGGACACTTAGAGGAGGACTTGGAGCAAACCCCTTTAGAACTAGGTCGTTCTAGAGTCTATACCCACGGGAGCACCGGAGTACTCGAGTTACCTCACCCAGGGAAGCCGGGTGCATAGGTGTCTTTCGGGGTCGGGTTTCGTCCTCGTTTTCAATGGCGATCTGCTGCAAAGTGCTGCTGGCGACCAAGTCGAAAGTGTTCGGGTGGATCCAAAGGTGGATCGAAGATCTGAAGAACCTGAAAGCAGAGGGGACAGAGTCTGGGTCACTAGCCAGTGACCAGGAAGGCGATGAGCAGATGCCCACCGATGTCGGGTGCTTCAGGTAGGTTGACGGTCGTCTTGACTCTTCAGCCACGAGGTCCAGGAGGCGTCGACGACGACCAGGAGCTGGATTCGAGCTGTCCCACGACGTCTGTCGATTGCAGGGGTGTCGGCAACCGGATTGGACCCAACAAGCCTTGGCAACGGCAAGTCTCGTAGAAACAAAGAAAGGACATTGATGCAGACCAGCAAGGTCTGGGGGACTCACCCAGCGAGGGTAAGTCAGGGCACGTCTGGAGCAACCAGGAAAGCCCAAGCAAAAGAAGAGTTGCCTTCGGGAGGGCCCACTAGCCAACGGACTAGCGACCGCGAAGGAGCCTCGAGTGGACGCACTTGGAGCTGGCTTACAGGACACTCGTGGAGTGGAGGCCAGTGATCTTCGGTGCAGTCGGTGCTGGAGGCGGGGGCTACTCGGAGCCCAAAGCACAACTTCGTGGGAGACCAGGAAGAGGATGCACTTGCAAAAGTACTCGGTGTCCAGGGGTCACGGTTCCACGTTACCCACGACAGCTACGGGCCTCAGCTTCGCTGGGGACTCAGGGCAGCCTCGGGGAAGTCTGGAAATTTACCTCTGGTGATGCAAAGACTTCGGCGTCCGGCGGGAGCTTCGGCGATGCAGACCGGACAATTGCTTCTTAGGTGCCTGCCAAGCAGGGGAGTCACTCCTTGACCCCAAGGGAGATTCTTCAGTCCTCTAATCTTAAAGTAGAGCATCGAAGGTCCAGGATTCTGTATCAGAGTTTCGTCCAGGTAAATCTAAAGTCCTAAGGACTGGGGTCCCATACTTATACCAAGTTAGGGGGTTGGACATACTCTGGGGACCCACCTATGGGAGGGTCAGGGAAGAGGGGTGGTTACACCCATTCCCTTTGTCCAGTTTCGCGCCAGAGCAGGGGCAGGTAGCCCCTGCAACCGGTTTGAACTGGCATATGCACAGGGACACCAAGTGTGCCCCCAGTGCAGGACTTCTGAGCACCAGAGAGTGCTCCCGCCCAGCCCCAATACACATCATCCTGTCTGGGGAGGTGGTTACACCTCCCTTGGACAGGAAACCTATTGTCCAGGTCTCCCCTGCCGGAGTTTCAGTCAGCAGCAGGAGGCCAGACCCGTGTCTGTGGCAGTGGCATCCATTTTGTGATGCCAGGGCTCTGGAAAGAAGTTACCGGGTAGGCCGGTGTGTACATGTCTCTCCCTCTAGAAGGGTGGAATGCTACCCCCGCCGCCAGAACTGGCGGGGGGGGTGGTAGTATTCCAAGATGTTTTGGTGCAGCCAGTCCAAAGTTAGCATTGTACCGCGAGGATATAATGCACTTAAGAGTATATGGTCAGGCTGCACTACAAACAGCATCAGAGAAGGGTCTCCGAACGCTGCAGAGGGGCTCTGCTCATGCAGGGGCACCCACTCACATAAGAACCAAGCACTCTGCCTTCAGGATTGATAAGGCCTGCCATAGGAGTGACTTATAGGTTTATATGTGTGTATATATGTAGTGATATAGGTAACCTATATCACAGTAAGGGGTGCATGCACCACCTTACCCAGGCTGCAGTAGCAGACCCGTGGTGTCATTTTGGATGACCTTCCAGGGGTGGCACAATACATGCTGCAGCCCCTGGTAGGTCTCTGAGGTACCTATGCCCTGGGTACATAGTATACCATATACTAGGGACTTATAAGGGCACTCCAGATTCCAATCAGAGATGTGCCTAAGGCACATGAAAACTATTTTAGAGAGGAAGCAGCTAGGCTGGGGTTCTGATTAGCAGGGCCCCAGCAAGACTAAAGTCGAAAAACAGTGAAGCATCAGCAAAAAGTGGGGGTACCCATGTGAAGCAGATCCTACTCTCCTACAGTCTTTGCAAAAAAAACACAATTAGTATGTTTGTCGGTTGCCCCAACATATTGCTTTCACTTTTCGGGAAGTCACATGGTTTGGCTTTAGGCGCTATGTAGTGGTTGACTTAGAAGCTCGCACAGATTGAACCGACTAACACTCCTGACGGACTTGGCATGACAAAGTGCATGGTTCTGTAAATGTAAACTTGAGACATTAGTTACTTAATTCTCACAACTTTCAACATTGTAAAGAGGGAGACTCTGTAAAAATTGAGAAGGCTTGGTCATTCGGCGCTAATTCGGCGCTAATTCTCATACTGCCCTTTCATTAAGATTCCTGTTGAACAACTGACCAGCAGTGTTTACTTAAATGAAACATCACGAATCTCTGCATTTGTCTTAATCCTGTTCGTGCCGAAATGTCACTTCATTAGTTCTATTTTATCATCGGAAACAGCAGACTTGAATAGTCAACCTATTCAATGAGTCAACCACTGTATGGCAGTAGTCATGTAACTCATGAACTGTTCGACGTAGAAGCAACTATTTTTACATGAAATCTCCAAATTAGGGAGCAAATGGTAGATTATGACGTGAGTGTGATAAATCCACAATTAAGCGCAGAACGCTGCAGCCCCAAAATCACACAACTCCAGTGGCCCTGCTTAAAGTACATAACGTCTACATAGCTGCAGCAGTTAAAGATTTACAGACAGTAGGAGATTTAGGGCCATATGTATTTAAGCATTTTCCCATAGACGCAGAATGGGTAAAACCCTTTGATACATCTAGCTGTTAATGCCTCCCTAGTGAAGTTAGTTTAAGGCCCTTTGAACATGGAGGCTCTGTGGCGACATCTGCAGCTTGAAAGAGAAATAATTCAGTGTCACTTAGCAGTGTCTTATTTAAGAAGCCAACCCTGTCCCCATCTGCCATTAATTATAATGAAACATCGGTCTCTTATCAGTTTTAATAGCAGCAGTTTACCAATAGGGGTAGTTAGTGAACTTTGGAACTGGTGGGTGTAAATGCCTGCATCATATTACAAACAGCACGTTAGCAACCCTGCAGTTTACAGGTAGGTCCACAGGGTGCTATCCTGAAGAAAAGTTAGAAAATACATGCCAAAGGGTGTATTTTCTGCACAATTTTCACAAAAGCCATAGATTTTGAAGGAGCGCTTATTAAAACAGAAGTACTCTGCCCGGCTTTGGGAAGGTGTGCCATCCTGTCTTTTTATATTTTTCTAAATAGCCCTGTGGTTTCTCCCATTAAGATTTGGAATTAGAACAGGCATGAAGAAGTTGCCAGCACTGCATGGACCATAAACCTTGAAGACATTTTTATGGTAATTCTTTTTTTAACCCCTTCGCTGCTAGGCCTTTTCCCCCCATGTGCTAAGCCTTTTTTTGGCTATTTGGGGTAGTTCGCGCTTAGGCCCCTGTAACTTTTTGACCACATAAGGTATCCACGCCAAATTTGCGTCCTTTTTTTCCAACATCACAGGGATACTAATGGCACCCAGGGTTTGTGGATTCCCCTGGAGGGGACCCAGAAATTAGCCAAAATACAGCTACATTTTGGTGTTTTTTTTTTAAAAATTGGAAAAAAGTGCTCCAAATGAAAGCGTCTGTTTTTTTCCCTGCAAATGGTATCAACAAAGGGTTTGTGGGGCTGAAATCTCCATTTTCCCAGCTTTCAGGGACTGACGGACTTTTTTTTTGTTTTGTTAATACTTTATTAGTTTTTGTTTACAACAAAATTGAGACTAGTTCCTTCGATATGGCAATTACAGTGACACATGATGATCCGACCACTTACAATACAATTCCAAAAGTTATCAGGCAGGTCATATTTGATGTCATCCTGTTATCAGTCCACACCACCCACCGCCCCATTTCAAACACCCCAGCCCTGCACCCCCTTGCAGTTAAATCATGGAGTTGCCAAAAGATTGGTCCCCTCACAGCATCAGTATGTAACACTCCTGGCATTTTGTAAAGACTAGGTCCAACCCTGTGCCGCTATTCTGCAAAGTTGTTCGCCCTCAACTCTTGGTTCTCAACTTCGGTGGATGTAGTATCCCTTTCTATGGCAGCTATATATGTTTTGTACAACGCCCAGAAGTTCTTAGGCCTACTACGTGGCTGGAGAAGGTCACTGAAATTCTCAGTTTGCGTGCTACAGTACAACATGTCGCTCGACCACTGAGCTATCGTAGGGGTCGGGCCTCGCAACCAACACAGCGCTACCCTGCGCCTAGCTAGCAGCAACCCCATGTCAACCAACCTACGGGCCCCTTTTGGTATCGATTTGGAGTAGCCCAACAGTGCCAGCGCAGGCTCCGGGGAGAGTGCCAGATCAGCCACCTGTACCAATTCTTTAAAGACTAAGTCCCAAAATTTGGAGATCCCAGGACAAAGCCAGGCCAAGTGGAACAAATCAGCCATCTGTTCGCTGCATTGTTCGCAATCAGCCCCATCCCTTAAGCCGTACCTACACAGTCTCTCCGGAGTGTAGTAGACCCTATTTAGATATTTAAAGTGAATCAGTCTGTGTCTACCATTTAAAGAAATGCGCTTCGTGCTGTCACAGCAGTATTTCCACATAGCGTCGTCTATGTCCCTGCCCAGATCTCTCTACCAAGCCAGGCGGGCTTTAGTGTAGTGGTTTTCCCTGTAGGCCATTGACAGCTTGTATATTTTAGACACTATCCGGGTCGGCGATTCGGTTTTTATAACATAGGATAAGGAGGACAGCTCCGGTGGTTCCGACAAGTCACTACCCAGGATATGTAGCAATGCTTGCCGTGTTCTGTGCAACTGAAATGTGGTGAGGGGGGTTACTACTGAATCTCCGGCCTCCAGCTCCTCCCAGCTCTTTGCTGTGCCTTCCTCAAACAAGTTCCCAATTGTCCGCACCCCTATTGAATTAAGCGCTCGTGTAACCCCCTTATCCCTGCACGGGGGCAGCCAATGAGACCGATCCAGCAGTGTGGGCGGGGAGTACAGAATGGCACCCGCCTGCAGCTTCAGGAGGTGGTGCCAAGCATGTGTTGTAGCATTCACGGAGTCTAGTATCCCCGTCCTACGATCCGCAGGCATAAAAATCAGAGCCGGCAATGGGAGAGGGGAGGCCACAACTTTCTCTATACGTAAGTGGGGGGTGTCCGGCGAGCCATGCATCCAGTGGTAAGTATGCGCACTTTGTGCTGCCCTGTAATAGAGGTCCAGATCTGGCGCGCCCAGCCCCCCCATATGGTATAGTAATGTAAGTACGTTCCATCTGACCCACGCCTGCTTGCCGGTCCAGGCCAACTTGATCATCAGTGCTGTGAGCTGCCGAAAAAAAGAGCAAGGGAGAACCAAAGGAATATTAGAGAAAAGGAACAAAAAACGGGGAGTATCACCATTTTCATAATGGAAACTCTGCCCAGCAAGTACAGTGGTAGTCGGATCCAGCCATCTACTTCGTCTTCTAATTTGCTTATTGCCACCCCGTAGTTTTCCCTGAACACTACCTCAGAGTCCGTATGAATCTTGATACCTAGGTATCTCACCGATTCTGTTGACCACTGCAACGGGTAGTCAGGTTCGAATGGGGTCGTAGCCTGTGTGAGGGGGAATATTATGGATTTCGGCCAGTTAACACGGAGCCCAGACACCGCTCCGAATCGCACCACTTCACGCAGGACAGAGGAGAGGTTACGGTCAGGGTCTCGTACATATAATAGCGTGTCACCCGCGTAGGTGGAAATGATTAGCTCGTAATCCGGGAATCGTATACCCTTACATCTGTGGTATTCGCGGAGCGCACAGGCCAAAGGCTCGGCCACTAATGCATACAATAGCGGAGACAGAGGGCAGCCTTGCCACGTGCCCCTAGTAATGTGTATAGTATCCGTCACTAGGTTGCCAATTTTGATTCTAGCTGTGGGTGCGCTATATAATACCCCTAGCAGCTGTAAAAAGACAGTCCCTAACCCCATCCTCGTCAGGACCTGCCGCATAAAGGGCCATTCAACTGAGTCGAAGGCTTTCTCCATGTCGAGAAATACAGCCACTGCCTGTATCTCCGGCCTAGTGTGCTGTATCGCACCAAACACTGTTCGCAAATTGTAAGTTAAGTTTCTACTGGGAACAAAACCCGCTTGTTCCGGTGCAACCAATAGCGGGATCAGAGGCACTAACCGGTTTGCTAAGATTTTCGCAAAAATTTTCGTATCCACATTAATCAACGAGAGCGGACGATACGAAGCACACTCGTCCGGAGGTTTGCCCGGCTTCAAGATAGCGACAATAATCGCCTCTCTCATCGAAGGCGGCATAGTGCCTGTCACACACATGTCATCAAAGAGTGTAGCCAAATGCGGGACCAGTAAGTCCATAAATGCCTTGTAAAAAGTTACCGTTAGGCCATCCACACCAGGCGCGCTCCCCGATTTCATGCCCGATAATGCCGTTGCGAGTTCGTCTCTCTCCAGAGGCCGCATAAGATATTCTCGATGTGTGTCCGTTAACCATGGTAGCTTTATATGTGTTAAATAGTCCAATATTTCCGCCTCAGTGCCACTACTGCGAGTGGAATAGAGCTCTGAATAATATTGCCGAAACCTGTCCGCTATGGCAGCTTCTTCAGTTAGTGTGTCTCCCTCAGCCGCTTTGACCTCTGCTACTATTGTTTTCTCCCGCCTCGTTGGGCCAATACTGCACCCAGCCGTTCACCCTCACCGTACGTGCGAGCTGTGGCGTATTTACCTAGGTGTTTTATTTCAGCGTCAGCGGCGTCATGATATTCTCCTAATTGTGTTTTGAACTCCTGCATGACAGTTTCATCAGCCCTGACCAGGAGTTGCCCCTCCAGGTTCGCCAGTGAACTCTCCAGGTCTGCAAGCATTTTGCATATCGCCTTAAGGACCCCAGAGTGCTTAGTCATCGCGATACCACGGATATATACTTTGAACGTCTCCAAAACAACTTGGAAGCTCTCCACCGACCCTACGTTTGTGGCAAAGAACGTTTCGATCGCTTCCGTCAGTTCCTCTTTAAAAACGGCATCTAGCAGAGAGTAAGGTGGGAACCTCCACGTAAAGGGGGGAATCATTTTCTGTGGGGTGTCTAATACACGTAGTATCGGGGAATGATCCGAAAGCTTACGGGGAAGCACCTCAGAGGCCCGGGCCCTCTCCTGTAGCTGCCTGGCTGCCAGCCAATAATCTATACGGGTATGCAAATCATGGTACACTGAGTAATGGGTATATCCCCCTTTCTCCGGATATCTCTGACCCCACACATCACACAAGTCAAACTGTACCATTGCATCGTCTACTTTTCGCGCAGTGACGTGTCTCTCCGGCCCCCCGACCTATCCCTCCATGGATTCATGACTAAATTGAAATCACCGCCCCAGAGCCGTTGCCCCTCCCCGCACAAACAAACTTTATCTGACAGTGCAGTGTAAAAGTTTGGATTGTCAAAATTCGGGCCGTATAGATTAACTAGAAGTAGTTCCATTCCCTTTCCCCTACATCTGGAGATCACAAAGTGCCCTTCCTGGTCTGTATCTAATTGTTCTAGTGTTAGAGTAGTCCTAGGATTCACCCATGTGAGCACTCCTCGCGCATGTGTGGTGAAACCCGCAGCATGTATGTTTCCCTGCAGTCCCTTACTGCGCAGCATAGGGCTATTGAGGGGAAGGTGTGTTTCTTGCAATAGCGCAACATCAATTTAGTGTCTCGCCAGATAGGCCAGTACCTTTCTGAGTTTCCTATGGTCGTTGAGGCCTCGCACATTCCAAGTAAGTGCTCGAACCGTGCCATTAGATGCGTTAGAACTGGACCTATTCAGGACTGTCATGGGGGGGTGTAGTGTCTGCATCGCTCAACCTGTCACTTAGACATATAAACTATGTGTGCATCAGAAACAAAAATGGATACAACATGAAAATTGCCATACTTCTTTGATCTCAAACCCCTCCCTCCCCCCACCCACGTTAGGCGTGCCCCAACTGTGCCTTGACGAAACACCACAAAAAATTCCCCATTCGCCATCTGAACGTTCAGAAACCCAAACCAGGCGTGAACTGAACAAAGATACCCTCCCACCTCAGTACAACTCCCAGGGTGTGTGGTACACTTGTGGGCGGATGTTGGCCGTCTAGCAGGGTAATATAACCGAACCAGCCCGGGTTCCCCCTCCGCTCGCCATCGGGCCAATTTAATGCATCTGCTATAGAATGCCCCCGCATCATTATATCTTTTCACACAAAAAGTATCATAACCGGACTCTCATTAAGAGCTAACCGCTCTGCAAATAACCCTATAGCACATCCGTTTCTGTGGTGCTCTCCCAGTGACTGTCTCACATTCAAGCAAGACCACGCTCTTGTAATCCCATAACCCCCCATACCTGTCCCCACCGGCCTCCCCCAAAAGTAGCCCTCTTATCTGTAACACATGTAGTTTAGTGATCAGTCCTGATCGTCCATTCGGCCGCCAGCCGCCCCTTCCAAGGAACTCCGCTCCGGGTTGCAACGCTTCTCTTTAGACCACTCCTTCAGGGCTTTCTGTAGAACTTTTGGATCTGTAAAAATTCTTAACTGACCCTGCCGATTGACGCGAAGTCTTGCCGGGTACAGCATGGCGTAGTCCAAATTTTGATCCCGTAGTTGGCGCTTCAGTGGCGCAAACTGTTTGTGCGCTTCCTGCACTCGTACCGTGAAATCCGAGTATAAAGATATACTGGATCCCTCGTACTGCAATGACTGTTTCTCTCTGGCTATCTTCAGCGCCAAGTCTCTGTCCAGATAATTCAGCAGTTTCGCTATTATCGGCCACGGGGGAGCACCAGGGACAGGGCCCAGAGAGCGGTGTGCTCTCTCTACCACGAATATGGGAGAGAACGTTTCGCTGCCAAGTAGTGTTACCAGCAGCTTCTCAACGAATTTCTCCATGTTGCCGGTCTGGGTCGACTCCGGAAGGCCCGTGATCCTTAAGTTATTCCGGCGGGATCTCGCTTCAAGGTCTTCAGTCTTGTCCTGCAATACTTGCAGCACCCTCCCCATTTGCTTGTGGTCAGTGTCCATTGATGTCTGTGCTTCCTCCACCTCCGTGATTCGGCGTTCCGTCATATCCAGCCTTTCTGCATGTTTGTCCATTCGTTCGGACATTCTATCCATCCGGTATGAGAGGGAGTCCAGTTTAGTCCCTAGAGTAGAGGCGCTGTTCTGCAAGCCTTTTTCCATTGCAACAAGCATGGTGCAGATGTCCCCTTCAGCCTCCTCTTGGGCCTGTTCCTGCGCGTTGTCCCCGTCTTCCGAGGCAGCCTCCCTTCCTTTAGCTTTCCTTTGATCAAATGTAAGTTTAGGCTGTGTCTTGTCCACTCTACCCATCTTGGCTGGTCTTCAACAAACACAAATGACCTGCGTGTGTCAGACGGCCATACGAGCAGCCACCGTCGGGCTGCCCGTTTCCAGGGACGACCTCTGCATCCACACGCTGTCTCAGTCCAGTATACTGACCAGATTCAGCCGGGAGCGCAGCAGCCGTTCAGACGCGCCTCACCACAGAGCAACTGTCGTCCGCCACCACGACAAAAACGCCGACCCAGCGTTACGACTTTTCGGACCACTCAGGCGCCTAGTCAATCCAAGACGTGCCAGGGGTTGTACTCGAGCATCAGACTGCACTCCCGGTGAGTCACCGTTGCCAGCGGCACCGCCCTTTGCCTTGACCAGGGGGCACCTCCACCTCCGGTAGCGTCTTGCGCGAGCTCACACAGCAGGGTATATGGTGGTTGGGATTCGTAACCGGCCTCTCCCGGCGTGCACAACCCAAATCCTGCCCTCCGCCGGTATCACCATGCGTCTGCTCAGTCAGTGCGAGTCTCGTAGTGTGCTGCGCAAGATGGCACCTCCGTCATCAGGATTCCCATACCAGCACCGTAGGAGCAGCCTATCCACACCGGGCGCTCTCTCTCATCGACCTGCCACTTGTGCCTGCTAGTTTTGTGGTACACACAGTACACCACGCTGCTCCAGTGCCGCCCCTGCCCCCGAACAGCAACTTCCCCAGGCCGCCGCAGGCACTCTAATGCACGTCTAAGAGATCGCAGTACGTGCAGGCATAAAAATGGCCGGCCCCGCCAGCCGCGCTCCCGCCGATCCCGCAGGCCCACTGCCTCACTCACTGCGACCGGGGTATCTTTATCATCCTTGCAGCTCTGTCGCGGGTCGCCGCGGGATACTGCACCGAGCCGGCTTGGCCCCCGCGTCCTCGCACAGGGAGAGAGTCTCCGTTAGAAATGGCGCCAGACTCTACTCCGCCATCGGCCTCGCTCCTCAGGCCTCCAGAGTTTTCCACACTCTATCTTCACTGCAGAGGGCAGGATCTCACAGGGACGCCACTGTCTCGGCAGCGGAATGCGCTGCAGCCGCCACCAGCCCTGTTGAGGTGCACTGTGCGTGCCCCGGCTCCAGAAGCGCCCAAGGACAATGCAGCCGCTGGGTCTCAGGCCGCCGCACCCCGGCCACGGCAGTCCGGGGATCGCCCAGGACAGAGGCCCAGCCGGCAGAATCGGCCCGCTCGTTCGTTAGTGGGGGTTAAAGGGACCGGTGTCGGCTCATCACGTTCCCGAGTCACTCCGGAACCGGTGGCAGCTCTAGTCCGGTCATTTAGACCACGCAGATGCAGGATTCGTGCAGGATAGTGTGATGGCTACGCAGAGCTTTCAGTTCAAGCAGCCATCTTCATTGCGAGCAAGCTCCGCCCCCTAGGGACTGACAGACTTTTGTCAGAAAACCAACATTTTTTACACAGTTTTGGCATTTTACTGGGACATAGCCTATTTTTGCTATTTTTTGTGCTTTCAACCTTCTTCCAGTTAATGGTAGAAATGGGTATGAAAGCAATAATGGATCCTGGAAAGCTATACATTTTAGAAAAGTAGACACAATTCTGAATTCAGCAACGGGTCATTTGTGTAGATCCTTCAAGGTTTCTTTATAGAAACTAACAGTTGAAAATAGGAAAAATTTAAAATGAGTTGAAGAAAACAGCCATTTGTGCCAACGTTTTCACCTGTAACTTCTTCTAATTATGACAGATGTTTGAAAGCAATGTACCGTTACATCCGCTGGACCTTTCTAGTTGTGGGGATATATAGGAATTGTAGGTTCACCAAGAACCCGACGAACCCCAGAGCCAATAACTGAGCAGCATCTTGCAATGTTTTTTTTATTATGTACCGGGCATATAGCAATTCATTTGGGAAAATATATACAGTGAAAAATCGGGATGAAAGACACCGATATATTTCTGAAATTGGAACAAAATATAGAGTTTAGAAACAGTAGCTATTTGCACATTTCCGAAATTGTGAGTACCCATACTAGCATGAGAATTATGGGTCATTTTTCAAAGTGACTTCTTTTTTACACATTGTCTTTTATTTGGAAGGCAGAAATGCATCGAAAGTCAATAGGTAATACCAGTCTCTCTACAATTCTGTGTTACCCTAAGTCTCCCGATAAAAATGGTACCTCACTTGTGTGGGTAGGCCTAGTGCCTGCGACAGGAAACGGCTCAAAACGCAACGTGGACACACTTCATTTTTACAGTGAAAACTGACCCTTTTTTTGCAAAGTGCCTTGCTGTAGATTTTGAACCCTAGCTCTGCCGGCACCGAGGGAAACCTAGCAAACCTATCCATTTTTGAAAACTAGACACCCAGGGGAATACAGGATGGGGTGACTTGTCTGGCTCTCACCAGGTTCTGTTACCCAGAATCCCTTGCAAACCTCAAACTTTGTCAAAAAAAACAAATTTTCCTCACATTTCTGTGGTGGAAAGTTCTGGAATCTGCGTGGATGCACAAAATTCCACCCACCCCGCATTCCCCAAAGTCTTCCGAGAAAAATGGCACCTCACTTGTGTGGGTAGGCCTAGTGCCCGCGACAGGAAACGGCCCAAAACGCAACATGGACACACCACATTTTCACAGTGAAAACTGACCCTTTTTTTTGCAAAGTGCCTAGCTGTAGATTTTGAACCCAAGCTCTGCCGGCAAACCTATACATTTTTAAAAACTAGACACCCAGGGGAATCCAGGATGGGGTGACTTGACTGGCTCTCACCTGGTTCTGTTACCCAGAATCCCTTGCAAACCTCAAACTTTGTCGAAAAAATAAATTTTTCTCAATTTTCTGTGTGGGAAAGTTCTGGAATCTGCATGGATCCACTAATTTCCTACCACCCAGCGTTCCCCCAGGTCTCCCGATAAAAATGGTACCTCATTCGCGTGGGTGGGTCAAGTACCCGTGACAAGCAAGGGCCCAAAACGTATTGAGGAGACATCAAAATGACCTATCACAAAGCAACCTAGTTTTGCCAGGGGGGTCACCTGGGTTTTTGGCCCCGGGCTCGGCGACCATCTTGGGACACTACCAAACCCACACATTTCTGAAAACTAGACACCCAGGGGAGTCCAGAGAGGTATGGCTTGCGTGGATCCCCCAACGTTTTCCTACCCAGAATCCCCTGCAAACCTCAAATTTAGCTGAAGAAAACAAATTTTCCACATATTTTTGCGTGGAATCACCGTGCCGGCACAAATGTCCTACCCCACAGCGTTCCCCTCAGCCTCCCGAGTAAAATGATACCTCACTTGTGTAGGTGTCCAATGCAGAATTGGCTAAAAACGTATTTTTAAAAAAATGTAGCGCTTAGAATTCTCGGTGCTATACCATTAATCCCTATGTTTTTGGCTCTTCCCAGTCACAGGCCCTTGCCCCACCCACACAAGTGAGGTATCATTTTACTCGGGAGACTGAGGGGAACACTGTGGGGTAGGAAATTTGTGCCGGCATGGTGATTCCACACAAAAATATGTGGAAAATGTGGTTTTTCCAACTAAATTTGAGGTTTGCCGGGGATTCTGGGTAGGAAAACATTGGGGGCCCACGCAAGCCATACCTCGCTGGACTCCCCCGGGTGTCTAGTTTACAGAAATTTGTGGGTTTGGTAGGTTTCCCAAGATGGCCGCCGAGCCCGGGGCCAAAAACCCAGGTGACCCCCCTTGCAAAACCAGGTTGTTTTGTGATAGGTAATTTTGATTTCTCCACAATACGTTTTGGGCCTTTGCCTGTCGCGGGTACTTGACCCACCCACACGAGTGAGGTACCATTTTTATCGGGTGACCTGGGAGAACGCTGGGTGGTAGGAAATTTGTGTCAGCCCTGTGATCCTACAACTTTCCCACACAGAAATGTGAGAATGATTTGATTTTTTCATAAAAATTTGAGGTTTGCAGGGGATTCTGGGTAGGTAAGCGTTGGGGGATCCACGCAAGCCATACCTCCCTGGACTCCCCCGGGTCTCTAGGTTTCAGAAATGGGTGGGTTTGGTAGGTTTCCCCAGAAGGATGCCGATCCCTTGACCAAAAACGCAGATGCCCCCTATGTATCCGAAATTGACCTGGTTTTTCAAGGGGGGTCACATGAGTTTTTGGTCCCGGGCTTGGCGGCCATCTAGGGAAACCTACCAAACCCACACATTTCTGAAAACTAGAGACCTGGGGGAGTCCAGGAAGGTATGGCTTGCGTGGATCCCCCAACGTTTCTCTACCCAGAATCCCCTGCAAACCTCAAATTTTGATGAAAAGATCAAATGTTTCTCAAATTTCTGTGTGGGAAAGTTGTAGGATCACCGGGCTGACACAAATTTCCTACCACCCAGCGTTCCCCCAGGTCTCCCGTAAAAATGTTACCTCACTCGTGTGGGTGGGTCAAGTACCCGCGACAGGCAAAGGCCCAAAACGTATTGTGGAGACATGAAAATTACCTATCACAAAACGATCTGCTTTTGCAAGGGGAGTCACATGAGTTTTTGGTCCCGGGCTTGGCGGCCATCTAGGAAAACCTACCAAACCCACACATTTCTGAAAACTAGACACCCTGGGGAGTCCAGTGAGGTATGGCTTGCGTGGATCCCCCAACGTTTCCCTACCCAGAATCCCCTGCAAACCTCAAATTTAGCTGAAAAAATTACTTTTTCCATACATTTTTGTGTGGGATCCCGTGCCTGCAATAATGTCCTACCACCCAGCATTCCCCTTGTTCTCCCGAGTAAAATGATACCTCACTTATGTGGGTGGGCCAAAGGCATGTAACTGGGAAGAGCCAAAAACATAGGGATTAAAAGTATAGCACCATGAATTCTAAGTGCTACATTTTTAAAAATATACGTTTTTAGCGGATTCTGCATTGGACAGCCACACAAGTGAGGTATCATTTTACTCGGTAGGCCAAGGGGAATGCTACGTGGTAGGACATTTGTGCCGGCACAGTGATCCCACACAAAAATGTGTGGGAAAAGTGCTTTTTTCAGCTAAATTTGAGGTTTGCAGGGGATTCTCTGTAGGAAAACGTTGGGGGATCCACGCAAGCCATACCTCACTAGACTCCCCAGGGTGTCTACTTTTCAGAAATGTGTGAATTTGGTAGGTTTCCCAAGATGGCCACGAGCCCCGGGCCAAAAAACCAGGTGTCCCCCCTACAAAACTAGGTAGTTTTATGATAGGTAATTTGGAAGACTCCACAGTACGATTTGGGCCATATCCTGTTGCAGCCACTATGTCTAACCACACAAGTGAGGTACCACTTTTATCAGGAGACCTGGGGTAACACTAGGTGGTAGGAAATTGGTGTCAGCCCGGTGATCCCACAACTTTCCCACACAGAAAAGTGAGGGAAATTTGATTTTTTTCAGCTAAATTTGAGGTTTGTAGGGGATTCTGGGTAGGTAATCGTTGGGGGATCCACGCAAGCCATACCTCACTGGTCTCCCCAGGGTGTCTAGTTTTCAGAAATGTGTGGGTTTGGTCCCTAGATTGCTGCTGAGCCCGGGGCCAAAAACCAAGGTGCCCCCCCCCCGTTGCAAAACCAGGTTGTTTTGTGATAGGTAATTTTGATGTCTCCACAATACGTTTTGGGCCCTTGCCTGTCACGGGTACTTGACCGACCCACACAAGTGAGGTACCATTTTTATCGGGAGACTTTGGAGAATGCTGGGTGGGTGGAAGTTTGTGGTCCCACGCATATTCCAGAACTTTCCATCACAGAATTGTGGGGAAAATGTGTGTTTTTTTTTTTTACAAAGTTTGAGGTTTGCAAGGGCTTGTGGGTAAGAGAACCTGGTGAGAGCCACACAAGTCACCCCATCCTGGATTCCCCTGGGTGTCTAGTTTTCAAAAATGTATAGGTTTGCTAGGTTTCCCTAGGTGCCGGCACAGCTAGGGTTCAAAATGTACAGCTAGGCACTTTGCAAAAAAAGGGTCAGTTTTCACTGTAAAAATGTGGTGTGTGAACGTTGCGTTTTGCGCCGTTTCCTGTCATGGGCACTAGGTCCACCCACACAAGTGAGGTACTATTTTTATCGGAAGACTTTAGAGAATGCGGGGTGGGTGGAAATTTGTAGATCCATGCAGATTCAAGAACTTTCCATCACAGAAATGTGAGGAAAATGTCTTTTTTTCTTTTTACAAACTTTGAGGTTTGCAAGGGATTCTGGGTAACCTGGTGGGAGCCAGACAAGTCACCCCATCCTGGGTTCCCCTGGTTGTCTAGTTTTAAAAAATGTATAGGTTTGCTAGGTTTCCCTAGGTGCCGGTAGAGCTAGGGTTCAAAATCTACAGCTAAGCATTTTCACTGTAAAAATGTGGTGTGTCCACGTTGCATTTTGGGCCGTTTCCTGTCACGGGCACTAGGCCTACCTACACAAGTGAGGTACCATTTTTCTCGGAAGACTTTGGGGAATGGTGGTGGGTGGCATTTTGTGGATCCACGCAGATCCCAGAACTTTCCATCACAGAAATGTGAGGAAAATGTGTTTTATTTAACTAAGTTTGAGGTTGCAAGGGATTCTGGGTAACATAACCTAGTGAGAGCCACACAAGTCACCCCATCCTGGATTCCCCTGGGTGTCTAGTTTAAAAAAAATATACAGGTTTGCTATGTTTCCCTAGGTGCCGGCTGCGCTAGGACCCAAAATCCACAGGTAGGCCCATGCCGAAAAAAAGTCAGTGCCTAGTGGGCTTTCTGCCGCCCTGGGGTGGGGGAAAATCGGGGGCTATTGCCCCGATATGCCCCCAGGGGGGCAGAAAGACTGTGGCTATTCTTTTTTTTTGGGGGGGGGACATTGGGATGCCCCTACGTATAAAAAAGGCAGCATAATCGCTGGCACATAGTGGGCTCTCTGCCCCCCATCAGGGGCTACTGCCCCCATCTGCCTCCTGGGGGGGGGCAGAAAGACTGTGGCATCTTTTTTGGGGGGGGGGTGGGGGCATTGGCATGCCCATTCTGGGCAGCCCCACCCCAAACTTTGGAGGAAAAAAATTCCTGGTGGCTAGTGGGCTTTCTTCCCCCCCCCCCCACGGGGGGGGGGCAGATAAGGGGCTATTGCCCCATCTGCCTCCCAGGGAGGGGTTGCAGAAAGACTGTAACATCTTATTTGGGGTGGCGGCATTGACATGCCCATTCTGGGCAGCCCCCACCCCTACCTATATATAAAAAAAAAAATACCTAGCGCTTAGTGAGCTTTCTGCCCCCCACCCCAGGGGGGCAGATCAGGGGCTATTGCCCCCATCTGCCTCCTGGGGGGGGCAGCAAGTCTTTTGTTTTCTTTGGGGGGGTAGGGTGGGGGCATTTGCATGCCCACTCTGGGCAGCCCCCACCCCGGCCCTATAAAAAAAATAATCCCTGGCGTCTAAGGTACTTTCTGCACTCTTGGGGGAGCAGATTGGGGGCTCCTGCCCCCATTTGCCCTCCAGGGCGGGCAAAAAGACTGGAATTTTGTCAGGGGGGAGGGGGAAAAAACCCTGGTGTCTAGTGGGCTTTCTGCCCCCCTCCCGGGGGGCAGATTGGGGGCTACTTCCATATTGGGCAGCCCCCACCCCTAATTTGCATTTGAAAAAAAATCCCTGGTTTCTAGTGGGCTTTCTGCCCCCCCCCAGGGGGGGGGGGCAGAAAGGCTGTACTTTTGCGGCGCGGTGGGAGCATTGGCATGCCCATATTGGGCATCACCCACCCCTAATTCAAATTAGAAAAAAATCCCTGGTATCTAGTGGGCTTTCTGCATAGCTTAAAGACATTGGCAAAGCCAATAGCTCTGGCTAAACACTTATAAGGTCCTAAAGTCGAGACCTATTGGCTATGCCTGTGCTTGTTTAGATATTTGTATTACAAATAGGAGTCGAACTGGCTTTGAAGAGTTAAATTAATTATATATTGTGACATTTAATTTGTGGATCTTCTGTGAACCTGAATCTGTTCATGGTGCACAGGCACACATTTTGAAAATTAAACCAATCCTATTAGAGGAGTGAGCATTTTATTTTGTGGTCCACGGGGGTCCAGGTCAAAAGACTTGTGCAGTCAGTTTGGCTGGCCTCAGCAGTAAAATTTAAGTTGCAACCATTATGGCTTGGTTCCAGTGTCACAGAAAAAAATTCAGTGGAATATAAGTGGTCAGGGAGGCATTTTCTTATTCTCAGGACAATTGAGTGGGCAAAGTGGCCATACAGACCCATTTTATTTATTTATTTATAGACCGACTTTCTTTGCTGGGTGACCACAACCTGATCTGTGTCCATGAGCCTAAAATTCTGGACTTTTTCTATTTATACAGATTTTCACTACCTATGCGGTCCATGGTCATGTCATATGTGACAACATGTAAGGAACGTGTGGTCTGGCTTTTCTGATGTTAACCACAAAAAGTGGGGGCCCATAAAAAAGTGAGTGTAGTTAAAAATCATTAAAGGGCTCCGTTCTTACCAGCTAGTAGTAAGAGAAAACCACTGTGTGGGCGTGATAATTGTCACTCTCCACAACTTGATGGCTACACCGGGGAGGAACGGGAGCAGTCGCCTAGGAACCATATGGGAAACTTTCCTTGAAGCAGGTTTGACAACAGGGGTTTCCCCTCCCCTCCTTCCATGGGGCAAGTAGTTCTGATATTTAGGGCTTGAACTTAGAAGCCATCAAGTTGTGGAGAGTGACAATTATCACGCCCACACAGTGGTTTTCTCTTACTACTAGCTGGTAAGAACGGAGCCCTTTATGTTCTAATTAGGTCCTGATGAATGCCCTGGACTCAACTGGGCCAACGCGGCAGAAACATGTTGACCTCACACGCAACGGTTAGGGGACATTAATTCCCCCATACACCGTCTTTTGATTTTAATATCATATAGTTACCCTTCACATTAAAAACACAATAAGGTTAACTATAATGATTTTTAACTACACTCACTTTTTTATGGGCCCCCACTTAGTTTAGAAGTGCATCCCTGTCGTCAGGTGAATGCCCGCCCTCTATCAAACCAAGGTTTTAGAGGGCGAGGACTGGTCAATGATGAAGCATGACACCAGGTGGTGTGTGAGACCAGACCGTTACATTTTATGAGATGTCTTCACTCGTAATGTAACCCACATCTCACAGTAGTTATTAAGTTAGGAGCAGCTTTTTGTGGTTAACATTTATTGTTGGAGGCTGCTAGCTCCTAAAAAAAACCTGCGCCTCTTGTTCCCCTCTCCACACAGTGTGGAGCTTATGTGGTTTTCTGGCTTTTCTGATGACACATGCATGTTGGATACAAATTAGGCCTAATTGTATGGCTCATATGAACACTAACTATTTAGAATGTGTATGCAAATAGTTTAGAGCCTAGAAAAATAATGCTTTGAATGGTGATAATAGCTAACAGAATGTGTGAGATCACCGTGTTACTTAATTCACCTTGTTACGCAATAACCAAGTTGACATTAGTCACGGTAGCAAAAATAACAGAAATGCAGCAAATTCGAAACTTCATTTCTGATGTCTAGAGAGCTACATGTAGTGAGAACATTACAAGGAGGTCCGGCCCGACACAGAGCTAATGTGGAAGGAAGAATGGTTTGATACATTTGCTTGCCTTTTGGATGTGTCTCTGTCTGAGGCATTGTTCACGTAGTGATGAAGATGCAAGAGGCTGCAAAATAGCTCTCCCACCCCTTGCCATAGACGGTTGTAAAGAGACGTCAGTAATTGGGAGTGGCAGACACGACAACTAGTTGGTTTGGGGAAATACGGAGAGCTATTATCCGACTGCAGGCCTGGGAACTTTCTCAAGATATGCGGGAATAGGCTATAGCTTGGCATAAGGTAGTTAGTGAAAATACTAATCATTCAGCTGATACCAGAACTATGAGGCTGATAATAATATACATATAGACATTTGGTAGAGTTTAGACCAATTATTACACATAGTAGGGGTGTGCAATAAAAAATGTTATTTTATATTATGGCTGTTGAGATTACAATAATACTTTTCATCATTCTGATTTACAAGGTTTGTGTCCTGATTGTATATAATAAATAACCTATCATTATAAACACCATTGTTGCAGGTGTCTACTGCTTTGTGAGGTCCGGCTAGGGTCTACCTTGCATCTACAAATATCCCCTGCAGATAAGAGCATCTTTAGCAGGGTTTTCTGACTCATAAAACTCTGACTTTAGATGATCCTAGCTCGCCATAGAGAAGAGTGAGAGATATTGGTTTTCCTTTTCTCCAAAGGGGTGAAATATGCAAGATCCACTTTGGGCTATGGAGACTTTGCCCATCAGTTTGGTGGCTTGACAACATAAGGCCAGCAGGACTGTCCCGATAACTCTAACTTGGCAGTTTGGGAACGTCACTTTAGCTGTGTGGTTTTTCTTTTTTAAACAGAATTTCTCAGGGTTTTTAAACATACGTTAATGTCTTCTGAGGAAAGAAACCATAAACTACTCTTAAATTCTTTTCAGTGATTTGTGTATAGATTAGTAAAAAAAGATGCTGGCCCTGTCAAAGTACAAAAAATGAAAATAACCAGTATTCAAGACCATCTGAGAAGAATTCCTGGCAGTGTTTACAACAGCTATTGAAATGCAAATCAACTAGATATTGATAAGGCAAAATTCCATAAACAGTACTCATGTATTTGACCACCTTGACAATTATGGTCTTGAACATCATAGGAGTAAAGCACAATTTCATAGATGGAAAATACTTTGACCTCCTGAAAAACTGGTTGCATATATATTTTATTACGTTTCATCAAGCGTGGACAAGAGCACAGTATATGGTATTTTGAATTATGTTGGTAGCCATGCAGTTGACAGTGGCGCTTTATTTATTTATTTATATAGCGCCTGAATCGACCCCTGAAGGGGTATCTCTGCGCTTTGAACGGGCAGCATGGATAAAGTGCAACCACAGCTGGATCAAGAACAGAAAAGGGTAGTCTTGAGCATCTTCCTGAAATGCAAATCATCAGGGCATTGTCTCAAGAGTATAGGGAGTTCGTTCCAGTAACGGGGGCCAAGATGAGAAAGGGCCTTTCCTCCTAATCTAGCCTTCCTAACTCGGGGAACCACAAGAAGATGTTTAGAACCTGAACGAAGGGGTGTGGGAGGTAGGTACGGTGTGAATTTCTCTGAGAGGTAAGTAGGGCCTAGATCAAACAACGCCTTATGGATGGTGCAGCAAACTTTAAATCTTACCCGTTGACAAATAGGAAGCCAATGAAGTTGCAAGAGAAGAGGGCGGGAGGGAGTCCTAGGAGGGGCATTAAGGACCAGTCGCGCTGCCGTGTTCTGGACTACCTGTAGTCTGCTGAGCGAGGCCTCATTGGCGGAGATCAGCAGCCCATTGCAGTAGTCCAGACGGCTTAATACAAGTGCCTGCGTCAGAGTTTTCCGAGTTGAATCGGGAAGCAGAGGAAAGACTCGACGGAGCAGGCCCATTGTGTGGAAACAGGAGCCAGCTGTCTGAGCAGTATGCTCCTTCAGAGTAAGGGCTTGATCCAATCGGATGCCCAAATAGATTTGGGGGCAGGATAGGCACCCAAATCGACCGGCCACCACTCCGGCATCCACAGAGAAGGGGCCTCTCCGAAGAGCAGAATCTCCGTTTTCCCCACATTACACTGGAGGAAATTACTCTTCATCCAGTGTGAAATGGCTCTCATACCAGAAGAGAAGGCCGACTGTACGGATGGAGTGAATTTATCAAATGGAAAGAGCAGCTGAGTATCGTCTGCATAGGATATGGGGGTGAACCCATAAGTCCTCAGGAGATTGGCCAAGGGAGCAACATAGATGTTAAACAATGTGGGGCTCAAACAGGAGCCCTGAGGTACTCCCTTGGACAGTTCCATAGGTGCCGAACGATACAGGCCTAAGTTGACAGTCTGGGAGCAAGCAGATAGAAAGCTCGTCATCCACCGTAAGGCAGAGTTCCTTAGTCCGATCTCCTTTAGTCTTCTGAGCAGTATCCGATGTGACACCGTGTTGAACGCGGCAGATAGGTCCAGCAGCACCAATATCGTAGAATGGCCCTTATCTAGGGTCATCCTGATGTTATCTGTGACCGCTAGCAGAGCTGATTCGGTGCTGTATTTGGGTATAAAGCCGGACTGGGAAGAATCTAAACACCCAGTAAGTTCGACATGGTTGGAGAGATGGTTGTTAATGTGTTTCTCCAGTAGTTTGCTCAGAAACGGAAGAAGCAAGATGGGGTGGAGATTGGTAAGATCCGTCAAAGGGACTTTAGGGTTCTTACGGATAGGCCTAACCTGTGCCGCTTTCCATTCTGATGGTACATGGCCTTCTCTCAGGGAGAGATTGAGGAGAGATTCGATCGAAGGGGACAATTGATTGGCTAGGGAAGTGACCACTTTGGCCGGAATAAGGTCCAAAGTGGATCCTGATTTTATCTTATGAATCAATGACTCCACCTCTGCCGATGTCAGTGTGGGGAAGCACTCTAACAGCTGAGGGGTTGCCTGTTCAGGTTGGTCAAATGTCAATGGGGCCAAAGGCTGGTGTCCTGGTGAAACAATTTTTTCATAAATAAGCTCTATTTTTTGTGAAAAGTATAGAGCAATATCGTTGCATAACGTTTGCGTGGGTGCCTCGGAGTTTTCACAGGCCTTAGGGTTGATAAAGGACTGGAGAATGTGATGTAAAGTTTTGGGGGCGTTACCAGCCTGGGCTAATTGCGATGCTATATAGGTTTTTCGCGCAATTTTTATGTTTTTATGATAGCTGGACAGGGTGGCGAGAAATCGATCTTTGTCCTTTTCGTCATGAGTGGTGCGCCAGCTTCTCTCATATTTCCTGCAGAGTTGTTTCTGTACTCGCAGTTGAGGAGAGAACCAGGCAGTCTGTGGGCGTTTAGAGTGATTTGGGAGCGATTTTAGCGGTGCAAGATGATCAATGGCCATGGAAACAGCGGAATTGTATTTTAACAAGGCTTCTTCTATATTGTCAGGTGCAATATTCCAAGGCATTGAGAAGGAGGCTTGAAAGCTCTCCGGGGTAATTTTTTTCCACTGCCTACGGGTGTGAAGTGTGACAGGATTGGATTTCTTCAACTCCCTTGGGCCTTGGATAAAAAATTCGATTAACGAATGGTCAGACCAAGTTAATTGTTTGGGGGGTTCACACTGAATCCTAGGAGAGTTGGAGAAGACTATGTCTAGTGTGTGGCCAGCTATATGAGTCGGACCTTCATTAAGTTTAGACAAGCCCAAGAGGTCTAGGTCTGCCAGAAGCTTACCCTGTTCAATTGTGTGCCATGGGTCCGTAAATTGCAGAACTACAGAATGCCATAGACGGAAGCACAGTAGTAGGAAGATTAGGTTTGAAATGAGTTTGAATCTCTGTTGGAAAAGTATTTAACATATATTTTGAAGAGGCATTATTTCTCAGCTTTTCTAAGTCAGGTTTGTGGATAGCTTCTTTTATTATTTTCAGCAGATTAGAGTTTTCAACTGAGCGTTACTTAATTTGCTTAACTTCTCCCATATGCCTATTTTATAAAACTCTAATATACTAATACCTGTGGTGGTCGAGTACCTGAAAGTTCTATCCAGATCTGAACTCTTACGGTTAGCATATTTGGCTATCAATAAATGCCTTAGATAAGATAAAGTGGTTGATCTACAGTTGTGGCATTGTGCTCAAAGGCCCAGACGTACTAGATGTTTAGAGGTAACCATATAAATATTAACAATTTTGCAAACCCTATTACTTCCTTTTAAGTTTTTCTTAAGAAAGCGGGTGCACTGTGCGTCAGTAGTGCCTGGCCAGCGCAGTTTTCGAGACTCTTATATTGTTCACAATGCCTTATATGCTGGATATAGTATGTCATGGAGAAGTTTTTTTGATAAGTTAGGACTGAGACTTTTAAGTGGAAGGATGGGTAGCAGCTTTGTATTGCATGTTTTAGCTTGTACTATAGGAATATATCTAACTGAGAAAAGGTAGCCACTGCCTGGGTATTCCTCTTTGATTGTGGTCAAACCCAGCTGAGTCAGTGAGCGGCGTGCATGCCTTATGCGTGCATGCCTTGGTATCAAAGCTTGTGCATGCTGCTGTGTGTATACCAGTAGTTGGCCTAGGTAGTGGGTCAGGCCAGTATTGCATTTAGAAGGCATGAAGATGCAGTCTTTCTCTCCATTGCCAGGAGTAACACTTAGGGTGTCTGATGATACCAGTAGTGAGCAGACTGAGCCTATACCATCCAAAAGTACTATTGTACAGCAAGAACCAAAAAGCCCCCGTTGTAAAGGTGTGTTGCTATGTACATACATAAGCGTGTTTTTCCACTTGTCCACACTAGTCTAATTATTTACATACAGAGGGATTTGAAAATTGCTGTGTTTAGGGGATCTCAGTATTAAGAAATAAGTAAAGCAATTTAAGGAGGATAATCATTTTTATGAGGGCTGTTTTCCCAGCCAATGAGAGGCGGGAGACCTATCCATTTTGTTAAGTGTTGTGGTATCTCAGAAATCACCCTGCCGTACTTCTCTCTAATTATAACCGCCACATCTCTATGCAGCCTCATCCCTAAATTTCTCAAAGATTTCTCCTTGCCACTAAAGTGGATACTCTACTTCACACTTGAGTCGCTGGGGTCAACAGAAGTATCTCCGGTTTTCCCCAGTTGGTTTGGAAGCCTGACAGCCCCCCAAATTTGATAGTCTCCATAATAACAATAGATCGATTTACTCTGGCTCTCTCACATATAACATGATCACATCTACATATACTCGCCAAAAAAAACGCTTCAACACCTCATCAGGGGTAACAAGCGCTATATAAATACAAACCTTTTTTCCTCTTCTATCCTTCTGCTATCCTTCCGAATCCAAATAACTTACTAACCTATCCACCACTTAAATTACTTTCATATTTCACTATACTAATTCAACACTAATCCTTTATGGGTCCCGGAGTAGCGTGCTACTCGCCGAAAAAGCGCTTCGACGCCTCGCCAGGGGTAGTAAGCGCTATATAAATGCAATTACAATACAATACAATATAGGGAAACCATATATTTGTGGTCTGCCTTGTATAACCCCATTTGCGAATTATATTACCAAAGCGCACTAGCTAGGGGTTTGACTGCGATGACAAATGACAATGGGGACAGTGGACACCCCTGTCGTATGACTCTTATTATCCCAAATCGTAGTGACATACCAGTATTTACCCAATTGCATGCCACTGATGCTTCTTATTTTTTTTTATTTTTTTTAACTTGTTTTTATTGATTTTGCACAGCAATGAGCCAGGTATTGTAGAGCGGTACATGATCATATAAGTACATAGCATAGCCACAAATGTTTACCACCCATCTAGAACATTACACTTCAATAATGCCATAGTTCTATGTGAGCCCCTGTATTTCATCTCATAAAGATCTGAAATCGTGAACACTGATGCTTCTTATAATAGCCATATCCATCACTCAATGTTCAGGCCCAGCCTTTGGAAAACTGTAAGCACATAAGTCCATTCTATCAAATTGAATGATTTTTCGGCATCCAAGAGGGCTGCTACAGCTGCAAGTTCTGGGTCTGTTTGGTGGAGAAGTCCAAAGAACATATAAAGATTATTAGATGTTGCCTGTCCAGTTAGAAAACAAGATTGGTCCGACCAGCCTGGTTATGTATGGTTGGATTCACAGGACAATATTTTTCAATAGGATTTCAGTATCCATGTTGATCAATGAGAAAGGATGGAAGGAGGAGCACCTGCTAGGCTGTGGCCTTGGCTTGAGCAGGGTCATTATTATGATCTCCCCCAATGTTGGTGGGAGGGTCTCCTTTTCCCCAACTCCTTTGAACATTTCCAACAGATGGGTGAGCAAAATGTCCCCACTCATCTGTAAGACCATCTCCCTTGGTGCTTTTCCTCGAGCCAAAGATTCCGCCACCTCTTTGATTTCTGACACCGATCTGGGCAGCACATGTTCATGGGTTTTCATCTAGGCTAATTTGATCCTGTTAGGTACAGTTTATTGCCCTCCTCTAAAGTTTTTTTCCCCCCTGCTTTGTAATCTTTATTTTCCAACATATTATACGAAAAATCAAGAATCTATGTAAAAACCGCTACATAGTATTGAGAATGTACTTCTGGATAGAAAAAAGGAGAGTGGCTAGGTGAGACAAGTCCAAATAGTTAAATCTTACGTATTACAACTCACAGGGTTAATAGTTTTTAAAGCTCAAATTGCACTGGTTTAATGCCACCCCCTCCAGCCAGGATATTGATTCAGCCAGGTCTAATTATTACTATCCAATAACTCTAGTGTCAAGAGGCTGGACATAGGCAGAGGCAGGACCTCTTTTCTCAGTATGCTCATAATTCTCTCATCTCACTTCAAAAAGTCATTAGTATCTTCAGGGTTCGAAAATATAAATGTCTTCCGCCCCGTCCCCTCTCTAAAGTTCCAGCCCGTGTCTCATAGATCTGAGTATAGTACTCTGCATAAGTTGTATGTCTGGGGCCGTTCTATGTACCTTTCCTTTTGTTCTATCTCCATTCGCTCACCTTGAAGTTACCAGTCTAGCCGAAGTCCTCCATGGCCTCTCACCCTTGCTGTCAGACTGCTGTATGTTTGTTTAGATATTTTACCACCCTGTCAGCCTCCTCCTGGAACTCCAGGAGTTTCTTAATTAGCTGACTCATTCTCCATTTGGCACAACCTAGTATATTCGTCTTCTAACCCTTTCAGCTCATTCTCCTTCTTATCCAATGTAGTCTGAATTGACGTAAGCACCCGCTGTCTTCGCTATACGTACACCTCTTATATAGGCCTTAACTATCTCCTATGTATTTCCAAGGCTGGACATCGAACTATATTACTTTAAAAAAAACTCAGCTGTGGTCTGATTCACTTCATCCTTGTAAAACCGCATAAGTTAGAGCATTTGTAGGAAAGCTTTATAGTTTCTGCCAGACCGTTGTAGTGGAAAGGGCAAGATCTAGCATGACCAGTGACTGATCAGACAGTGTGCAAGGTAGGAGTACTAACCGTTTAATACACATGCAAGCATACCGTGTCAGGGCCAATAATCCATCCGGGACTCTATCCTGCATTGAAGAGCAAAATGTTTGCTCTCTGCTATTTGGGTTTCTCTGTCGCCAGCTATCTATCAAGGTATATTGTTGTAATATATCCAGTGCTTGAAATGGGCAGTATTGGTGAGTGAGTAGGTTTGTCAGTGGCTGTATGGGTGAGTGAGTGGTGGTGTGAGTGGCTCTATAGGTGGGTAAGGGGGTGTGTTGTGACTGTATGGGTGAGTGTCTGAATGGTTCTATGAGTGAGTGCCTCGGTGTAAGTGGCTGTATGGGTGAGCGAGTGACTGTTTGAGTGGGTGTTTGGTTAAGTGAGTTGGTGTGTGAGTGGCTGTATTGGAGAGTAAGTGTCTGTGTGAATGGCTGTATGGGTGAGTGAGCCGATGTGTGAGTACTTGGATGTATGAATAGGTATGTAAGTGGGTGTTTGAGTGTGTGAGTGGCTGTATTTGTGTGTAAGTAGCTGTGGAGGTGAGTGTGTGAGTGGCTGTGTGGGTGAGTGACTGGTTCTGTGAGTGAGTGAATGGTTGTGTGAGTGGCTGTATGAGTTAGTGTGAGAGTGGCTCTATGGCGGAGTGAGTGGATGTGTGAGTACTGGTAGGGGGTGTGAGTGGGTGTGTAAGTGGTTCTGTGGATGTCCTCAGTGATGTCATTTGAGATGTCATCAGTGATGTCACTGACCATGTCATGAGTGATGTAATATGTGAGGTCATAAGCAGTGCAATGCGGGGCGTACGTTATAGTTAGCCTAGGTAACTATAACTGCTGAATTTCACTGGTTTTGTACGAGTAAAATCTGAGCCCAACTAGAACATCCCTGTAACCTTTGGTTTTTTCAGTGAATTACTAAGGTTTTTAAAAAATATATATTTCCTAACTATAACGTCCCTGTAAACTTTGGTTTTGTAAGTGAATTTCTATGTTTTTTTTAACTATGAATCGTGTTTGCAGAGTGGTGGAGAAAAGGGGCTGGGCCTCTGACCAGCTCTCAAGAATCCTACTGTATGGGACTTACTGGAGGTAACAGGAGGGGTAGTTGGCCCCCCAACAACCATCTGCAGCCAAGGGGACTTCATCCCCCAACCAGTTGTGCGCCAGGAGGTGCGTTTGCAGAGTAGTGGAGGAAGGGGGCGTGGCCTCTGACAACATCTCACCAATCCAGCTGTGTTGAACTTAATGGAGGTAACTGGAGGGGTAGTTGCCCCCCAAGGACCCTCAAGAGACAACGGGACTTCATCCCGCAACTAGTAATATGCCAGGAGGCGGATTTGCAGAGTGTTAGAGAAAGGGGGTGTGGCCTCTAAAACCGCTCAGCAATCCCGCTGTGTGGGACTTACTGGAGGTAACAGGAGGGGTAGTTGGCCCCCAAGGACCCTCAGGAGTAAAGTGGACTTAACCCATCAACCAGTAGGCACGTTTGCAGAGTGGTGGAGAAAGGGGGCAGGGCCTCTGATTACCTCTCAGCAACCCCCCTGTGTTGGACTTACTGGAGGGAACAGGAAGGGTTTTTGGCCCCCAAGGACCCCCTGCAGCCAAGGGAACTTCATCCCCCCAACGAGTAGTGCACCAGGAGGCATGTTTGCAGAGAGAGAACGGGGTTGGGGTCTCCGATCACCTCTCAGCAATTCCCCTGTGTGGGACTTACTTGAGGGAATAGAAGGGTTTGTGAGCCCTCAAGGACCCTCTGCAGCCAAGGGGACTTCATCCCCCAACCAGTTGTGCACCAGGAGGCTTGTTGCAGAGTGGTGCTGAAAGGGGGCTGGGCCTCCGGCGACTTGCTGGTCAGGCTTTTTTCTAAATTTTATATTTATTTGAGGAGGGCGGCCGCACGGCCCCCCCTAACCAGGCCAATGTATTTATTTATTTTTCAAACATAAATAATGGATGGGGCCTTGACGCCCCCCCCGGGTTGATTTCGGCCCCAAGGGCTCCATTCACTGGAGCCCAGCCTCTATTGTGGGTGCTCTGGTCCCACCTGGGCACCCACTCACCACTGATGGGGACCGCGGGGGGCCTGAAGGACCCCGCGGCCCCTGCTGGCTCTCCGCCTCCTGAGGGAGCCAGCATTGCTTTTGCAGAGAGGGAGCTGCTGAACATGCAGCTCCCTCTCTGTGAAAGCATTCTTTGCTGAAAGCGGAGCATAGTTTGCTATGACCTGGCAGGAGCGGTAAAGCTCCTAGCAGCTACCTTTCTGCCAAATTTGGTGTAATTCCGTTCAGCAGTTCGGGCTGTAGCGTGTTTAAAGTTCCTATGGAAATTAACATGGGGAAAACGCTTTTTGGGACCCCCCTTTTTCTCGGACCCCGCTTGACGGATCATGCCAAATTTCCAAGACCGCAGCTGAAGTGAGTGACATACTAGTTTTGAAAATTTGGCGAGGATTCGTCAAACTACGCCAAAGTTATTGGTAAATGAAAAAACGCTCTTCCTATGGAAACTACATCCTAACTATTACTACCTAATGGCGACTGCCAGTAGGTGATACATATATAAAAAATTACACAGTGGCAATCATCAATATGTATTTATAGTTAGAATCATGTTACTATATGAAATTGATTTTTTTACTGTGTGCAAATGGCGACTGATCTTCACAAAACTCTCCCCCCCCCAAAAAAAAGGTTTTATCTAACTCCATTCCTTCTTGGAAAGTTTCAGAGGGATTGATCAAGCGGAGACTGAGAAAAAGGGAGTCCCAAAACTCATTTTCCCCATGCAATTTTCCTTTAGAAAATTGAACAGCGGTACAGGTAAAAACAAGCATTGGCATAGCCAATAGGTCTCGCCTTTGGGACCTTATAAGTGTTTAACCATGCAACAGTTCATGTTGTTGCACCAAGGATATTGTGCTGCATAACTAAATACTTATAAGGTCCCAAAAGCGAGACCTATTGGCTATGCCAATGCTTGTTTCTTTTGAATTTATTTGGGGCAGTACGTGTGAAAGCAATGCACACACAATAAGACGATATGCTCTAGCGACTCTATCTTCCTTTTACCCATCCCCACACACAATATCATCGGTCGCACTGTGTGGGCTCCAGGTCTGTAATTTCCTATCCATTCCTGACCTGCCCATTATAAACCAACTACTCACTGCCTGCGCCCCTCTCAAACTTAAAAGTTGTTTGACTCTTAGCATGTGTGCAAACGGTACACCTTTCGTACAAAAACTCGTACAAAGAATTATCGCTCAAAGGTTAATGGAAGGAATTAACTAAACCTCATCGGTTCACCATGCTATTATTTGTTTATTATTATCGGCAGACGCCCTAAGCTTTAGTTATTGCTGAAGTCACATTTGCCCAATGCATCATGGCTACCGCCCTTACAACGAAGCCTGCAATCGATACCTTTCCCATCATGGCTACTGGTGTCGCCCTGGCAGTACGTGCCCCCAAACCATCATGGCCGTCGGGCTGCTGTGCTGAGAGTGCAGCCGGGGCAGGGCTGGGGAGCACGCACGGGCACTGCAGATGCTGCTAAGCTTGTGTCTCCGCCCGCAGCGGTATGTGAACCGATTCTGGAGGACTGTGTGAGCTGTGCGCGGTGGAGAAGGAGTTGGGCTGCGTTCTCCCGCAGGCTTTAGCCTCCACCCGGGTGCGCGGACCAGCATGCTCCCGCATCCACCATGAGTTCGTGCCGGAGCCGAACAGGGGTCTCCCGCCTCCTGCCCCCGGAGCAGGAATGCGGGCGAGAGCTGAGCAGAGGGGTGGCCGAGGTGAGCCAGGCGTGCATGCTTTCTGTGTGGGTGGGTGGGCAGGGTACCTTGTGCTTTGGGTCAGATCCGTGGCTTCTACTGTGGGTGAGGTGGAAGATGCGCAGCAGCGGCGGATCTGGGCGCACAAAAGCAATTTTCACAACTGGTGTGGATGTATTGAGATAGGCTATAAAAATGCACTCACCAGCAACATTGTTACTGGATGCCTAAAATGCGAAGACAGTGCATGTAAATGTTACAAGCTTGTCCAGAAACACGTAATAGTCGTTAAATAAGGTGTCATTTATTGGTCAGTATACGGAAATCAGCAGTTACTGCTAGGAATGATAAACCTCTGGTCAGGGGTGGTAAGTGCTATATAAACAAGCACTGAAACACAAGTGCGGCCCCGCGGCCGCGAAAGTGAAACAGTACTCCGGGTTAAAGAAGTGGGAGGGGTGGGGGGAGTGCGATTCCCTTGCGGGAGCGAGCGGCGCCAGGAGCGATAATTGCTACCATATGGCGCCAGCTGCTCGCTCCCGCAAGTGAATCGCCAAACGTGCACGCGTTGCCATTGAAGGCAATGGAACGCGTGCACGTTTTTGGCTGAAAAGCCAAATCTATTGCAAAAGGTCTTTTTGCCTGTGCAGCGCATGCGCGCTGCGTAGGCGAGACCTAAAAAGGCTGAACAGAATTTAACCACATTTGGCAGCAAGCGGAGTCGCAGTAACAAAAGTCTTTGTAATAAAACACCTTTTTAAATAAAAGGCGAAATCCCCCCTCCTTCCCCCGGGGTGGGCTGATCTTTTCACATCTAAGCACAGTTTTTTTATTTGGGATCTACCCTTTTCTTTATTTGCAATGCATTTTTTTGCGACATGACCATTGAAAAGGTTTAGAATGTATTTTCCCCACTGGGGCTTGATTGTGGTTAATTTCATAATATGTATTTTGTTATGATTATATATCCATGACAGTTAAAATGCTGGGGCATGGTTTATTGATTTCATAATTTTGAAACACTGCATTGGGGTAGACTCATCACCAATTAGGTCCACTTGGGTTGGGATTGACTTGGGGATGGAGTTTTATTAATTATAGATGAGCAGGGATTGATATGAACTAATAATGAGGATATGAGATGTATTTTACATGTGTGTAAATGCTTTCTTATATGATTGACATTCATGAAGATATAATAATGATGCTAATCAGTATTGGTTGTACTTGCATGCATCCAATGTCAAAATTAATAATTTGATAGTAGCAATGAATGAACTTAATGAATATGACATGTAATGGAAGGGTATACATTCTTCCAGTGATTAGGCATCTAAGATTGATTTGTTCACATTAATGAATGGGCATTTCAGGTTTTGATGTATATCTCTAACCTACACCAAAATGGCTGCTGTCATTCTTTTGAACTCTGTTTCATTTGAATCTTTTGTCCTTTATTTATGTTTGTTTAACGAATTTGGTATTCGTAATGGAGCTTGACTGCACTACTCTGAACTGTGAGCAAGGCTTTGGCTGAAACACTTCGGGTGGGAATCCATTGTATGGAATAAATTATTCTTGCAACTCTTGAAGAGTGTCTGTGATTGTTCTTTGGAAGTGGAGAACTTTGTTTTGTTTCTTCCTCTCAGTCAAAGAACGCCACTGCACTCCGTGCAGTAAATGATGTAGCTTTAGTAATCCAAAAAGAAGAAAAGCATTAACACGTTTTGGTGCTTCAAAGCACCTTGGTCATGACGCTGACCGTCTCGGACATTCACCATTTCAAACCCACCCTCCGTGATCAATTTTATTAACACTGAGGAAGGACAGGCTCATTTGGATTCACAACTGCGACATATTGTAACAGCTTGTGTACGACATTTTACACATAGACATTCATCAATTGTCATGTTCTAGTATCAGGATTCTTAGTTTTACACTCCAGACTTCAGTTATACAATTCCATGGATAGATGGCACTGTGCTAATCCTAAAAACTTTTCTAGAAAAACAGACATTTGAGGTGAGCAGATTCAGAGTGTCACTGGTGTTGGAGGGTGCTCAGGAGCTGCTCTCCACTTAAACTACCCAGAGTTCTTTGCTTCCTTTTTACATAATTTAATTTATGCAGTAATCTAAGCCTGAAAGAGTATTGTTTTGATTTGTGTGTTGATTTGACACACACACACACTCTCCCCCCTCCCCCCCACTGGTCCTCGTTTTAGCACAAAAATGGATGTGAGGCCTACCCATACTGTGCTGCATAAGGGTTTTTTTTAAATTTGGTATCCGCACCAAGATTTTTCTGAAGGCTTTTGATTTAGTTAACGGATGCCACCGGCCAGCACCCCACTCTGAAAAGTGTTCCAGCTCCAGTCTAGATTACCATATGCCCCTGATTGGGGCTCGTCAGTCGGTGTAGCTTGGTTTCAGTGGCACAGTGAGCATAGGGCAGTGCATCAAACACACAAAAGGTGATGGGAGGAATGCTTGCAATAAGTCTAACTTGCTTGTGTTCCCGTTCAGGGAGACCTGGCCTGGCTGTTCGGGCAGGACTTTTCCTATTAGAGCAGGGTTGAGACTGATTTGCATATGGCTGGGTCCAAACTGAGGAGGCATGGTGGGCAGAAGAATGATTGGTTGGAATGCTACACCAAACGATTGCCAGTGGTTAGACTTATTGCAAGCATTCCTCCTATTGCCTTTTGTATGTATGGTACAAAGACAGATAAACAGTTCCAAAAGTATATGTTTCAGTGAAGGGTGATAACATTTTAAATTGGTTCCATCAAAAGGATCTAGTTTTGATATCAGTTCCTAATTCAGATCCACCCATAATGCTGAAAGAGAAAGACCAAGGTCACACAGACAATACTAGTGATGTCACAGACAATACTAGTGATGTGAATCAAATCGAAGGTAAAGAATTTCTAAAGGATTCCCTGGAGATTTTCAAAAAAGAGTTGGAGGTGCACGAAAGGATGCATGCACTCTATAGTATTAAAAGAACGAGCTCAAGCAAAATTGGAGAAAGTTAGAAACACCATTTTCAGTAGCAGAATCGAAAAATTAAGAAACCTGATTGAAGCCAGGATAATTGAAGAAGTAGTATCCTCGCAGTATTGATTTGATTTTGATTTTTGGTTTTGTTTAGCGCTCGAAAGCCCAGAGGTGTCGTGGCGCTGCTGCTGACTAGTGCGGTGCTGCAGGAAGAATAGTTGCTACTGATTAATGGCGTGAGAACAGCCAAGTTTTTATTTGCTTCCAAAAAATCAGGAAGTCGGAACATTTCCTTATCACCATGGGTAGGCTGTTCCACAATGTAGCTGCTTTCAGTAAAAAGCTCCTACCACCCCAGGCAGTGCGCTTTGCTCTGGGGGGGCATAGTAGCATTGGGCGCGAATGGTACAAATGAAGATAGCATGAAACCCTGGAAGAGAAATCAGATTACGCATAGACCTAAAAGAATGCAATAAGAATGTAATAGTTGATAAATACTCACTTACAAACTTTACTGAGCGATTAACAACGTTGAAAGGGGTCAAAATGTTCAGCAGAATAGTCCTAGCATCAGTAAACCTTGAAGTTAAGCCGCATTATTTGTGTAAGAATCTTACTGCTTTTGTTTCACCATTTGGAACATTTTGATTTCTATGCATGCCCTTTGGGGTACTTTTGGCAGCCTTTGTGTTTCAGAGAGCCAATTTATAGGGTACGAAGAGGTGTGAGCAATGGGAAAGTGTTCTTAGAGGCTGTATTAATATTTAGATCCAACAAAACTAACCATGATGCAAGGCTAAGTCAAGTATTGGACAGAATAAGAGAAAGTGGTTTAACACTTAAAATAGGAAAATGATACTTAAGGAAAGAAGAGATTGACTACTTAGGCAACAAGCTAACTAAAGTGGTGTCAAACCCAAGGATAAATTAGGTAAAACCATCCAAATGTGTCTGATCCATCTATAAAGATGAGTTGATATCATTCATGGGGATGAAGGAGCATTACAGTAAATTCGTACTAAAGTTCCCCAGTGGTACCATGCACAAGATTAGACTATTAAAAAAATACACAGAATGTTAGTGGAACTCTCATGGCAGTCAAGAATTTGAAGCAGTACAGGAAAAACTGAGTACCAAGCCTTGACAGTTTTAATCCAAAAAAAAAAAGCATTTTAATAACCTATGCTTGTAGCAAAGGCTTGGAGGGATTCTACAACAAGGAGGAAGGTGGTTTTGAAAAAACAATATCATTCAGTTTGAGAGAACTCAAAAATGCTTAAATTAAACATTCAGTAGTTTAAACAGCTGCCGTATCTGTGTTGTGGGCAGTAGAAAGATTGAACAGTTTTGTTTGGGGAAACAAGTTTATAATAGGAACTGACCATAAACCATTGAAGGAGGTTTTCTAGGAATAAGAAATAGCAGCCCTGTCAAGCAGAATAAGAAAGTGGGTAATAGCACTGCAAAAGTACAGGTATGTATGTACTGGACTACATACCAGAAGTGAGTAAGTGCACAGTCAATGTCTTATCAAGATTGATGAAACAAGATGGAAGTCAGAGTGATGACGGTGAAGAAAGTGAGGTCGAAGATTTTGAAGTATGTGTAGTAAAAGATGGTGTTATGACTGAACAAGAATGTAGAGTAGAGGTGAAGAAGGATGAGGTTGTCTGAAAAATTATGGCGAAGCTGAAAGAGGAATGGAAATGCAAACAAGATAAGGAAGAGGAGAGCAGAAAATACTGGAGTGTCAGAGATGAATTGTTAGAAAACAATGGTAGTGTTTGCAGGGAGCGGGGTTAATCACTCCAGCAATACTGAGAAACAGAGTGAGTGATGCAATTAGCTCATGAGGGGCACATTGGCATTAACAAAACAAGGGAGTTTGGAACAAGATTACTGGTGGCCAGGAATGAATGTAGAAGTAGGCAGGATGGAAAGGGAATGCATAGAGTGTAGAATAAGTGATAAAGTGTGCAAACCAAGATTACAACTGATGGTCACAAGAATGTTGGCTGAAAAAGTTTGGGACAATATTGCTCTAGACACAGTAGGACCCATACGTGGACAAAGGGTGGAACATTACTTCATTATATTAATAAACATGTTTCTTAGGTGGCTGGAGGTACATATAATACGTAGCGCAAAAACTAAGCAGGTAATTAAATTCTTGAAATATTAAGCAGGGAGGGATGTCCTAAAACAATGAGGTACAATTAACATCAAAGGAGATGGTGGAATACTTACTCAAGAAATGAAAATAGACACAAAAAGGCAGATTTATCTCACTCAGAAGCAAATATTATGGTTGAATATGGTAATTGAAAAAAATATCCAGCTTGCTAAATACAACTGACTAGATTGGAATTAAGAGGTTAAAATACAGGTTACGATATACATATTCGCACCAGATTCAAGTACTAGAACTCCATTTGAACGGCTCAGATGGAGAAAGTCTAATACCATGATAGCTCCAGCTTGTGTCAGTAAAAGTAAGAGAATAGAGGAGATCTGTAAAAAAGGGAGATTGAGAACTAGGGAGAAAGAAAAAATGGTGAAGCCCAAAAACAATTTGATGTTAGGAAAGCAACTGTGAAAGTGGAGAATTAAGTGGGTTAAACAGTAAGGGTGAAGGCACAGATAGGACATGAGAAATGGTCCAAGTACACTAGGCACCATAGGCATGTATAGAAAAACACACACGTCTCTTTCAGCTCAACTTCAGGTACGGCGAGGAGTCTCCAGTCTTAATCAATATTAATCATTATTATCATAGTTTTATTCCATCCATCTTAATAACCAAAAAATTTCCAGCTTTTATGAACCATTCATTTTATTAGTGTTTAATTTCCCCCGTGTGACCAACTTCCAGGTGTGTAACCATTTCATTCCTTAATTTTCATCATTAACAGATGGCTTTACAATCCTGTGCTCCCCCGATCCCCAATGCATTTCAGGCCTGGGAAGCCTACTTGTTGGGCGAGTACAGAGGACACTCTAATGCTGAGAAACGTATTTCACTGCTAGACACTCCATTCCAATATGGCCAACACTTTTTGATACATCACACACGAGGCAAGTCCTGTTTCCATCTCCAAACAGGGATCTCATAAGTAGCAAGGTCTCCTAGCAGGGAGTTTGTCACACTGTGGAAACGAAACACTAATTAAATGAATGATTAATGAAAACTGGAACTTTTTGGTTATGAAGATGGATGGAACGAAACTATGATAATGATTAATATTGATTAAGAGTGGAGACTCCTCGCAGTACCTGAAGTTGTGCTTAAGGGGACGCATGTAGTTTCCTATACAGGCATATGGTGTTTGACCTTGCATCACCCATGAGCGAAGGGTGATACCCACAAGCACACTAACTCTGATTAACTATAAAATGGAGTACATTGATTAGTGTGCAGGTTCTCTTCTAATTCCTAGTACACTAGGCCCACAAATATAATTAAAATGTTCAGAAACACTGTGCGAACCAAAGACAACAGAATTTGCAATATGAGTAGAGTGGTGAAGACTGAGGAAAATAAATGTGCAAATAATGGTAGGAGGGTGATACATGCGTCAGGAATAAAAAGAGGCTTAAGAAGGAAGAAAGATGGTAAAATGTAACTCACTTTGTTATTGTAGAATGTTTTTGGAATTATAAAGGAAGAGGACAATGTGTGGTATTCTTGGAGGCAGCTACATGGAATACAAAATGTGGTGGAGTCAGATGGAGTGGTAAGTTAGAAGACGATTGGAATGTACTGGTTTACACTAAAGGGTTGCGAGTAGCTGCCTCAAGGTAGAAGAGGCACTTATGAAAAGAGACATTGATCTTCCTGAATCAGCTGATTTATTGATAGCAGTCACCTTGCAAAAGGCATCTTAATATGAATAAGCTAGTGTTAAGCTACATACAAGATTTCCCAACCCACTATAGGTTGTGAGGACATTTGGCCCAAGAAATTATTTTAATGTTTGGGGCTATCAATGTCCCCTACTGCAGATTCGGTCAAAAGCCTTAGAAATGGTTATCTTAAACTCAACCACCTTTGTTTCGGAGAGATCACTTTACTCCGCTGTATGTCCAGCAGTTAAGACAGGCCCGATTGATGCACCTAAAAGCTCTGCCAATGTTTAACCCAACAGAACTTTGGTGGATGTTCCTATATACTTGTATGCAGTATTGTGCAAACCTACCCAAAAGGCAACGGAGGACTGTGCAGGATCAAATATAAGCATAAAGCCAACGTGTGGTTGGGAGGGGTAGTTGTTTTTGTGAACTGTTAATGCATTTTGATGTAGTGTTCTTTAAAAAGGTGCATCTTCATCTCTTTTCGTTGCTATTTCAATTTCTAGACAACATAAAAGTAATCCAGAAGGATGCGGGAGCACTTTACAAAAATTAAGTGAATGTGGAGCAATAAGAAAAATACATTTTACAGTGGTTCAGAGTAATTGAATGAATGGATGGGGTGAAGTTACAAGACACAATTTACAATAATTCAGAGCATGGAGAAAAGTACAACAAAAAACGTAGATTAAGGCTCCAGCAATGTAATTGATAAATTCTGTAGTTTAAGAAGTTAATCCATAGATCGGTTTCCGTGGTCCTGCGCAGGTTTCTGGAATTGATTTACTTGTTTTGATACACATGAGCAGCGTTGGGCAGTCCTGATGGCTATGGTGATGATGTTCCAGATCCTAGGTGCATAGATGGAAAAGAACTGCTGCCTTGTTTTTTTTCTTTTTTTAAACTACTTAGTCTGCAGTCTGATGGTGCCCTGGCTGTGGATGTGCTGAGAACCATTATTTCTGAAAGAGCTCAGTTTTCACCTTCATATGGACGGTTAGATGCTTGTTGGTACATCTTCGAGACTTCGGGATGGCATTCCAAAACTTAGCTGCTGCAATAGAGATCTTAACCTCTGATGACAGTTAAATGCCCTGGGCATGGACAACATCAAGTGGCCTCTGGATCTCAGCTGGCGTGGAGTGACATACAATCGCAGTTTATTCTTCTAGAAATGAGGTGCACTACTGTGCAGGATGCAATGTATGATGGTAAGGGCTTTGAAATGGATCCGCTGCTCCACCAGTAATGTCTTTGTAAATTATGCTGGAGGTTTTGAAGATGGTGCGATCAACAAGGAGAGCTAATGTAGTCAGAATGGAACTGATGTGATCATATTTCTTCAGGCCATGGATGATGCATGCTGCAGCATGTAGGGTGTCATTAAGGGATGCCAGTGGAGTTGGGGAAGTCATGGAGCATGTTGTTAACCATCATTCTGATGTGAGAGAGAGTACGAGGGCTTGAACAGTTCTAAAGTCGCTTTCTTGAAGAAATGGTTTCACTTATTTATTTATTTATTAGAAGAGAGCTGGTTCCAGGCCATCTTCGTTTATTTGGCAGTGTGTTCCTTGAGAGTGAGGTTGATGTTCAGAGTTAATCAAAGTGACTTGGCATTCAGTGAAGGTTGGGATTCAAAGCAGTGAAGGTTCATGTCATTATAATTGACTTATTGTTTGTTAGGCAATCTTTTTTTTGTTTAAAACACATGCCCTGTGTAACACATAAATGTGATCAGGGACCTCTCCAAATTCTGTTGAAATTGCCTCCCATGAGGGCAATTTAGTATACTTTCATTTCAAGGCTTTTAAACTTCAATGTAATTTACATTAGTACAATGAGAGGCTTCGTTCATCTCTACAGTTCTCCGATTGAGTTTCTTGCTAGGTATCCTGGATCTTAAACTGCATTTAGAAAAATAAAGTGAATAATTCTAAACCAACCCTGATCTTCAAATCACAGTATTTGCTTCGTGTTTTGTTTTGCAGAGCGCACGCCATTGCGATGGAACAGGAGCCATGTATTTCATAGGTTGTGGCTATAACGCTTTTCCTGTTGGTTCGGAGTATGCTGATTTTCCACACATGGATGACAAGCAAAAAGAGAGAGAAATCAGAAAGTTTAGGTACATTATACACGCCGAACAGAATGCCTTAACATTCAGGTATGGCCGTATTATCTATCGGGGAATATTGTTCGCTGTCTTTCATTGATTTAAATATTTTGATTTCTAGACAGCATACAATTAATCCGGCAGAATGCGGGAGCGCTTTACAAAGAGTAGTACGTGAATGTGGAGCAATGAAAAAAATGCATTTTACTATGGTTCAGAGCAATTGAATGAATGGATGTGAACAAGTTACAAGACACAGTTTACAACTGTCCAGAGCACGAAAGGTACAATAAACAAGCATTGGAAATGCAAGCAGTCTCGAATTTGTTTGATTTAGAGCTATTGGCATTGTAAATGGCAATGTCTTTTACCTATGTCTTATGGAGTGTTTGTATGTGGTGTGCAGTGGAATAATGTGTCTTGGATGGGATTAGTTAGTTGTGTAATTGTGTGGCGTGGAATTGTGTGGTTGGAGTGGATTTGTGCTGTGAAATTATGTGGAATTCTTTGTTGTGGAATTATGTGGATAGTAATTATGTGGTATTGGGTCTACCTGAATTATGTGGAGTGGGATTGTGTGTTATGGAGTGTAATTATGTGGAATGGTATTTTGTGTTGTGGAGTGGTATGTAGTGGAGTTTAATTATGTGGTGTGCTGTTGAATTTTGTGACACAATGTGTAATTGTGTGGTGTGGATTGGATGTATGTGTTGTGTTGTGTAATTGTGTTGATTTGTATTACGTGGTTTGGTGTCGAATTATGTGGTGTGGTTTGGAAATGTGGGGAGTTGATTTGTGTGGCTTGGAACAGTGTTGCTAGCTTTGCGTTTGAGAGCTATTGGCTTTGTCATTGTTAATGTGTTTTAGCCATGGGTTATGGAGTGGATTGGATGTATGTGGTGTGAATTGGAATTGTTTGTTGTGTAATAGTGTGGTTTGGAATTGTGGGGTGTTGAGTGGAGTTGTGTGTAGTGGAATTATGTGCCATGATGTGCCTTGGAATTATGTAGATAGAAATTATGCAGTATTGAGTTTATAAGAATTATGTGGAGTGGGATTGTGTGTCGTGGAGTGGCACGTAGTGTAGTGGAATTTTGTGGTGTTAAATTTCGTACCACGATGTGGTGTGGAATGGAATTTTGTGGAGTTGAATTGTGTGGCATGGATCTGTGTGGCGTTGAGTGAAATTATGTTGAGTGTAATTATGAGTATGGTGTGGAGTGTATGTGGATTGTTATGTGGCATAGAGTGGATTTATGTGGGGTGTATTTATGTGGTATTGAGTAGAGTGGAGTTGAATTGTGTTGTTGAGTGGTATTATGTGGAGTGTAAATATGTTGCATGGTGTTATACCATGGTCTAGTTGAATCATAGTTGTATTGTTACGTCGCCGGCATCCAAGTCAATACCTATAATAAACTGCTCAAGAATGCCGATTGCCTTACTGGTCGCCATCCAGAGTTAAAAGACAGTCATAAGAACATACCGCAAATTATGAAAGGAACAAACGGAAAAATAAAGGCTAGACTACTGATATTCCATGTGAAAGTAGGGGATTTCTCCTGTTGTTGTACTATTTTCAAAGAAAAACAGATGGCTGCCAGTCGTATGGTAAGTGAGAAAATCATGTGCATCAAGTCTCAGCACATGATTCATCACTCAAAAATCACCTTTAAATATATTTTGGAAATTCAACAATTTTTCTCCAAACATCAGCTTACAAGCTCTGAAAATATACACATTTTCATATTTGAATAATTAATTTTTCTCATACAGATATTAATTTAAACAAACAGTTCCAATTTAAAAGGCTGGGATGCACACAGGAGAGCTACTGACAGGTAGCTGGAGAGCTACCAGTAGCTCACGAGCTACCTCTGTACAGTGTTACAGTATTTTACCAATGGGAACGCATTCACTTTGTTTCATCAGCATTATAAACAAAGCAACACTACTTAACCATACAATTTCCCCTTAGAAATCATCATCTCATTAACAAGGCTTTACACCTCCCTTAAGCCTTGTAAGCCTTCAAAAAAGTTAACTTAAACGCATCCTACCAGCTGTTGAGCATAAGCTCCAACTATAGGAGACTAAATTTAAAATTCAACACACAGTAGGAAAGGTGATTATTTTGGGGTCCCCCTAACTTAAGGTGAGGACCCAGAAGATAACCTGGAAAGGAAAAGCATGCCGTGCAGAATTATTTTGTGGTGGGCCCATCGAACCAGGACCATCACAGGCTGAGTTATGGGCAAAAATGCATTTTGAACAAAGGGCCCGCAAAGCATTATGGGACGAGTTTTCGTAGTGCAGTGAATATTATAGTATTGGCTTCCCCGCTGAGCTAAGAGAGCCACAGTAAAGTTTTCCTTGCCTTTTCTTTTTGTGGCCTTGCAGCTAGTTTCCCTTTTTAGGTCGAGCCTATTGGCAGCATGCATGCACAGCTCGCTCTGCGGGACTGCTGTAGTAGAGTATGGGGGAGAAGCCGCGCCCACTCTCCGCCCATATTTTTCATTGGCTTGTGTCATTGTCTTTCGTAAATGCTGCCTTTGGATTCGTTAATAGGCTTGTTAGTCCCTCCTTAGTATGGCCTTGTCTTCATTTGTACCCTCCCATGGCGACTGGCCCCTTTACTTCGGTTGTTTCACGGGACCTGTTATTTAGTCTGTTAGCACTATTTACTTTATTGAGTTTCTCTTACTGCAGGCCGGACAAGCGCTGCTTCAGCTGAAACCTCTTGTGTTTTTTTAAGCTGCACGGCCGCCCCCGTAACACGGGCGCCCGCTTTCAATCACTTTAATCCGGCATTATCTCGTGTCTGTTTCAACCCCCCAAGTAAAATGGATTTAGAAATGAATAGCGAATTGAGTCATGTGAATTCCAGGTAGCACATAATCGTGTGCTAATGGGCTGAAGCTGACAACGGCACATCTGTGTTACATGTCATCTGCACTAAGCCACCTTACGGGTTGTTTTCAAAAGCTAATACCACCACCACCAAGACCATCACCACCACCAATACCTCCCCCAATACCACCACCACCAATACCAACCCCACCTATACCACCACTAATACCACCACCACCACCAATACCACCACCAATACCACCACCAATACCACCAGCACCCATAACACCACCACCAATACCACCACCACCAATACCACCACCACCAATACCACCACCACCACCAATAACACCACCACCACCAATACCAACCCCCATACCACCATTCCTAATACCACCACCAATACCACCACCAATACCACCACCACCACTAATACCACCAATACCACCACCAATACCCCACCACCAATACCACCACGATACCAATACCACCACCACCGACAATACCACCACCAATACCACCATCACCACCAATACCACCGATATTACAACCACCACCAATACCACCACCACCACCAATATCACCACCACTAATACCACCACCAATACCACCACCATCAATACCACCACCACCAATACCACCACCACCACCAATACCACCGCCAATAGCAATACCAATACCACCACCAATACCACCACCACCAATACCACCACCAATACCACCACCAATGCCACCACCAATGCCACCACCACCAATACCCCACCACCAATACCACCACCACCACCAATACCAGTACCACCACCAATACCACCACCACCAATACCAATACTACCACCAATACCACCACCTCAGTGCCTCTCGCTCACTAGTAATAGCATGGGCACTGTACGAGGCCGGAGCTGCAGCCGAGACCATCCCTCCATGCCTGCCATAAAGCACAGCCCGCCCTGCACCAGGAGGTGAAGCCAGGGCCCTACTACAGCTGGAGTGTTTTTTATTAGGCCAAAGATAGCAATGACATTACTCAATGCCACACTGCACACTCAAATCACGGAGAGGGCAGGAAATAGCCCCCCTTCCCGCTCTTCCTCCTGAGCCGCGACAGTGTAATCACAGAGTGAAAGGTGTTGGAGCACTTTGTTAGTGTTTATAGCTCGGATCATATGTAACTCTCACTTCACACTTTGTGTCTCTGTAATTTACAACACTTACACATATTCTTCACTGCACTATTTATCACTACTTTGAAGACATCGCAGGCCGGTCTCTTCCTCTGATATTTACAGTCTAACAAGCGGTCGAGAAGGCCCTTTATTGCAATGCAATAGGTCTCGCATTTGCGAGAGTTTAAGCTATTAGTATTGTAAATGACAATGCCTTTTATTTATGTTTTAAAATCCAAAACATAAATAAAAGGCATTGTCATTTAAAATGCCAATAGCTCACACTCGCATTGCAAATGCTTGTTTAAATGGGCGCACAAAAAAAAGCATTTGTTTGTCAAGCATTTGTTTGTCAAGTTGACAAAGAAATGCTTTTTTGTAAAAGACCCCAATGACGGGCTATCACATTAATGTCCGCTGCGCCCTTTCTTTACACGAGCCGCATCTAAAGAAAGGGGCGCGGCTGCCATTTTAAAATAAAAAAAAGAAAGTGTTGGGAGAGAGCTTGTCCTGCCTGCTGCAGGAGAAAACCATTTAGCAAAATAGTGTTTGCAGGCTGTAATTAAAGCCTACCGAGTAACGACACACGTAACAGGGGGTGTTGCCATGGGAGGTTACAAATTGAGACAAGCCGGTAGGTACTAAGGAGGGACTACTAAGCCTTTTGACCAATAAAAAGCCACAGTATCCAAATGACAATCACACAAGCCAATGAAAAATATGGGCGGAGAGTGGGCAGAGCTTCAAGTCCATACCACAATACAGCATGCCTCGCAGAGCAGCGCATGCGCTGCCCAGGTTCGACCTAAAAACCATAGGTTAAGGACTCATCAACAAAACTGATCAATTCGGCTGTCTAAGAAGTTAATACATAGATCTGTTCCAGTAGGCCTACAGGGTTTCTGGGATTAATTTATTTGTTTTGCTACACATTTCTTAAAGTTCAATAGAACAACAATGTTAATTGCCATCAGGTTCCTCTGTATGGGTTTTTGAGAATCAAGTTGACTTTGGGTGTGGACAAGGTATTTTTCCAGGGAAGCATTTGCAATGTTCTTCATTATGACAGGTAAGGAAGTGATTGCTGATTTAGCTAGGTCAGGGGATATCTGGTGCAATTAATAAATGCACGGTTTGGTTGATATCATAATTTCCTCCAAGTTTCCTATATCAAGAGGGGGGGTTAAAGGATTTCCAGCTGTTAATTGGTAACTTTTTGTTGAGATCTATGTTAGATGCGCAGAAGATAAAGAAATCAGATAATTCCTTTCAGCGAGTGCCCTGTAGCAGAGCAGTCATTATGGGTGATTTAGGAGTTTCAGCTGTCACCATTTCAAACCGTTGTCTGGTTTGTTTTTTGCTGCTTTTAGTTTTGAAGAAAATTGGTTTCAGTATTTAAGATATTGTCTTTGCATTTTTTCCTGTGTTATAATTCTTGGCTGGATTGGGTGTGGGGTGCTGTTGCATTTATTTTTTTAGGTCTTGCTTAGGCAGCACTTGCGCTGTCTCTTCTAGACATGCTGTATTCAGGTATGGACTTCATGCTCTGCACATTTTCTGCCCATCTTTTTAATTGGCACCTTGTACTGTCCTTTCTAAATGGTTGCTTTTGATTTGTGAATAGGCTTAGTAGTCCTTCCTTAGTACCACCTTTTCTACCTTTGTAACCTCCCATGAGGACTGGCCCTTTTACTTGTGTTGTTACTCGGTATGTTTTATTTACAGTCTTGTAGCCCTATTTTCTTAAATGATTTTCTACTTTTGCAGGCACAACATGATTTCCTGCAACGGCGGCGCCCACTTTTCCACTCTGCTGACTGTGCTTCTCATCGCCCTCCTGCCTCCGGGCGCCTCGCTTAGGTTTTAGCACGGCATCAGCATTTATATTTTTATTTGCATTGGTGGCCCAACGCGCCCCACTGGCACATTTTTTGGGGGCAGCGCGGCATGCTTTAACTATAGCGGCCACTTGCCTTCCTTTTCCTTGGAGTAGCAGCCAATAGCGGCTGCATACCTTTATTTACAAAATGCGCTTAAAATGTCAGCTATCACAGTTCCTCGGTCTCCATATTTATAAGGCCCCAAGCACCCCCAGCATGACGACGCCATGCACAGACGCATCAGCAGAAATGTCCATCCGACTGGTGCATATTCGTGCCCTATCTCACGCTGAGCACCTAAACACTCCCTGCATTGCACTACCCGGTGGCACTACCCAGTTTCGCTATATGATAATTGCAATACCACTGGGCAGTAATCCTGGCGTAACACCTATTTCGTCAGAGCTGCAGTTTACAGCTGAAAGGTCACTGAAGGCCTATATTTTTTCCTCATCACCATTGTACTAGATCTTGTACCTTTGACTGGTGCGCATGCGTGCCCTATCTCACGCTGAGCACCTAAATGCTCCCCGCATTGCACTACCCGGTGGCACTACCCGGTTGTGTTGTATGTTAATTGCAGTATCACTGGGCAATAATCCTGACATAGCACTTATTTCGGCAGAGCTGCAGTTTACAGCCGAAAGGTCACTGAATGCCTATATTGTTTCCTCATCGCCATTGTACTAGATCTTGTACCTTGTTATACTCTGAAAAACAAAACACCATACATAGCACGTCTCACTAGAAGTGCCACAGACAACAGAAAGACTTCACTGTGGTGAGCACCATTTTCACACCCCCAGTAGCTGTTCTAAACAAGTTTATATTTGATTGCTGTTCCTCACTTATCTTGCACCGTGCATAAATCTTTGCAAAGCAGAATGTACTGTGACTTCTGGCTAGGAAAAAAACACAGTGAAAACACATACAGCAGCTTTGGAAAGAAATACAAAATATGGTAAACAGCGTCTATTTTGCATGCAATACTTCGCATGCCATTACAACGCGGTCGTTACAACGACCGCGTTGTTAGTTCGCATACCTTTACTACGCAAGTCGGAACAACGACTTGCGTTAGGGGGGAGAAGGTGTTGGATTTAAAATCCAATACCTCCCCTAGTGTCCGCACAGACTGGAGTTGGAATAGTAAATTATACTATTCCAACATCCAGCGCCCCCTACTGCAATTCGTTGTTCCGAATTGCGTAGTAAAGGTATGCGAACTAACAACGCGGTCGTTCTAACGACCGCGTTGTAATGGCATGCGTACTAAACGCATGCTAAGTAACGAGTGCTATTCACAAAATATAGCTTTCGTCATTGAACAGCTTGAAACAAGCGTGATGGCTGTTATAAACAAGCATCTGCAATGCAAATGGTCTCACATTTGCGAGTGTTTCAACTATTGGCATTGTAAATGACAATGCCTTTTATTTATGTGTTTGGAAAACCTGCAAGCGGTGCGTAAACACGCACTTTGTACTTATAGTGCATGCTTACAAAAAGCAAGACTGGCAGTAAAAGAGGTGCAGTTACTGTCAGCCTTAATTCTTGTAAGCAGCAATTATAAGTACAAAGTGCGTGATTACGCACCGCTTGCAGATTTTCAAAAGGTGTTGTCATTTACAATGCCAATAGCTCAAACTCTTGCAAATGCGAGACCTATTGCATTGCAAATGCTTGTTTTTTTGGCAGTTTCAAATAGCTCGGACTCGACCTGAATGTATTAGAACGTTTTACGTGAGCAACACTCACATTACACAAGATTAATTTTTTAGGCAGAGGGAGATAAAGTGATTTGCATAGAATCACAGGATGTTGAGCTGAACGCTGAGACTCGAACTTGGATCCCCAGTTCCAAAGTTGGCAGCTCTGGCCATAACATAACATCCTCTCCATTCATCGATCACAGGTTTTGTCTTTCAGTGTTTTAGTAGATGAATACTGAGGCTGGACTGGCTGTACCGGGCATCAGGCGTTTCCCCGGGAGGCTGGAAGGGTGGGGAGACCATTTTGTTAATGGGAGCCGGTTTTGTAGCAGTGCAGCAGTTTTAAAAGCACTGCAAAGTTCCTTGTATATTCAGCAGTTTCCAGGCAATAATAAAACTGTCAAGCTAACTCTGGTGATTAATGTACCTGCTGGAGAGAGATGGGAGTTTTGTCTAGTGGAAGTTTTGACTCATCAAAGGTAGCGCAGAGGGTTAATATTCCTGCTTCAAAGAATGTGTACCATGTATATCAAAGAACAATATTGTATGTGCATAGCTCTGTGGGTTACTGCTTTTATCACAGAGATTCTTTTGTTACTGTGCAGTTCATAAATTACAATCGTAACCTAGCACAGTGAGCTATCAACTGCCATCAAAGAGCTGCAGTGAAAGCTGAATGGAACAGGTTAGAAAGTTATCTTTTTTTTTTTTACTTTTTACTAGTCTTTCATTATCCTGATGTTGCTAAAAAGGGTTGTTTGGGTAGAAATTAATTCTTATGATTAAAGTCAACACTAATCACTTTGTTGTGTTCTGAATCCTGAGTTTGTGCTTCTCCAGACCAAACACTCTCAAAAAGTGCCTACCACTATGAATGGCATGTGAATCCTTCACCTTGTAGTCCCCTTTGCCTTATGTCACATTTTCTATACACTGATTTACACATCTATGATTAATTGTCTTTGTATGTGTGTGATGTAAAGTGTTGTCAATCAACAGTAGCAGTAACGTAGCAATGTAAAAGAGATAGTGCAAATATCAAGAACTGCAATGCAATCCTATGGGAGGAAAACAGTTATGCACATTTACAGGTAAGTACTCAACTTACACATCCAGTCTTTGGGGTTCTAGACCAACACTCGACAAGGGTCAGATCAAGGTAGGTACTGCACCGGCACTGGGGCGGCCGAGTGCAAACGTCATTGAGCCCAATGTTAGTCAATATAGACTGGGGGCACCCACAGAGGTGCTGGCTGCAGGTAGGTACCCGCGGTTTCAGGGCACAGGCCCCGGGGGTCTAGGCAAGCACAGGGGGAGCTACAAGGCAACACCAACCATACACCATCAGCCGCACAGGGGCGGCCGGGTGCAGGGTGCAAATCAGCGTAGGGCTCCCAATGCAAGTGAATAGGGAATCTCAGTCGCACAAAGAGGCTGCAGGCTCGGTCCAGGAGTCTGGACGAAGGTGACCAACATCTGGGCAGGTAAGTAGAGGTGTTGGTTGATGCCTGGGTACTGTTGGCTGGGCTCCCCAAAGTTGGGGGCTGAGGATTTAGGGGAGCCTTTGTACGTCGGAATTCTTTACCGGAGCCAGTCGCGGTCAGGGGGACCCTTTGAAATGAGGCTGAAGGCATCTTCGTGGAGTTCAAGAGAGGTCAGCCACCAATGGTTTCGAGGTCAGTATCGCTGCAGAGACTTCACTGGACAGGTGGGCCACTCAGACTCGGGCCGTGGGGTGCAGAGTGGGCAGGCATCGTGGTTCCAGCTGGATCCAGAGTCCTTTGAGTGGGTTTCTTGTGGACAGAACCACTGTCCTCGGGAGATCTGGTTGAAGTGCAGGCAGTCTTCCTCAGGTTCTGGAAGTCGCTGGCTGCAGGACAGGCGTTGTCTTCTTTGTAGGGTCTTTAAGCGGGAGACAGGCCAGTAGGGCTGGAGCCAAATCAGTAGTCGTCTTCAGTCTTGGCTGCACTGCATCTTCTTCGTCCTTCTTCTTAGGTCGCAGCAATCTGAAGATCTAGGTTCAGGGGTGCCCATAAATACTGAATTTAGGGGTGTTACAGGACTGGCAGGTAGTATCCAATGGGCTGCTTACTTTTAGGGTGACTACACCCTTTGTATGTCCCCTCCCTTTGGGGAGGGGGCATCCCCTAACCTGATTGGCTAAAATCCTTCCATCCAATATGGAGGATTTTTTAAGGACGGGGTCACCTCGGTCCGGGACACCTTAGGGGTGGTCCTGGCAAAGAGGGGACACACCTCTCCTGCTTACTAATTTTCCTGCCGACCTTGCCGCCAAAAGTGGGGCCTGATCAGAGGGGCTGGCATCTCCACTAGCTGGAGAGGCCCTGGCTAGCATAACAAAGGGCAGGAAGCCTTCAAGGTTCACTGCCCTGAATGCTGTTCCTGTTTGGCGGTAGGTGAGAAGCACCTCCACCCCAAGCAGGCTTTGCTCCTGACCCACGAGACCAGAAGAACTCCCAGCTCAGACGGTCAGAAACATGTCTGAGTGTGGCAGGCTGGTGCAGACCAGGCAGCTGTACACTAGGGAGTTGGTTGTTTTTCAGGGGCCATCTGGAAGATGCCCTCTGAGTGCATTTTGTAATAAATCAAGCACTGGCATCAGTGTGGGTTTATTATGTTGAGAAGTTCGACCCTTCATTTCCTACCAAGAGATGCCGAGTCAGTGACCAGTTCACAACTCATGGAATGCGAACATGTTCGATAGAGGGAAAACACAAGCATTGTATAAACAAACCTCTTCATTGAGCGGCAAACCACAACCTTGCAAAGATAGGCAAACATTTTGTTTATGAAACAATATCACAGCAAGCCCCCCTGGAGAGCAAAACCAAGGTACTTACTCCAGAACGGGGTAGGGTCACGTTTCTTTGAGCGCCGAGTGGGATAATCCTCGCCTCCGTGTCCTTAATAGAATTGAAACTTACCTTCACTAAGCTAGGAACATTTTCATTCTATGTCAGGCCCGGAGGTCAGTATTATGCTAGTTCAAAGCTTACCACCTACTGGGCTACATCCACCACCGGCTTCAAATGGAATATCTTAAAATTAGAGTCCGAAGACCAGTCTGCAGCGCGCATGAGATCCTCCAAGCGTGCGCCCAGACAAAAAGCCATTGCTCCTGTAGCCGAATGTGCGCCAAAGATTTTGGTATCAGTGCCAGCTTCTTCCATCACCCATCAAACCCAACGGGCTATAGTCGGGGAAGATACCGCTTTAAACAGTTTTCTCAATGCAATGAGGAGTTGTCTCTCTCCCAGAGGCCGAATCTCCTCAGTCATTTGCTCGTATGCTTTGAGGCATTGCACCAAACCGAGCTTGGGAGAATCTGCAAAAGCTGGGTGTAGGAGGCTGGCTTAGTATATGATGCACACTGATTTAAGTTAGGCACCTTACACTAATCGAGACTACCCATATGGAGATTTTAGTGGTCTTTGATAACCATAGAAAGCTCTCAAAGTGTTCGCTGTGGAGAGCAGCCTTCAGGCTTATCTTGAAGGAGTGTAAAGCAGCTTGTTTTACCAGTTTAATCTGTAGTGTAGGTTAAATGAAAGGAAACCACACAGGGTGTGTACAAAAATACTTCTATTTATAACACAACCCTCACTAACACATTGGTATATCTCCTACCCGGAGATAGCAACACAATGCACAGGAATACTTAAAAAGCAATCGGGTAAGTAGCACAAAATACAGTGGTCTACAGGGGGAGACCAAACCATATACTAAGAAAGTGAAATGCGAACTGCAACGGAGGACGGGACTTGGACCAGAAGACCCAGAGGAGCCGGGGACACAAGGTAGGTACCCAGGCACCCCACGGAGGCTGTGTGCAGGGTGGAAACACAGCTGTGTTCCAGTAGAAGTCAATGGGGAAGTTGCGGTTGCAGTTTTACAGAAGAAGGACCCTTCCCAGAAGACCCCGAAGAATTCACTTGGAGGACGAAAGGTTGGAGAGCCACCCCACCCGTGGAAGCCCCAGGAACCAGGTTGCCTACACCAGGGAAACCAGTTGCATAGGGGTGAAGAGACGTCAGAAACCTCCGTAGACGACAATGGAAGACTTGGAAGAAAATTCCTCTGGAGAAGAAGGTGAAGACGTCCGGTGGAATCCAAGGGTAGATTCTGGAAGTGAAGAACCTGCAAGCAGAGGGGACAGAGTCTATGCCACTCAGAACTGACCAGATGGTACGAAGACACAATGCCCACCGATGTCGGGAGGTTCATAAGGGTCGACGGTGACCTTGTCTCTGCAGCTGTGAGGACCAGGCGACGCTGAAGAAGTCCAGAAGCCGTGAACGAACGGTCCCACGTTGGATGTTGGTGACTAGGTGGTCAGAGTCCTACAGGACCACCAACAAGCCTTGGTAGCTGCAACTGCCGTGGAGAACGAAGAAGGAGCAATGTTGGGACCAGCAAGGTCAAGGGACTCACCAACAGCAGGACAGTCAGAGCAGGCCCTGAGCAAGCAGGGGAGCCCACTGAAGCAGTAGAAGACCCTCAGGAGGACCCGCAGGCCGAAGGCACAGGAGTTGCAAGAGGACCTCAAGCAGCGCACCAAAGATGAAGGCCCATGGTGCAGAGGATGCGGTGAGGACGCTGATCTTGAAGGGAAGAGATGCTGGAGGCTGTAGCTTCTTGTAGCCCGAAGATCTCTGCAGAGCCAACAAGCCTTGGCAACGGCAAGTCGACGCGGTACACAGGGGCTCGTCCCAGTGGTTCTGGCAAGAGATACTGGCCTCAATATTGCACAGAGGACAGGCCAGGCCTCGAGGGAGTTGCAGAACCACCACCTGAATTGCTGAGCCTCGGGAGGTCTGTAGGACAACGGGAGCAGCAGACCAGTCAGCTTTCTTGCAGTGCCTGCAGATGCAGGGGATTGACTCCTTCACTCCAAGGGAGATTTCATCGGGTGTCCTTGATGCCCACAGGTCTATTGAAGAACCTGGAAGAGCACAGGCACAGACGACGAAGAAGACTTGAAGAACAGCGAGACCAGGAGCAGCCTTCCTTGGTGCCGTTTCGGTTCCAGTTGAAATCCAACGAAGTTCAAGTGTCGAGACAGTCGAAGTGCGAAGTAGTTTCAAGCTTGAGTTGTGTCCCACGACTAATCTAAGGACCCACCCACAGGTAAACCCTTAAGCACCCTAGGGAAAGGGTTGGAACAACTTAGGGGTCCCTCCCAGAGGAGGGGCTGGACAGAGGTTGGACAGAGGTGAGGATACTCCCATGTCCTTTGTTTAATTTCACACCAGAGCGGGAGCCAAGGGCTCCCTGAACTGGCTCAAACTGGAGTGTACAAGGAGGGCACCAAATGTGCCCTTCAAAGCAGTCTGGTGGTGCTGGCAAGCGCCCCCACCCCAGCCCAATACTCTAAGTCCAGTCAAGGAAGTGGTCACACATCCCTGTGACAGGAAACCTATTGTTCTACCTTCCCCTCATCGAGCTTGGCTCAGCAGCAGGAGGGCAGAATCGTATCTGTGGTCGGCAGCAGCACTAGCTTGCTGGGTACCAAGAAGAGCCCCCAGGTACATGGGATCATACTTCCAACACTGGGTTTGGTGCAGCCACTATATAGTTCAAAATCTCTTAATGACTGTTGCCCTCTATATGTATCAAAATGGCTGACCACACTTACAAAGACTGGAGAATCGACTCCTGGGTTTGTAGGGGTGTCCTGCTCATGCAGGGGCACCCTCACACCTATAACCAAGCACCCCGCCCTCAGGACTGTGGAGCCTGCCATGGGCGTGACTTTCAGGTTTTAAGTGTAGTGATCTCAGATATAAGGATGTGAGAGGTTCAAGCACCAACTCACACAGGCTGCAATGGCAGGCCTATAGTCACAGTTTAAGTGGGCTCCCATGGGTGGCACAATACATGCTGCAGCCCATGGGAGACCCCTGGTGTACCTATGCCCTGGATACCTTAGTTCCATATACTAGTGACTTACAAGGGTACACCAGTATCCAATTGTGGAGGTACACAAGTACTTACCAGGTCGATTTAGGGGAGAAAGCACAGTGACTGGGGCCTGATTTGCAGGATCCCAGTCAGGCTAAGTCAAAAACATACCGACACCAAGCAAAAAGCGGGGGTAACCATGAAAGCAGATCCTACTTTTCCTCACACCCCACCCCCAAGCGTAAGGAGATGAGACTAACCTTGCCCAGTTGAGTCTTCATTTTCTAAGTGGAAATCTCTGGGGAGTCCATCTGCATTGGCATGGTTACTCTCAGGTCTATGTTCCACAGAAAAGTCCATCCCCTGTAGGGAAATGGACCACCTCAAAAGTTTGGGATTTTCACTCTTCATTTGTTTAAGCCATAAAAGGGACTTGTGGTCTGTCTGAACTATGAAGTGAGTGCCAAACAGGTATGGCCTCAACTTCTTCAGGGCCCAGACCCCAGCAACGTCCTCCCTCTCAATAGCTGGCCAACGTTTCTCCCTGGGGGGTCAACCTGCTGCTAATAAAAGCTACTGGTTGATCCTGGCCATCTGCATTAAGTTGTGACAATACTGCACCTACCCCTATCTCATAAGCATCTGTCTGGACAATGAAGGTTTTGGAGTAATCAGGATTCTGCAGAATTGGAGCAGAGCACATGGCCTGCTTCAGGTCATTAAATACCTTCTGACAGCTAACTGTCCACTGAACTTTCTTAGGCATTCTCTTGGAGGTGAGATCATTAAGGGGTGTCACTTTGGATCCATTGCCTTAAAAAACCTCCTGTGGTACCCAGTCAGGCCCAAGAAAGCTCTGACCGGAGTCTGGGTAGTGGGAGCAATCCAGTCCATTATGGTCTGAGTTTTGCTCTCAAATGGTTGAACTTGGCCTGCACCCACAAGGTGGCCCAAGTACACAACCTTAATCTGCCCTATGTGGCACTTTGTGGCCTTGATAGTGAGGCCTGCCTTTTCAGTACATACAAGTGATCTTTCCAGGTAGCGCTAAAGACAGCAATATCATCTAGATATGCTGCACTTTAGGCTTCCAGACCAGTCAAGACTTTGTTTACCAGCCTCTGAAATCTGGCAGGTGCATTCTTCAAACCAAAATGCCTCACAATAAATTGATAATGCCCAATGGGAGTTGAAAATGCTGTTTTTGGCTTGGCATCCTCAGAGAGTCTGATTTGCCAGTAACCAGCAGTCAGGTCAAATGTACTGAGATACTTGGTAGAGGCAAGAGTATCAATCAGCTCATTTGCCCTGGGAATTGAATGGGGATCAGTCCTAGTGTCTGCATTGAGACCGCTGTAGTCTACACAAAACCTCATCTCTCTCTTACCATCCTGGGTGTGAGGTTTGGGCACAAGGACTACAAGACTAGCCTAAGGGCTATCCAAAGACTCAATGACCTCCAACTCCAGTATCTTTTGGACCTCTGTCCCAGTGCAATCTCTGACATGGTCAGGCTGTCTGTAGATTTTACTCTTCACATGCATACTGTCACCTGTGTCCACTTCATGGGTACACCAAGTGGTTTGACTGGGAGTCAGAGAAAAGAGATTGGGAAACTGATTGAGAACCTGCCTACAATCAGCTTGCTGTTGATCAGTGAGGCTGCCTGCCAAGGCTACTCCTTCTACTGATCCATCAACAGGGTCTTGTGATAGGAGATCAGGGAGAGGGTCACTCTCTTCTTCCTGTCCCTATTCAGTGGCTATGAGCAAGCTCATGTCAGCCCTGTCAATAAAAGGCTTTAGGCGGTTCACATGGAGTACCCTGTGGGGACTCCTTGGAGTACCTAGGTCAACCAAGTAGTTGACCTCACCTTTGTTCTCAAGGACAGTGTGGGGGCCACTCCACTTGTCCTGAAGAGCTGCTAGGGCCACAGGCTCCAACACCCACACCTTCTGTTCTGGCTGGTACTGGTAAACAGTCAGTACAGCCTTTTGTTCATGCCAAGCTTTCTGAAGCTCCTGGCGGGCCTCAAGGTCTTTGCTGGCCTTCTATATGTACTCAGCCATGCGAGAATGCAGGCCAATTACATAGTCCACTATTTTTTTATTTATTTTTTAAACAAACTTTATTGAGATTTTCGGTCTGCGCAAACACATAATTTACACAATGAAGAGAAGATATAGAGCAAAAGATGCAATAATACAGTCGTGAATTATATAGTCAATTGAAATCTTCAACATCTGGGATTAACCCTCCCTCCCATCGCATAACAAGGGGGAAGGTGAGAAAGCACTTCCCTTGCATGTGTCGCAATCGCATAATGTTCATTCCAGTGTTATTCCTAATTGTGGCTCTGTTCTAAACTCCCAACCCTCCCCCACCCAACCCTCCCCCCAGGCATGTCACTCTCAGCTCTCCATGCATCCTACGGCGGGGGTCCACTGCATCGGAATATCAGCAATAGGTTATGGATAGGAATGCGCTGGTGAACGCCTAGTAATTGCATAGTCCCGTTGAAGACGTGACCGGGGCTAACTTATCAGGTCACTCTCCAAGGTGACTATCACAATCCACGACTTCTGGGGTAGGGACAGTACTCACAGAATCCTCGTCACTATCACTGTCTGGAATCTTCAGAAGCACTACCAGCGTTTCCCATGCCCGAGCCGCCTCCAATGCCTTATCGCTGCCCGCCCTTTTTGCCAACTGCATCCGCACCACTCCGCCCACCTAATGAATTCCTTCTTCCATCTGTTAAAGTTGGGACCCCTCTGCGCTTTCCAATGCATAGTGATCTCCTGCTTAGCCAACAAGAGGCCCATATCTAGGAATTTACTAGTGATCTTATTTTTGGTCGTGTGGGGAAACCAGTGCAGTAGACACGGCCCTATAGCCGGTTCAAATCTCTATCTGTGATGTTATTCAGTAAAGTCACCACCCCAGGCCAATAAGTATCCAACTGCGGGCACCCCCAAAGCATATGGCGGAAGTCTGCACCCTCCCCACGGCAACGTGGGCAGGCATCTGAGTTAGTGTCAAAGTATTTCTTAATCTTCGCCGGGTTAAGGTAGGCTCCATGCAATATGTAAAAGTGCACTAACTGAAAAAGGGCGTTCCTGGTGCTCTTCCATGCCCGTTCTACTATTTCTGCCCACATCTTTTCCTGGATCTCTGCCCCCACATCCTCCTCCCATCTATTTCGCAGTGTAGTCAGGGGCAAAAGGGTCTCCTGAGTCATTCGTCTATACAGGCATGTGCCCGCCTTGATGGTTCCCGCTGCTGTCACTAGATATTGACATCCCAGGGACGTTTTCGGCTCAGCCATGCCCTCCCTCCAATGTATACGAATGGCCGCTGTGAGTGCAACATGTAATAAAAAGTCTCCTCCCAGTAAGTCAAATCGTTCCTGCAAGTCATGAAAGGGAAGCATTGTGCCCTCAGCATATAAATCACCTATGGTGGACAGTCCCTTTTCTCTCCAACCCTCTAATCCCCTCCAGGAGCCTCCGTGGGGCAGTGCCTCACACACAGATAGTGGGATGTCAGGCGCATAGGGAACCACAATTCCCGCCCTCTTCAAGCTCCGTCTCCAACACTGCCGCGCTGTTTTAAGGTCGCCCGGGAGGGCTCCAGTACAGGAGGGAAGATCAAGCACAATTTGAGAGAGCACTTTCAGCCCCAGGACTCTGCCACTCCGCTATTCTGTCCCTCGCAATGTAGCTGCTATGCTTTGAGTTAACCATTGCAGTTGGGCTGCCAGGTAATAAGTCTCGAAGTCCGGCACTGCCTATCCCCCCTCCGAACGTGGGCGCATCAAAACAGTCAACGCCACTCGGCGCCTACCAACACCCCACAGAAAGCCCATCACCATGGTCTTAAGTAATTGAAAATAGCGTACCGGGATCCATATCGGCAGTGTCCCAAAATAGTACAACAGCCTCGGTAGGGCCACCATCTTGAGTAAGGCCACTCGTCCAGCCAGTGAAAGTGGGAGCGTACCTCAAAAATCAAAACAACTCTTCAGACCTCTAATGGTTCTACCAATATTACCCTCTAGCAGATCTTCCTGTGTATGATAAATTCTTGTTCCTAAGTATGTCAAGCATCTGTACTCCCACGTTACCCCGGTCGTGACTTGCGGTCCATTTGTATCTCTGACAGTCGGGAACAAACAGGACTTTGCCCAGTTCACTCGAAGTCCTGCCACTGTACCAAGGCCATGAAGTAATTCTTTCGCCCCCTGAAGCGCTTCGTCTGAATTTGCCAGAAACATTAGCAAATCATCTGCATATAAGGCTATGTGGTGAATTCGTCCATCCACGTTTAGCCCCTGATAATGCTGTCCCGTCCGGGCCTTGGCCGCTAGGGGTTCTATCGCCAAAGCGAATAATAGGGGGGACAACGGACACCCTTGTCTCGTGCCCCGCGTCACGTCACAGGTGTCTGAAATCAATCCTCCCGTTCTAACTCTTGTCGTAGAATGCTTATACAATAAGGCCGTCCACTGTATAAATTGGTCCCCAAGTCCGAATTTATGCATTACGTGGAACAAGTAAGGCCCTTCAAGGCTATTGAACGCTTTTTCGATATCGACCGCAAAGATCGTAGCCTTGTCCTTCGGGTAGGAGTCAGCCTCTAAGATTCGCAGTAATCGCCGAATATTAAGAGTAATGTTCCTGGTCGGGATAAACCCAGATTGATCCTTATGCACTAAGGTCGACATATAGGGGAGGAGTCGGGTGGCTAAAATACGGCTTAAGATTTTATAATCCGTATTAAGCATTGAAAGTGGGCGATACGCAGCTCTGTCCCAGGGCGGTTTCCCAGATTTAAGAAGCGGAATGATGACAGCCTCCCTTGTAGATGCGGAGAGGTGGCCTAGTTGCTTCGCATCATTGTAGAGCATCATTAATCTAGGTGCCAGTTGCTCACTATAGGCAAGGTAGAACTCTATCGGGAGCCCATCTATTCCCGGAGTCTTGTTCCGCGCCATGTGTTTAATGGCCCCTCTTACTTCTCCAATCTCAATATCCCTCCCCAGTAGATCTGCGTGCTCCTCAGTTAAATGTGGCAGCCTTACCTCATGCGTGAACCCATCCAGCTCCGGCCCCTTCAAGGTGGACTTACTCGTATACAGTTCGGCATAATACTTAAGAAATAGGTCATTGATACCCTGTTGGGTACAACAAGGCGCTCCATGGTGGTCTCGGAGCTCCGGGATCCCAGTGCCCCTTCGCGTAGGATTAGCTAGCCACACCAATAGAGCTCCAGATTTATCCCGTTCTGCATGGGCACGTATATTATATGCTTTGAAGTCAAAGCAGCGTAAACGCTCTACTTGCGTCGCCACTTGCCTCCCTTGCCTCCAGGAGCTCACCTTGTTAGTCTGGTCTCTCCGGGCGTTCCCGCTCTATTTCTCGAAGACGCTGGTCTGCGTCCTGTACCTCCCTCAAGAGCACCTTACGTACCCCTACTTCCTCTGAGATACAGCGACCCCTGACAACTGTCTTAAAAGCGTCCCACTCCACTAAGGAAGACGTCGCTGTGCCAGTGTTGTCCCGGAAGTACTGAGTGATGGTGGTACTCACTGTGTCACGAAAGACCTGGCCTTCCAAGGCCTCCGGGCGCAAGCGCCACGTAGGTATTTTAGCCCTCGCACGGGTCCATTGCATTCTAAGTAAAATGGGATTATGATCTGATAATGTCCTTGTTAGATACTCACTACTCTGCACTCCATTATGCACATCTGGGGATGACGTGGTGTTAATGACTCTAACTAGGATCGGTCTTCAAAGAGCTTTAAATGAAATGTCAGACTATATCTCATCTAACAAATTAGAAATAAACATGTTGAAAACCAAAACAATGATGATCGGCAATCACCGGAGAAGCAAGCTGAACATCTGGCTCAATGGCAACCACTTAGAGGAAGTAAAAAGCTATAAATATTTTGGATTTTATATAGACAATTTACAAAATCATTTAGAGCAAAAAATGTACATGACCCAGAGAACCAGTGCTCTCACATTTGCATTCAGTCAACTGGCAAAAAAGCTGAATGGTCCATCACATAAACCACTGCTAGCGGTGATGGCGGCGAAAATCCTTCCGACGATCACATACGCCAGCACCGTTTTTCATGGCAAAGACTCAGAGCTTTTAAACCAACTAATAGTCTCTACTTATAAAAAAGTTTTTCAGTTACAACGGTCAGCTTCTCCGGCACAGGTTCGTCTTGAATTCGGTCTCACAAACGAAATTATAGGGAGAATGTACACCACAGTAAAGCTTTGGTATCGGCTGAAACTGAATGCGGCCACCTCTCCAATTAACAAAGCCCTTTGGACCGAAGTAGACGAGGATAGAAAATCACCTTATAATCAATATCTTTACAAATCCTTGTCAATAACCCGTAGAACCGACTTATGGAACAAAAACCTGCCATATCAGTCCTTCAAACAAGCAATAAATAAAGCAGCAAAAATTCATTCATTACTGTTTGATAAAAACATCTTCAGGTTAAGGTCGCACGCTTGGATGGTGATTAATAATTATAAGTTACCTGCACCAGCCCCTTACTTGAATACGACATACTCAATTTATCTGAAAAAACAATTAATGCCAATACGTTTCGGAAAGTTACCGTCAATAGCGGATCAGCCTACCTGGGTGCACACAGGGCCAAAATTATGTCGACTCTGCGGTTACCATAAAGAGGACTTCATCCATATAGTCTGTATATGCAACAAACTCTACAATGCACGAACCGCCTTACTCAGACAAATTTTTAACGCTAGAGGCATCAGGTCCTGAAGAGCTGCAATAATCGCGTGCCTAAATACATCGGACCCACAACTGAACTGTAAATTGATTAAATTCCTTAAAGTCTTTGACCAGGTCCTTAAAACTGATTTTAAAAAAAGTGACTCCAAAGGTGGTAACAACTGGAAAAAAAAAAATATATATATATATATATATATAATAAATAAATAAAAAGGAAAAATAATTCAAGTTTAACAGGGTTGGAACTCTGGCTGTGCAAATGGACAAGAATTCGACTAATAATTTTTAACCTTGTATGATATTTTATGAGCTTCTTATTGATGTAAAGTGAATCTTTTTAAAAGTCTTTTTTTAAATGTCATTCATATTGTTAAGGTTTTAATTGACCAAACAATAAAAATGTACTTACTTACTCACTCCATTATGCACATCTGGGGAGCTTAGGAACGCATCTAGTCGTACATGGAGGTCATGCAAAGCAGAGAAATAGGAGTAGTCCCGATCCATTGGGTGTTGAGCCAATTTCGCCGCGCCTTCGCTATGTTATGAATGGGGGCACTAGGAACCGGAGGGTGCGATCGGTCCAGGACAACATCAGTGACACTATTAAAATCCCCCCCAAGCAGTACAGAGCCCGTAAGATAGGGTGCTAACTTCCCTGATAAATGTGAGAAAAAGGCGGGTTGTTCTGTGTTAGGGGCGTAAATGATTCCCAAGACTATATCACGACCATCTAGTTTCTCTGTAACCACCACATACCGTCCCTCCGAATCTATGAGTTGGTTCGTACATTGAAAGGGTACACCCGCCCGCACCCAAATCAGTACTCCTCTGGCAAACGCTGAGTAAGTAGTATAAAACACTTGGCCTCGCCATCTGCGCTGCAGTGCCGCTCCTTCCTGCACCTGCAAATGTGTTTCCTGAAGTAGTGCAATCTGAACCCCTCTGCAGATTAGGTATGCTTGTATTTTATGGCGCCTCCACATTGAATGCATTCCCCGCACATTCCAAGATACACATTTTAGGTCATTGGTAGATCCCATCGCAGTAGTTGTAACAGTCCTTCAGAAAGAACCTCCCAAGTGACATGCCTGGCCCTATCTAACCCCATTAATAACAAAGATCCCCAACTTCCCCTCCCCAAGACAGTTACTAATAAACTAGCACCCATCCAAACCTTTAAACAATACACAAATCCTCTGGTAACTACAGAGGTATAAGGGAGCGCGGCTGATTCGAGTTGCTCACTCTAAACATAGCGCACCAGCCCCATAGAAGCAAAGGTAGCCCGGGGCCTTCATCAGTCAATGAGGAGCCAATTCCCCGTTTTACCAATTCAACCATTCCAGCTTACCACCTCTAATCAATAATATCGTCCGCTGTATTAGGTGTCACTTCTGGCATCTTCACGCTGTCACTCTGGGATGTGTCTGTGTCATTATTCTCCGATGCTCTAGAAGATCCGGCCTCTTCCTCAGGGGTAGGGCTCTGACCCTGCGCCAGTGCCACCACCGCTTGCAACACTTCAGCCCGTTCTTTTTCGGTTTGTGACGATGACGGCTTTTTCGAGGTTCTCCTGCGGGGCCGATGGTTCGGACGTTTTCCAAGCTCCACGTGGTTTCGCCCAGTGGCTCCAGGTGTCCCAGTTCACGGCGTTTCACCTTTGTAAGTCTCTAGCCAATCTCAGGCATCTCTTGGAGAGTCGAAGTAGTGTGTATTCCCTTCCAGGATGATGCGCAAGCGGGCCGGAAACATCAGAGAGTAAAAGAGGCCCTCATTTATAAGCGCTTTTTTAACCTCCACATAGGAGGCTCGCTTCTTCTGTACCTCCAGTGTGTAATCCGGAAATAAGGTGACCCTGTTGTTATCTACAGTAAAAGGGCCCCCATGTCTCGCTCTTTGCAGGAGTAAGTCTCTATCACGAAAATGCAGCAGACGTGCCACCACGGGTCTCGGAGGCCTCCCCGGGGCCCACTACTTGGCAGGGCCTCTATGGGTTCTTTCGAGGGTATAGAAAGTTGATAGGCCCTCTGGGGCTTTTACACTTCGGAACCAAGTCTCCAGGAAGGACACCATATCGTCTCCCTCGGTCCCTTCCGGCAAACCCACAACCCGTACATTGTTCTGTCGGTTGCGCCCTTCGGCATCTTCCGCCCTTCGTTCTAGGAGGCCCACCCGGTCCGTGAGGGCCCCCAATTGCTGCTCCATAGCCTTTTGCGCCGGTGTCAGTTCTGCAATACCTGTCTCAGCCTCCTTAACCCTTTCCAAGAGTTTTTTGTGTTCTTCTCTTAAGAACCCAAGGCCAACCGCTACTGTGCTAATGTCCTGATGGAGGGTGGCCTTCGTATCTGCTATGGCCTCTAGTATTTTATTAAGCTGCTGTTGTACAGTGTCCTTAGCAGTCTGCGGTTGTTCTGGAGCACTATCCTCAGGGTCCTGGGAGGCCCCAGTTTGGCGTCCTCTGGGTTTGCCCATGCTGATGTAATTCTGCCCAGTAATAACAGCTGTGCTCCCACCAGGCTGCCTTCAAGTCTCAGCAGGGTGCCTTCTAGGGGGGTGCCCGTCGCGTATAGGTGTCCTGGTTCCCACAGGCGCCCCGGGGTCAGCAGGCCCCTCCGCAACCTCACTTGCAAACACCGCAATGCACTGTTACAGTTTATCCGCCCAGGTAGGGTCCTGCCAGTTATCCCTCTCAAAGCGCTCCTGTCCCAACACACATGCAGCTGGCCCAGCGTGTTAGTATCTTCTGGGCAATCACCACGCCAATATGCGTTCACCCAGTTCGCCTGTGCCGGTCAGTGGGCACCGCCACCGTTAGTAGCAGGCCCTTCTCAGCTGCATTGCTCATTGGCGATTGCCCCCGCAGTCTGCACTGTTCCACTGTCCCACCTCAATTGGCCACATCAAGCCTCCCGCCGCTGGTCTCTCACACTTCAGTCCTCGCTCCTATCGGGCTCAGGGAGGAGGCCGGCGTGGTTGTCTAAACAATAGAATGGGCTCCACAGCGCAGCAATCCTCTCGGGCACTGCCTGCGCATATTCTCCTGTTGCATCGGGTGGAGCACCTCGCACGGCGGGCACCAACCGCAGTCTGCCTCCACACCCCCATAGGGCCTCCCGGGTGCTGGCGATCGTTTCCGCTCCCCTGCTCACCGTAACACTTTTCCCAGGTGCCGGTTCACGTTCCGGTAATCTCGTGGAGGCTCTCGGAGTGAGGGCCCACCCAGCAGCCACTGCAGGGATCCAGGGCACAGACCCGTACGCTGCAATAACTTCGCTGTCGGCCGCCGGGCATAAATTCACCGCTACCTGCTCTTCAATGCTGTGTCGGGAGTCAGCGGTCCGTAGGGGCAGCTCTATTGGATTGCCGCAGGCCGATCCTCGCGATCTACGCAATCGGTTCAAGCCTTAGAATTCCCGGCGGCCGCCCTCGCTGCCATTTTGTGTCGTCCCGGCCACCCAGGTTTCACGTCAGCTGCAGCTTTCTGTTCGTGGCGCTGACGGCTGGCAAACTTGCACCGAGTCCGCTCCTCTCTATCTCGACTCCACAGGGAGAGCCGGTTGCGTTCCAGGCGGCCCGGTCGTATGGTTAAACAGGATAAATGCTGGGCTGATGCGGAGCTCTCTGCTCACACGTCCGCCATCGGCCTCGGCCAAGCCACGCCCCCTACATAGTCCACTATGCCCTGTTTAGGGGGTTTGAGAGGCTGCTCCCATCCCTCCTTAACCAGACACATTGGACCCCTAACTGGATGTCCAAACAGAAGTTCAAATGGGCTGTACCCCACGCTCTTTTGAGGAACTTCTCTGTAGGCAAAGAGAAGGCAGGTTAGTAAGATATCCCATTTTCGCCTCCGCATTTCTGGGAGTCGGCCACTCAGTCACACCTAACCTTCCTTTGTGTGTGGCTGTCTAGAGGGAATGTACAAAGTCCAGCTGTCACCCAACCCAGACGTGTTTTGGAGACTGGCTACAGGAACACAGAGCTAAAAGCAGAGAGATGCCATCTTTCGAAAAGTGGCATTTTCAAAATGGTAATGATAAATTCAACTTTGCCAGCAAAGAGGATTTATCATTACCATTCCAATGATATGAAACATGACAGAGCTACTCCTTTTTAATCAGGAATTACAGCTCATAAGTGTAATAGTGTAATAAGCTATTCCCAATGTTAAACTATTCAAGGGGTAGGCCTCAAAATACTGAAAAATGAATTTGGGTGTTTTTTACTACGAGGACATGCAAAACTTAACAGTACATGTCCTATCTTTTAATTACACAGCACCCTTCCCTATGGGCTACCTAGGGCCTACCCATTTACATGTAATAAAAGAGGAGTTTAAGGGTTGGCAAGGGCTTTTAAATGCCAAGTCGACTTGGCAGTAAAACTGTACAGTCAGGCTCTGCAGTGGCAGGCCAGAGACATGTTTAAAGTGCTACTGGTGTGGGTGGCACAATCGGTGCTGCAGGCCCGCTGGTAGCATTTAATTTGCAGGCCCAGGTCACACGTAGTGCACTCTACTAGGGACTTATAGATACATTGAATATGCCAATTGTGGATAGTCAATCAAACCATGTTTTAGGGTAGAAGCACATGCACTTTAGCACTGGTTGGCAGTGGTAAAGTGTTCAGAGTGCTTAGGCCAACAAAAAGAATCAGCAAAAAGGCGAGGCAAATTGGCAAAACGTTTGGGGAAGACCACCCTAACAGTATGGGTAACCCAAAATTCAGAGTTGTACAAATAACCACTGTTCCTAAACTCAGTATCTTGGTGACAATTGAAAAACACATAGGTTTCCTTCATGCCCATTGTTCATTCATTAGATTTTTACAGTATAAATTCAAGCATGGTCCATAAACAATGAAAAGTCATTATAAGCTGCAGATCCTTTGTTGGCTGCGGGCATCGTGTTTTTGGACAACCAGCAAACACCATATATCCCTGCAACCAGAAGGGTTTGAGAGCATAATTGTATATTACTTTTGTAAATCTGCCAACTGGGCAAAAAAGTACAGAAAAAAACGTTCTCACTGATTTCAATTTTTTTAATACTTATTTTCATTATATTTTAATTTTAATGATTAATTCCTTAGAGAAAACTATGAGCGATCTACCCAAATAACCACTTTGTGAATTCTGATTTTTTTTGTGTACATTTCAGAAAGGCATAGGTTTCAGGTTCATCCATTGGTTTCTCACCGGCTTCCAACTCAAACTGCAAGAATGTATAAACCACAAAAAATAGGGGGAAAAAATAACCACCACTTGGGAAAATGCAAAAACTGTAATAAAAAATATATTTTTTTACAACTTTGGCTTTTCCTGAAAACTGGGAAATGGGTGTTCTCAACACAGTAAACAATTCTGCGGAGGGTGAATAAACTATCAGAAACTTAGCCTGCAACGTAAACACGGTCCATTTCCAGCCCACTCAATGGCAGGGTTAAGAGCATAAGTCTTTGCAACCTATCACTTTGCAAGGAAATGTTTCTACTCTCCCCATCAACAGCAGGCCGAAGAGTCAAGCCTACCTGACAGGTGTTTTACGCTGCTCGGTGCAGCGACAGAGGGAAGAAGACCACAAATTGCGAAGCTAGCAACGACAAAGCCAATAGGTTTGTCATAGTACAGTGAGTAAGACGTTTTCTGTATATAGTTTTGTAATACTGTGCATGTGAAGAGGATGGTTGCACTTGTTTTGACAGCTTTCCTTGTACTCACCTTGCGTTTTGAAGTGGCCAAAAGGCAGGGGCGATCGCGCCCCAAGCGAAACCACATTTGGCACTCACATACTTTTTGAGGAGAATATTCCCCTACTTTCTGTTAGCTTAGTAAATGTTTTTAGGTCTTGGTTAGACAGCACATGCGATGTCTCTTCGAACCATATTATATACACTTTGTGGGTTTCAGCCCACCTATAGGCTTCCTATGTGCTGACTCCATTGTTGCTCTCCTATTCTTTCTCCCCATCTGTCCATGGCATGTATGCGTCATGCCTCTTCCTGTATATAGCCCTCCCCGAGGGTATGGAGCAATTACTATATCAATCCACTGGTCTCACTTTAGCATCGGTTTTAGGAACTACTTTTTTCTTTGTTGAAAAGCACTTAGTGTTTTCACTAGCTCTGAGCTGCGTAAACATGCCTGTCAATCTTGTTCTTATCTCATCACATTCTTTCAGATGTGTCTGCGTGGGTTACCCGTCTCGTTTCACTGGAAGCTCCCTCTTTCGCCATGCTTTTGTCCCGGAGGTGACTTGGAGTCGGATTACAAGAATCTATTTACACACGATTTTGGCTTCAGAAAATGATGGTTTGCGCTCTCTGCCTTTCTATTTGCCGGGAGGGGCCTTTCTTCCCTGCAGCCTCATCACTTCATAATAGCATCACTTTCTGTCATATCAGCAGAATTCAAAGGAGCTGTTGAGCCCAAATTCTTACGTTTGTTAACAAACCCTTTCATTCAGTCGCATTACGCGGGGCACGTGAGAATGCTTTCTGTTCTTTCGATCAGGTGCTTTTGTGTTTTGCAGCACAAGGGGCTGAAGTGATTCTCGATTGAGCCGAGGTATTTCAAACCATGGAAGCCTCTGATATGACCTCGATAGAGGTCATTGATTGTTGTAATTCGGATTGGGTTTTTAGGTCGAGCCTAGCGCAGTGCGCATGCGCTGCTCTAGAAAATGACCTCTTGGAATCACTTCAGCTTTTCAGCAAACTCGTGCGTGTGGCTAAAAAAAGCCACACGCACGAGTTTGCTGAAAAGCTGAAGTGATTGGCCTTTGCGTGTGGCTTTCAAAAATTGAAAGCCCGCAATTGGCCAAAGGCGGGTGCATGTCCCGCCTTCTCTCTATACGTTGACTCCCATGGCCTAGGGGTCTCGGGAGCGAGCAGCAGCGCGGCGGGTGCCAGCTGCATTCCTTACATTCCTGAAAGTGCGCACTAGCACCACTCGTTATTATTTTGTTGTGTTCTTTTTATCCTGCCTGCCCATTCATGCGTGACTAATGCTACGTCACGAAACGAATAGGGGTTGCAGTAGGATTCCCTTCTTTGCAGGGAATGTTTTGAGGTGAGTATGGACTGCGGCTTTCATCGCTGAGATCTCGACCGACCATGGGATATCGAGCACGGCGAGCACAGCCGAGGGCAGCCCCGAGCCCGCCTGCGCTGCGGACAGCTCGTGGACGTGTTTGCACGTGGGCGGGTTCCTCGGTCAGCACGCGCCCGAGGTCTTTGGCTGACAGCTGGGCGCACTCAGGTGTGAAGGGAAGGCAATCATTAGATTGCAAGGGAGGCCGGATAGCGCAGCTTGTACGCGGGCAGGAAAAACAGCCTGTCGGGCAGTTACAAATAGTCAGGCGGCGGCGGTGTCTGCTGAGCAACCGCAGGCCTCGTGAGGGCCGATAATAACCAATAGACTGCAGTTCTACGGCAAGCACAGCGTGACGCAGTAGATTAACGGAAAGGTTGCCGCCTAATTAAATTGTTCGTAGGGCGAGAGTCGCCTTGTTTGCAGTTGCATACAACACCTTTTCATTTGTATTCCTTTTTGGCTGTGGTAAATTCATCGACGCGTCGCCACTCGAACTGAATGGGGGTCATACTGAGTTACTGCCGAATGGTGACCTGAGGGGTTAGGCTCTGCCCTGACTCCTAAAGAGGTAGTTAATTACCACAGAGGGATATGTTCCTCTACTTTGCCAGGTACATTAACTCCTTTACGTCCTCCTGTTTCTACCATCTTAGACTGTTATGGTTATAGAAAGTCCTCCCTCACCTTCCGGAATCTGTTCCAAAAACTGTGGTCTGTGCTCTCATCGTGTCACGCATCGGCTATGTGCTTTTTCTTAGCCTGCCTTAAAATGGCTTTTCAACTAATCCCACAGATTCAAATTGCCCTACCCATCCGCTGTCATATTCCACCTTACCCAAGAGGGCCGCACTGGTTTCCAGGCCTCAAACGTATCCAGTTTGAAGACCCCGTGCTTCTCACACCACATGTTCTATGAAGAACGTCAATTGTGTATCCATCCTAAGCTTACCTCTTACCCTTCGACTTGCTAATGCATCACTTATGGCTGTACCATATGCTAGGAGTGAAAAGTGGGGTAGCGGGTCGTTTTCTTTTCTGGGTCCTTTCGAGCTACGTTCAGAGCCTTCCGTAAAAAGTTAAAGACCTGGCTATTCTCTCAGCCCTGGGCACCTTGTTTGCTGTGGCCCATCTATCATGACCTATTTTCTATCTTCTAGCGCCTGGACACCCTCCATGGAGCTGTTTCAACTCTAAAGATACGCTTCATTCAGACCCGCTTCATTATTCATATTTGTTTGTTAAACCTTTTTTATTCTGTAAATCATTAAAACTATAAAGTGTCATATTCCCTTATATAAAATGTAAGGCCTCGCTTTAGGCCTCCTCTTTGGTGAGGAAGGATGTCTTCGCCTACTAACTTAGAACCTCAACACCTAGTTTGAACTATTTGGCCCAGTGAGATTTTCTGATCATTCAGAAATATGATTTATTGATTATGTATCTGTGTTTTGCTTTTATGTGAAAATGAAATTATTCAGAAACTTGAACTTCATGTTACTTGGTCTTATATAATCCCCCGAGTTACGAAACTATTCTTAGGGGAACCTTCATGTAACTTTGCATGTAAATGACCTTTTGCAGGTTGATACTGTTCTTAAACTGCTCAGATACACATTAGGTATTGATCACACAAAAAAGTGAAAAGAAATAGGGTGACATTGTTTCTAGTACCACAACACAGAAATCATTGTCGCCTCCACTTAGTCTCCTACCGTTGCACACGTTTCCTTCTCTTTCTTCGCAAATTCAGCCAATTCATAGTTTAGTTCTGTATCCGCAGCTAAAAGCATCAGCTGTATTCTCATAGCTCTAGACCCGTGGTTCATAACTTTTTTACTTATGTTGACCCCCACTTAATTATTATTGGAACCTGGGAATCCCCACAGAATAATTATTGGAATCCGAGGACCCCCACTGAGTCATTATTGGAAGCCGGGGACCCCAGCATAAGCATTTTTGTTGATTTCAAACACAAAACAATACACAAAAATACAGTAACAAGAATTCATCAAACAAATCTAAAATGATTAAATATTTGATTTAATTCACAAACCATCATTAAAAAAAAACAGAATTGTAATTTTAATGAAAAGGTTGGAGCTTTTCTAGATACAAATTGCCACTCATCGTATATACTATATTCTGTTTGATGCACTTGCACTGCTCCTGCAAATCAATCTGAGGAAAGCAACTACATTTTTAGCCTCCCATTTCAAATTCCATCACGTTTATAGAATGTTTTAACATGTTCAACTTGACATTTAGCTTCTTCATTTATAAACAATGTGTTAATCTGTTAATACTATTTAATTTTCGGAGCAGTCGCTGTGTAGGGTTTGTGGACCCGTAGGGGTCCCCGGACCACAGGTTAAGAACTGTTGCTCTACACGCCACATAATTACACTCTACTGAGTGCAACATACACTCCACATAATACCACTCAGTGCCACATAATTACACGCCACATAATTACACTCTACTCAATACAACATAAATACACTCCACATAATACCACTCAGTGCCACGTAATAACACGCCACATAATTACACTCCACTCAATGCAATATAAATACACTCCACATAATACCACTCAGTACCACATAATTACACACCACATAATTGCACTCTACTCAATGCAACATAAATACACTCCACATAATACCACATAATACCACTCAGTACCACATAATTTTATGTTAAAATCTTTTTTTAATCAGGTTGTTCAGTTGTATATAATGTCGTCTTGGTTTGTATAAAGGTAACAAAAATGCTTAACACTTTTTATTATAACTTTTCAACATGATGCACAGCAGCCACAATGCTCTACAACATAGCCAAAAGTTCTGGCTAAACACATAAGGTCCCAAAGGCGAGACCTATTGGCTATGCCAATGCTTGTTTAGGTATGTTCAGAGTTGTAATTGCTCTCACCCGCAACAGCTGTTTTCCAAGAGTGTGTGTCACTTTCAGTTTTCATGCTCGAGTGACGTTGCTGGGACTAGAGCAGGGCTTTGCTTTCATTGCTGCATGTGTTTGATGACTTTACAGGTCTTTGTTTCGTATAAAGCCGCCTACGACGAATTTCCTGGAGTGTGTGTCATTTCCAGTTTTCATGATTGGGGGCGTTGCTAGTGCTGGAAAAGGGCTTTGCTTTCATTGCTGCATGTGTTCGAAGACTTCACAGGTCTTTGGTTTGTATAAAGCCGCATTCGCCAAATCAGAGCGCTTTATCAAAAAGATGCAGAAACTCAAACACTATCTCATTTATAGAGGAGTGGATTGACCCCATTAAAGCTTTACTTTTTATTTGTGATTTCTTCATGCCACTGGTAATGTAGGGGTAATATGCTTCCTCAGACCAATTTAACAACAAATATTGGTAATGCCAATAAGCCTCACCTTTGAATAACGTTACGCGACTTTTAGGCAGAAATACCAAAATACCATAGAATTTAGAAAACTACTGCACTCTACATATGGTTAGGTAGTCATCCCCTTAGTCTGCGATTTCTGCATGCTGCTGGTCACAAATTTACAATCCAACAAATTAAACTCCACAAATTTCCACTCCGCTAAATGCACATAATTCCACTTCACATAATACGACTTCATGCTACATAGTTCCATTACACTCCACGCGCAACACAATTCAACTCCACATAATTCCACTTCACAACAAATAATTCCACTACAAACCGCATAATTCCAGTACACACCACATACATCTAAACCACACCACAGAATTCCACATTATGCCATATAATTCAATACCACGCCACCTAATTCCACTCAGTACATGCCACGACACACAATACCACTGCATATAATTCTACTACACTTCCCTGCACACCATGCCACATAATTCCACTACACATAACTCCACTCAGTGCAACACAATTCCACAACAAACTATTCCACTCCAACCCACATGATTTCACACCACATAATTGCAAAACCCAAAATATAATTCAACATCATGCAACATAATTCAACTCCACTACATGCCACTCCACACTAGACAATGCCACTCCATGTAAATCCACACCATGCAACATAATTCCACTCCGCACCATGCCACATACACATATTTTTTTCCTTCTAGCCTCTTTGTAGCCACGAACATACACAGCTTAAAAGCGCTCTTGAAAGCACAGTGCTGCAAGCTAACGGGAGAGGCCATTCAGTCACAGCCCGTGCATGTTGCTGATTATGGAGAGGCATCTTAATCCGCTCAACCTCCCCTGTATTTCTGTATTTTCTTCAGGCCACAGATGGTTTTGTTTGTCCCTTTTATGCTGATATTCAGAACAATTGATCCATGTGCTGTGTCCGATGAAATGTCACTTAGAATCCCTGCAGCAGCTCATAGAACATGCTTCCTCCCTTATGATGCTATATTATTTGAATGTGGCCTAATTTGTGCTAGGGCTTGGGGCGTGCGCTGCGTAATATAAATTTGACATATTTGGAAAGGCCCAAAGACTTTGACATAGACAACGCCAATAGCGCTCGGTTAGTATGGGGGTCACAATCCCATTTTAGGCGTTGGTTGAAAGTCTACTGATTTCTGATGGGATTAGTACTTTAAAAACACAAAGCGGTTTGTGGGTCAGAATCTTTGAATCCGAGTGTTTGCGACTATAAAATGGTCTGTACTTCTGTCCTGTCTTTCTTGTCTCGGAAACATTTTGCATTGCACAACACCTTCAGGCTTTTTAGCTAAACATATTTTGATCAGAAACATCCCCATTTACTGTAAATGGAAAGGTCTCGCATTGTAAATAATGTTCTATGTAAATTGTTTGCTTGCTGTCTGGCGAAGAGGGGAAAATCTTATCATTTTGCTTATGCTATTACGAAGTATACCACTTTTACTTATTGTTACATACATATTTTCAATTCACGTAGGTGTCAAGAAATAAAAGCAGAAGAGAGGAGTATGATATTTGTGACAAAATGCCCCTGCGATGAATGTATTCCACTAATAAAAGGTGCAGGGATCAAGCAGATCTTCTCGGGTGATGTGGATGTTGGCAAAAAGAAGGCAGATATTTCCTATATGAAGTATGGTGAACTTAAAGGTGTTGGAAAATACACAGTGAGTATGTACACTTGTAATTATAAAACGGACTTGTTGAAATTGTGATTTTTGTTCCTGTGTCTTGCTTCGTCTATGTAGAGAACCACAGAAAAGGCACTTTCAAATGTTGAGATAGCAACATAGGTCCCCTTGTATGAAGGCGTTTTGCATATGCAAACCCTGCAATGGGTTTTAAGGCAGGCTTTGTGCCCACAAAAACCCCAAATTGATGTACATCAAGCATTGGCAAAGCCAACAAGTCTGAGTTTAATGCTGGAGCAGACCGAGAAGGCAATAGTTGTAAAGGCGGCCCTCATGCAGTTCAATGCCAGCTCTAAAGCAGAAGGATACACCCAACCAGCCATAGCTTTAAGTGAGTAATTAATACTACACTGGGCTGAGCCAAGTTGTGATTGACAAAATCTCAAACCAGTGGCTAAAAGAGGCTGGTTGAAGGGGGCGAACTCAAAGCTATGTTTATTGTTAGCACTTGGTTTGTTTGACAACTGCGCTCTCAAAACCCTGACTTAGAAATGACATCGCAATTTGTATATTTATGTGGGAATCGCATCCTTAAAATTCCAAATTCTAACAAGTCAGACCAGAGAGCACAGCTGTAGAAAGATTTGCTGCAGGTTGCAAGTCTGTCAAATTCCTGTCAAAGGCAGGGCAGTTATAGGCAGAAAAAGCCTGAGATTCAAAAATTGAATTACACTTAACCTAAAAGGTTTATATTCATTTGAAGTTGGTAAAACGTTGTAAAACATTCATAAATATTGAGTTTCATTTAGGATGTATGTGAAAAAGGACAAAAAAGAACAGGTACCCAGAGTTCTGGATTCCCCATCTCTTGAGCTGGAAATAAGAACGGTGGGGTTAACTTTCACTGAGCTGCATGCTGGGAATGCGTAAGTCTGTGGGCAGTCTAAAAATGACAGCACATTTTTCTCTGCGATAGGCTGCGCATCTGTGATAGCATTTTCATTGCATTTGTCCCTTTTAAAAGGGAAAAGAAGAAACACTGTTTTGAGCACCTATTATACATTTTAGGTCTAGTCTAGAGACAGCTTTGGTATTTTTGAAAGCCTGATGAAATTTAAAATATCATAAATAGTACAAACATATATACATATATAAAAGGGGCTTTGGATCAGTTCTTTCATTGGTCTGTTCAGCTGTCATTCCGATTTTAGTTCCACCCATCTCAGGATAAAGCAGAAGGCAGTGTGACTTCAGCCATTGGCTCTCTTGAGCTGAAAGTGACTCCAATTTTCCAGATCGCACGTGTACAGCCACCTAAAGAGTGTGCTTCAGTGTTGTAGCTGCTGGAATAATAATTTAATTTGCCTATGCTTTTTATTTCCATTCTTTATCATTTTTTTGTCATTCTGTGTTTAAACTATGTTTTCAGGTTACATTAATTAAAAGTACCATTTCTATACGCTAATAAAAATCATATTTTCCTGTGATGTGCATTAAAACTAAAATCAGTTTCTATAATCTATTGTAAGTACACCTGAAAAGGGTTTCTATAACCTATTGTAAGTACACCTGACTGCTAGAAAACAACAATACCGTTCTGTTAAAAGTATGTGTGATGGTAAATTTATTTTTGAATTAAAAATTATCATTGCAGGCCTTCAGCCATATTTAGGCAGCAACATGTTTTCTATTTCTTTATTCTTTTGCCGCATTTGTTTGCACAAAATAAAAAATAAAAAATAAAACCTGATTGCCAGGGAAAACCCATTGACTATGCCAGTGCTTGTTAAATTTCTAATGGAGCATTGGAGTTTTTAATATTTTCCCTATACGTTTGATTTTAAACGATAATTAAGCAAATGCTGCTATTTCATACATTTTCTTTTTTTTTGTTTATTTGGAAAGTTTACTTTTTCCCGTTTGTTTTAAAGGGTTCTAATATCTGGGCGAGACTCTTTTTTTGTTTGTGAACTTTCTGAAGATACCATTTTGTAGGGAACTGGTGTTAAAGGTAATGTATTTCGTTCATCCATTGCAGCAACCTGGCCAGGTTACCATGCAGATGCTGTGCAAACACAGGACTGTGATGTGATGCTAGTCGGCTACATGATCCGTGCTCTATAAAGATGAAAGAACTATTGACAGAAAACCACTGTGAGAGTAGCTGTGAAGAGCATCTTACTGTTAACATGTTTGAGAACGTTACCACCACCCACATACCCCTCTTCGCAAGTCTTCCTTCATGAGAAGGAGTTCCCGACCGCAACACTTGTAAACTCACTAGTAAACCTGATTGAACCTGGGAGTGTTAAATAAGGTGTTATCCTCTCCACCGCGAGTACTAACAACTTTGAGAATATTTTGACATTTCTGTTTAGCAGGGAGGTGGACCCATACAAGGTGCGCTGCGTTTGGTCATTGATTTTCAGCTCCGTATTAAATGAAAAGTTATATTCACATACACCAGTATATTTAACCTGTCAAAGTATTTTCTTTAGCAACCATAAGCTGTTTCTCCGATTTGTACTGACTATCGTAGTGTAATTTCGGCATATATAACATTTAGCATAAGGGCCTTGAAATGCAGGCGAATGGCATTTTTTTTGCAAACAATAAAAATAAAAATTCAAAGTGCAAAAGTAACAAAAAGTAAAACTGCTGCAGTCTAAAAGTGGGGTGCATATGTTTGCAAAAAAGTAAGTACAATATTGATACAGCACAAAACATAACATGAACTTAGAGCAGAAACTAAAGCACAGAGTGGCCTGCCCATCCCTGGCACTGCAGTGGACAGTTTTCTAGGTGGGGTGCACAGGTACCGGCAGAGAAAAGGGGCCACCCACATTGAAGAGTTTCTGAAGTGAGATGACCCATTGCCCCATGCTGCGGGGTGTAGTGAGGGGCCAAAATATGTGTATGAATGTATGTATTTTTTTTTAAACGTGAGGTTGGCGAGACAACTAATGCTGTCTATAGGCTAGACCTTAAAAAATAGGTACACTCATTTTTTGTACCTTGACATTTACTGTTTAAAAGCAAAGTATCCGGGTTTGGTATTTGAAAATTAATGTTAATGTTCTCTTTAAACAGTGGCGGTTAAATCCATCGCTTCCCAGTGTTGGTCAGCAGAATGCGTTGAAAACCATGGAAAGTGAGTACCTAATGTAATGTAATGGACATGTGTGTTTCACATTGTTGCGTGGACCTACGGAACATCTTGGAAGTAATAAGAAACAAAGTTCAATACTATTCACCCCTAGCTCTTGCACTGTAGAATGCTTTTGGAAGAAGCTGTGGTATTCTCTTTCATTTTTACCAAATATCACAAAACAGTTAACTTACAAGATTCATAAGGTAACATTCTCTTCTGGGATATAGCTAGGTGACTATAAATAAGATGAAAAGTTCTAATATTCATTGGATAGGAATGACATTCATGCAAGTAATCTTTGTTAAACAGAAATATTAACCTGTGCTTTTTTCATTGTCAATGCTGCAGGTTCTGGCCACTCATTCCAACAAAATCCCCATTCATCTGACAATTTGAATGTCAATATACATATGTTCAAATGCGATGGGGTTCCTTTACGAACACATGCCTTTCACATCAACAGCATTGTCAAACACCACATAGCAGAGTGAGCTTAGCAAACCGCCATATCTGGGCCCCTATTTTCTAGGTCGAGCCTGGGCAGCGCATGCGCTGCTCTGCGAGGCATGCTGTATTGGGGTATGGAATAGAACTCTGCCCATTTCCCGCCCAGCATTTCAATTGGCTCCTGTTACTGTCCTTTCAAACTTGTTGCTTTTCAGTCGTGAATAGGCTTAGTAGTCCCTCCTTGGTACCGCCTTGTCTGCATTTGTAACCTCTCATAAGGACTGGACTTTTTACTTGTGTTGTTACGTAGTCTGCTTTATGTAGTTGGTGAGTACTATTTTCTTTAATGATCTTCCCCTATTCCCCCCACAACGTCGCAGCACGTCGCCCGCTTTTATATTGTTATTAGTAATGTATTTATTTAATTTACTGCGCAGTCCGCTTGAACTATAGCGGCCGTGCTTATTTATTTATTTAATTTACAGCGCAGTCCACTTTCACTTTAGCGGCTGCGCTGCAGAACCTTTCTTTAATTATTTAATTTCTCTTTTTGGATGAAAGCGCCCCATATCGCGCTTTCACTTTAATGTTGGCCATGCCCCTTTCCCCAGATGCTGCTCACTGTAACCTGAATACGGCGAGCAGCGTCTAAAGAAAGGGGCGCGGCCACCATTAAAGTGGTTTCGCATTTGCGAGAGTCCGAGCCATTAGCATTAGAAATGACAATGCCTTTTATATATTTGTTGCTTTTAAAAACACATAAATGCAAGGCATTGTCACCTGCAATGGCAATAGCTCAAACTCTTGCAAATGCGAGACCTATTGCTTTGAAAATGCTTGTTTTCTGTGTATCATAGCAAGTATTTAGTTTGCTAACTGCATCCCATTCTTTGCGCAGTGAATACTTTTAGTCATTTACATACCTCTTTCCAAAAGTCAGCAACTTCCATATCGTGCCTATGTACATCCCTGGGATGCTGTCACACAACGCACACAACTCTGTGCAGTGTCATATTTGCAGTGTGTAAATGGGGACACATAAACACTTTGTAATTCCTTAAACTGTAGTCCGAACATGTTTGTGGGCTCATATGAGGTAAGTGGATTTGTTCATAGCCTACATTTTATACCAATGTGCCTTGCTTCTGTGTGCACATTTCGTATGGTAGTGTGTTATATTGCCCTCCATAAATTTGTGACTTTCTCCATGCCATTAGTACACTGTAGCTGATTATCGTCTGATGTCTGGGAGCTGCGCATTACAAAGTCATTCAAATGTCTGACTTCTGCATAGTAGTGTGTGTGCATATTTGACTTTGAACCCAAGCTAGTCAATCTGGCTCTTCGTGCGAGAGCTTTTGCATTTATATTATTGTGCCTCCTCCTATCTAGAGAACTATTTTCTGAGGCTTCACCGCTCCCACATCAACCATCTCATCCAGGCTGTAGTTTCTTGGTTTGAACCTCCAGACATATTGAAACCAATTGATTTAATAATACTGTCCTATATTGGGAACCTTAAGTATTCCTTTCTCAAATGCCTCAGGAAGACTTCCTGGCCTAGCCGTTGCTGCTTTTTCTGCCCTTGTAAAAGTCTGTACCATCTTGTCCAAATCATCAAAGTGTTAACTGATGTAACTGATGTAGAATGGGAGGTATTTGTAATGACTTGCAGAACGACAGCAGTATTACCTTTTTTTATGCCTCTGAATACTTCAGAGGGAGCTTTGTTCACCAATCCAGACCTATGTGTGACTTCCCAATTGTCCTATATTAAGATTACTTAATTAGAATGTTGCTTCATTTATTGTGATAACTATACCAAGGTACATGAAACTACCGCTGCCTATTAAAGTGACGTCTCTACTTCCATAATCCTGATGTTACTGATAGTTGGTTAAAGCTGATATTTCAATCAGTTAATTTTGATCTTCATTGCAACATTGTCTATATCGAATGTCTGGGATCAACAATATTGAGAAGAATATCATCTACTTATAATGCAAATAAACTATCCTAGCCTGATAGATGCCCTCGCCCTTCTGCTCTGACCACACACTCCCAGTTTAATCTCTTGACTACCATAGGTGGGTTTTATGATTACAGCATAGGTTGCGTGGCACATAACCGTCTGAAGCATCTATGCAGGTGAAAGCTGCCATCTAAATATAGGTTTTAAAATTTGGGTCAAGTGAATTACTTTATTTACTTAATTTCACGCATCAAACATATTTGTACCCCAGGAAAATAATGGCTGTGTTTGGGGGAAGACCCGCGACTGTGCCCGAGATGTAGGTCACAGTCTATGACTTTTTTTAAATGGTCTGGGATTGCAGTGTGGTATTAGCTTACTGGAGACAAATAGTTATTCATTTGGGTAGTACCTCGGGGTAGGGAGTTGGAAGGGGCACTTGAGGTTTGCTTCTTGAGAGGTTTTAACTACCCTGTGCCTAAAAAGGCGGGCAACAGATTCTTAGACTTTACCCTGGCACTGGCTAGGAAATTGATAGCCAGGGCCTGGAAAGAGAGACAGGGCCCTACTTAGTCCTAGTGGCGAATGGAAGTGGAACAGTGGGCTAGGGCAGAGGAAGAGGCATTGTTGTGTGAGGAGGTGTGTCGGGTACACAGACGCCATCTCTCCGATATGTGGGAAAGGTGTCTGGAGCTTTGCAGAAAACCCAGATCAGTTTGACGTATTGGCTGTGTATGTGTCTGACGCCCTGAGAGAGGCGGGGGAACACGGGGGAACGCTACAAGTGAAAAGGTTCTCCTCAAGTGAGATCAATGTGTTATGGAGGGGCCCTCTTAGGCATTGGATGCCCTATGTATGAGCGACATATGGATGTTTGTCTCAGCAGAACCGTGACCTGGTTAAAGATAATATTGGTAGGTGACCTGGTGCTTGTTTGTAGGTTATATTTTGTGGTTTATATAATCAAAGAACCTCAGTCAGAGGCTATAATAGTTCTCTTCATAGAGTCTCTAGAGTCATTTCCTGGTGGGGGAATCAAATTGATGACTGGTATTCCTAACTATAACAAAACATGATTGACCAGAGTGCAGCATTCCTGGTACTAACTTCTTAAATTTGTTGAAAATCATGTTTGTGTCACATGTTAAGAAACCTAGTATTATATATGATAAAACCTTTGAACAGGACTTTGCTAGGTTAATTCAAGAGAATTAACCTAGCAAAGTCTGAAGTCTAAAGATTGTTTCAGAAACTTTCCATATTTCTTTATAAACTATGTAAAATACTGTAAAACTGAAAAGGAATTGGAGGTAATGGCAACACATGATTAAAGTAGAAGAAATCTGCCATTTTTGCCTGTCACCTTCACAGGAGAGCTGCATACCGGACTCCTCTAGTAAAAGGTCTGCTATACATCCTCAGCCGGGTGCTTCACTTCATATGTGTGAGATATGGGTGGACAGAGTGTGTAAAATGTGCATGTATAAGGTAAGGTGATTGTGTGTGTTGTGCTTTACTCTATGGAGACATGAATCAATTTGGGGCTTCTTGTATGCTTGGATTGCTATGGCTTGGGTAAGGCTGCTCGAGGCCCTTGGTTTCAACCTGCAGTCATGTTGAAGTTTCCTGAACCTCCCCATAGTTGTTGACTATAGTAGGGGAAATGCTCTTTCTTTTGTCTCCCTTGGAAATGAGTACTGTAGGATTTCAGCTCATTCCTGAGAGGATGTAATTTAAGTCAGATTACAGCAACTGGGAGTGTGGATGCCTTTTTTCTTTCCTTTGTAGGTTAGCCTCCTGCTCCTTGTCAGGGCACTTACAGCTCAACTCCTCTTCCTGTACCATATGGGTTACTAAGGATATGTATATAGCAATAGGAGCTTCTACACAAAATGCAGGCATAGTTTGGATCAGTATGGGCAGAGCTTCAGTGGAAACCACCACTGACATTCACTGATCATGTAGGGGTATCAAGACCTGATTTTAGTAGTCTCCCACAATTTACACAAAAAATAAATTGGTTGAGCCAAGAATAAATAATTGCTCAGCGATTGGTGCCAAAGATTCTTGTTGGGAAGGACTGGGATCTTTGATTGTCAATTGCATTTTTAGGGTGGGGGTGTGTCAAAAACCTGCAGGAGATCTGAAGAGTGCCTGGTAAAGGAGGAACTGCCTGCTGGATATATGGGATTGCTGGACTGCATCATCCAAGGGAGCACCTGGCTTGTGAACTAGTAGCTATGTAAGGGTCTTGGGTCCTAACACTGATGGATTTGAAGCATCTGCCTTGAAGGAAAAGGCCAACTCTCAGCGATAGGGATGCTGAAAGTGTGCCTATGTATGTGCATGCATCCCTTGACATGAATGAGACCCTATGACCTGGACAGGTCAGTTAAAGACTTACTGCTCAAAGCAGGGGTTGGTGGAACTGCAGCAATGTTGCAGTCGGGGGGGACCGGTGAGTGGCGAGACATGGCAGACCCGGAAGGCCCCGTCACCCGCAGCGTCTTGGAATCGCTATTTGCGGATCTCACTCGGGAGTTCCACAACATGAGGAAGGACCTAACGGCGGAAATACGAGATCTACGCAAAGACATTGACTCAGTGGGTGAAAGAGTCGATGATCTAGAGAACCAGACCATAGTTTGAGACGAGGAGGTGTCTCAACTCCAGCAAGAGGTGATGCGAACAGCAGCTGGACCTGCAGTCACATACGGAGGACTTGGAGAATCGTTCCCGCAGGAACAACATCCGGATCAGGGCGGTCCCTCAGGGAGCCGAGGCACAGGACATTGAAATTTTTGTCATGGATTTATTCCGCCACGTCTTGGGAGATCCCCCGGACCGGGAAATCCGGCTTGACCGCACGCACCGGGTGGGACTCAGGAGGTCGCCGACGGCTCCGCCGCCCGATATCCTGACCTGCGTCCATGATTTTAAACTTAAGGAGCGCATCTTGCGCGAGGCACGGTCCAAGCACCCTCTCGAATTCCGATCCTGTAGACCTCTCCTATATCAAGACCTAGCTGCCTCCACTCTTCAGAAACGGCGTGATTTCCGGCCAGTCACCGCATTCCTCCGCTCTAAAGAAGTTGCATATTCCTGGGGGCACCCTTTCCAACTCATTTTTAAATGGGAAGGCAGGCTCCGCCAGATACGTTCTTTGGAAGAGGCGTCTTCCCTTCTGCACATCCCGGGGGCAGACCATGAGGACACGGCGAAGCAGGTCAGCCCGCACCGGAGTGAAGAGGCAGGCCGCTGGCAGAGAGTGGGGAGATCGCCGTCGGTCTCCCGTCCAAATCTGGAGGTCATAGCCAAGGAACGCTCGGAAGTCCTTTGGACCCTTTCGGAGGACTCCGCTTCTGCAGATTGACCTGGGCTCCCTACGGAAATGTTTTCTATCCTCGATACTTCTCCATCTGCCGGTGGGATTGATTTCACTGTGGCAGTCGGGATTGGGGCGGGGGGGCGGGGGGGCTCCTGCTATCCATCCCACGCCTCACCACAGGCTGAACGCCTGGGACAATTGTGAACTTCTTAAGGATTGTTTTTTTTGCTATGTTAGTTAAAGGGGTTTCTTTTCTGTCTTCTCTTCCGTTTCATGGGGTTGTCTCCTCCTCCTTCATTCTCATGACAGGCCCTCTAGGTAGGCTCTTGCATGCCCATCCACTCGCTGGTCAGCTGTTGTTATCCATAGTGCACCTGTTCTCCCGCCAGTATGGCTCCTGACATTACCGTTGTTTCCTTAAATGTGAAGGGCCTCAACAGCCCCACTAAACGACGAGCTCTTCTCTCATACCTTGAGCAGTCAGACGCCCACATCTGCTTACTTCAAGAGACGCATCTTCTCGCAGCCGATACTCACCGCTTACGCTCACAGGCTTTCCCTATTCAGATGTTCTCGTCGGCCACGTCCAAGACTGCGGGGGTGGCCATTCTGGTGTCCTCTCGATTTCCGGGGCAGGTTGGGGATAAGCAGGCCGAAATTAAGGGGAGATTGTTGGCCCACTCCTTTACCTTAGACATACACACGATTGTATTAGCATCGGTATATGTCCCCAATAATGGTCAGGAGGGATTTATTAAAACGGCCATTCAGGAGATCACGGGTCTGCCAGAGCGGACAGCCTTGCTAGGAGGGGACTTCAATATGGTTCTAGATGGGGATATGGATCGTTCTGGACAGCGATGGGGTCAGACGGGGACCTTGTCTAAAGCAGGGAGGCGGTTCCTGACCGAAGCCGGGCTCACTGATATATGGAGACTCCGACACCCCAACACGAAGGCCTACACGTTCTACTCACACCCTCACAAAACTTACAATCGGATTGATTACATCTTCACCTCAGACTTCTTAACACAACATACGCGTGAAGTGGAGATTCTCCCTTGCCCACTTTCCGACCACTCTGCGTTGCGGCTCTCCTTGACTCTCCCTCACGCCCCACCCGTCGCTTCTGGCGATTGCGGGAGACCATGCTCCAGCGGCCCTCAGTAGTGCAACAGGTTGAGGGAAGCATAACAGACTATTTAGCTTTAAATGACACTCCGGACATATCTACGACGACCCTCTGGGAGGCAATGAAGGCAGTTGTTCGAGGGGTCTTCATCAGTATTGCGTCGGCAGATAATAGAGATAGGAGGGAGAAGCGGGAGCGTTTGATGGGTGATATCACTGAGCTGGAGCGTATCCACCGGCGTACCGGAGCCCCGAGGGTCTGGAGACAGCTGAAGACAGCGCGGGCACAGCTAGCTGGTTTAGATCTTGACCGAGCGGAGTATGCAGCACTTCGCCTCAAACATGCTTTCTACAGAGGAGGTGACCGTAGCGGGCGCCTACTGGCAAACCGCCTCCGAGCACAACGTCAAGCACATAAAGTAACACTGATACAGGATCCTGGAGAGGGGGGAGGAAAATACAGCGATGACAGTATGATCGTGGAAGCATTTAGGCGCTTCTACGAGACATTGTACTCGGCCCAAGTCCTGCCGGACACTGAACCTACTCGATACTTACAGGGGGTGGGCACCTCCAAACTGTTGCCGTCCCATGCCGCGGACCTCGAAGCCCCCATTCGGCCGGAGGAGGTTATTTCAGCGATAGCTCGGCTCAAACACTACAAATCACCTGGCCCTGACGGATTCACCTCTGGTTTTTATAAAAAAAATTGTAGTGTCCTGGCCACGCTCCTAACGCGGGTTTTCAACTCCGCAGGGTCGCCAACAGCCTCCTCCTTCCCCTCCGCTATGCTAGAGGCCTTAATCACTGTGATTCCCAAACCAGGGAAGGACCCCAGTCTCTGCAGTTCTTATCGCCCCATATCCCTGCTTAATGTCGACCTAAAGATCTTTACGGGCATCCTAGCAGCCCGACTTTCTAGACACCTACCCGGACTTATAGACCCGGATCAATCGGGCTTTGTCTCGGGGCGTCAGTGCTCAGACAACACTAAGCGGCTGTTTCACTTGATGGACCGCTCTGAGCGTTTTCCGGCAGAACGCGTGATCCTCTCGGTCGATGCTGAGAAAGCATTCGACAGGGTCCACTGGCCATATCTCCGGGCGACGTTGAAACATTTTGGGCTACCTGAGCGCTTCATAGAGTGGATTTTCTTGAGCTACGCGAACCCTACCGCCACGGTTCGGGTGAATGGAGTGGCGTCGGCGGCCTTTTCAATACAGAGGGGGACCAGGCAAGGTTGCCCGCTGTCGCCACTCCTTTTTGCCCTCTACATGGAGCCGCTGGCTCAGAGGATTCGGGATGACCCATCTATCCGAGGGATTTTCTTCGGAGGGTCAGAGCACAAACTCTGTCTCTATGCTGATGATGTGGTGGCGACCCTGGAACATCCTCGAGATTCTTTACCGGCTTTTCTGGACGAACTAGCGCGATTCGCCCTGGCTTCGGGCTTCCAGATAAATGTAAACAAGTCACAAGCCCTTAATCTGTCCTTAGCGCCTGAGACGCTGGAATTCCTTCGGCGAAATTTCCAGATCTGTTGGGTCTCGGATGCTATCTCATATCTCGGCCTCCGAGTGGCCCCTAATATTTCTCTAACCAGACAGTTGAATTACTCTAGGCTCGTAAAACTGGTGCGGGACTCCCTTCGCAGGTGGAGGCCTCACAGCCTGTCGTGGCTGGGACGAATAGCAGCGGTAAAGATGGTGTTACTACCTCAACTTCTTTACACCTTTCATACTCTTCCGATGCTACCTCCCACCGGGGTCATTCGGACCATGCAGAGAGACATTGAACGCTTTATTTGGCGTGATCAAAGAGCTTGGATGCGCCGTGAGCTTGCGTACAGGGACCCGACGGAGAGGTGTGGTGCAGCGGCCAGGGCAGCTGACTTCGGAGCACAGGGTTCACGGTTCGATCCCCGTCTCCGGCGGCAGCTCAGCTCAGCACCATGTGACTCTGGGCAATAGCTCACTTAATTTCCACGACGGCCCCCAGCGCCTTGAGACCCGTAAGGGTGAGTAGCTGCGCTATATAAAAACGGACTTACTTACTTACTAGGGGTTCCAGATCTACTGGCGTACTGGCGGGCGGCTCAGCTGAGGGCTCTAGTAGAGTGGTCCCGCCCTGAATCAGAGAAACATTGGCTGTTCATGGACAGGGCTCTCGCAGGACGATCGCTATGGGGGGTTCCCTTTCTCCCTCGACAGGGGCGACACCGCAACTTATACTTACCAGAGGTGACCCGGCCCATTATGGCAGCCTGGGATAGGACGGCGACCGCTAGAGGACTCACGACCTTCCCATCCCCCATTACGCCTATCGTAAAGAACCCAGACTTCACGCCCGGCCTTGACTATGGAGTATTCCATCACTGGACAACAGACTCTACCCGTTCTATTGGACATTTCTTTAATCTTTCCGGCCTGCGACCGTTTGTCGCGTTCCGTATGGAGCTCGGACTCCCCGAGACGGAGAGATACAGATATCTCCAGATACGACATTGGGTGTTACAAGAGGGGGTGTTGGAGGGAGCAGAGCGATTGATGACACCATTCGAGAAGTGGTTAATCACCAGACATAGCGATGCACGATTAACGTCGGATTTATATAAATTCTTACGGATTCCTATAGCCGCGGGAAAATCCCCAGGGCAACTGCGTTGGGAGGGAGAACTTGGAAGGGAACTCTCACTGAAAGAATGGAGCGATATTTACCATCGAGCCCGTCGTACAGCCCGTAATGTACTTCTATCGAAACGGCTACTAAACTGGCCACTTACTGGTACTTAACGCCAGTACGGCTGCATAGAGGCAATCCCTCGCGTAGCCCGTTGTGTTGGAGGGGGTGCGGCGTGTTGGGTACTCTTACCCACCTACTTTGGGAATGCCCGTCTCTAGGGACATATTGGACACAAATATTAGATGAAATTGATTTACACTTTGCCACACAGATTCCGAGATTCCCTGCATATATCCTCCTAGGCCTTCCCAATGACATCACCTTTCCACTTCATTCTAGGAGAGGCAAACAAATGGCCCTGACCCTGGGGGCAGCGGTCCAGAACGTTCTCACACACTGGGGTACCAAGACAATACCCACCCGGTTGGGCTGGTTGCATAGGCTGTGGTCCATCCTGGGGATGGAAAAGATCTCTCTCTCTTTGACCAACCCAGGGGCTTCCTTCCACGAACTTTGGGCCCCCTTCCTATCGCTTTTAACATCGGAATTCACAGAACTTACCTGCCCCAAATACCTTAGATTATTACGATTAACAGACCCCCCACCGGCAACCAAACCTGCTGCACCGGCCACTTAGTTGTTTCAGAGATTCACATATCGGGTCGCAACCGTTTCACGGTCAAAGATTCATTTTATACAACGGAGGAGGAGGGGGGTGGGGGGAGGGGGGGTTTTATCTTTGGGTATTGTTGTGTTTGCCTGAGACATATGATTTTGATAGTGAAGTGCCGGGTTGCAACCCGATGATTGTAGAGCAAGTTGGCTCATTGACCTTTTTTCGGATAAAGACAATAAAAGAAATTTAAACCTAAAGAACACTAAACAGGGGTATGATCCAGTACGGCCTAAAGAGCGGGGAGGGATCAATTATGGAATACAAGAAATATCAAAAAGCCCCACGCGGCCATTAATTAATCATTACTTCAGAAAACACTACGTCCACATTAATCTCGTGTGTTTTGAGTATTTATCTAATTTTACATGTATTCTTTTTTGATATTTGTAATTTTGGAAACAATCATATCCATCTGGTACAATCGTAACAATCGAGACAACTGCACCAACAATAGACAAAACAAATCACAACACAATATAATACAAAACATGAAAGTGATTCAAAAAATACATTACCTACTGAACAAACCAGAGTTATAGCCAATGAATCCACAATAACTCACTTCAATAAATTTCCTACCCCTTATGTATAACATGGGGTTGTATGACCCTCATTGTGTTCCCACACTCAGTAGTGTCCAGATAATATTAATACTTCCTTTTCAGGGAAGATTGATAATTATTGAAATCCAAATCACAATTTTAACCCTTGAAGGGGTACTTCCAATAGATCCCCATGAACAAGTGCCAACGCGTTTTGACCTCATAAAGTATAGGGTATATACAAATCTTTTGAGAGGTCATCATCAGAGCAAAGAAACCAACTCGTTCAGTCGAAACTGAACGGTGAAGGCGCACGCTTCATGTGTGCGGCCACTTCACGGACATCTCAATATCAGCAGAAGCCTGAGAGGGTCGACTTTTTTGGAAAAACGCCAATCTTTTCAAACGCAGTCGGGACCTGCTTCCGTCAATGGTCCCCGTCCACGTTGGAGTCAATTCAGTTTTCTTGTAGCACTGCCATTTGGTAGATGGTGGGGGTGAAGAGTGAAACTGTGGAACTGCAGTTTCTGTTGTTCAGGATTGTTAGAAATTGCAGTTCTGGTTGGCTAGGGTATGCACTTAAGCCAGGCAGAACCTACCACTCTAGTCAAGGTAAGTAAGTTACACACCTAAGGTAACTCCTGCTCACCCCCTTAGTAGCTTGGCACAGAGCAGTCAGGCATATCCCAGAGGCAATGTGTAAAGTACACGCACACTCACACAGACTCTCACAAAACACTACAAAAGGACTCCACACCAGTTTAGAAACATAGCCAATATTTATCTGAATAAAACAAGAACTAAACGACAAAAATCCAACATACACAAAGCAAGATATTACTGTTTAAGGATTAAATCAATTATAGCTCTTAGAAATCAAAAATAGCTCCAACTGGGGCTATTTGGTCGTGGTTGACATCGACAACTCCACAAAGTCAGTCCGACCTCGGTGGAGCGTGGACCAGTTACGGAGTTGGGCAGACCCCAGTACAGTACCTTGGAGGAGTTGTGAAAAAACAAAAGACGATGCAAAACATACGGGAGGTGAGGTGACGCGGAAGCCAGTGTGGCCTTCGGTTCCTTACTGTTGCAGGGGAGGTGAGGAGTCTGTTCTCTTACTGCCGGGCAGGGGGGGTAATGCGTTGGTTCCTTACTGCTGCAGGGAAGGTGATGCTGCGGTGGCAGGTGCAGCACCTCGGTTCCATACTGTGGAGCAGTGGCATTGAGGTTTCGAAGGTCAAGCCGCTAGGCTTCGTTCCGCGATGTCGATGTCAAACCAGGCCACAGGCATCAGAGTGCTGCGCCACAGACTTCAGTGGTGTGGTGCTCGGGACTCGTGCAGTGGCAGAGCTTGAGAGCTGCTGCCGCGTCAACGGGGCCTGCGATGCAAGTCGCGGTCATTGTGTTGAGAGGGACCACGGCTCTGGTGCAGGCAGCGGCACGGCATCAGAGTTGCAGACAGGCGCCGGTTCTGAAGTCGATCGGCGTCGATGCCTTGGCTTCTTCTTGTTGCACCAGATATCACTTCCAAGGGCCCAGGAACTGGATTTGGCAACACCTGGCAAGTCAGGACTCTCAGCAGAAGAGCCCAGGTACTGGTAGGTGAAGTATTTGATAGCCCTGAGACTTCTTAACAGGAGGCAAGCTCAACTGAAGCCCTTGGAGAACCTTGGAGGCAGGATGTACAAAGCAAACTCCAGTCCTTTTACTCCCAGGACAGAAGCAGCAGGCCAACACATCAAAGCAAACAGCAAAGTGGCAGTCCCTCCTGACAGCTATACTGCTCTTCTTCTTGGCAGAATGTCCTCAACCCAGAAGTGTTCTGAGTACATGGTGTGAGAGGTCCCATATTTGTACCCATTGAAGCCTTTGAAGTAGGCAAACTTCAAAGGAAAGTCTTTGTAGTGCACAAGACACTGCCTTTCTCTGCCCTGGCTCCAGACACACTACAGTGGGTGAAGACCTCTTTGTGTGAGGAAAGGCACAGCCCTATTCAGGTGTCATTGTCAACCCCTCCCACCACTCTAGCTCAGGAAAGCCCATCAGCCTAGTGATGGGCCATCAAGATATGCAGGGCACACCTCAGCTCCCTTTGTGCGATTGTCTAGAGTGAAGGCACAAACAGCCCAGCTGACATCCTGACACAGGCGTGTATTCAGAGACAGGAAGAGGCACAGAATAACTAAAGTAAGAAAATGCCAGCTTTCTAAAAGTGGCATTTTCAAACCTGCAATTTAAAAAACAACTTCACTAAAAGATGTGTTTTTAAAATGCGAGTCCAGAGACACCAAACTCCAATTTTCTATCAGCTCCTAATTGGCAAATACACATGTAAGATGTTACAAGGCAGCTCCAGTGTTAACCTATGGGAGAGATAGGCCTTGCTGTAGTGAAAAACGAAATTAGCAGTATTTCACTACTAGGACATGTAAAACACAACAGTACACGTCCTAGGGGGGCGTGGCCGGCCGGCAACCAAGATGGCCGCACCTGAGTAGAGCTCCGAGACTCACCGAATAAACCCCCAAAATCCGTCACAATTATCCGCCTCTAGCTCGGAATTGACACTACCCTAGTGGTCCCCAACTCTCCAGGCAGACTCGATCCCGAAATCGCGGTCCCCTGAAGCCCCTGGATCGCAGAATAGATTATCGGCAGCGGCCCGTGAAGACTGCCGCGTGGTGCCTCGGAGACATCGAGGGCTGGAGCGGCGGCGCCCCGCTCGTGACGTGTTGAAGCAGTGTCTGGCAGAGTCATGCAGCGGTGTGTCTGACCGCCCTGCCCACCCCCCCTGGTCAGGCCGCATAACGGAGTGCGCTCGGCGGAGACGCGGCTGAGTGCTGTATGGTGGCTGCCTGCGACTGCAAGAGGCGAGCGCCATCGCAGGTGAGGAGTCGGGGGCCGGCAGCGGGAGTATGGTGCTCCGGACTGGACCGGACGGCTTGAGACGCGAGGGGAGGGTGCCGTAGGACTTCCTCCCAGGCGCCCCCCCCCCCCTGTGATTTATAACACAGTGCCGGCTCCCGACAGAGGCCGGGCTGGGGGACGAGGCGAGGGGTAAGGTACCATCGCAGGCTCCATGCGGAGACGAGAGATCCCTTTCTAGCGAGCTGCCAGGTCCCCACGGGCGCAATTAAACAGGCAGCACAGCAAAGTGAAGGGTGGGGAGGTAACGAGAACGTTTTGCACTCTGCTGAGACTTTAGCCCAGGGTCCCTTCGAAGCGCCGCCATTTTGGGTGTGCTGGGGAAGTATTGTGCAGGGCCAGCACCAGTACAACCATGAGGCTGTTGCAGCGGTGAGCCTTTCCCCCACGCAGCTGTAAGAACTGAGTCATACTCAGGGGACACAATCGTATTGAGCTCTTCTTTGCCAGACGATCAGCACAGCCAACAGTGGGGCCTCTGATCAGTGATTGCGAACATGGCGACATTAAAAGGGCCCAAGCAAATGCACCAGACTAAATTGTACAAATATGCACATTCCAGGGCCGGACACGTGGAGGAGAAAAATGAAGCGCAGGGTGGGAGGCAACAGTCGGATGAGGGTGCCCCTACCCTTTAGGACATCATGGAGGCCATACAAGGAGTCCACAACCCTTGAACAAAAAATTGATTCGGTCACAATGGAGGTGACGCTGATGCATGCAGACCTACGCACCTTGGGGGAGAGGGTGAAAGCCACGGAGGATTCGGTCGCTGTTCTCCAATCCTCTACCAAAACGTTAGATCTCACGGTGAAGAAACTCCAATTGACAACCGCTGACCTGGAAGTCAAGCTTGAAGATTACGAAGGGCGCGCACACAGGAATAATGTGCTAATTTTGGGCGTACCAGAGCGGGCGGAGGGACAGGCCATGGATTTATTTGTTGAGTACTTGATACAGACCAACTGCAGCCCCGCTCTCTCTCCCAATATTTTTCCGTGGACCGTGCCCACAGGGTGCCAGGAGGGCCTCCGAAACCAGGGGCACCTCCGCGCCCTGGCCAGGATATTTAACTACAGCGACAGGGACATAATCTTACAAACAGCACGTGCGGCCCCTCTGCTGAAGCTTGAGAACCCCACAATTACCTTCTTTCCGGACTTCACGGGTAAGGTCCAGAAAATGTGACGATCCTTCTTGGAGGTGAAACGAGCGCTTCGTGAGAAAAACATAAAATATGCAATGCTCTTCCCGGAGAAGTTGCAGGTAATGGCGGATGGGAAATCCTGGTTCTTCCTATCCCCGGAGGAGACCTGGGAGTGGCTGGAGGGGTGGAAAACCCCTGGAGCCCCAAGATCTAACTCTCAACGGCTCACGCAGGGGCAAGACATTCGGCAGGACACCCGTGGATTCAAGGATGGCCTTAGAAAGGACTTGGGCCAAAATGGCACAGCTAAACAAAGGCGAGGGTCTCTAGACAATCACTGAACTGAGACTGGTCTACCGGGGCGAGCAAGAAGTCTGTTTTGGTGCCAGAGGACGAGATCGAAGACTGTAAGTATTTCGAATGTTGATGGGGAGGCGAAATATGGCAATGTTGGTCTATCCAGCTCCTTGCTTTTCACAGGGAGTTGAATGCATGAGTAAATTACATATATTGTGTTTGGTACGACTTGCTTCGATACAAATTTAACATGTGGGCTTAAAGAACTTTGAGTTTGGGGGATCTAGGTTAATTGGCTGGGTCCAGACTAGGCCGCGTTCCCCTACGCAGTGTTTGATGGGTATTGGTATACAGGCGCTCTGCATAGTTGGGGGTGGGCAGTTCTGAGTCCACGTTGCAGGGAGGCAGGGAGGGGGTGGTTTTGGGAAGTTATGAGGGGGATTGTTACGGCAATGTTCATTGTTTAATGTGGTATATAACGAAACATGTTGACGGTGCATGGAAAGTACACGACCTAGCAGTAGACCAACCAAAATTGCGACAGTCTGGACAGTTGACCGCTACACCGCAAATCACGCACTGGGGGGTGATGCTTGGGATCTGGGTGCATACTGTCATCGGAAACCTTAGGCGCCATCTACACCAACCAAATGACTGATGATCCTAGTGTGGCTCCACGACTGGGCCACATCAAAATACTTTCATGGAACGTTAACGGGTTGGGAGACAGGATAAAAAGGGGAATTGTCTTGCAGTACTTGAAGAGGCAGGCCCCGACGTGGTATTATTGCAGGAAACCCACATACAAGGTACCTCCTATTGTGCATTGAATCGATGGGGGTATAAACATGTGGCCCACGCTGGGTACACCAAAGGATCGAGGGGGTGGGCATTCTCCTCCGTAATTCGTTCCCCTTCCAGGTCCAATCAGTAGCGAACGACACGATGGGTAGGTTTGTGACCCTATCCGGCAATTGGGAAGGCAGATTACTCCACTTCACGTCCCTCTGCATCCCACCGCGGCTACACTCCTCAGCCTTGGCTGATCTGGGATCCCACATACTTACATTGCCTGAGGGTGAATCATTGATTGGGATAGACTGTAATGTGGCCCTCAATGGTGATCTAGATAGGAAGCCACCGAAACAGGGTGAACCATCCGGAAAGGCGCTTGAGGACTTTTTAAGGGCAATTGGTTTGATAGATGTCTGGAGAGCTTACAATCGTCATCCCTCCAGTATACCTTCCACTCAGGGGCTCATGGGAGTCTGTCCAGAATATATTACATCTTTGGTAGGGCCGACCAACTCTCTATGTTCGGGGCGGTGGCACACCTTCCTAGGGGTATTTCTGACCATTCCCCAGCCATAGTTAATTATGGAGGTAACCTCTCTGTTAAGAGATATGAGATGACACTTAACCCTTGGTATCTGCAAGTGCCGACCATACGGGAAGGGCTTACTGAGGCGACTATCAATTACTTTAAAGAGAATGAAGGGTCGGTGGACTCGGCCTCCACGTTATGGGAAGCATACAAAACGGTGATCAGAGGACATGGAGTTTCAGCGATTGCTGGGCACAAGAAAGAAAAGCGTAAATAGTTACACGCAATAGAAGAGATTACCCACCTAGAACATGAACTAATACACTCAGCCGCCCCAGATACTAAACATAGGCTAATGCTTAAGCAGAAAGAATACAGAGATGTAGCGGAAGAGGCGGCCAAAGCCCAATACCGAGCCACTCAGCATCGCGTATATGAGATAGGGGATAAGGCGGGTAAATTGCTAGCGTGGCTGGACAAACGAGAGCAGTCAACTAGATGGGTGTTCGAGATTGAGTCGGAAGGTGGGACCCGGCTTAGAGATAGGAATAGTGTAGCGGCAGCCTTTGCAGATCATTTTACTCGAATCTATGCGCCGGTAGGGGCCTCCTCTTACACAGAAGCGCAAGAGTTGCTGGCCACTCTCAAACTTCCTACTCTTGACGACACAGAGGTGGAAGAGTTAGACCTAGACCTTACCAAGGAGGAAGTGGTCAAGGCAATTGGGGTGTTACAATCCGGAAAAGCGATGGGCCCAAGTGGTCTACCCATCGAATTATACAAAGCAAACGCATCCACAAATGCCCCATACTTGATAGATATGTATGAGGAAAGCGTCACTAACGGAATTCTCCCCGAAACCCAGAGGCTTGCCAATGTGGTAGTGATCCACAAACCGGGGAAACCTCCTGAGTGCTATGGCTCATACCGGCCTATCTCCCTGTTAAACCCAGAGGTGAAAATCCTGGCCAAATCCTAGCCACGCGCCTGTCACCCCTGCTCCATACATTGATCCACCCCGATCAATCCGGCTTCATGCCAGGCAGGAATACTGCACTTAACCTTCGGCGTCTCAATGGAGTCTTGGGCAGGGCTGGGACCATTAGAGAGGAGGCAGTAATAATGTCCCTTGATGCCAAAATGGCATTCGATATGATTGAATGGTCCTACATGTTCGCAGTGCTTGAATGCTATGGTTTCGGAGAAAAATTCATGTCATGGGTACGGCTCCTCTACTCGGAGCCCCTAGCAAGAGTGACAGTCAATGGAGGCCGGTCGAAAAAGTTTACCCAGCAAAAAGGGACAAGACAGGGGTGTCCACTCTCCCCGCTGATATTTGCTCTGGTCCTCGAGCCTTTGGCGATCTGGATCAGGGTGGACCCCCTAATCAGGGGGCTAAACTGGATGGAAGAGTGGGAAGATAGAATCTCCATCAATGCCGATGACATTTTACTTTACTTGGCCAAACCGTATTCTTCCATACACAGAATCTTACACATATTCACCCTCTTTCAAAAATACTCCGGGTATGCCATCAACTGGGATAAATCACTTATCTATATACTGTACGGGGAGGATGTCAGCCTGCCCACACATTGTGGAGCCAAGGTAGTCACCGAAAGTTTTCGATATTTGGGGATCTATGTCACCACGGATCCCCGGGTATTCTATGATAACAATTTGGCCCCCCCACTCCGTCGATTACACAACGACGTGCAGCATTGGAAGACTTCGCCCCTCATGCTGCTGGGCAGGGCGTCTCTGTACAAGATGATGGCCCTGCCCGCTTTGTTTACATCTTGCAAAATGCACCATACCTGGTCCCAGCCAAGTACTTCCAGGATATAGAGTCGGAAGTTCGGACCCTTCTCTGGAATAATGGCACCCCCCGCATTTCATTGACCAAACTCACGAAAAGCTGGTATGATGGAGGGATCGCCCTTCCAGCAATTAGAAGTTATTATTGGGCCTCTCAATTGGTAGTCACCAATCACTGGGTACACTGGCCAGGCACAGACCCGGCCTACAGGATGGATAGGTATAATATGGCACCAGGGACTTATCAAAGGGCACTGTATGGGGGAAGGAAGAATGGGCCGGCGTATGCTCCAACCGCAACCTCGTTTCACTGTGGCACATGGCGTCGGCCGCCATGGGATGGAAAAACACGATCACACAGGCAACTCCCCTTTTGTAGCCGGACCGCTTGGGGCTATTGGCAAAATGTTCCAGATTTGATAAATGGGAACTGATTGGTCTCTCGACGGTAGGGGATGTGTGGGCAGGGGGGGAAGGTGGTCCCCTTCAGTGACCTCCAGCCGGAGTATGAGTTGAGTGCGCGAGAAACTTTTTAGATATCTTCAAGTCCGAAATGCATTACATAAGGCGATCCCTAGAGGTACTGATCTTCCGGTCTCTTCACCCCTAGAGGACAGACTCCTTGATGACTATCTGAAGGAAAAAGCAATTTCTCTGACCTACAGGAAGATACTAAACAATACACCTGACGGGCTGGGGAAAACTCGAGCTAAATGGGCAGAGGATGTGGGTGACCTAAGTGACGTGAAGTGGCAGGAAGCGCTAGCATCCCCCAGGGAGGAGGCAATTCGGTCTCGGTTTAAATTGATTCAACTGAAACTTTTACACAGAACGTATTATACTAGTGTAACGTTGGCCAAAATGGGTACCCTAAGTTCCGCACTATGCCCTATGGGATGTGGCCAGGTGGGGACGTATTTGCATCAGTGGTGGGATTGCCCGATCTTGCAGACGTACTGGGGGAAAATAACATCGAAGATGTGGGCAGTCTGCGGGAAATCAATGGAGGTCTTGCCCCGATGGTGCCTCCTCAACATATGGGATGCGACTGACCTGACAGCAAGGGAGAGGACTTGGGTTTCCCTGGGATGTGTGGTGGCGAAACGCAATATAGCAAGAACCTGGAGGGGGGTAACTGGGCTCAAGTTGCGTGACTGGGCGACAGATATGGATTGGTGCCTGCAGGCGGAGAGGGTGATATACGAAGGGAGAGGTTGCCCACAAAAGTGGACCAAGGTCTGGGGAGGGCATGGAACAAAAGCAGGGGGATGCTCTGTACGCCATTTAATGATTCTTCCCCACAGGACAGAACATGTTTTGGATTTTGGTGTTCATAAAGCGGTGATGACTGTGAGTAATGCAATAATGATGTTGATCTGTTGTAACAACGTGCTACTAACTGTGCGAATGCACTGTGCTACCTTATCGTCAAATGTCTTTGTATTATTTCTTAATTTAAAAAAAAAGAAATATTTAAAAAAACAGTACACGTCCTACCTTTTAAATACACTGCACACTGCCCATGAGGCTACCTTGGGCCTACCTTAGGGGTGCCATACATGTAATAAAAGGGAAGGTTTGGAGCTGGAAAGTGGATGCACTTGCCAGCTCGCAATGGCAGTTTAAAACTGCACACCCAGACACTGCAGTGGCAGGCCTGAAACATGTTTGCAGAGCTACTCATGTGGGTGGCACAATCAGTGCTGGAGGCCCACTGGTAGAATTTGATTTACAGGCCATTGGCACACATGATGCACTGTACTAGGGACTTACTAGTAAATCAAATATGCCAATCATGGAGAAGCCAATTACCATTACAATTTAGGGGGCGAGCACATGCACATTAGCACTGGTTAGCAATGGTAAAGTGCCCAGAGTCCTAAAGCCAACAAAAAAAGGTCTGAAAATAGGAGCAAGAAGGTAAAAGGTTTGGGGATAACCTTGCAAAAAGGGCCAAGTCCAACAAGGATGAGAAGGGTTCTTTAGTTGAGGCCAGCCTTTTGTCTCTTTGCAGATCACAATCAGTGTGACTGTTTTAAAAAAAAAAAAAAACTTTTTTATAGAGTTTTCTATAGCGCAAACTTGACCCGAATCGGGTATCAGAGCGCTTTACATAGCACCAGTTGCATTACATGAGGACACATTCATTTTTTGTTAGGCACGGGGAGATTAAGTGATTTGCCCAGAATCACAGGATGTTCAGCGTCATTGCCGAGACTCGAACCCAGTTCCCCAGATTCGAGGTTGACCGCCCTAGCTGTTAGGCCAACTCCTCTCCCCTGTTGATGAGCTAGGTTCAGAAAGCTCACACCACTTTGTGCCTCTGTTGTGGGTACTCCAGGCTGTAGACTACCCTGCTGTGAGGAGCATCGGTGTTTGCAAAGGGTATGTCTGGAGAACATCACAAAATAAAATGAAGTGATGGATGGAGTGTTGAAACTTTTCAAACACTCATCCCCAGTCATGGATCTGGGTTTAATCCATCGTTATTTTGCTTGCCACGACAAGCATATGGCTGGGTCCAGACTGGGCCGTCATAGTGAGCAAAAGAACAATGGATTAAACTCAGATCTCTTGACTGGGGATGAGTGGTTGAAAAGTTTCAGCACTCCGTCCATCATTTTGTTGTGTTTGCTATGTCTGAAGAACAGCCAGGGATTGCAGATTAAAAGAGAACCAACCTAAACTGGTTCTGAAAGTGCAGTCAGAAAATCCACATCCCCTATTTGCTTAATCAATATAGAAGTGGGAGCCACTGACCCGCTTGTTTCAGTTTCATGTTGTCTTTAACCAAAGAAGGTAGTGCTCCATAGAGTACTCAGAGAACTACTGCACAACCAGAGCTGGTGTCTGCCTGACAGTTTGCTTTTCAGAAATGAGGGGACGTCACCTGGAGCCTGCACTTGCTGGAAGAATCCTAGTCTCTGGTATGTAGTGCCTTGAAACTAACATGCTGCTAACTAAGGGAAGCAGCCTATCAACTCTGCAGTAGTGTAATTGACCTACAGTACCAGAACAGCTTGACCTCCATGCTGGATGGATCTGCCGGCCGAAGGAAGATTGGGGAGAGCAATCTGTGCGCCCTAAAACGTGTGGGAAGCACCCTCTATGTGAAAGTGGTTCCAAGAGGTACCACTTCTGTCTGAGATTAAGTTAAGCATTCCACCAATCTCTTTTTGTGTTCTTCAGTGTGACTCTCTATGTGCGACGGGTATGCCCAGATGTGGGTCACATGCTTACTGTGCCATAGGACTCAAGCTACACCTGACCGAGGAGGCCCAGATAGGCAGAAACTGGTCATGGGTTGCTTGTGCTCCCATTCAGAGGGAGCATGGCCTGACAGTTCAGGCTTGACTGTTCCGATTGGAGCTGAATCAAGACTGGTTTGCATATGGCTAGATCCTGCCTGCGGTGGCATGGTGCGCAAAAGAATGATGGACTGGATTGCAGTCCGGAGTGATTACTAGTGACTCAGATTCCACTCCTCACTTTTTTTTAAACTTTTCTGCTTGAGAATAGAGTGCTAGAGACGAGCTCTGTTGTAATCTGCAACTAATCCATGATGTATGCCCAAAGGATTCTCAGATCCCTAGGAGAGACTTATTTAGACCTGCCCAAAGGGGCAGACTCCAGGAAGAGCGGCAACGAGGCAGAATACAAGGCAAATAACCCAAGTGCCTATACAAGAACTATTACTGTTTTATATGCTGTGAAGTATTAAATTTTAAGTGTGTAGATTAAAGTACTTTACTTTTACCAAGGTAAAGCACTGGGGTAGATATTCAATTATTGTGCTGATAGACGATTGATGAGTTCTAAGTTTACACACCCCTACACCCTGGGCCTGATTCACAGAACTAACTTACGTCAAAATCCTAAACTTACAACAATTTTGGTATTCACAGAATGAACTTACACATTTGGGTATTCACAGAATGAACTTACACATTTGGGTATTCACAGAATGAATTTACAACAATTTTGGTATTCACAGAATGAACTTACACATTTGGGTATTCACAGAATGAACTTGCACATTTGGGTATTCACAGAATGAACTTACTACCATTTTGGTATTCACAGAATGAACTTACTCATTTTGGTATTCACAGAAGGCACTTACTCATCAATGAGTAAGTGCCTTCTGTGAATACTAAAATGTGTAAGTTACACAAAATGAGTAAGTTACACAAAATGTGTAAGTTACACAAAATGTGTAAGTGCCTTCTGTGAATACCAAAATGAGTAAGTTCATTCTGTGAATACCAAAATGAGTAAGTTCATTCTGTGAATACAAAATGAGAAAGTTCATTCTGTGAACACCAAAATGAGTAAATTAATTCTGTGAATACCAAAATAGTAGTAAGTTTAGGATTTTGTCGTAAGTTAGTTCTGTGAATCGGGCCCTACATCCCTGAGAAACCTGAGAATACTTCCCATCGCTACCAATGATAGTCAAGTGCTGAGTTGGTTGTTCTTTTAAACAAAATGTTATTGTTTACTAGACAAACCCATGCAATTGGCATCCATTGTTATACAATAGACTGAAGTTCTGCATATCACAACTTCAAGCTAACAATCCCCTCCCGCCTCCCCTCTCGCCTTCTCTGGCGTGTCCCGGCAGGTATTACTACTAGATAGACAACAGTGTATCGACATCGCTCCTTATCACGCAACGGCTAGTACATATAGGGGGATGTACCCTTACTATTTAGTATTGTCTCCGGGGGCCTGAAGGTAGTTATTTCAGTGTTCCGAGACCGTTCTATCCGGGGCCCGGACTCTCAAGGCGTATCTAGCTGCCCCTCGGTCACTGGGTCAACTGGTTGCTTCATGTCCACTACTGATGCTTCCCATGTCCTGGCATTCTCAAGGGATCCCTGACCCCGCCTGGTCTCGGTTAATCGTACTGTCCCTTCGTAATCCACCCAACGTAGCAGTTCCCTCCCCCAACTCTCCACAGTGGGACCTCTCTGAGCTTTCCAGTTTCGGGCTACCTCTCTCTTTGCCAGGAGAAGTGCCAGGTCCTGAAAGCCACTTGTTACTTTGTTCTTGGGTGTGCGGGAACCAGTGGAGTAGGCAATGCAAGGGACCTCCCTCCCTATCACCTCTGACAAAGTGTCTGTCACTGCCTTCCAGAATGTGTTCAACTCCGGACAGCTCCAAAACATGTGGAGTAATTCAGCCCCCAATTCACCACAGCGGGGGCATTTAGCCTCTGCTGTCGCGTAGTATCAGTTTATCCTTCCTGGCGTGAGGTATGCCCTATGAAGTACATAGACATTAATCAGCTTAAATCAAGCATTTCTGGAGACTTTAGGAGCTCGGCATAAGATTCCCTCCCAGGCTTTCTTATCTATGGGGGTCTCTAAATCTTCCTCCCAGGGCATCCGTAGGTTAACTAGTGGTGGCAGTCCCTCTCTGTGGAGCCTCCAATAAAGACAAGTGATTGCCTTATATGTGCCCCCAGACGATACCACATATTGCCATCCTCTGTCAGTAGGGGCTCCGATATCCCTGCCACCAGTGTTTTTGGATTGCACTTGTGAGTGCTCTGTGTAACAGGAAGTGCCCATGTGGTAGTTCATATCTCTCCCTGAATTCCTCGAAAGGTAATAGTATGCCTTCCTCGTATAGTGTTCCTTTTGTGGTCACACCAGCAGCCGTCCACTCTCTTAGCCACTCCAAACTCCAGCATTATCTGTGGTGCGTATGGTCTCCTTATTTAAGCTCTCTGAGGACATCTAGTCCAGCATTTCTGAAGTACCTGAAACTCCGAAGTCCCACCTGCTCTCGCTAAGGGAAGTCGTAATATCAACCGTGCCAGTTGTCGGAGGTCCGGGATATGGGGCCCCAGGCCTTCTGTTCGTCGACTCCTACCCGCTACCCACTGTTCGAGCCACTGAAGTTGGGCCGCCAGGTAATAGCTTTCGAAGTCCGGAAAAGATAGCCCGCCCTCTGTAATAGGCCTCTGCAGCTTAGAAAGTGGCACCCTACGTCTGCCTGACCCCTCAATGAAACCTATAGTTATGGCTCTTAGATCGTGGAACGTATTCACTGGGATCCACACCGGGAGGGTCACGAAGAAGTATAGCAGTCGTGGTAACGCTACCATTTTTAATAGGGCGGCGCTACCCATCACAGACAGAGGCAAAGAAGCCTAGAATTCAGTGCTTGTTTTCAATCCCCTTATGGCCTTCCCAATGTTACCCTCAAAGTTATCGGATGGGTCATGGTATACCCTTACCCCAAGATACAGAAGACATCTGGGTTCTCATTTTACATCATTTATTTTGGATGGGCAGGCCCTTTTAGTCAGGATTGGGAACAAGACGATTTTTTCCAATTGACCTGTAAGCCCGAGACCCCCCCACCTTCCCCCTGAGGTGCTTGAGCAACTCCTTTGCTCCGCCATAATCCTCTCTCACAGACTGGAGGAACAGTAGGAGATCATCTGCGTACAATGCTATATGTTGGCGTTCTCCGAGCACCTCCAGCCCGTTGTAGAGGGTCCCCGTCCTGGCATGGTAAGCCAAGGGTTCCATGGCCAGTGCGAAGAGGAGGGGTGACAAGGGGCACCCCTGCCTCGTGCTTCTATTCACTTGGTAGCAATCAGCAATAATCCGCCCAGTTTTCACCTTGGCCACCGAGTCTGTGTAGAGCAGCCTGGTCCAATCTATGAACCCTTGTCCTAGACCGAAACCCAGCATGACCCTATACAAGTAGGGCCACTGTAAGCTATCGAAGGCCTTCTCCATATCCACTGCAAAGACAGCGGCCTCTTCTCTGTCATAGGAGCTCACCTCTAGTACACGCAGGAGCTTCCGCACATTGATGGCCGTGTTACGGCCAGGGATAAACCCGGACTGATCCCTGTGCACCAGAGTCACCATATGCGGGAGAAGCTGCATGACTAGGATTTTACTCAAGATCTTGTAGTCTATATTTAGCATTGACAATGGCCGGTATGCTATTTTATCAAAGGCAGGTTTGCCTGGCTTTAGAAGGGGCACCACTAAGGCCTCCCTTGTGGTAGCAGGGAGGGTGCCCCCCTCTCTCGCCAAGTTGTATAACGTCGCTAGTCGGGGCCCAGTTCCTCCATGTACATCAAATAAAACTCCACCGGGAGTCCATCTGTACCTGGAGTCTTGTTCCTGGCCATGGCTTTAATTGCGGCCCAAACTTCTGGGAGCATGACGTCTCCGCCCAAAGCGTCTGCGTCAGCAGACGGTAGAGTTGGTACCGCTGTCGGCCCTAAAAATGCTTCCATGTCCTCCTCTGTACATGTGACCTTGCTTTGATACAGGGCAGTGTAGTAAACTCCAAATACTCTATTGATGTCTTGCTGGCTGTTTATTAAGGGGGCATTCTCTTCCCTAAGCTCTAAGATTACCGAGCCCCTCTTAGCCGGATTGGCCAGCCACGCAAGGACGGCCCCCCTACAGTCTCTCTCGCTATGGGCTTTAATCATATAGTTTCTATAGTCGAAGCATCTTAACCTTTAATCATATAGTTTCTATAGTCGAAGCATCTTAACCTTTCGACTTGTTCTGCAACCCTCTCTTTGGCTTCCATCAGTAGTTCTTGGGTTTCCTGGTGCCCCGGCCTATGCCTATCTAGGTCTCTGAGCCTCTGTTCTGCCGCTAACGTTTCCTTGAGGAGGGTTCCCCTTATGCCCACAGTTTCAGAGATGCATCTGCCTCCGATCACTGCCTTAAAGACATCCCATTCTATTTGAGGGTTCAAGCCTGTTCCTTCATTCTCCGTGAAGTATTGGGTGATGGCTGTTCGTATCATGGCCTGGTAGACTGGGTCCTTGAGGATTCTGGTTTTAGTCGCCAGGTCGGAATACAGGGCTGGGGCTTCGACCATCGCAGCCCTATCAGTAGAGAATTATGATCGGAGATTGTTCTTGGGAGGTACTCACTGAGTGTCACCAGTTCGTGTATGTCGGGAGAGCATAATATGGCATCTAACCGAACATGTAAGTCGTGTAAGTGCGAGAAGAATGAGTAATCTCTTTCCCCCAGGTGGAGTACTCGCCACGAATCAACCAGGCCCCATTGGGATCGCCCTTCATTGAGGCTTTAGCTGACCTCCATGTTGGGGAGTCTCTCAAAGGTGGATGTGACCAGTCAAGAGCTACGTCTGCAATACAGTTGTAGTCGCCCCCTAGGAGTATCGAGCCCACTAGGACTGGTGCTAATACCCCAGTAAGTGTTGCCAGGAATGACGCTTGATCCATATTCCGCCCATAGAGACTCCCTATGGTGACATCTTGGCCATCTAGCTTACCAGTGACTACTACGTAGCGCCCTTCAGGGTCTACCCTTTGTCCAGTGTGTTGGAATGGGACCCTGGCCTAATCCAAATCATTACCCCTCTAGCGAAAGCAGAATAGTCCGTGTAGAAGGCTTGCCCCAGCCACCTACATAGTAGTGCATCCCATTCCTTTGCCTTGAGGTGTGTCTTTTACAGTAGTGCAATTTGAACTCCCCCACGCATGAGATATGTGTAAACTTTGTGTCTTTTGGACATGGTGTTCCTCCCACTGACATTCCAGGTTAAAATGTTATACTGTATGGTGGGCGCCATGTGCAAGTTGTTTGTTGCCTCTCTCTGAGGCTTTGTGTATCTCCGCCCACACCCACCCCCTGTGATGTCCTCATGTGCTTCCCGCCCCGCCTGGCACGCCAAGCTCCCAACGAAAGATTAACCAAAGAACTGGAACCCCAACTCCCACTCCCCAGGACAGGCATACAAACAATCCCTATCCAAACAATTTACCAACTGCTGACTACTCATGGGAGTGCCTGTGCAACTGTAAACTAGGCAAGCTAGGCCGACTCACTGCTTGCTCGAAGCCCTCCAAACCGGATCCCCCCACCTCTATATATCTCAGGAGTACAGTCCTGGAACCCAAACAAGAGTGGGAAAAGCTGCCGTTCCCAGATGGGCCTCTTAGTTCGTTATATAATGTTGGCAGAGATGGCCGGCATATAGTTTGTACTCACGGACCCATTCTTAAATGATGTCGTCTGCCGTGCCAGGTAACCTTGGGTAGCTCCCCCTCTGAGCCTTCTGCCGAGCTGGTGTCCTTGTTGTCGTCAGAGTTCTGGTCCCTCTGTTCAGTGTTCGAGTTGCATGGGCTCACACCTGTGTCGCTGAGCTCGGACACCACTTTTACAGTGGTCGTTAACTTTATCTCCCCGGGAGTGGTGGATTGGTTGCTCGAGCAGTGTTCTAGGCACCTCCACTCTGCTATATCCAGTGGTGGGAAGAGTCGTTGTGTTCAAGGAAGGGGGCCCTGTATCTATAAGCGTGACCCCTATTGCTCCTTGTGGACCTCCTGGCAATGTGCGGTCGGGGGTGGGGGGAGTCCTTCTATATGGGCGGCCTCCGGGCAGTTCCTTTTTCGATGTGTGCTTCCACCGCAGGCCACCACCCTCCTCAGCAGGCCCGCTCACTCCCTGTCGGATCCACTGCCTCACTTCACTGGTGGTTCAGTAATTGGGTACTGATGTTATGATTCGGGCCCTACTTCCTACACAAGACCTTTGGCTAATCGTCAGGGCCCCCCAGCCAGCTCATGATGCCCTAGGCCCGTCTCCTGCTCGCCTCCTCTAAGATGTTCAACCTGGCTGCACCTTACATGCCAGGGCTTTCACCGCAGAGTTGGCAGGCCAAGGCCTCACGTGCAGGCTTCAGTACCCATATCAGTCAGCGGGCATTTAATGCTTTACTGGGTCCCCCGGCGCGGCCAAGTAATTCCTGGTAGGGCTCCCCCAGCTCTTCAAAGAGCACGTATGTTGTAGCTTGTCAGGGTGCTATCATCCCCGGGGTCATTCACTTCTTCCACCTCTGCCCCATGGCTGAGGTCCAGTAGCTCCGGCTTGCCCAGTGGCATCTCCTCGATCTGAGTCTGAAAGCAAGTTTTGCAAAATAAAATAATCATATAGAAAAACGTCAGCCTTGTCAAAGCCCATAAACAGGTAGCAGTTGTGAAGAACCATTGCATAAAGCCAGTAGGCTGTGGTTTATTGGTTCTTAAAACCCTCTTTAAAGGTGTCTTATTGAGCTTTGGACCACTCTGCTTCACTATGAGGGTCAAATGCTAAAGGGGTGTACTTGGTGATCAATTTTGAGTCCATTAAAAAGGTCACCCTAGGACACCAAAGGTGAAAAGCTTCGAATTGAAACAATTGAAGACCCATAACCCCTGCCTGCCTTGGGATATTCAAAATTAGTTCCTGCAACTATCCTTTTACTTTAGTACTGTCGTGGAGTTTTTTAATTACTTTATTTTTTTGGATGCATATAGATTAATTCTGGCAAGGACGATACCTATGAAGTTCACATATAAATATAATTCAGGAATATTGGAGCTATGTTTTGTGCAATGGTGTTGTTGAAAAGTGGGGAAACTATTTCCTGTCTGATCTGTCCCATGATTTTAATATAGCTTGGACAGTCTAACTTCGGTGGTGGTTTAGGATAATCTTGCTATGACTAGCTTAAGTGATTATTCATAGCACTAACAGGGTAGGCAGAATTTCAATATTCATATTGTTTTGGGAAACAAATGTATAGTGTCCCGGCCACATTTGTGGATGTATTTAAAAGTTACTGGAAGTCTTCACTGTGTACATCCTTGATGCAGGGTGTTCATATGTGGTCAGCTTTGTAGTGATAGTTTGGTAGAGCATAGTGGCCTTTTTTAGATTTCATGGTTAAATTGAAATGAGGTCTGTGAGGGTAGTTTCTTTGGACTGGAGCTGTAGAAGACTAAGGTGTTGACTGTTCCATTAGATTTGGGTTGGAGTTGTAGGCAAGTAAGTTCTATTCAGCTCTACGAGGAATTTGCAGTGATATGACTGACGTTTGAATTGGAATTTTTAAATTAGGGGTTAACACTTCTTCTTTGGCAAGTGTAGTTTTCTTTGTGAGATTAGCTATTATCTGGAATGTGTTCTTATTAATGAGTATTGTTCCCAATGGTACACGTCTTTTTGTGAGGGAAGTGGTAAATGTTGCAGCGGGTGTAGAATCGATGACCATATGTTTTTTTTTCCTAAATTGATACACCTTCTAGAAGAAGATGTTAAGCCAGATTAAAAAGGTCCTAGGCAGTGCTTAATTTGTTAAAAAATAATAAGTGCTGAGGCTCTCATCAGGAGGCAGCTTGCACCAGCCCATTTCTCCTGTTAACGCCGCCTAAAATAGAACCAATTACTAACCACGAAAGTGGGGAGAGGATATGGCGTAATGGCCTGAGCTGCCGACTTGAGAGCTAGGAACCAGGTTCGAGTCTCGGCGTCGGCTCAACATCCTCTGATTCTGCGCAAATCGCTCAATCTCCCCATGCGTACCATAAATGAAAATGTCCTTAACTGGTGCTCATGAAAAGCGCGGTGTTGATGATTAAGTGCCGGTGCTCAGCACCAGAAACCACCCGCTCAAATTAAGCAATGGTCCTAGCATACCCAGTGCCTGATAACCACAACACTGTAATACTGAACATGTCCATGATTGGAGGTATGACTAAATTGGATAGGACTTAGTTAAGACGTTCTACTTGTGTCTACAGTAAAAATAGGTTTTTGATGGAAACCAGTAGAATCGTCCCAAAGAAAATGAAACATCCTAACCATGGACCTTCTGAAACATGTGGTCAGTGATTAATGAAAAAGATTTAGTCAGATGTGGCAACCCCTAACTGATTTTCATATAAATGAAGAATCAAGAGGTTGGCGAACACTGAGACTGTATTGATGTGATTATTCTTACCAGTAGTTGCAGATGAGTAAAAGACTGCCTTTCTTACTCATCTGGATACCATGACTTTGGCTTTGTAACAAGGTGCTTATAACAGCAAATCTAATGATCTCCTGAATTGAGAAGGGGGAGGGGAGGGCAGTACCCTGTCAATATTTATCCAACTAGTTTAATTCACTCATTTATCCTATGATCGGGGAGTTCTTATTTGGTTTTCCACTAAAACAGCGTAACAAGTTATTTATTTTCCCATCAAAGTCTTCATCATTGGTCGATTTTGTTGCAAACATATTTGGGATCATTTATAGCTTGTAAGTGAGTGACAGCATTTATATAGAGCTTACTAAGGACCAAAAAGTATCTGGGTGCCTGTGCAATAATGGATGGTGAAATGTCATTGCTTTTAGGTTGTGTTTTAGTGCTCTATTTTCCAAGAGGTGGGTTGGTAAGATTCAGGCATTTACTAGTGATATTCCCTCTACATTGTTTCATAGATACTTGTCCAAACTGCTATTTTTCTACAATGTAGTTTTGGATTGTCATGTGACCTACCCTCTTTCTTTGTCAGTTTTTGTTTTCCTACATTTGTTTTCTTTTGTAGTCAGACACAGCATTCACCTAATACTAAGAGGGCTGTTCAGTTCTTTGACAAACCTGGAGATATGAATGCACGTGCCAGCGTTTGGTTGTTTTAACCTCTGATTTAAAAAGCAATGGTCTCTCTAAATAAGCTATTTCCAGATGGGATGTCTCAAGCATCTAATGTTGATAACTGAATGCTAACAGGTCTATTCTTTGTGGGTGATAGATGGTTCCATGAGGAAGAAAGCTACAGGAACTTTTCACATAGAACATGAATCCATAGCAGATATCTGCAAGGCTATCGTTTGGAGATTTGAACACACTTTTTTCTTTTGCTGGTATCACTGGAATCCAGGGATGACCTTTCTATTTTCTTTCAGAATCGGTTATCGTAATGCTTGGTAATTGATTAAAAATAACATAGAATAAATGAATATTAATTGGATTCCAGTGGTTTTCCAGCATTTGTATCTTCCATAGACTGACAACAAATCCTCACTGCCCCTCACCCGTTCAGAGCTATGAAACTGTTTCCCCAACACTTCAGAAAAGTGGAATCTAAGATTGCAACAAAGTATGAGCATCTCTTTAAGGAGTGAACGATTAAGCATTAATGACTCCGAGATACAACAAACTTGTTTCAACCGATCCATGAATCTAACGCTAGAAAGAGATATTGCCCAAAGAAACGTATTCTTTAGTCTCTGCATCGCTTGTGCGTGGTGCCAAATTTACGAGCCCTCATTCCCAATTACTGGTAACTGATTGCAATTTGGAAGTGTTCATTTAATTGATCATTGAAATATTAATACTAATTTGTCCTTATTTAGATGGTGGGGAAGAGACGAAATCCGAAGATGGGGATCATCCTCACCAATTCAAGAAAATATGTCTTGAAAACACTTGAGAGACATGCAGAAAGACCCATACTTTTACCATTTTAATTGCACTTTAGAAAGGTTGTTTGCTTATTTGAATGGGTCCCAGTTTTAATTTAATTTATTTTATCATTTAAAACTATAAAGTAAAATTATTTGTAAATATATATTTCTATTTTACTTATTCATTCGGTGTGCTTTATTTTTTTATGTATCATGTTTTCCCCTTTTACAATATTCTTGTCCATTAATAATCATACTTTGCAATTAGTAATTGTCTTCTATGAATTGTCTACCAAAACATATTGTGGTACTCTGGGCAACTCAAAAGTATTTTGCATGTGACAACAAGTTTTAGGCCTCAGATCCCGATAAATGAGTATCCAGCTCTCCATGGGTCTTTTTATATTGAATACATACGCAATAATAATATATGAGTTAGTTGGGTATTGCAAATTTATTCTATAGGAAAGGCACCTTTTGAGTGCTAATACGTTTTGTCCCATCTGGCAGATTTCTATGCAATCTTCCAAAAATGTATGCATGTACCTACATTGACTTTGGAAAGTTTGTGTAGGTGCTCAAGGTATATTGATACTAACTTGTGTGTTTCTCATTCAACTCTACGTCAAAAACGGTTGTATAGAATTCCATCAAACTTGCCATGAAGGTGCTTGGTCCATTGTAAGTCATTTTTGCTTTGGTGAAAATATGGTTTCTAAAATATTCTCAAAATATTTTTAAAGACCTTCTGGCTGTACAAACCATAATTTAAATATACATTAGAATCAGATTGGTTGAGCTGGGACCATATATGGCAAGTATGCTCTTTACCCAAGTGGACAAGAGCACACTTGGTAGAAACTTGTTTTTTCACCTGAAAAAGTCTTAATTGAACTAAAATATTTGTGACGCAGCTCACCCAGTTTGTGATCAAGTTACCACTTGTGATTCATTAAGAAACTTTTTCGTCATAAGCAGTATTTTTTAAATCTCACATTGCGTTTGCAAACATAGAGATATTTAAAAAAAAGAAAATATTTGTTTTATTCCATTCTTTGAAACTTTTACTGCTCTGTGGGGAGGGGAAGCCCCAGAATATTTCTGTTTTTTTTTAGTCTATGAGTTGTCCAGAGGCAACTGTCCTCCGCAACCCTACCATCCTTGTGCAAGAGCTTAATGGGTTTGCAACCACCAACCACCCAGTCCCTGTCCAAAGTATGTACCCTAGTGTCTTGTTTGCTGTTGCTAACCAAGCATCGAGGTATCTTTCACACGTCCTAGGCTTTCTTCACCATCATGTTTTTTAGGTTTAAGGACGCCAAGCAGTCTTGGTGCCTTGTTCACAATTCTGAACAGGTCACTAGGAACACGGGGAACAATTCCCCTGATCCTACGTGTGGATCCAGACGAATAAGTGCTGGGTACAGATTCTACAGTGCTTTTCAGTGACTTATCAGCAATTGTGGAAAGTGCTTTGGGGTATCTGTCACCTCTTCTGGTCTTCCTTCATTTTTATTTTTTAAGGGTGTAGGAAGACCAGGACAGTTGTCACCTGCGCTGGAAACTTTTGTTTTTTAATTTGATAATACATCAGTCTCTCCAAACTTTATACCAGTACTGTTCTTCTTACCACTCATCCCACCCCTCTCCATCCTTGAGCAAGGCACCATCAGCTACCCTATCTGCTCTTACTCAAAGAGAAGAGGCTGTTCTAAGTAAGGGCAAATGTTCCTCCATCAAGTCCCTCAAAGGCACTTCTTATGAAGGTGATGTGTTGTCCTTCATCAAAGCTGTCTCTAAGGATATTCTCTCACCCCTACTCACCATTGTCAATGCCTCCTTCACTTAATGCATCTTCTGAGAAGCTCTCAAGATATGCCAGGTCCTCCCTCTTCTGTAGAAACCTACTTTAGTCTCCGATGACCTCGCCAACTACGGGCCCATCACCCACCTATCATTTATTGGCAAGGTCATTGAAAAAGCAGTCTATGTACAACTTCAGAATAACAGTAATGCTAGCCATCTCCTGCTCGACTACCAGCCTGCCTTCAGATCATGCTGCAGCACGGAGGCTGCTACCTTACACATCGTAGAAAATGCTCTCCTGACCACAGATGAAAATGACCCCTACCTCCCAATACTGCTGGACCTTTCTGCTGCCTTCGACACAGTCGACCATCCCATCCTCAAAGGCACATTGGAGTCTCGAATGGGATTGACCATCAGTGTCCTTAAATGGTTCTCCTACTTTTCCACCGAAACTAGCTTGTTCTCATGGGCACCTCCAGATCCCAACAGACACCGTTCACCTGCAAAGTCCCCCATGATTCAATACTGTTCCCGGGCATCTTCAGCCTCTAAAGGGAGCTGTTTGGTGCATTTTTTACAGATAACAACATCAAGATCCACCAATATGCTGATGATACACAACTCTGCCTGAAGGTCTCTTCTGGTTCAGAAATCCAAGGCCTTAAACACAGCCTGCACATCATCCAGAAGTGGATGTTCAGCGCCTACCTGAAGCTCAGTCTAACCAAAACAGAGAATTTGTTATTTACAAAGAACAACAAACGAGACACAATACAAATATGGCTCAATGACATGAACCTTGATGGTTTCGAACCCCAACTTTCACTGAATTTCAGGTCACTTGGACTAACACTGGACACCAAACTCCCCTCCAAGGACAACATTTCCAAATAAAACAGAAGGACAAGTACCAGCTCTCTCGTCTAAGGAAAGTGAAATTGTTTCTTCCAGAAAGCGATGATAGAGCAGTTATTCAAGCCCTTGTACTCTTGCATCTGGATAGGACTAACAACCTGCTCTATGGCCTCCTGGACTCCACACTGCCACCCCTTAAGGACATCCTAGAAGCCACTCCCCTTCTCAAAAAGGGCTTGAAGAACTTTGATCACAACAAACCCATCCTGATGGAACTCCATTAGCTCCAATTGCTGGTCAGTCCACTCTTCAAAACCATCTGTATTATCTACTAAGTCATCATGACCAGCTCCCCACTTGCTTATTTTGCAGATAATCTCACCATCTCAGTGGATCTCAGCACACCTGCAGCCAGGACACTATCAGACTGTAGACCAAGAGGTTTAAAAAAATTAAAAAAACAACTACAACAATTACGGTAGTAAATTAACTTTCTCTCCAACTTGTCAATCGTGTGTGAAAGGTGGCAAGCATATGGCACTAAGAAACTGAGTGAGTATGTCGCTCAGTTTGTGATTCCTTCAGTGTTTCAGTTAAGTTGGTGGAGTGATAATTGAAAACAATTGGTAACTTTTTTATTGTATTTTGCTTCTCCAGCCATCTTATTCTGATGGATACTTCTACCCACAGATTCATTTTGAATATTACCCAGGCATCAGACTGGATGTCAGAAGTGATGCGTGTAGCCACCTATAAGCGCCGCAGAAGAGCGCTGATATCCTTTTAATTATTTCTGCGCCACCGGACGTGGATCCTGAACTACTCCTGTCTCTTTACAAGACTAATTTCTCGCCACTTAACTTTATACTTTATATACCAGTGTGCAAAGGATGATTTCACCCCCTGAAACCAAGGGGTTGAAACCTGTCGGGACTGTCGCAGGAAAATTACTGTGACAGATCCCCACCAGATTTTGCCATTGGTGCTTTGGGTCGGACCAGATCTCCCAGGCCATTAGCAACTGTGCCTTAACGAATCCGAAGGGCATCCAGGACCATGAGGCGAAGTAGATGTCGCCAAACACTTGAAACTCCACACTGTCACCAGAGGTCCTGTTCCTGATTCCGAAGTCGTTCCCAAGGCAGATTTTTGTTGCAGTCTAAGTCATCGTTTAAGTAAAAAAAGAAAAATTGCCCAGAAGTCCAAGTGGGACTCGGCCTCTTCCCGTCACTCTTGAACGTTCGAGAAGGTGCTAGGACGTAAATTGACCTCTCAGTCTCCCTTTTGAACTCAATCTCCTTCTGAACTGATTCAGGCTCTCCTCATGGGACAAACCAAGTTTCCGGGCCCTCAGCACCTCCAGAGCATCTCCACAAGTTCCTTGTAGTTATGATGCATCTCTTCAGCGCGCTGCTGCTTCTAATGATGTGGATTGCAATCTTCCCCGTTATCATGGTAGGAGTCCCACGGTACTTAAATAAGCAGTACTATTAGAAGTACATTAGAAAGCATAGAGAAAACCAGTGAATTTGTAAACCAATCCACATCATTAGAATAGACCCAAACTGCAACCAATCAGAGACAAGCCCCAGACCACATCTCCCCAGCAGAGCCACCATACCCTAGATTTTGAGCACAAGTGTGAATAAATGAATAGTCGTATGAGGTATATCGTGGCAAGCCTAAAACAGGGAGGTGGGCGGGTCGCATGTGAATCTATGAAAGATTTCAATACTGGATAACCTATTGTGCTCTCTGACTCTGCTTCTAATTCGATCAAGGCAGTGCCTTGATCCCACTAAGCTGCAGACTGACACGTTGCCCTTACCTCAATTATTGCCCCAATTTATTCACGATCTTTTTGGCATTGACTCTGATAATGACCACTATTATAGAGATGTGTTTGCTCAACCATACACTGAAGAAAACTGGTATGATGAGCTGTAAGATGCCATTGAACTGGATACTTTGTCAAATACTGGTCTAGTCTCTCCACCTGGGCCAGCTACTGAGGAAAGTGCCTCTTTTGCAGTAGTGATGCAAAGGGGGGCTGAGGTTCTTGATCTTCAATTGCCTAGTATGGAGGCAAAAACTAATGTTCTCACTGAATTCCTCCAACCCGGACAGACCACTATTAAACCCTTATTAAACACCTATTGCCTTTCAATGATTCCCTCATGGGCGTCCTTCTTGGGACATGGGCAAAGCCATGCTCTGGACCAATGGTAAATAGGCAGAAAGCGAGACACCATGCCCTGGCGAAACGCCTTTCCCAACGCATCGCCCGACCCCAGAAAGCTTAGTGGTACAAGTATCCATGAGCAGTGTTAACCCAAAAAACCTTCACAATCACCCACTGGATAGTGTTAAAGTACTTCATAACCTTCGAAAAATGCACGTTCGCCTGTTCGAGTCTGGCATTAAGGTCCACCAGTGCCTGCTGTCTATTGGGCTGATACACTAACACCCTCTGGGTCTCCATCGCTAAGTAACTACATTTTGTGCCGCAGGACTGGTGCCCCATGTTTACACAAGCTATTCAGGATGGTCACGATGCGGCAAAGTTTACAATTCGTTGTAGGTTAGATACCACTGTCTGCCTGGGTTGGGCAGTTGGCAACAGTGTGGCACTCCGGAGCCATGCCTGGATGAGATTGACGGGCTTTTCCAGGGATGTTGAAACTTCTTTACTGGACATGATAAAGACATGATACTTTGATGGGTGCTGCCGATTAGGCACAAAAGCAGACTCAGACGTCGAGCGCTGTAAAGACAGCAGGACGACAGCCCGCTCCTTAGGCTTGTCTGCTGCACCTCATCAGCTCCGCCAGCAGTTCCCCCTCTCTGTCACTATGGTAGGGGCTTTCAAAACCACTAGCATCCTTTTGTGCAGCCAGCCCGCAGAACCTACAGAGTTTTCATGGTTGCGGCACCCACAAACAATGTGAACATCAGAGGCAGTAAGCAGCCCTGTCAAAAGCCCTCCTATCTGCTGCAGCCACAAAACCTCTTTAGTTAGTCCTTCCAGAACCACAACCACCCTGTATGAGGCAGGATCCAGCATTTTCTCCCAAGGTGGCAAGCTATCTCTTCGTCAAGCGGGTCACACGTATTATCTGACAAGGTTATGTCCGGTGGGGTTATGCCCAACCTTTCACCAATCTCAGGACGGCTGAGAATCATCTGTCCAATTTACACCAGAAAGTGCAAGTCGTTCTGGTCAAAGGAGCATTAGATAGGGTGCTGACGTCAGAAGTGGGAACTGGCTATTACTCCCGCTACTATCCGGTGCCAAAGGAGGACAAAGGCCTCCGCTTTGTTTTAGACCTTCACCGTCTCAATGCCTTTCTGAAAATTGACAAATTGAAGATGCTCACCCTAGCCCAGGTCTTGTCTTCCCTCAACCCTGGCTATGGGACAGTAGCGGTGGACCTGCTAGATGCTTATTTCCACATCCCTGTCCTGCAGGCCCCCAGACGTTACCTGCAGCTCAGTGGGGTCGGGAGCACTTTCAGTTTGCTGGGCTCCAATTTGGTCTCACCAGTGCCCGTCGGGTATTCACAAAAGTGAAGGCAATAGTTGAAGCACATCTACGAGTCCGGGAGGTACCAGTTTTCCACTACCTTGATGACTGGCTGTTGCGGGTGGGCTCGATCCAGGCAGTCGTCACCCACTTCCAGATTACAGGCAACCTCTTGACACCCTTGGGGTTCACTGTCAGCGTGCCGAAGTCATACCTGACTCCATCGCAGACCCTCCCTTTCATCAGACCTATTCTGGACATGGTTAAGTTTCGTACCTTACCCCAAGAGAGGAGAGTCGAGGACGTTTGGGGTATGATCCCGATGTTTCTTCCTCTGTCCTGGATCTCAGTGGGGATGACTTTGAGGCTGCTGGGACTGACATCCTGTTGATCAAGCATGCCAGGTGGAATATACGGGCTCTGCAGTGGGATCTGAAGTCCAAGTAGGCACAGCATAAGAGTTATCGCTTTGTTTCCGGCTGTGCCAAGATTTTGGGTGAGGCTACATAAGAATTGCTCAACCGTGATTGGGTCAGCAGCAGACCCCACTCCGTACCCTTCCCAGAGCTAAGTGGTGACCGTTGCATCGCTTCAGAATTGGGGTGGCCATCTGGGAAAGGTGGAGATCAGAGACATTTGTTCCCTGGCGGAGGCCCGGCTCCACATCACTCTCCTGAAGTTGGGGACCATTCGCTTGGCATTGAAAGCCTTTTTGCCATCCATCAAAGGAAAATATGCAAAAAAGCGATAGATGGAATGCTTGAATTAATCTCAGTCACTGGTAATTACGCAGGGCTGCTTCCTAGTCTGTCATTATTTGGCACATCATGCCACCTCAATTTGGACCCAGCTACCTGCAAATAAGACTTGACCATGCTCTAATCAGAACAGTCCAGCCCGAACTTCCAAGCCAGGTCCTCCATGAACTGGAACACAAGCAGCCCTGGACCAGTTTCACCCTAGTTATGGACTCATCAGCCAGGTTCAGCTTAATTCCAGTGACGCAGTGTGCACAGGACCCACGTCTTGGCATTCCCGTCCCACTTAAGGTGACAAATTGAAACAGTCCAGCCCAATCGATTGCCACTGGTTGAGATTAATACAACCATTCCATACATCCCCTTGTTGTTTTTGCATTTGCCACCCTAAATGCAACAGGTATGCCCAGATGTGGGTCCCAGGCTCACTGTGCCACTGGAACCAAGCTATACCTGGATGAAGAGCCCTAACTAGGGCAAAACCAGCCCTAGGTTGCTTGTGTTTCGATTCAGGGAGGACCTGACCTCGCAGTTCGGGCTGGACTGTCCCCATGAGGAGTAGGGTCAAGACTGATTTGCAAATGGCTGGCTCCAAACTGAGGTGACATGGTGGGCAAAAAACGATGGATTGGGATGCAGCCCAAGTGATTTCCAGTGGTTGAGATTAACTTAAGCGTTTCATTTTCCACCTTATTGTTTTTGCAATATCCATCAAATGAAGGCTGGTGTAGGTGCTCACGGACAACACTACTGCCATGTGGTGCTGCAACAAGCAGTTTGGGGTGGGGTTGTGGCTCTTGTGTCAGGAGGCACTACGCCTCTATAAGTGGCTGGAACACTAAGGTATTCTTCTGGTGGCACACTACCTGGCCGGATCTGGCCAGGGAAGATGAATTGCAGCTACACCCAGAGGTGGCGCAAGGTTTCTTCCATGAATGCAGACAACCCTGGGTTGATCTCTTCGCCACTGTCAAGAACGTGCAATATCTTTTAGTGCATTGGAGTTCCCAAGGCAGCTCTCTCTCAGATACACATTCCGCCTAAAGTGGATCTCAAGGCTCTTGTACGCCTTTCCGCCACTACTTCTTCTGTCCCGAGTTCTGAAGAAGATCAGGAACGTCCTGGCCCAAGTCACCCTAGTTGGACCGGATTGGTCAAGGAGAGTGTAGTACCAGGAACGTCTGGGCATGAGCATCTGTCCCACAATCAGGCTGCCGTGTCAGGAGGACCTTCTGTCGCAACAGCAGGGCAGGGTACTCCATGCTTGGAGATTGGGCACCGACAGTTGAGTGCCTTTGACCTTCCTCCCAAACTTGTTGACATCAGCTTGGCAGCCACATCTGTTGACTCCTGCTGTTGGGATACATTTGTGGCTTGATGTGCTTTTAAACAGATCGACCTACTCCATGCCATATTGTCCGAATTTTGTTGTTTATGTTGTCTCTAGCCCAGCAAGGCCTTGCTTTGGGCACTGTTAAAAGCTATCTTTAGGGTCTTTCTACTTTTTATGGTTGCTGGATAAGCCCTCATTCTTTGAGTCACCTGTTGTGATGCATTACCTTAAAGGATTACAATATATGTTCCCCCCTTCTCCTTTTGTTATGCCCCGATGGGATCTAAATCTCGCCTCCACACTCATGTGTGCACCCATGAGCCTTTACAGAGTTGTTCTCTTTCACTCCTTATCCTCAAGACCATTATTTTTTCACCATAACCTCGGGGAGGTGAGTGACAGAGTTACAGGCTGTCTGTCAACCCTCCTTACTCTACTTTCAACCGAGACAAGCTGGTAATGCGGAATCGAGCCTCCTTCCTTCCAAAGGTTATGACTCCCTTTCATGTAGGTCAAAACATCACTCTTGTGGCATTCTTTGCTCCACCTCAGCTCTCTACGGCGATGGAGACTCCAGTGGCTGGATCCGAAAAGGACTCTCGGCTTCTGTCTTGAACGTACCAGGGAACACCGAGTGGACGATTCACTGGAGCAAAAAAAGGTAAGGCTGTGCAGAAGAGGTTCATCTCTCTCTACGCACTGGCAAAAAAGCAGCCCCTGAAGGCTTGTAGGCTCATTTTACCAGAGCCAAGGCGGTTGCCACTTTATTGGCAAGCAGCGTGCCTGCCCTGGACATTTGCCAGGCACCATTTCATACGTTCATGAAGCACTATTGTCTGGACAGCCAGGTCTGCCGCAGTGTGCATTTTGCCTTTTTGGTCATGATGGAATGTTTGGTGTAATCCAGTTCACAGAGCCACCACCTTGGAGATACTGTTTTGGTATCTGTTCAAAAGGGTGGTGAATCAATGATTATAAGTCTCTATTAGAAGAACAAATTGCTTCTTTCGGAAACACTTTCTGGTAGACAGTATCAAACAGCAGATTCCTTACCGACCGCCCCACCCAACCCCCGCCTCCCCCTTCTGTGAGCTGGGCTCCTTCATTTAATAAGATCTCACCTTAGAGGTCTGCACACCAATCATGATTAATCTGATATTGGCTCCATGTCTGTGGGAGCGGACCGGTCAGAAAGTAACTGATGTCAGCGTGCATGGGTGGCGCCCCCTATATAGCCCCGGGTGCATCCTATCTGGTGCGGAATGTCGATGCGGAGCGCACAGGGGTACTGCTATAGATTTTCCAAATCTAGTTTGACACCTAGGGGAATATTCAAAATGTGAGTACCCTGTGGCTAGATAGTCTCCACCAAAGGCATGAAACTTTGGGGTTAAGATTGACGTTTCACTTCAAAGCAAATACCATATTTTAACCCTTGATGGCGGTGCTCCTCTTTCACCAGTTTGAACCACACCTGGGATAAAATGGTGTTCAGGGGTCTAGCCTTAAGCTGCCGGTTTTGATACAGCTCGGTCATAGAGATCAAAGGTTATTAGAGAAAGAAGTTTCTCTGCGCATAACTCTGCTCTGCATAATGAAAGTTCACCCGAGTGTAATGGCTCATGTGGCCTTTGTATTATTTGCTGCCTTTTTTGATCTGTTGAATTTTCTTCTGGATGTTTTGCAGCTATAGGCAAAAATGTAATTGTCCAGTGCGATTAAGCCAACTGTGTATCTATCCAGAATGGTTTGCAATCCCTGAAAAGACACGGGTAGTTGATCTCGAACAAGAGAAATGAAATAATCTGGCAATATCCATTCTTTCCTTCCCAATGTTTGCGAACAGTGGGGGAAGTACTAAATGAAACAATATATTGCCGCACAGCTGGAGAGACGGTGATGCACGCTGCATAAATACGCAGGCCACTTGGTGCAGATAGTAATAATACTCGGATTGTATAGCGCGGTTTAGGGTATCCAGGCGCTGTCTTTAGGCACGGCCAGATTAAGTGATTTTGCCTAGAATCCCCAGCTCCGATCTCTCCGGCCGGGAAGAGAGGCCTGCACTGTTGTTAACCCTGTGCACTGTGATATCAACATTTTCACATTAACAAGCAGCACTTGTTTACTGGCACCACCCTTACATATTGAGCAGCACCCTCATATCACTGGCATCACCTAAGCCTATTGAACAACATTCTTTAATATGATTCCAACAATTCCTAATGGTGTTTTTAAGGCACATGGATAGTTTCTGGCACAATAATTCAAAAGGGATATTCAGTGGCACAGGAATGTTCAAAAGAGATATATTTACTGGCACGTCATTTAAAGCTTAGTGGTATTTCTGCACGCAGAAAATATATGAAGGGAATCTTTTTTGCTAGGATTCAATGAATGATGGTCATTTTCTCATCAATGGGACAAACAAGTTCTCCTGTGCATCGAGTGCCTACAGTGTGTAGTGTACACAATTTTCAGATGGACACCTGTATACTTGGTGCTGCAGAGATGTACAGTCCACCAGAGGGCTATAAAAGGTTGATAAGTATTGAATTATTTGAATCATTTGACTTGGATAGTACCAAAAGTGTCAACGGTTCAGGACCTTTTTCCTCACAAGAAAACAGGGTTTTTTTCAACAACAAAAAACAAGCATTGGCAAAGCCAACAGGTCTCGCCTATTGCAAGACCTATTGGCTTTGTCAAATGTCTTATAGCCTAGTTGCACACTAGCGTGGCTGCTGTTCGGCATGGGTAAAAGTTAGTGGCAAGGAGAAGAGTTGCGTAGAGGAGAGTGGAGTATCGTAGAGGAGAGTGGAGTTGGCCTAGAGTGGAACGGAGTGGCGTAGAGTAGAATGGCATAGAGTGGAGTGACGTGAATTATAGTGGCGTAGAGTGGAGTGACACAGAGTGGCGTCTAGTAGAGTGTAGTGGCATGGAGTGTAGTGGAGTAGACTGGGGTGGCTAAGTTTGGATTGGCATAGAGTGGAGAGGCATAAATTGGCATTGTATGGAGTGGTGTAGCGTAGAGTGGAATTATGGTGGAGTGGCATAAAGTAGAGAGGCGTAGAGTGGCATAGAGTGGGGTACAGGAGAGTGGCGTGAAGCAGCTTAGAGCAGAGTAGTACAGTTGTGGGTGTAAGTAACTTAAGCAATGAACTGAACTTTATATTAACTCAAAGGTATGGGGCATAAAGGGGAAAGGAAAAAGCAGCACAAGAACTGTAAACAGAGGAAGTGTCCTGAAATGCGTATGTGTAGGGTGATAAGCAATATCAAATTATTTTTTAAATGTATATAAAAGTGCAGCAGTGAAAGAAATAGTACACCAATCACAATGTGACCAACGGATGAACACTAATCAAGAGGAAATAATCTGTGCTTGGTCAATGCTCCACGGAAAGGAAAGGAAGTGAAGCCCAGCATATGCTGGCCAATTAGGAGGCAGCAAAGAAGATTGACAATGAAGCCAATGAGTGGTAAGCAATAGGCGGGCTCCAAGCCCTTTATTGTAAACAATTGCCCTCGCAAGCGAGAGCGCATGAATGCGTTGTCGCAGACAAGCCCTAATGAAGTAAGTCCAGTATCAAGACAGTTTAACTGAGACAAAATCCCAACTTTACGACTAGGATTTTGTCTCAGTTAAACTTAAGTTTGTCTAATACTGCGACACTGGAAGACCTTAAATTCTGCTTCCTTGAAGCTGGAAAGACCCATGTTCGCCTTCAAGAGGGGAAAAGCACTTAGCGACCTCTTGGTACATACTCGACCAAAAAAGATTGAAACCAGGGAACACATAGTACAAGCCATGTGGAATCTAAACGAGGTGACGGGTCACTACCCCTGTGGCAGTTGCAATATCTGCCCCCTAACAAAGGCTGCAAAAGAAATAGACCTGGGACTACGGACCCCTTGGAAACTCATGAAACACACCAATTGCAACAGCACCAACGTCGTATACATCATCAAATGTAAGTGCCAGTTGAGATACGGGGGCATGACCACAAGGAAAGTCAGGACATGTATCAACGAACACAGGAGTACATTCAGATGTGAAAAAACAATCACCAAACTAATGCGCCACTTATACACGGCAGGACACACGGAGAACGACTTCACATGGACAGTGATTGAAAAATTACCAGCCACAGCCAATGAAAAACAACTACTGAAATTGGAACAGAGATGGATATATCGACTTTCCAGCACCACAGAGGGATTGAACGAAGAAATTCCTTGGACGTCACTCTCGTAAACATCCACCTTAGGTACAGCAAATGCAACACAAACCCGTTTACAAAGTACTGCCACTATGACTTAATAGAATCATATAGACATCCCCTTTAACAGTTGACATAAGGAGTCATTATGTGACCAGGAAACCCAGTAAAAAATAAAAATACCTGCCCGCACAAAAGGACCACTGCAAAATAGACATCTATGATGACTGGGCTTGTTTTAAATTGAAAAAACAACAACAATAAAATTCAGGACGCTGAGAGTTGGGTTAAGATTGCTATATGTCACCATGGAGTAGTGAAAAAAGTATAACACCTTAATACAATCCCCTCAACCTAGATACATACCCCAATCACACTAGACAAGTTCATCGAACAGACTTTTTCACAGAAACGTTCTTTTGAATGAACAAACTTTATTGTTCCACTTGACCTCATAAACATGCTTGTTTAAATGCACCAATTTTATTGATCAAATTGGGCGATTCCCTCTACCTTTAATGAAAATCAAACTATCATCTACGGTTGGATTAAGTACACTGCCATAGAACGTGTATTACCATGACACCTACAGCAAGACAAAATTGTATTTTTAGGCGAACATGATCGCACTAATTGTAATACACAAAAACGAATAACAACCATCAGAAATCTATAAGATATCGATGATACCCCAGACAAAGGTCTATCTAGTTCTGCAGACCGCAAATCCGTAAGATTTGGCAACGATCGCAAAATGCAACGAGATGAAGCGACAAGATGGGGCTCCATCTCCCAGTTTCCCTGAGACACCACGCGTCTAACGCGCCCGACACCAGAAACGAGACAGCCGATTAAAACAGACCATCGCGTCAGAGCCAGTCACCCTGCGGCGGTCTGCGTTAAAGCACTTATGTAATCCTACGGTGCTCGGTCTTTGAAGAAGTAAGTTCAGTATGCATGTGAAAGAGGAGTGAATATCAAGTGACCACGAGTGAGCACTCTTGATGGGGCCCATTCAAGAGAACAAGAGTGAGTGCGGTAAGAACTTAATGAAAATTTTTAAAGGGGAAATGTTGAAAATGGCATTGAAGGGTTTTTACAACAATGACGGCAAATGGCCTCTGGCGGACGCGAGAGATCCGACACTCGGGGGCAAAAAAACAAAATATCTGAAGCTATGAGATAACCACGTGCCCTCACGCTACACGTACCCCAGAGGGTCTTTTGGAGGGACGGATACATGACCATAATGTATATAAAAAACTGCAAACGGAGATGCGAGTGATGAAATGAATGAGGGAATGAGTGGCAGTATAGCGGTCTAATGCAGATGAGCCCTCCAAAAAATGAAAATGATACGATAAAAATACAAATAAGTATGGAAAAAGGCGTTACATCCTGACGCTAAGTGAGGGTGGACATCGCTGTTATATGTCGAAACTTATTTGTCTACCAACTTCTTATATATATCCTATACCCTCTCTCTTCCCCTTAAGTGCGTGACTACAAGACAGCACCACCCGTATGAACCGCATGACCCTTAGCATAAAAAACTAGAGGGTAAGAAAAACTTGCTGAGTATGTTTTACAGACTGCATAGGTGGTCCTGATTGAGTCTACCAACATTGCAGATCATTCAGAGAAATATGAAAATAAACCTATAAAACCTGGAGCTAGAATATATATAGAAATTAAAAAGGAGGACACCAATCACCTTAAGTAAAAAGATTAAGAACCAAACAACACCTCACGTTCACCGGGGAGCACCAAATCACCGTTTTGAAGGGATAAAGTTAGTGTCAGAATAGATGTATGTAGATAAGTGTTACTTGTCAATGAAACAGGGTCGTCCATCATTAGATATGACTGAGACACTTGAATGGAATTCAGAATGAAACACTGAGTTGGAAGTCACCTCGTTGTTTATTTCTTGATTGACCTTTCTGTCTTACAGAAAATCCTCTGGAAAAAGATCAAGAGAGGTGAGAGCTTTAGGCCTCACGAGTGTGCATGCACGAGAGAGAGCAGGGATACACAAAACACAGCCCTGACGAAGGCCCCAGACCCGATCGGGCTCCTGGAGTGGGCCGAAACATGTTGGCACAAAGGGTATAATTGAACAATTATATTCAATAGAACCAAAGAGATTCACGATTTTATTCATACCCCAGGTGCCCTCAAAATAAAGATGAATCTTTGTGTATACCTAGAGGTATTTTTAGCTAATCACTGTTCTGGATCCCTGCATGTCCAGTTTGACTTTATCTAAGAACTCCCATTCCATCTATGGTTGAGTCTGCCCTGGTGGTGCCATCTTACCAGGGTGTGGATAGGCGCCGATGATGAAGCATGTCACGATAAGTAAGTGAGGCGTCTACTCCAATATCTTTGGATATCCTAAAATCTTTGGATACGGCAGAGGTGATAACCAACTTCCTGATATAGGGGGGATTTCTTCCCTTCCCCAGATAGAATCCTTGATTAATCAGTTGCTCGTGTGTGTGAGCCCTAATGAAACACAGTCTTACTAATTTCTCTTGCAGGTATTTTGGCCCAATAACAGGCACTTGGTTAGCATAACAAAGTACTGGAAGGTATATGTTGGTTGGGTGACATGTTGTTATCACAAGAACGGCATCTTTGGGGCCAAATATCTTGGGTAAATAAATACGAATCTATAAAAACATTTGGGGAAAAAATTGTCAGAGTGCACAGGAGTACATTTAGGTTAAGGTAACGGAATAATCTTAGAGCAACGGTTGGGGAGGGCTGTTTTTTACGGTTAGAGTTAAGGATGCAGATAGTGAGAATAGGTGTGAAAGCTCGGCTTAGGCTTAAGGCTTGTGTCAGTTGTAAGGAAAATTAACTGGAAAGAACAAGCATTGGCAAAGCTAATAGATCTCAGATTCTTAAACATTGAATGGCAACGTCAATAGGTCTGACTGTTTGTTAACCCCTTCGATGCTCATGACGGAATGGTTCCGTCATGAGCATCGGTGCTCCTGTGCTCATGACGGAACCATTCTGTCATGAGGACAGGGGCAGGAAATCCCTCTGCTGTAAACAGCTGAGGGATTTCCATTTTTTTTTTTGTGCCTCAGGAGGTGGGGAAGAGCTTCCCCAACCTCCCGAGGCCCTCCCCTGGTTTTCTGTGTAATGACGATCGCGCGCATGGCGCGCTGTCGTCATTACATTGAAAACGAAACTGAGTTTCAGTTTCAGTGCTCGTGGGGCTATCTCAGCCCCCCGAGCACCGAAACACTTGGGAGAGGTATCGTTGGAAAGGAGAATCTCACCTTTCCAATGCAGTACCCTTCCTAGTGGATCCCTGCTTGGAGATCACCCCAGGAGGGCGATCCCCAAGCAGGGATCCACCCACTAGGCTAGGGAGGGGAGCGGCCCTGGGCAAGGGCCTTTGCTCCCCCATTGTTTTTGGGCATACCGGTCTCTCTGCCCCCGGGGGCAGAAAGCCCACTAGTGCCAGGGATTTTTTTCTAAAAAATTTACTTAGGGTGGGGGCTGCCCAAAACGGGCATGCCAATGCCCCCACCCCACCAAAATTACAGCCTTTCTGCCCCCCCTGGGGGTAGATGGGGGCAGTAGCCCCAAATCTGCCCCGCCGGGGGGGGCAAAAAGCCCACTAGACGCCAGGGATTTATTTTGGGCAATTGAAATTAGGGTGGGGGCTGCCCAAAATGGGCATGTCAATGCCCCCACCCCCCCAAAAAAATTACAGTCTTTCTGCCCCCACCTGCCCCCCCCCGGAGCGCAGAAAGCCCACTAGATGCCAGGTATTTTTTGGGGGCAATTTTACTTAGGGTGGGGGCTGCCCAAAACGGGCATGCCAATGCCCCCACCCCCCCACCAAAATTACAGCCTTTCTGTCCCCCATGGGGGGCAGATGTGAGCAGTAGCCTCCAATCTGCCTCCCTCGGGGGGCAAAAAGCCCACTAAACGCCAGGGATTTATTTTGGGTAACTGAAATTAGGGTGGGGGCTGCCCAAAACGGGCATGTCAATGCCCCCCCCAAAATTACAGTCTTTCTGCCCCCACCCCCGGGGGCAGAAAGCCCACTAGAAACCAGGGATTTTGTTTTTGTATTCATGAGGGTGGGGGCTGCCCAAAATGGGCAGGACAATACCCCCACCCCCAGAGAAATTCCAGTCTTTCTGCCCCCTTGGGGGCAGATGGGGCAGTGGCCCCTGATCTAGCCCCAGGGGGGCAGAAAGCCCACTAGGCACTCAAGCGATTACGCTGGCTTTTTATGCGTGGAGTGTGGGGCTGCCCAGAATGGGCATACCAATGCCCCCACCCCCAAAAAATAGCCAGTCTTTCTGCCCCCTTGGGGCCATATCGGGGCAAACTCCCCCTCCGATTCCCCCAGGCGGCAGAAAGCCCACAAGGCACAGACATATTTTTAGCAATGTGCCTACCTGTGGATTTTGGGCCCCTAGCGAGCCGAACATAGGAAATTTTAAAACTAGACACCCAGGGGAATACAGAATGGGGTGACTTGTCTGGCTCTCACCAGGTTCTGTTACCCAGAATCCTTGCAAACCTAAAAATTTGTCCTAAAAAACACATTTTCCTCACTTTTCTGTGGTGGAAAGTTCTGAAATCGTGTGGATCCACAAAATTCCACAAAGCTCGCATTTCCAAAGTCTTCCGAGAAAAATGGCACCTCACTTGTGTGGGTGGATCAAGTACTCGCGACGAGGCAAGGGCCCAAAACCTATTCAGCTACTTCAAAATTACCTATCACAAAACAACCTGGTTTTGTAGGGGAGTCCCATGAGTTTTGGCCCGGGCTCGGCGGTTATCTAGGGAAACCTACCAAACCCACACATTTCTGAAAACTAGACACCCTGGGAGTCCAGCAAGGTATGGCTTGGCGTGGGCCCCCAACATTTCCCTACCGAGAATCCCTGCAAACCTCAAATTTAGATGAAAACACTCACTTTTTCTCAAATTTCTGTGTGGGAAAGTTCTGGAATCTGCGGTGGATCCACAAATTTCCTTCTACACAGCATTCTCCCAGGTCTCCCGATGAAAAATGGTACCTCACTCGCGTGGGTGGGACAGTACCGCGACAGGTAAGGAGCCCAAGCATTGAGGCGTACATCAGTTGCCTGTCACAAAGCCGACCTGGTTTTGGCAAGGGGATCCCGTGACTTTTGGCCCGGGCTCGGCGGCCACCTAGGAAACCTCCACAACCCATCACATCTCTGAAAACTGGACACCCGGGGAATTCCAGGGAGGTATGGCTTCGTGGATCTCCAACGTTTTCACTCAGAATCCCTGCAAACCTGGGATTTGCTGAAAAAATCACTTTTTTCACACATTTTGTGTGTGGGAAAGCTGTGGCATCACCGGCCGACACAAATTTCCTGCCACCAGCGCCTCCCAGGTCTCCCGATGAAATGGTGCTCACTGCGTGTGGAGGCCCAAGTGCTTGCGATAGGCAAGGGCCCAACACCTGTTGAGGCTGACACAGTGCCTATCACAAAACGACCTGGTTTTGCAAGGGGTCCCATGACTTTGGCCCGGGGCTCGGCGGTCACCTAAGGCAACCTACCAAACCCACATGCATTTCTGAAAATCTAGATACACTGGGATTCCAGGGAGGTATGGCTGCGTGGATCTCCAACGTTTTTCTTACCCAGAATCTCTGCAAACCTGAAATTTAGCTGGAAAACACTTTTTCACACATTTTGTGTGAAAGTTGTGGCATCACCGAGCTGACACAAATTTCCCTCCAAGCGTTCTCCCAGGTCTCCCGATAAAGGTGCCTCACTGCGTGGGAGGCCCAGTACTCGCGACATGCAAAGGCCCAAAACATTTTGTGATAGGCAATTTTGATGTCGCCTCAATACATTTTGGGCCCTTGCCTGTCGCTGGGTACTTGGGCCTCCCACACCGAGTGAGGCACCATTTTTATCGGGAGACCTGGGGAACGCTGGGTGGTAGGAAATTTGTGTCAGCCTCGGTGATGCCACAACTTTCCCACACAAAAATGTGTGAAAAAGGTGATTTTTTCAGCAAAATTTCAGGTTTGCAGGGGTTCTGGGTAAGAAAACGTTGGGGGATCCACGCAAGCCATACCTCCCTGAATCCCCGCGGGTGTCTAGTTTTCAGAAATGTGTGGGTTTAGTGAGGTTTCCCTAGGTGGCCGCCGAGCTCCAGGCCAAAAAGTCACGGGACCCCTCTGCAAAACCAGGTCGCTTTGTGATAGGCAATTTTGATGTCGCCTCAATGCGTTTTGGGCCCTTGCCTGTCGCGTGGTACTTGGGCCTCCCACACGAGTGAGGCACCATTTTTATCGGGAGACCTGGGGGAACGCTGGGTGGTAGGGAAATTTGTGTCAGCCTGGTGATGCCACAACTTTCCCACACAAAAATGTGTGAAAAAGTGATTTATTTCAGCTAAATTTCAGGTTTGCAGGGGATTCTGGTAAGAAAACGTTGGGGTTCCACGCAAACCATACCTCCCCAAATCCCCGGGTGTCTAGTTTTCAGAAATGTGTGCTTGGTAGGTTTCCTAGGTTGCCGCCGCGAGCCCCGGGCCAAAAAGTCATGGGACCCCCTTACAAAACCAGGTTGTTTTATGATAGGCAATTTGATGTCACCTCAATACGTTTTGGGCCCTGCCTGTCGCGTGGTACTTGGGCCTCCCACACGAGTGAGGCACCATTTTTATTGGGAGACCTGGGGAACGCTGGGTGGTAGGAAATTTGTGTCAGCTCCATGATGCTGCAACTTTCCCACACAAAAAGTGTGAAAAAGTGATTTTTTCAGCTAAATATCAGGTTTGCAGGGGATTCTGGGTAAGAAAACGTTGGGGGATCCTCGCAAGCCATACCTCCCTGGAATCCCCCGGGTGTCTAGTTTTCAGAAATGTGTGGGTTTGGTAGGTTTCCTAGGTGGCCGCGAGCCCCGGGCCAAAAGTCATGGGACTCCCTTGCAAAACCAGGTTGGTTTGTGATAGGTAATTTTGATGTCGCCTCAATAGGTTTTGGGCCCTTGCCTGTCGCAGGTACTTGACCCACCCACACAAGTAAGGTACCATTTTTCTCGAAAGACTTTGGGGAACGCGGGGTGGGTGGAATTTTGTGAATCCACGCAGATTCCAGAACTTTCCACCACAGAAATGTGCGGAAAATGTGGTTTTTATTACAATTTTTTAGGTTTGCATGGGATTCTGGGTAACAAAACCTGGTGAGAGCCAGTCAAGTCACCCCATCCTGAATTCCCCTGGGTGTCTAGTTTTCAAAAATGTATAGGTTTGCTAGGTTTCCCTAGGTGCCGGCAGAGCTAGGGTTCAAAAACTACAGCTAGGCACTTTGCAAAAAAAGGGTCATTTTTCACTGTGAAAATGTAGTGTGCCCACGTTGCGTTTTGCGCCGTTTCCTGTCGCGGGCACTAGGCCTACCGACACAAGTGAGGTACCGTTTTTCTCGAAAGACTTTGAGGAACGCGGGGTGGGTGTAATTTTGTGGATCCACGCAGATTCCGGAACTTTCCACCACAGAAATGTGAGGAAAATGTGTTTTTTTTTTACACTTTTTTAGGTTTGCAAGGGATTCTGGGTAACAGAACCTGGTGAGAGCCAGTCAAGTCACCCCATTCTGGATTCCCTGGGTGTCTAGTTTTCAAAAATGTATAGGTTTGCTAGGTTTCCCTAGGTGCCGGCAGAGCTAGGGTTCAAAAACTACAGCTAGGCACTTTGCAAAAAAGGGTCATTTTTCACTGTGAAAATGTGGTGTGTCCACGTTGCGTTTTGTGCTGTTTCCTGTCGCGGGGACTAGGCCTACCCATACAAGTGAGGTACCGTTTTTCTCGAAAGACTTTGGGGAACGTGGGGTGGGTGGAATTTTGTGGATCCACGCAGATTCCAGAACTTTCCACCACAGAAATGTGAGGAAAATGTGTTTTTTTTTACGATTTTTAGGTTTGCAAGGGATTCTGGGTAACAGAACCTGGTGAGAGCCAGTCAAGTCACCCCATTCTGGATTCCCCTGGGTGTCTAGCTTTCAAAAATGTATAGTTTTGCTAGGTTTCCCTAGGTGCCGGCAGAGCTAAAGTTCAAAAACTACAGCTAGGCACTTTGCAAAAAAAGGGTCATTTTTCACTGTGTTAATGTGGTGTGTCCACGTTGCGTTTTGCGCTGTTTCCTGTCGCGGGCACTAGGCCTACCCACACAAGTGAGGTACCGTTTTTCTTGAAAGACTTTGGGGAATGCGGGGTGGGTGGAATTTTGTGGATCCACGCAGATTCCAGAACTTTCCACCACAGAAATGTGAGGAAAATGTGTTTCTTTTGACAATTTTTTAGGTTTGCAAGGGATTCTGGGTAACAGAACCTGGTGAGAGCCAGTCAAGTCACCCGATCCTGGATTCCCCTGGGTGTCTAGTTTTCAAAAATGTATAGGTTTGCTAGGTTTCCCTAGGTGCCGGCAGAGCTAGGGTTCAAAAACTACAGCTAGGCACTTTCCAAAAAAAGGGTCATTTTTCACTGTGAAAATGTGGTGTGTCCATGTTGCGTTTTGAGCCGTTTCCTGTCGCGGGCACTAGGCCTACCCACACAAGTGAGGTACCATTTTTATCAGGAGACTTAGGGTAACACAGAATTGTAGAGCAACTGTTATTACCTATTGACTTTTGATGCATTTCTGCCTTCCAAATGAAAGACAATGTGTAAAAAGAAGTAATTTTGAAAAATGACCTATAATTCTCATGCTAGTATGGGTACTCCCAATTTCGGAAATGTGCAAATATCTACTGTTTCTAAACTCTATATTTTGTTCCCATTTCAGAAATACATAGGTGTCTTTCATACCGATTTTTCCATGTATAAATTTTCCCAGAATAATTGCTATATACCCGGTACGTAATAAAAAAACATTGCAAGACGCTGCTCAGTTATTGGCTCTGGGTTTGTCGGGTTCTTGGTGAACCTACAAGTCCTATATATCGCCCCAACCAGAAAGGTCTAGCGGATGTAAGGGTATATTGCTTTCAAATAGCTGTCATAATTAGAAGAAGTTACAGGTGAAAACGTTGACACAAATGGCTGTTTTTTTCAACTAATTTTCAATTTTTCCTATATTTAACTGTTTGTTTCTATAAAGAAAACTTGAAGGATCTACACAAATGACCCCTTGCTGAATTCAGAATTTTGTCTACTTTTCAGAAATGTATAGCTTTCCAGGATCCATTATTGATTTCATACCCATTTCTACCATTAACTGAAAGGAGGTTGAAAGCACAAAAAATAGCAAAAATAGGCTATGTCCCAGAAAAATGCCAAGACTGTGTAAAAATTTTTGGTTTTCTGACAAAAGTCTGCTTGTCCCTGAAAGCTGGGAAGATGGTGATTTCAGCACCACAATCCCTTTTTTGATACCATTTGCAGGGAAAAAACCAGACGCTTTCATCTGTAGCCCTTTTTTCGCATTTTTCCCCAAAAAACCACAATTTAGCTGTATTTTGGCTAATTTCTGGGTCCCCTCTAAGGGAATCCCCAAACCCTGGGTACCTTTAGAATCCCCATGATGTTGGAAAAAAAGGACGCAAATTTGGCGTGGATACCTTATGTGGTCAAAAAGTTACAGGGGCCTAAGTGCAAACTACCCCAAATAGCCAAAAAAAAGGCTTAGCACAGGGGGCGAAAAGACCTAGCAGCGAAGGGGTTAAGAAAGGTGTTTGGTAATGGTCTGTCCTAGAAAGAAAATACCATAATGGGGATACCTTTTGGGCTTCAACAGTGTAGAAGCTGGCAATAGGGGGCCACTTTGTTGAACAGACTCCACTAGCATATATATATATATAAGGAGGAGGACAAAATCAAACAAAGAAAGACATACAAATTCAGGAGGGATAAAGAAGATTATGCCAATGGGCAAATCTTCACATTTGCACGCAAATTTGACACGTTTAGAAAGGCAACAGAGGACAGAAGGACACAAGAAACAAATCAAGGAACAAATCTTGAGAACACAAATCATTTCCTGGCTGGGGCAACCTCAATTTCGGATTTAAGTTCAGCGCAGGAAAGCGAATCCGACACTGAGGGCCAAAGGAAAGAAACCGCGCAACCCAAAATTCCATTAAACCAACATTGGGAGAGGAATTGGAATATATCAGACGCAGTCGCAGGGAAACACTGCGCCTAGGAATGTATCGACAAAAACGAAGGACCAAAAGTAGGAGGGAGAGGAGAAAAGCAGCTAGAAAGCGCGAGTTCCAAACGTCCAATAAGGGGACGGGGACGGGGAAATTGGAAGCGCAATTGAGTTGGATAAAAAAATCTGAGCAAACATCTATAAATGCCAATACTATCATCAATTTATCAAACATTGATTTAAGTGCGGCTGAACGTCAATTGCTTTCCTTGGGCCTTTCATACTGTCCTGAGACGAATTTCAACTATACGCAGACAAGAGCTGACATTTATAGGTTTATCAGGAAATTAAAATTGAAGAAGTATCATCAGTTACAACTGGCAAACAAAGGAAAGATGGCTAGTTCATCAGCATTAATTACTGCCAGCATTTCCAATCTCACAGCTGCGGATTTTAATGTGCTAAAAGTATTACAAAATCTAGAGAAGGAAAGCACTACCACAATGGAATGTGATACGCATTATGACTATCTCAATGATTCACAGGGCAGTGGAATCCTTGATATGGAAATGAGCAGTAAACCAACAACAAAGTTCAAAGTAAAATCAAAATTTACCCCTGTAATGCCGAGAGACTCCATAGACATTTTTCATGACCAAATTGTGGCTCAAATAAAAAACTTAATATAAATATCAATAAAAATAAAAGGAAAATTACAGATCATGAAAGAAAATATGGGCAACTGATGGACAAACTTAAAAAGGAAAAAGATGTGGTCATAAGAAATTCGGACAAGGGGGAAATATTGTCCTTGGCCCCTAAAGGAATACATGATTGAGGCGATGGGACAATTGAACAACACAGAGTGCTACAGGAAAAGCTCCTTCCAAAAATTTAGAAGCACACAGGATTGTTATATTTCTAGTTATTGGCATGGAAAAATTTGGGAATGTTAAGTTCTGATGAATACAAATATCTTAGAAAAGAGCATCCTACCATCCCGAAGATCTACTTTATCCCCAAGGTACACAAGGACAGACTTAGGCCACCAGGAAGACCTATAATTTCGGCCTGTGATGGACCATTTGAAAATATGTTGTGTTATATCGACTATTTTCTGCAGGAGCATGTCCGTGGCTTAGACTCTTATGTACAGGACACAAGTGACTTTTTGCAAAAGATTAACAATATACAATGGCAAAAAGGATATTGCATGATAGCTCTTGATGTGTCGTCTTTGTAAACCTGTATACGAAATGGAGATGGAATAAGGGCCATTGAACACTTTTTATCCTGTAGACCCATACAATATGTTCAACATAATAGAATGATTATTGATTTATTGACCTTCTGTTTGAACAATAATTTGTTCCTTTTCAAGAATCAAATATATCAGCAGGTGCAAGGAGTGGCGATGGGGGCCAGCTTCTCCCCCAGTTATGCATGCCTGTTCATGGGATGGTGGGAGGAGCTGGTGCTCAAGAAGCAATATGGTCATATTTGTCAGAAAAACATAATTTGTTGGCTAAGATATATAGTTGACTTATTCATCATATGGCACGGAACAGAAAGGAGTGCGAATGAATTTATAGCGCAACTAAATATTAATGATAACTTAAGATTTACATCATGTATAAGTGAGGAGAGTGTAACTTTTCTTGATGTACAAATCACCATTAATAACAATGCCATATCCACCACCCTATACAGGAAAGAGACGGCGGGAAATGCACTATTACATGCAACAAGCGCTCACCCCGTCATCTGATGGATAGCATCCCCTATGGGGAAATGCTCCGAATAAGAAGAATTTGTAGTAATGACAGCGAATGTAGAAAATAAACAAAATGAAAAGTAAGGCCAGATTTTTGGAGAGAGGATATAGAGACAAAATAGTGGATAGAGCCATTGCAAAATCTAAACAAAAACCCAGAGAGGAGTTATTAATACACAGAAATAAGCTGGAGGCAGCATCTTGCAGTTCTTTGGCAATACAGAATGAACCCACACGTCTCATTATGTCATTCTCTAGGCAAGAAAGGCAGATCAGAGGAATAGTGAGACGGAATTGGCCCATCAAGTTAGATGACCCCGTTATTGGGCAATCCCTATTGAAGAAACCAACCATCACATACAGAAAAACAGCATCTATGAGTAGTGTCCTGGTACGTAATAATCCTGAGGACCAGGAGGTGGGTCTATGGCTCACAGCAAGAAAAGGGTTTTTTAAATGTACCAGTTGCAAGGTCTGCAAATATGGAATAAATAAATTGGAGTATTGCACTGCTTTGAATAACATTCCGCGTGCTATTACTCAACATTTGACATGTAAAACTGAATATGCGGTCTATGTTTTAGAGTGCAGCTGTAATTTAAAATATATTGGAAGTACTAAGTTGGCAGTACATAAAAGGGTCTTACAACATCTAAGAGCTATCACCAATAATGACCCAAGTTACCCTGTGGCTAGGCATTTTAAGGACTGTCATGAAAGCAATCTTAGTCATTTACAATATTATGTGTTGGATGCCATCCCTCTAGACAAAAGAGGGGGGAACAGAGAAGCGAAATTAAGACGACTGGAAACGCAATTCATATTGGAATTAGATACCAAATATCCAGGGGGTCTAAATACGAGTGAGGACCTCTACACGTTTTTATGAAACCCGAGCATCCAAATGTATACTACTGCTGCTATTCTGGTGATGTGTGACATCTACAAATGTATGATCTCTATCTTATATATATTTCTGATGAATGATTATTTATACATATATTTATATTTTTATTGGTCTTATGACGATATTGATACAATGATTTTGTCTGTTCGGATGTTCAATCTGCCAAGCATGGACTAATAATTAAGTAATTTTAGAGGGTCTTTTAAGAAGTCGATGATTTTAGCAATTGAGTTGTATATTTATGGATATTTATATGTAATTATTTATTTATTTATTTACATGTACTTAGGTCTATGCTTACAATCATGGGAATCAATTGCATCATTAGTTGACTATTCCCTCCATTCTTGCTTGCTTGTTTGCACATGCTGTGATTTGCACTTTATGTCCCTTTCAGCCACGGGTGGCTCAAATAGTATAGCCAATGACATTATGTCAATACAGGCTGCCCTGCCTGGGAGAGGTCTTGTTAGTTTTAATAGCATTTTAACACTAGTATTTTTTTACACCTTTTTAATTTAGCACTTAGGGTATTTATTTACACATAAGGTTAAATTCACATATTAGGTGGATTAGTTATAAAATGAAAATGTGGAATGGATTCAATATGGTACTGGTTTTGAAATAGCATTTATGCATGATATTTTTGGATATGTGATTTGATAATGGCTAGGCTTTTCATAATATGTACCTATTTGAGAGATGTTAAAAGTACTTAAGCTATGACATTCTGCAAAAGCATTTAAGCAAATAATCACATCACCAATCATATGTGAATTACTGTGAAACAAGTATTTTTTCCATTTTCATTAACTTTGATATGCACTGTCACTTTAAAAACGGTGAACTGAATTCCTTGCGTTGTCATGTGATCAAGGCAGGCGACTGCCGAAACGCGTAATGGCGAGACTGTTGGAGCGGTAAAATAAACAAACCTGCACGAATTTGGGTCCACTCTCGTTTGTTGGTGGAGAAAAACAACGATACAAAGGCGAGCAACTGCATATATATATATATATATATATATATATATATATATATATATATATATATATATATATATATACGTCTATTGTTTTAGTACGCAAAAACTACATTGCAACAAAACTGTGGAACCTAATACAGCAAAAAGTACCTATATACTATACCTCATGTCCATTATACACAGAGTACTAATAAAGGCTTACTGTAATAACAATGTGTGTGTGGTCAGTAACTGCCTCAGAAGTCCATGTCTTTGGAAGAACAGGAACCCCATACCCTCTAGTGTTTACGTTCACAACCCTTGCATTTGTAAATCACTTTTTCCGTCTTGGCACAGTAGTCTATCCTCCCTGTTCCACTCCCACAGTGTCGGCAGGTTAGCTAGCACTGCCCCAGTGCCAGGTGCTATCCCTAAGCTGATGGAGACTTCTAGCCGCAGATCAGATTCCTTAACTTAAAATATCCCCAGGCATCAGACTGGATCTAGAATATTTTCGAGCAGTACCCCTGCATGCGGTAGGTGGCGTAGTTCGGTTCCACACCGGAAGTGACTTGCGTGGTACCAATATAGGTGCCATCTCGGCGGGCTGACAACAGTTCTTTCCTTTCTGCGCCAGATAGTACTGATCCAGATTGAGCTACCCCTCAGTCACTTTTTGACTAGCCTTTTTTGACTTTTTTTCAGAAATTTTTGTCCTGGTGTGAGGATGTCACCTAAGAAACTGGCTGGTTTCAAACCATATGGGGCCTGTCATAGGCAAATGTCAGTGACGGACCCCCACGTGGTGTGTTTGTGGTGCTTGAAGCCAGGACACGACTCCAAGGCATGTGAGGACTGCTGCGTCATGCACCCAAAGGCGCTAAGGGAGCGATCCCTCAAGCTCCTTGCCGCCCAACTTCAGTCGACCCCACGACGTTCGTGGTCCCGTTCACGTGGGATGTACCGGGACCGTTTCCGGCGCCCCTCTCGACATTGGTCGTCGCATTCGAAGCCTTCAGGAAAGTCGAGTAAGTTGCACAACAAGTCGAAGAATTCCAAACACTATTTGACTTTCCCATGTCCATTGAAGTCATCCGACGAGAGAGCATCGGTATTCCAGGCCCTGTGAGTCAGCAGGGTCTGAACCTGGGTCTGCTCTACACTTCCTCGATTTTCCCGGAGCCAGAGCGACCCCCTGATCGGTTAAAGGAGTTTTCTGAGGCCATTTTGGGCAGCCCGGCCCTTCTGGAGCTTTTTTGTGCCCCACAGGCGGGATGGGCCCCTCCCGGAACTATGCCAGTGGGTTCACCTTCTGCTACAGTCGGGCCCCAAGGATCCCTTGGTGGGTTCAGAATGGAGCCATTGGCGAGACCGAGACTTTCCTCGGCACCGGCCCCAGAGCTGGCACCCCTAGGTGGCGCCATTCCCATTGTCATACCTGACCCAGAGCCAGATGGGCGTCGTCTGGCGCCTACCGAGGACATCCTTCCCCGAGTGGAGCTAGTGCCTTATTTAATGGATAGGCCTGGAGAGGGAGATGTTTGGATCCTTATGTAGGAGAACCGGTTGAGGAAGGCAACTGGTAAGAGGAACTGGGTGAGGCCAGTGGGTTAGACACCTCACCTGACACTGACCTGCTGTGGCTACGGAGGAGGGAGCTTCTTTTGCCATGATGGTGCGCATGGCGGCTGAGGTCCCGGACCTTAACCTGCCCTCAGTGACAGTAAAAACTAATGTTGCTTCAGCCAGAAGTTTCCCCCACAGAACCTTTACTCCCATTTAATGAAGCCCTTACGGATGTCCTGCTTGCGGCATGATCCAAGCCCTGCACAGGAGCTCCTGTGAATAGGACGAATGCCCTCCACCATCGCCTCACTCCTGGGGATCCCAGTTTCCTTACCCAGCACCCTACACCGGAGAGCTTATCAGTCCAAGCCTCCTCATTCCACATTCACCCTGACGCATTCCCTACCACTCCACCAGATAGAGAATCCAAGAGGCTGGACACCTTCGGTAAGAGAATGTTTTCTTCCACCAGCCTGACACTGTGCTCAGTGAACACTGCATGCTTGTTGGACTGTTATTCCCATACTCTTTGCGATTCAGTTGTGCAAGTGCTGCCTATGGTCGTGAAGGAGGCCCGGGCCATACTCTCTCAGGCGGTTGCCGACGACAGAGATGCAGCAAAGTTCTCCATCAGATGTAGACTTGACACGACTGACTCACTAGGCAGAGCAATTTAATCATCGGTGGCCTTGCGGCACCACGTCTGACTGAGAATATCTGTTTTTTCAGGGGATGGACATGCCCTTTGGCTCTTGCCTATTGAAAGACAAGGCGGATTCAGCGCTTGCGCACTTCAAGGACAGGCGAGCTACGGCAAGCCTCTTAGTTTTGTCTATGGCCCCTCTTGCACCTCAATCCACCTTCCTTCCCTTTCATACTACGAAAGGGTTCTCCAGCCGTGCCCATACCGTACCGGCCACCATGGCCAACAGGCTTCCCAACCTTTTTGTGGCTGAGGGCACAAGTCCCAGCGACCACCCCCCAGCAGTCGCTGCCTCCAAACCCCTTTAGGGTGCCCTCAGATCATCCTGGGCACCCGGTAGGGGGTGGAATATGCCATCACCTCCCCCACTGACGGTGAGTACCATCAGACCATTGGGTACTACGGATTGTCCAGAGGGGTTACTCTCTCCCCCTTGTGACACCCCCTCCGCTCATTCCATCCACTCATGACTGGCTAACGGAGGGCCACCTCTCTTTGTGCTCAATCAAGAATTGCAGACTCTCTTGGCCAAGGGAGCCATAGAGAGGGTGCTGGTATCAAACGTAGGTCATGATTGCTATTCCCGCTAATTTCTGGTGCCCAGGAAGGACAAAGGCCTCCGTCCTGTTCTAGATCTGCTCCTTCTCAACCTCTTCTTGAAGACGGAGAAATTCAAAATGTTCCGCTTGCCCAAATGTTGTCTGCCCTGGATCCGGTATACTGGATGGTAGCGTTGGACTTGCAGGACACATTTCAGCATCTTGTTCCTGCCAGCCCACAGACACTATCTGCGGTTCACGGTGGGCCACGTGTACTTTCAGTTCTCTGTGCTCCCCTTCGGGTGTTCACCAAGCTGATGGTGGTGGTTGCAGCTCATGTGCGAAGGTCAGGGATTTCAGTCTTCTCCCCAGGCAGTCGTCTCCCACCTTCAGACTACGGCTAACCTCCTGTATTCGCTGAGGTTTACTATCAACATGCCGAAGTCACACCTGACTCCCTCAGAGCCGCTTCCTTTCATCGGAGCTATTCTGGACATGGTGCAATTTTGGGCCTATCCTCTCGTGTCGAGTCCAGGATATTCAGGCTATGATACTGATGTTTCAGCTACTATCCTGGATTTTGGTGAGACTGACTCTGAGGCTGTCGGGGCTTATGGCATCCTGTATCGTGCTGGTGACACATGCCCGATGGCATATGCAGGCTCTTCAGTAGGACCTGTAGGCCCAGTGAACGCAGAATCAGGGGAAGGTATCCGACATGGTCCAGATCTCGGCGGGAACTGCAAAGGATCTGCAGTGGTGGCTGACAGACCGCGATAGGGTCAGTGGCAGACATGTCTCCCTTCCCCAACCACACTTGACTGTAGTGACAAATGCATCACTCCTGGGATGGGGTGGCCACCTGGCAGAGGTAGAGATCAGAGGACTCTGGTCTCCGGCAGAGTCCAAGCTTCACATAAACTTGTTGGAGCTTCGGGTGATCACATTGGCATTAAAAGCCTTTCTTCCTTCGATCAAGGGAAGGCTGGTGCAGGTGTTTACAGACAACACCATCGCCAAGTGGTACTGCAACAAACAGGGCGGGTTGGGGTTGTGGACCCTGTGTCAAGAGGCCCTGTGCCTCTGGATATGGATGGAACGTCAGGGCATTTCCCTGTTGGTTCAACACCTGGCAGGCTGTTTGAACACTAGGGCAGACAAACTCAGCCGAAGATGCCTAGCGGATCACAAATGGCATCTCCACCCGGAGGTAGTCCAAGGTCTCTTTCAGCAGTGGGGAGAGCCTCGGTTAGATCTATTCGCCACTGCTGAGAATGTGCAGTGTCAGCAGTTCTGCACATTGGAGTTTCCTAAGCGGCCAGCGCCAGGGACCCTGGACCTCGAACCATCCACCGCTACAACACAGCCGCCCTCCTCGCACTCAACCCCGGAAGAAATAACAACTGCCTGCAGGCCACGCCAAACACGACCCACGGCCAGTTCTCCTGCCGCCACTGCTGCCAGACCCTCACCACCGCTCTGGCCGCCAACACCACCTACGCCCTAAGATGCATCCTCCTCAACGTGCGCTCCGTGCACAAACACGCCGTGGAGATCTGGAACCTACTGGACTCACTCTCGCCCGACGTTGCCTCTCTCACGGAAACCTGGACCAACGCCTCCTCTGCCCCTGACATCGCCCTCCCGGACGGATACAAGATCCAGAGGAAGGACCGCCCCAACCACCCGGGAGGGGGTCTCGCCATCGTTCACAAGAACTCCCTCCGCCTCACCACCTCCAGCAAAACCTACCCCGCCGCCGAACACCTGCACTTCCAGATCCAGACCAGCCCCAACTCCACACTCCGCGGTACCCTCGCCTACAGAGCCCCCGGGCCCCCTTCCCCGACACCATCACCTACCTCATCGCACCCCACGCCATCGCCGCGATGGACTACATACTAATTGGAGACCTGAACTTCCACCTCGACAACCCCAGCGACCCCAACTCCACCACCCTCCGTGACAACCTCGCCAACATCGGACTAAAACAACTCGTTACCACTCCGACCCACAAGGCAGGACACACCCTCGACCCCATCTTCGCAGGAGGAAACAGCGTCCACTTCAGCCACACCATGCAACCCCCATGGACCGACCACCACTGCGTACACCTCCTTGTCGACAAACCCAAGGCACCCAAACCCGCCCGACACCCCCCGCGAAGGAACGGGAGCAAAATCACCGACGAGCAACTCAACTCCACCCTCATCCGTGACAACCCCACCGCGGCAACCAACGCCAACCTCGCAGCCAGGGAATTCCACACTTGGATCTCCAACTGTGCAGACAAACTCGCCCCACTACGCAACCCCGACAAACAGCGCCCCAGGAAAGCCGCCTGGTTCACCACCGATCTCCAAGAAGCCAGACGCACCTGCAGACGCCTGGAGAAGAATTGGAGACACAGCACCTACAAGAACGCCATGACGGACTACCACCAACGAATCAGGACCACCAAAAGGACCTTCATCCACAACAAAATCCTCGCCAACTCCAGCAACTCCAAGGAACTCTTCAGCGTCATCCAGGAATTCACCAACCCCCGCAGCGAAGCAACGGACATCACCCCCTCCCAGGACCTCTGCGACAAGCTCGGATCCTACTTCCACCTGAAGATCAAAAACCTCTACGACAACTTCATCAACCATACGCCCGACTCCGCAGCCAGCCCGCCCTCCGGCTACACCAGCCAGCCCACCATCTCCTCCTAGACACCGATCACGGCCGAAGAGACCGCCTCGACCATGAAAGGCAACAACTCAGGGGCCCCCACCGACCCCTGCGCACCACACATCTACCACAGAGCCGCCATCGCACCCAAACTACAACACACCATCAACACCACCTTTAAGACCGGCACCTTCCCCGGCGACTGGAAACACGCAGAAGTCAGGCCCCTGCTCGAGAAGCCCTCAGCTGATCCCACGGACCTCAAGAACTACCAGCCCATCTTGCTTCTCCCTTTGCTGCGAAAGTCGCTGAGAAAACAGTCAACTCAGAACTGACAAGGTTCATCAAAGACAACGGCGTCCTCAACCCGTGTCAATCCGGATTCCGAAGCAACCACAGCACCGAGACCGCCCTACTCGCCGCCACTGACGACATCCGCACCCTCCTCGACCAAGGCCACACCGCAGCCCTGATTCTACTCGACCTATCAGCAGCATTCGACACCGTCTCCCATCGCACACTCGTAGCCAGACTACACGACGCCGGCATACAAGGAACCGCCCTCGACTGGATCCAATCATTCCTCACCGGCAGAAAGCAAAGGATCAGACTGCCGCCCTTCCTCTCCGAACCCAGGGAAATCAACTGCAGAGTCCCACAGGGGTCATCGTTCAGCCCAACCCTCTTCAACATCTACATGGCCCCCCTCGCTGCCATCGTCCGACAACACGGCCTTAGCATTGTATCCTACGCCGACGACACCCAGCTCATCCTCTCCCTCACCATGGACCCCGCCACCACCAGACTCAACTTCCAGGAAGGAATGCAGGACGTCGCAGCCTGGATGACCAACAGCTGCCTAAAGCTCAACACTGAGAGACAGAAGTCCTAGTCCTCGGGACCACCCCATCAGCATGGGACAACACCTGGTGGCCCACCGCCCTCGGCAGCCCACCGACCCCCACGGACCATGCCAGAAACCTCGGCATCGTACTCGACTCATCCCTCTCCATGAACCGACAGGTCAACGCCGTCGCCTCCAGCTGCTTCAACACCCTCCGCATCCTCCGCAAGACTTTTAAATGGACCCCCCCACCCCGAGTCAAGGAAGACAGTCACCCACGCACTCATCACCAGCAGGCTGGACTACGGAAACGCCCTCTACGCCAGCATTAACAAATCTCTACTCCGCAAACTCCAGAGGGTAGAGAACACCGCTGCCAGACTCGTCCCCGGCATCCCTCGACACGAGCACATCAGCCAACACCTACGGAAGCTCCACTGGCTCCCCGTTGAGAAGAGTCACTTTCAAGATTCTCACCCACGCCTACAAATGCCTACACAACACCGGACCCCAATACCTCAATGACAGAGTCACCCTCCACGTGCCCAAAAGAAACCTCCGATCAGCCAACCTCGTCCTCGCCAAAACCCCACGCATCCACAGAGCCAAAGCAGGAGGAAGATCCTTCTCTTACATCGTGGCCAAGACCTGGAACGAGCTCCCGATAGACATCAGACGCACCCCCTCCCTGAACACCTTCAGGAAGACTCTCAAGACCTGGCTCTTCGGCTGAACGGCACTGCTGATCCCCCCCTTCGCCCCCCCCCCCCAGCGCCTTGAGACCCTCATGGGTGAGTAGCGCGCTTACAATTCCCTGATTGATTGATTTCTCATCATCCATCCCAAGCCTCACGTACTCTTTTCCAGGGGATCAAGTGCATTCAGCGAAAGGACTTGCACTAGCATACTTAAGCTGAAACCTCAAAGAAGAGTGTCCTAAGAAGTGACAAGGTGAAGTTTTGTTGTAAGTGGTGAACTTAAAAGTTCTAAAAAGCAAAACATTGCAAAGCAGACAACTTTTAATCATAGGCCAGTATTTTCCAGTTACCTGGAAGAAAGCTTATGTGCATACACATCTTTACTTTTTGAACAAAAAGCTGTAAATCCAATAAATTTACCAACAATGGCTTTAAAGGTTAATACACAGAAGCCCCTCGAGACCCCCCTCAGCGTGACCTCATTGATCTCATTTGGAGCAGTAATTCTGCCTCATCGGCAGGAAGTAAGAATGCTAAATTAATATACATTTTAATCCAGGAGTAGGACTGTCAAAATGTCTATAATACATCCATGCCCCACGCACACACTCTAAATATTTTCCCGTGTTCGGCCCCTAAAACAAGATAGCGATAAGAGTAATCTAGTTTCTGATGTTATGATGCAAAAGTCCAACGTTTTGTATATAAATGTGTTTGTATATAAGTATTTCATGCACTGTCTATTGTGAATTGTCATAAGTATTTTTCATGTTTTGTATGTTAATTTGAAAAATGTGTGTCTCTTCACTTCTCATGCAACTAAACTTTTTTTGGTAAATATAAACAATTGCAAAGAAAGGAATGGTTTAATAAAAATTCCATTCAAACAGAAAAGATAGTGGTATGTTTGTTGCTCAAAAATAATAAGAGCATAACGTCAAACGGAGCCAGGTTCTCCTTTTTGTATTCAATATAATACATCCTTGGCACTGCAAACGTCATTTGAAATCAGGCTAATATGTTTCTAAATTTAAAACTAAAACTCTTGTGCTTGAGTATTGTGAAGTTGAGCAGACATATATTCATTCAGGTACTGTAGACCGCAAAAAATGATGTTATGGTTGCAGAAGGTCATTTGGAAAAGGGGAGCCAGTGCCCCTTAAACACAGCTTCAGACCGCCCCACAGGATACTGGGTGAAAGGTATAGATCACCAGGCAATGGCTCAGGCCATTCCCTTTAATCAATGCCCACTAGACATAACTATTTTGAACAGTTACCGTAGGCAAGGGTGTTTGTGGTACAGGGCGCGTCTGAAGTGTTTATCTTTGAAATCCGAGGCTCTGGGGTACCAAAGCTAACTATACATGGTGAAAAGCAATGCTTTTAAATATTTGACCATAATTATATTATTATTTTAGTATTCGTTTAAAATTACATATTTTACATGATTGATTGTCTGCCTATGAGTCATTCTCTATAATTCATGGAAATTAAATTATCCAACTGAATTACGGATTTCAACCAATGAAAAGGCTTGAAAGTAGTGTAGCATGCTCAGAGTACAGGAGTATGATGTAGTTGTTGCTTTTCCGGTTTAAACGATGCAGTATAAAAGATGCACATCAGATAAAATGTTATGGAGTTCGTTGATATTCACAAACCATTCTGCCTTATCGTTGATTATCATGTCACAAGAACTCCATATTGGCATTAGAACTCGTGGTGTGCACATTGCATACACTCATCCTATCCCCTGTACTTGGAAGACCTGCTGAATATCCTGCTGAGGAAATTGTATTCCCCGCTGTACTCTGGGCCAAATATCCTTGAGTGACGGTAGGTAAACACAATATCCACCCCTCAGCCCTGCGAAGAGGACGTACATGGCTCATTGGAACAGGTAACATGTGACGGCGAGCTGCATGCTCCCAACCGTGTGGCAGTGAAACCCTCCTGGCTTCATGAAGCAGCAGAAACAATCCGCTGCCATGCAAGGCGTGTTTCTACTGCTTGGCACACTCCTGCATAGACTTGTAATACACAATTACCCATTACCTCACTGGACGGGACCAATCCCCAGAACGAGCGGATGAATTACCGCCTCCGGGATGGGTGCCTGAATGTGGGGTCCCGCACTCCCTGACGTCGAACATCCCCAGCGCAGTGGCGCTGGGTCTTCAATCGCCCTCGCTGCGCCAGGGCCACAGGTGTGGCCCCTAGGTCTGCATCGCCTTCTGTTTGATATTCGAAGTAGCGGCGGAGGACTCCAATACCCTCCCTTCTCCCGGAAGACCTGCACGGATGACCGACGACATGGACCCCTACTACGTAATTAATAGTTCCTCACCGATTGGTGACTTTGTTATTCATGTTTCAATGTTTTGTTAATTTAACACATGCTCCATGCCCCATCTATATGCAACACTGTTACACCCCACCACCTTCATGGGGCAGGAGGACACCTTATGGTTCAGCTTGGACCCAATACAGCTATCAGCGCCTATATCACTCTATGGTGAGGATAGTTAGTCTCAGTGTGAGAGGCCTGAACTTGCCAACAAAGAGAATAGCGTTGCTGTCCCAGCTGAAGGCAGCCCAGTGCGACATATGCCTCCTACAGGAGACTCACCTGTTGAAAAAGGACTGGAACCGCATGCAGTCGAAGTGGTTTGACCGTCCGTTCTGGTCGGCTGGGCCTTGCAAGAAAGCAGGGATAGCATTTGGGGAGAGGATGTAGCCTTACGGCTAGAGCGGTCGACCTCAAAACTGGGGAACCAGGTTCGAGTCTCGGCAGCGACGCTCAACATCCTGTGATTCTGGGCAAATCATTTAACCTCCCCGTGCCTAACAAAAATGAATGTGTCCTTCTGTAACGAAACTGGTCCTCATGTGAAGCGCTCTGATACCCGATATCTCGGGTCTAGTTCGCGCTATATAAAACTCCCCCCAAAAAAACAAATCCTGGTATCCACACACTTCCAGGGCCATGTCCTTCAAATACACTCTGAAATAGTGGGCCGCATGCTATCTATGCGGATCTCCCTTTATCAATACACTTTCACTGTTGCATGCCTTTACGCGCCCAATGACCACCAGGAACCCGTTATCCGCCTGGCGGTTGAGACGATTCTCACCACACCATAAATTAAGGTCTTAATGGGGGGGATTTTAACCTGGTACCCGATGCCTCCCGAGATCGGACCTCCAAGAGGACTGGCCCAACGGGAGCCCTGACCCCACAGGGACTCCGGTGGCTTGCAGACCCGGGGCTGGTTGATGCTTGGAGGTCACTACACCCTTCCACAAAATCGTACTCCTTTTTCTCAGCTGCGCACCAGTCATATGCCAGAAACGACTATTTTCTAGTCTCTGCCTCCCTACTCCCGGCAGTGACGCAGGCGGACATCAAGGTTGCTTCCATCTCAGACCATTCTCCTATCCAGCTTACACTACGCCTTCCCAATAGCAGTCAGGGTGCCAGGATGTGGCCCCTTAATCCTAAGCTGCTATCCTATAACCCCACCATTAAAGAAGGTAAGGGAGTAATCATGGACTATCTCGCAATCAACGACACACCACATACATCAATAACATTCTGGGACGCCCTTAATGCTGTAGTGAGGGGAACCTACATAGCTATAGCAGCACGGCTCAACGTGGAACGTAGAGTTAAACGCGCGGAACTAGAGGTGCAAGTGAGGGACATGGAGGAGGCGCATAGACGAACAGGCTCACACAAGGCATGACGACAACTGACTATTGCTAGAAAACAGCTCAGGACCCGTGACATGGATGCAGCAGAACATGCCCTTCTCTGTATGAAGCAGAAATACTATGCCGGGGGCAACAAAGCCGGAAGGCTCCTAGCCCATAGATTACACACACAGACGCATGCACACCGCATACATGCTTTAGTAGACCAAGACCAGCATCTCTTGACATGAGATACGGAAATTGCTGCGGAATTCGGCTGGTTTTACACCCAATTATACAGTGCGGAACCCCTGCTTTCCACACACTGCACCACCTATATGGAGCAGAACCCCTAACAAAACTACCGGATCCCACAGCAGCGCCCCTAGAGGCAGACATAATCATGCAGGAGGTCCCAGAGGCAATAGGGAGGCTTAAAGTGGAAAAGGCCCCTGGACAGGATGGATTCATAGCTGCCTTTTATAAAATATTAGCGGAGCAGTTGTCCTCCGTGCTGGCCCGGCTATATAATTCCTTTAGTTCCTCGGGCGCCCTCACAGAGACCATGAAGACGGCCATCATAACGGTCCTACAAAACCGGGGAAGGATCCTAAGCAATGCGCTTCCTACCGCCCCATATCATTGCTCAATGTTGATGCAAAGATTTTTACGGGGATTCTCGCCAGCAGACTGGGGCGATACATGCCCGGATTAGTAGATCCTGACCAGTGGGGCTTCATTCCTGGACACCCATGTGGGGACTACACAAAGCGTCTCTTTCACCTAATAGATAAAACTAACCGCTCACAGCAACCCACACTGTTCTTATCAATAGACGCCGAAAAAGCGTTTGACCGGGTGCACTGGCCCTTCCTGCGGATGGTGCTGGAGGGTATTGGCCTGGGCCCCCGCTCTCGTCAATGGATCTGGGCCAGCTACGCAGAACCGGTGGCACTAGTGTGCTTTAATAACTCACTATCTACCGCATTCCCTATTTCAAGGGGTACGGGACAGGGGTGCCCCTTTTCCCCACTCCTGTTTGCGTTATATATGGAGCCACTGATGGAACGCATTCGGGGGCATCCTCTCATTGAAGGGATTTGGATGGGTGGTCAATCACACAAGATTGCAATATACGGGGATGACGTGCTGCTAGCTATCACCAAACCTCGCCAGTTGCTGCCTCCTGTGTTGGAGGAACTTGCATCATTCGGGGAAGCATCAGGGTTCAAAGTGAACACCTCCAAATCCCAAGCCCTCAACCTCACCATTCCGCGGGACAAGCGATCACACCTAGCAAAGAAATTCCCCTCCACATGGGCCACACAGGGGATCTCTTACCTGGGCGTTCAAATATTTCCTACCATTGACAAATCCTTGTCACATAACTATTCCACACTGCTGGTCACTGTGCGCTCCCTTATTCAGTCCTGGCATGGGGGTCCCATCTCCTGGTCAAGACGAATAGCAGCCGTAAAAATGTCCCTCCTGCCCAAGATCCTATACCTCATGCAGGCGATGCCGCTACAACTGCCCCCTTCCATGATGAAGAAACTTCAATCTTCATTAGAATCCTTTATCTGGGGAGAGCCAGAATGGCCAGGGAGCGCATATATCTCCCGGTGGCTAAGGGTGGCTTGGGTAAACTCCACCTAGTGCGCTATTACCAGGCTGCCCAACTGCGATTCCTAGTGGAATGGCAACGTCCACTCACGGAAAAGTACTGGTGTTTTTTTGGATCAGGCAGTAGCTGGAATCCATAGTTGGAAGATACCATGGCTCCCGCATAGGAGCCGCCCACCAGGAGTGTACATCTCCCCAGTGGTCAGGGCACCGTCGGGGTCTGGTACAGACTGTGCGTTTCTAGACACCTCTCCACTCCAGTCTCCCCCCTTCACCCCAATTATGGGAAATGCAGACTTCCCACCAGCGCTACACGGAATGACATACTCCTGGTGGCAGGAGGCCAATTGTAAACGCATTAGAGATCTCTTCAAAGAACAGGGCCTATTAGACTTCCCAAGGGTCCAGCAGGACTTAGGGCTCCCAGACTCTGAACGTTGGCGTTATGCAGCAGTTCGCCATTGGGTGGCCCACCCATCAATGAGACCCACGCAAGCAGGCCACTTACCCCGTTTGAACGCTGGCTCTTGTCAAGGCGGGATGACCAACGCCTGCTGTCGGACATCTACACCTTTCTGAATACCTTTGCTAATCCCCTGCTCTCACCAGCCAGAACACGGTGGGAGACGGAGTGTGAACGCAGATTCACAGACAAGGAATGGACGGACATCCTGCACTGGGCTCGCACGTCGGCTTGCAGCGCCTCGGGGAGGGAGACACTCCTTAAAATAGTACATTACTGGTACTACACACCTGCCCGTTTGGCCAGGTGGAAGAGGGGAAGCGACGATAGGTGCTGGCGTCATTGTGGTCATTCTGGTACACTCTCCCATCTGCTGTGGCCACATCGCTACTGGTCGGAAGTACTCACAGGCGTCGACCAAATGTTCGACACCGAACTACCCCATTTCCCCAGCTTAATTTTTATTGGGGCTTCCTAATGCCTTAACATAACCACTACGTTCCCCTAGGGGAGGGCCATCACCCTGGCATTGTGCGCAGCGAAGCAAGTCTTTTTATCAAGATGGGGAACAGACTCCATACCTACACACACGGAATGGATACACAAACTCTGGGATTTGTTAAGTATGGAAAAATTGACAGCAGTCGTAAACCATTCCCTACCCAAGTTCGAGAAAATGTGGGGGCCTTTTTTAAAATATTTATCCAACACCTTTCGTGAACTCTCTTGTCCAATATATTTGCGGGTCCTGCGCCTCACATCTGGCACGCAGACTGACACCTAAGTTGTCGAATGGTGGCAGTTGGGACAGAAACTGACACAGCATCACTACGTACGAGCATGGCATGTTTTGTTCATTGAGTTTTTGTTTTTTTGGACCGTCCTTTGTTAGCAACCACACCCCTCCCCCCGCTTCTTCCCTCCCGTCTCCCTTCTTCGCCGGCAATTGGATGTAGGCGAATGATTTTGTATACTTCGCTTTAAAAATAAAAAATGTATACAGTCCTAAAATACTTGTTTCCACCACACTGAATTACCAGAATTATCCCCAGTAGCCAGCATGATTGTCACATAAATCCTCTTACTTTAAAGTCAGAGAAAGTAAGTAAACACCAAGCTCCATTGGAAGACAGTGCCTGACATTTGACCTAGGTCTTTGAATGCACAGCAAATGTGACAAGATAAAAACAAGATTTAAAGGCCTGTTTATAGAAAGGGGGCATTTGGAGGAATACAGTAAATAAAGTATGTGCTTCAGAAGGGACAAACCCAAGCTGGACAGCCTAAAACAAATAATGCCAGCACATAAAAAGCAAGAAAATATGAGGTACAAACCACAAAGCCAATGGTAAGCAATGGGCATAATGCATTCCCAGGGAAGCTTTCCAAATGTCTAAAAACAGGCATTTTCACTTGTGAATACCTTTGGGAGGGTTAGAGGTCTCATTAGAGGGTGGGGGGCTGCCCACGCCTCCAAAACCAGGCATGGACATAAGTAGCAGAGGTGAACTTTTCATACACAGAAAAAGGCACAGTGCAGTCAGAAGCTGTGTAAGCTTCTGACACACACAGCACAAATTGAACATCAGTGCAAGCTTTCATTACTCATAAAGCTGGCACCACACATACAGGAAGCAGATGTGCAAGCTTCACACAAACAACAGGTGCAGCAAAGGAAGTAGCAGTACATATCTTTCATCACATACATCATTCAAGCACAATATAGAAGCAGCAGTACAAGTGCAGTCCTTACTACTCTCCAATTCTGTTCTGTTAAGTGTATTTGTATAGCGCACTACCCACCCGGGTAGGAGTGGTACAGTTTGTACCTGAAAATATGAGCTGTCTCCCAAGTCCTGAATTGTGGACAATTCAGAGCTGTGCATCTTGTGGTTTATGAACATCCACCTATATCTCTCTGAGAGAAATAAGAATTCATAACATTCAGTGTCTCAGTATATTATGCCAGAAAATGCAGACACTCCTTTTCTTCAAGTACCATTACATTTATGGTGAGAAATATACTGTGGACATGGCTAGTTTCCCCATTATGGAAGGGGATCCATTCTAGGGGGGTGAATTCCACTTTGTTCCGACACCACCCCACCCAAACCAGATTTACAGTTCTCAGTTTCTCGTTGGTATTTTATAAAAGATTTAAATAAATAAGCCAACAATATGAGGAAAGCTGAGGGAGAGTCCAAATATTGCAGTGCAATTTGTACGTCTCCTTCAGCTGCTCTGATTATCAGTGGTGACCCCTCCGTTAGTGCGGAGGAGCATCGCCCCGCTGCTGCAAGCGCAGCAAACGTGAAAAATAAAATGGTAATAAAATGAATTTATTTCCATTTTATTTTTCACTGCTCTCAACCCAAGCTGTGTTTGAAAGGCAGGGCCACTGCTACTGACTGGCAGAAGGGGAGTGGTGTTCACCCCAGTTTTGAGTGCACATGTCACTTTGGCCGACTGTCTCGCGATGGCCAGCCTGACATACTCACTTCAAACCTCTCCAACCCGAGCTGTCTTAGACAGCTGGGTGGAGAGCAGGTACAGGCCCCCAGTGCCTGAGGGAGCGTCGAGTCAGCGCGCTCCAACCAATTCTGGGGCTTGTCTCATGATGTTTAACATTATCAGCAGCATGAGAGCAGCATCTGGATTGGTTAGGGGAACTGGTTCCGACCAGTGCCGATGGACTGGAAGCACGAGGACTAGAGGAGGCGAGCCAATTATAGCAGGTGGGTAAGTACATTTTTTATATTTATGACCTACTGATAAGCATTGTAAGAAACTTGCACTGCCTACAGCCTCAATGTCAGAGCTCTGTTGTGGTTCGTTATAAACACTGTTTATAACGATCCATGATTGAGAGCTTTGGCGTTGACCTTAAAGGTATTGCTGGTCAGTGGGTCGAATACCTGATGTGCTTGTCCCATCAGTTATTCATGGTGCCAGCTGCCACTGCTAATTATCCTTTCAATATCAAGTCAGGCGTGCCATTGAGAGCTACAGCAGCCACTAATAATCTGGTCCTGCAGTTCTACCCCTGTATTGCCTGAGAGCCCAGGTCAGGGGACAACAAGAGAAACTGACCTTGTGGCCAGTTGCTGCTGTGCTTGGCTATGTGGCGGACTCCCGGCCAGTGGTGAGGGGTCCTACTGATAGCGGAGCAAGGAGACAGTTTCATGAGGATTATACAGTGGCTGATGGACGCTGGAGAGTTGTGAGAGTGGATGGCAGCAGCTGGAAGATGGGGGATGAATAACCCCTATGTAAAACAGGCATACTGCTTATACAGCGCCAACCTAGTGGTGCTTGTGAGGTGCTCTTGCCCCCCTCGGATTCTTATAGTGGCCAAATTACATTGTGCATGCAATGCAGGAAGGAACTACTTAGTGATGAACTTAATGATGGTGAGATTGAGCTGTCTACTTTCGTCTTATTCTCCCTTCGTGTATGCCGATCTGATAGCTGTGCTTCCTCCGAGCTAGGGCCTAAGATAATACCACTGAGTTTACTCCTCAAGAGATCCTGCCTGCTGCATGCCTGCTAGTTGCTGCACTGTCAGGCCACGGTTGTTCAATTATGGGTAAATCATAGCCTAAACAAGCCAAACTCTTCTTTGAGCCTAGGTGCTCTACCTGCGCATGGATGTGCATTAGCAAGCAGTAGGGAGTGATGAACTGGGTGTTACTGATCACCTGCTGTAAGACTGCAACATTAAACTCCTCAATCTGAAAGAGACACGTTAGTGACAGATTCCTTACCTTAGAATATCCCCAGGCGTCAGGCTGGATCCGGAAAGTTTTTGCGTAGCAGTACCCTTGCGCGTCGGTAGGCGGCGACGTGCGGCTCCGCGTCCGTCGTCGGCGTCGTGATCGCCGGGATGACGTCGCGGGCAGTACTTAGACGCCGCCCCTGCGCGCTGACGTCAGTTCTTCTTTTTCCGGGCCAGCAAGCGCAGATCCGGGAAGAGCAGTGCCCTAGTCATTTTTTGACTAACTTTTTTGGTGAATTTTTTCACTGTTTCTTCTAATCGACTTCAAGGTGTCGTAGGGATGCCCGGCTTTAAACGTTGCGGCGCCTGTGCTCGGATGATGTCCATCACAGACCCGCATCGGGAGTGTCTCTTCTGCCTCGGCCGAGGCCACGACACGGAGTCGTGTTCCGACTGCCGGGCCCTCAATCCGAAAGCTTTGCGAGAGCGGTCTCGAAAGCTCCTCGAGGCCCGGCATTCGGCTCCGCGCCACACCAAGCCCCGGTCGCGTGAGAGGTCGAGGGGTCGGTCGCGGAGTCCTCACCGGTCGTCGGGATCAAGGTCTTCGTCGTCCGGTAAGTCTAAGCACAAAAAGTCCAAAAAGCATCGTCGCTCTAGGACTTCGCCTCGCCGGTCTCGCGACTCGGCTGAGGCCCCTCCCGGCACCGTCCCCGCCCCCGCGGCCCCGGACATGCCTGTGGAGTCGCCCCCGCAATACCCGTCCTTCCCGGGTTCGGGGGCGGATCCGGCCCAAATACAGGAATTCCTGTCGGCCATGGCCCGCCTCTTCGGGCCTCAAGGTCCCTCCGGTGCGCCTTCGGGCCCCGCGGGTCCTGATGGGGTTGCCCCGGCATCGCCGACGGCTCCGGCCCCGGCCCCGGCGTCGCCCGTGCCTCCAGCCTCGATCCCGGCTCCGGCCCCGGCCTCGATCCCGGCTACGCAACCCCCATCGACGCCGGTCGACCTGACCACGCCTCCGCCGATGCCGATGTCTCCGGTGCCGTTCTCGACGCCGCCTGGGGCTCCGGGCGGCGTCGTTCCCCAGTTCCTTCCGGCTCCGGACATGGACCCGGACCGACGTCGCTCGACGCCGGTTCCGGCGCCGATGAGACCTTGGGTCCCAAATGTCCCTCCTCCTCCTTATTTTGAACCAGAGGAGGACCAGGAGGACTGGGAGGGGTCTGATGACCCTCTGGCACAACAGTGTCAGTATGATGAGGACTGGACAGAGGGGCTAGGGGATGCCAGTGGTCTAGATACTTCCCCTGACACTGGCATGCTGTCTCCTCCCGTGGCTCAGGAGGAGGGAGCCAATTTTGCAACGGTGTTGCGTAGGGCGGCTGGAGCCTTACATCTCCAACTCCCTACTGTGGCGGTCAAGACTAATCTCTTGACAGAGGTGCTTCAGCCGGCAGCCTCCTCTACGGAGACTGTGCTGCCGTTTAACGATGCCCTCACTGACGTTCTTTTGGGCGCCTGGTCCAAGCCCAACACAGGGGCTCCTGTGGATCGGAACGTGTCCCGACGCCATCGCCCAGCTCCGGGCGACCCCCTATTTCTCTCTGTCCACCCCACTCCTGAGAGCTTGGTTGTCCAAGCCTCCGCTTCCCAAACCGCCTTCCCTACCGCCCCTCTGGATAGGGAATCCAAACGCCTGGATCAATTTGGGAAGAAGGGTTTTTCTTCCTCCAGTGCTGGCTTGCGGTCCATCAACACCGCTTGTCTTTTGGGCCGATATACCCACTCTTTGTGGGATTCGGTGGCAACTGTTTTGCCCCAGTGTTCTGAGGAGGTACAGACACTGCTTTCCCGCGCCATTGCGGAAGGAAGGGATGCGGCCAAATACACAATACGATGTGGCCTTGATACCGCCGACTCGCTGGGCAGGTCTATTGCAACGACGGTGGCGCTGCGTCGCCACGCCTGGCTGAGAACCACTGGTTTTTCAGGGGATGTCCAGAATACTCTCATGGACATGCCCTTTGATGGAAGTCGGTCTTTTTGGGTCCAAAGCAGACCATGCGTTGGAGCGCTTTAAGGACTCACGGGCTACTGCCAAGTCCCTGGGCCTTTCTGCTACACGCCCTCCGCTAACTTCTGCTTTTCGCCCCTATCGTGGCCACGGAAGGGGCGCCCAGTCACGTCAGCAGCCCAGCCACCGGCCCGCGCAGCAGGCGTCTTCGCGTGGCCGAGGACGTGGATACCGCCGTGGCGGTTCGGGCAACCAGCGTGCGGGTCAGGCCACCACCTCCAACCCGTCCGCGGCCTCCAAGCCCTCCTAGTCCCTCCTTTCAGGTGCACAGCTCGCCAGTAGGGGGCAGGGTCCGCCATCACCTTCACCACTGGCGTCCCATCACCTCGGACAGGTGGGTCTTGGACATTGTCCGAAGGGGCTACTCCCTCCCCTTCGAGACCACCCCCCAGCCATGCCACCTCAATTCCACCGCATGTCAGGGGATCACTTGGTACTTCTGCAGAAGGAAGTCACGGCCCTCTTGGCCAAGAGGGCCATCGAGCATGTTCCGACCCCAGAAGTAGGACGTGGTTGCTACTCCCACTACTTCCTGGTGCCCAAAAAGGACAAGGAGGACATGCGTCCTATCTTGGACCTCCGGAACGTCAATCGCTTCCTCCGGAAGGAGAAGTTCAAGATGCTCACCCTAGCTCAGGTCTTGACTGCCCTCGACCCTGGAGACTGGTTGGTAGCGTTGGACTTGCAGGACGCTTATTTCCACATCCCCGTCCTGCCGGCCCACCGGCGTTACCTACGGATCACGGTAGGCCTCGAGCATTTTCAGTTCACCGTGCTCCCCTTTGGCCTTACCAGTGCCCCTCGGGTGTTCACGAAAGTGATGGCGGTGGTCGCAGCTCATCTGCGCCGGGCAGGGGTTTCAGTCTTCCCCTACCTCGACGACTGGCTGCTGAAGGCGGGCTCGTCCCAGGCAGTCGTCTCCCACCTCCAGACTACGGCCGAACTCCTGCACTCGCTGGGGTTCTCCATCAATGTGCCGAAGTCGCATCTGATTCCTTCTCCACAGCTCCTTTTCATCGGAGCAGTTCTGGACACGACGCAGTTTCGGGCCTATCCTCCCGAACGGCGAGTCCGGGATATTCAGGCTATGATTCCGATCTTTCAGCCTTTATCCTGGGTTTCGGTACGGATGACCCTGAGGCTGCTGGGCCTCATGGCCTCCTGCATCCTGCTGGTCAATCATGCCAGATGGCATATGCGGGCTCTGCAGTGGGACCTGAAGTTCCAGTGGGCGCAGCACCAGGGCAACCTGTCCGATCACGTCCAGATTTCGGAGGGGACTGCAAAACAGTTGCAGTGGTGGCTCTCGAACCGGCAATGGGTCATGGGCAGATCCCTCTCCCTTCCCCAGCCAGAGCACACAGTTGTGACGGACGCGTCCCTTCTGGGATGGGGCGGTCACATGGGAGAGGCGGAGATCAGAGGCCTCTGGTCTCCGGCGGAGTCCCGGCTCCATATCAACCTTCTGGAGCTCCGGGCGATCCGACTTGCACTCAAGGCATTCCTTCCCTCTGTCAAAGGGAAGGTAGTGCAGGTGTTCACAGACAACACCACCGCCATGTGGTACTGCAACAAACAAGGCGGGGTGGGGTCGTGGACCCTTTGTCAGGAGGCTCTGCGCCTCTGGACATGGCTGGAACATCAGGGCATGTTCCTGATGGTTCAACACCTGGCAGGTTCCCTGAACGCCAGGGCGGACGAACTCAGCCGCAGGTGCATGATGGATCACGAATGGCGTCTTCACTCGGAAGTGGCGCAAGGACTCTTTCTACAGTGGGGAGAGCCTTGGTTAGATCTATTCGCCACCGAAGAGAACGCGCAATGTCATCAGTTCTGCGCGTTGGAATTTCCAAGGCGGCACTCGCTCGGCGACGCTTTTCGTCACGAGTGGAGTTGCGGTCTATTGTACGCCTTTCCGCCTATACCACTTCTACCCAGAGTGTTGAAGAAGATTCGGCACGACCGGGCCCAAGTCATTCTTGTGGCTCCGGACTGGGCTCGAAGAGTTTGGTATCCCGAGCTACTCAGTATGAGCGTAGCTCCCCGATCCGTCTGCCTCTTCGGGAGGATCTTCTGTCGCAGCAGCAGGGGACGGTCCTCCACCCGAACCTGTCCAGTCTACACCTGCTTGCGTGGAGATTGAGCGGCGGCAGTTGATTCCTTTCGACTTGCCTCCCGAAGTTTGTGATGTGATTCTGGCAGCCAGGCGTCCCTCCACTAAGGTGGTATACGCCTGCAGGTGGAACAAATTTGTGGCATGGTGCACAGCAAAGGCTGTGAATCCCCTTTCTGCCCCTCTTTCTGAGGTCCTTCTGTTCCTTCTTTCTCTGGCCCAACAGGGTTCTGCCCTGGGTACCATCAAGGGTTATCTTTGTGCTATCTCGGCCTTCCTCAGGCTCCCTGATCAGCCCTCCCTTTTCAAGTCCCCTGTTGTTAACAGGTTCTTAAAAGGCATTACACACCTCTTCCCTCCTGTTCCGTTTGTGATGCCTCAGTGGGACTTGAACTTGGTTCTTACCTTTTTAATGTGCGCTCCCTTTGAGCCTCTACATAACTGTCCTCTTCGTCTTCTGACTCTGAAGACAGCCTTTCTGGTGGCCATCACCTCCGCTCGGCGGGTGAGTGAGCTCCAGGCTCTATCTTGCAAACCTCCCTTTCTGTCTGTTCATCCAGACAAGGTTGTTCTTCGGACGCGTCCGTCCTTCTTGCCAAAGGTGGTTACTGCTTTCCACATTGGGCAGACCATCACTTTGCCCACCTTCTTTCCGCCTCCGCATCCTTCCAGAGAGGAAGAGAGGCTCCACCGTCTGGACCCAAAACGTGCGCTCTCCTTCTATATCGACCGCACAAAACACTTCCGGGTGGATGACCAGCTCTTTGTTGGCTACGTGGGCGCCAAAAAGGTCGGGCGGTGCACAAGAGAACCATCTCCCGCTGGGTTACCTTGTGCATCAAGACCTGCTATTCTTTGGCTAAGAAGGAGCCTCCTGTTGGGCTGCGTGCCCATTCCACCAGGGCAACGGCTGCTACCACGGCCTTGGGCCGCGGTGTTCCGCTGCCGGTTATCTGTCAGGCAGCTACGTGGGCCTCGCTGCACACGTTTACAAAGCATTACTGCCTTGACAGTCAGGTCCGGAGGGACGGCTTCTTTGGCCGTACTGTCCTCCAGGACTTCCTTGTCTGATCTTTGTTCGCAGACCCACCACCGGGGTTGGTATTGCTGGGGTATCTATTCTAAGGTAAGGAATCTGTCACTAACGTGTCTCTTTCAGATGCACAAGTTACTAACTTGTGTAACGATATATCTGTAAGAGACAGTAGTTAGTGACAGATTCCTACCGCCCACCCATCCTCCCCGTTCTGCGAACTGATTTCTAGGGTTAAGGACATCCCTTTCAGGGCCCTAGTATTTTTCAGACACCTATGTCAGCTTCTTGCATGGCTCTGCGTTCCTGGCGCGGAAAGTCGTGTACAGAACTGACGTCAGCGCGCAGGGGCGGCGTCTAAGTACTGCCCGCGACGTCATCCCGGCGATCACGACGCCGACGACGGAGCCGCACGACGCCGCCTACCGACGCGCAAGGGTACTGCTACGCAAAAACTTTCCGGATCCAGCCTGACGCCTGGGGATATTCTAAGGTAAGGAATCTGTCACTAACTACTGTCTCTTACAGATATATCGTTACACAAGTTAGTAACTTGTGCTTCAGGACATGAGGCACAGTCTCCGAATAATCAACAGAAAGAGCAGCACCTTATCATCCCGAATAGACTGCATGTCAGAACGCCTCGATAAACATCCAGGATTGATCTTCCAGAATGCCACACTTCAGAAATAGAATATGACAGATCAGTGCACAATGAGAAGTTCCTACAAATGGAGCAAGTCCTTGAAGTCATCAAGGCTTACAATGAAGAACTTCGAGCCATACTGGAGGCACAATAAAATTTGGATTACAGGTATGGCTGGAACTACCAACATGTGAAAAAAGTGAGTCCTTTGTGGAGACATTTCTCCTGACCAATTTGGTAGAGACAATTTCTCACCTGACTTCATTGTAGAGTGTGTGCACAGCGCTTTTGTGGCCAGGCCAGTGCCGGGAACGCAGTCATAACCCATAAAAGCCCACCTCCTAATCTATAGAGATTGGAACACTGCCATACGGCTGACCCATGAAAGGAGTGATCTGCACTGTGCGGGTGCTTCTGTTTTGCTGTTTCCAGATTTTACACTCTGAAAGAAGCCATGGGACATTCAATAGAGTGAAGAAGGAACTGCAGTACCTAAATGTTCCATATTCAGTGTTATAACCAGCTCACCTCAGATTCACAGTGGACAGCAAGAGACATATAGTTGGAGACAGACCTTTGCAGCTGCGTCATTCCCCCCCAAAACCTTGCAAAGATGAGTTATCATCACCACCATGCGTTACAAATGAGCCGTCAGTCCTTCAAAAACATGGCAAAGATAAGTTATCATCGCCTCCTTGCGAATGAGGGGCCAGTCTTAAGAATGGACAATAATGACTGACACTCTCTGAGATGAGAATACTGATTTGTTAATTGGTTCATGCTGCTCGTCACACCAGGCACTGTGGGAGTTAAGATTTATTAAGCTATTGTACTATTATGGTAACCTAGCTAGCTTGCTGTCCTCTATTTGTGTGGTGAGAAGTCTCAGACTGATTTGAGAATCCAACAACTTCTGTGTTCATCCAGATGCCCATCATAGTGTACTATAGGCAATGGTTGGATTGCAACATAAATTAACTTTCCGATAGATGTGTTCATCCACATGCCCATCATAGTGTACTATATATAGGCAATGGTTGCATTGCAACATAAATTAACTTTCTGGTAGAAACTTCTAACAACAGATTCCTCACCTTAGAATATTCCCCAGGTGTCAGACTGGATCCGTAAAATCTTGAGCAGTATCGCTGCGCACCGGTAGGTGGCACCGTTTGGCTTGCCGTCGCCTGCATCGGAAGTGATGTAGCGGTGCTCATATAGGCGCCACCCCGGCACACTGACATCAGTTCCTTTCTTTGGATCTGGAGAGCTACCTCTGTCATTTTTTTGACCAATGTTTTAAAAAAAAAAACTTTTTGTCGACCTTTTCGAGCTTTTGCTCCAAGTGTGCTAGGGACATGTCCCCTACGAAATCTTCAGGATGTAAGCCTTGCGAGGATTGTTACAGGCTGATGTCTGTGTTCGATCCACATTTGGTGTGAATCTAGTGCCTGGGGTCGAGACACGACCCCAAGGCCTGCATCGAATGCAGGTCGATGCACCTAGAGGTGATTTACAAGTCGGCGATGAAGCTTCTGGTGGTGCGGCAAAAGCAGACTCCACGCTGTTCCCATTCCCGAGGATGATCTTTGGGCCGCTCCTAGAGCTGTTCCCACAGACGATAGTCTTCTCGCTCCAAGACCACCTTGTCGAAGTCAGGGAAGTCAAAGAAGCACAGAAAGAGTTGGTGAAGCATTCTTTGGCTTCACTCTCTCAATCTCCTGCTTCTAGCCCCTGCTCCCGCACTCCAACTGCAGAGCTGGCGTCATGGCCCGCTCCACACTACCCCGAGTTTCCCGGCGCTCGAATGAGGACTGCCCAACGTTAAGGAATTCTATGACTACATACATGCCATTTTTGGGCCACAGACTACCTCTGGCGCTTTGGGGCCCCACTGTGCAGAGATGTGCCCGTGCTTGGTTACCGTCGGTGGTTTTGCCTTCGATGTCAGCCCGGTCCTGTGGATCACCTCCAGGATCTGGACTGATGCCACCACTGGTGCCCTCATCCACCACAGTGGCTTGGATACCTCTTCAGACTCTGGCATGCTTTCCTCTCCGGGCCAGGCTTCGGAGGAAGGCACATCTTTTGTCACTGTGATGTGCGGGGTGGCAGAGGTCCCCCATCTCCAGCTACCTGCTGTCGAAGTCAAGTCCCAATGTCTTGACGGAGGTACTTCAACCTAGGGCAGGCTCGCCTGAGCCCATGTTCCCCTTTATTGAAGCCCTCACCGATGTGCTTCTGGGGGCCTTGGCGAAAACCTGCACAGTGACTTCTGTGTATTGAATGATTGCCCATCAACATCGTCCGCCCCGGGAGAACCAGCATCCCTCTCCTGAGAGTCTGGTGGTGCAGGCCTCAACAGTGAAGGTCAACCCAAGCTTGTTCCCTACCACTCCAGCGGATAGGGAATCCATGAGGTTGGACATTGTTGGGAAGTGCTTATTCTCTTTCAACAGCATTGCCTTGCGGTCAGTGAACGCCACATGCCTCTTGAGCCAATATTCCCTTGCATTGTGGGACTCGGTTGCGCAGCTGCCTCCCAAGCTGCCTGAGGAGGGCCACGCCATTCTCAACCTAGCTTTAGTGGACAGCAGGGATTTGGCAAAGTTTGCCATCCAGTGTGGACTGGACACCACAGGCTCCCTGGGGTAGAGACATGGCTTCTACGTTGGCGCTGCTTCGCCATGCCTGGTTAACTTCCACTTGGTGCTCGGGGTATGTCCAGTCATCACTGATCAACATGCCCTTCGATGACTCCCACATGTTTGGCGACAAGGCCGACGCAGCGCAGGAGCACTTTTGCGAGAGCAGGTTCACTGTCGGATCTCTTGGGATTTCTTTATCGACCCACCGCGGACGCGGTAGAGGCTACTTTGGGCATCTGCAGTACCAGTCATTCCCAGTCAAGCAGCCTGGCCAGTCCTTTCGGGAACTGGGCCGTTGAGTCCAAAATGGACGCTGGGGCTAGTCCCAGTGTGCTGCCCAGTCCCCTGCCCTTCCGGCTGCCACTACCTGCACTCCCCTTTAGTGTGCCCTCCATCCAGTACAGCCATCCCATTGGCGGCAGAATGCGGCACCATCTGCCCCAATGGTTGGAGATTACATTCAACAAGTGGGTGCTTCCGATTGTGCAATAGGGGTTACTCTTTAGCATTTGTGGAAACACCTCAGCCTCTCCCACCATCCCAAGAACAGCTGATGGAGGACCATTTCTCCTTACTCCATCAGGAAGCGCAGGTTCTTCTGGCCAAAGGAGCCACCAAGTGGGTGCCCACACCAGAAATAATACTTAGTTGTTATTCTGGCTACTTTCTGTTGCCAAAAAGGACAGAGGTCTCCACCCTATACTAGATCTGCGCCCTCTCAACTTCTTTCTGAGGAAAGAGAAAATTATGATGCTCACGTTGGCTCAGGTTCTGTCTGCCCTGGATCCTGGATGGTAGCACTGGACTTGCAAGATGTGTCTTTCCACATTCTCATCCTCCCTGCCCACAGGCGCTGCCTGCGATTCACGGTGGGCCACGAGACTTTCCAGTTTTCTCTGTGCTCTCCTTTGGCCTCACCAGTGCCCTTTGGGTGTTAATGAAAGTGATTGTGGTGGTTGTAGCACTTCTGTGGAGGTCAGGGGTTCCAGTCTTCCCCCTACCTCAACAACTGGCTGTTGAAGATGGGCTCACCCTAGGCAGTCGTCATCCACCTCCAGACTATGGCAAACCTTCTGCATTCTATCAACATGCCCAAGTCACACCTGACCCCTTCTCAGACATGCTCCCTTTCATCTGAAACATTCTAGACACAGTGCAATTCCGCACCTATCCTCCTGAGTGGCGAGCCAGGGTTATTCAGGCTATGATTCCGATATTTTGTCCTCCATACTGGATTTCTGTGAGACTGACTGAGGCTGATGGCTCACATCGCCTCCTGCATCCTTCTGGTAAAGCATGCCCAATAGCATATGCAGGCTATGCAGTAGGATCTGAAGTCTCAGTGGGTGCAGCATCAGGGGAATCTTTCCAACCTTGGGGAATCTTTTCAACCTTGTCCAGATATCGGAGGGAACTGTGAAAGATCTGCAGTGGGGGCTGACAAACCGTGATTGGGTCAGCAGCAGAATGCTCTCCTTTCCCCACCCAGAGCTCACAATGGTGACAGATGCGTCACTCCTTGATTGGGGCGGCCACCAGGGTGAGGTGGCGATCAGAGGACTCTGGTCTCTGGCGGATTCTCAGCTCCACATCAATTTGTTGGAGTTGAGATCTATTCACTTAACATTGAAAGACTTATTTCAATCCATCAAGGGAAGGCTGGATCAGGTGTTGATGGACAACAACATCGACATTGTGGGGTGGGATTGTGGACCCTATGCCTGGTGGCTCTGAACCAGGACATTTTCCTGGTCGTGCAGCACCTGGCAGGCTCCTTCAGCGCCAGGGGGCAGACAAACTTAGTCATTGATGCCTCACAGATCACAAATGGCAACATCATCAGGAGGTGGTGCAAGGTCTCTTCTGAAACTGGGGAGAAGCTTGGCTCGAGCTGTTCGCCACCGCAAAGATCACGCAGTGTCAGCATTTCTGCGTGCTAGAGTTTCCAAAGTGGCTTTTGCTCAGAGATGCTTTCCTCCTCGAGTGGAACTCGGAGCTCATGTACACCTTTCCTCCGATATCACTCCTGCCCAGAGTTCTCAAGAAGATCAGGATCGACCTGGCCCAAGTCATACTAGTGGCTTCGCATTGGGCACTGAGAGTATGGTATCCCAAACTTGTGACCATGAGCATCGATCTTCTGGTCAGGCTGCCCTTTTGGGAGGACCTCCTGTCACAGCAACAGGACAGGGTGCTGTACCCGAACCTGCGCACGCTCCACCTTCATGCCAGGGTTTTCAGTCTCCCTCTATAAGTTTGTGATGTCACTTTGGCAGCCAGGTGTCCATCAACTAAAACTGCCTATGCCTGCCAATGGGATAATTGTGTGGCCTGGTATTCCTCATGCTAAGTGGACCCCCTCTCTGCACCTTTGTGGGAGGTTTTGCTGTTTGTTCCATCTTTAGCCTGGCAAGGCCTTGCCCTGGACACTCTTGAGGGTTAATTGTCGGCTACTTTGACTTTTCTGCAGCTCCCAGATCAACCCTTCCTGTTTCAGTCACCGGTTGTGACTTGTTTTTTGAAAGATTTATAACATTTATTCCCACCTACTCCCTTTGTAATGCCCCAATGGGATCTTAATTTGGTCTTTACTTACCTCATGTGTTCTCCCTTTGAGCACCTGAATAGCTGTTCTTTTTGGCTCTTGACCCTAAAACGGTTTTCATGGTGGCCATTACATCGGCCAGGAGGGTCAGGGAGCATCAGGCTCTGTCGATTCACCCTCCATAACCAATTTCTTACCGGACAAACTGGTCTTTCAGACGCATGTCTCTTTCCTCCCGAAGGTGCTCACCCTCTTTCAGGTTGGTCAGATCATCACTCTCCCTGTTTTCTACACTTTGCCTCATCCTTCAAAGGAAAGGAAGAGACTCTATTGTTTGGGCCGTACAGGAGCTCTTTACTATATTGATTGCACCAAAGACCATCGAGTGGATGACCAACTCTTCATTGGGTTCACCAGAACGAAGAAGGGCAAGACTGTGCAGAAACGAACCATCTCCCAATGGATAGTACACTTCATAAAAATCTGCTACACACTGGCGAATAAGCAACCCATTGAGGTCTTGCGGGCTCACTCCACCAGGGCCAAGGCCCCCATTACTGCGTTAGCGTGCAGGGTACCTATCCTGGACGTCTGCCAATTGGACATCTGCCACACGTTCACTAAGCACTACTGCTTGGACAGTCAAGTCTGTCTTAATGGGTATTTCCCTCGTTCAGTCACTCAGGACTTTTTGGTTTAAGTCAGTTCTCAGACCCATCTCCAGGCAGGTATTGCTTGGGTATATATTCTAAGGTGAGAAATCTGGGATTAAACGTCCCGATTAGAAGAACAAGTTACTTACTTTTGGTAGCGCTTTTTCTGGTAGATTACTCTGTCTAAACGCCGCTTCTTCACCGACCCTCCCATCCTCCCCCCTCTGTGAACTGGGCTCTTCATCCAAAAGATCCCTTTATACACTGCACACTGGCCACAACAGAAACATGATTTTTTTATGTGACTCTGTGGTTTTGGGGCGGAAATATTCATGAAAGAAACTGATCTCAGTACGCCGGGGTTGTGACTATATGGGCACTGCGACAAACTGAGCCGAACTGCGTCACCAACCGGGGCGCAGAGGTACTGGTCAAGATTTTCAAGATCCAGTCTGGTGCCTGGGGAATTTTCTAAGGTGAGGAATCAGCGATTGGATAGAGTCTCTACCAGAAAAAGCATTACCGAATGTAAGTAACTTGTTTTTTATTGAGATGGAATGTACAGGAAACACTTGACCCAACATAAGAAAAAGGTAGAAAAGGGGAGACTGGGGGGAGCAGTCGATATGCCTCATATAGCATTGCATATCAGAGTTCTAGTTTGGATAAGAAAGGGCTTCCCTCTGCTGAATACGAGATGTCAGAAGACCTGGAGGGCAGATTTTACGGGGTGTTACACCTATTAATGTTCGTGGGCCCAAATTTTGAATGCCCAGAATTGTACATAAGTCTGCAGGTGCTGTATAAATGTTTATACCCCCGGACTGTGATATGAAGTGGGGATGTCAGTGCTATCCTAAATACCAACCTAGACTTGTCTGAAGGGCCATCTAGGGACTCGTCCACCACCACTAAGAAATTACTTCAGGTAATCGATCAGGAGTGCTTAGTTGATGTATGGAGATTTAAGTTCCTAGAAGCCTCAGTATGTACATTCTGTTTATCTGCACATAACCTGTACACACACAAAAATTGCTGGCTTGTTTCAAGTGACATATGCCTGTAGCTACATGAGTGCACTATTCTTTTGCATACTATTTCCGACCTTGTTCTAGTCGTTTTGGAGGTTGAGGTGCCGGTATGGTACCAGCGGGTCCGCCACTGGCATTTCCCCAGTGAAGCATGGTTGAACTCTGTGTCGAGGGCTGAAGTAGGGACAGCTATATCTAGCTACTTCCATAACAATCTGGTTTCTGTCTCTAGTGATAGTACATTTTTGGATGTCTATAGTTCGCTCATCCAAGGTATCTGCATTGCTAAATGTTCCGTCCTTCAGTATTTCTGGAGAAGTATGCATCTACTGAAGACAGAGATACAGAAATGTGTGCAGTTGTGATGGAGGATGAAGGAGTGCTTGGTGAAATTTATTTTAAGCTACAAGAATACAAGGGAAATATCCTACATCTAAAACCTACAGGGAGGGAGAATGCCCTTGAAGGTCATTAATTAGGCTCTTGAGGCCCCTTATGGGCCACTGGCAACATCATGTCAATAAATATTTACTCCTACATGCTTAATATCCTGGCCCCCATTCTTGGAGCACTTCAAACCTCTTCATTCATCCCAACAGACTCACTCCGCCACTCTAGTATTGGAATATTTTGATAGACTAACCATGGCATGGCTTTAGAATGAAGATGGGGAACATATAATGCAGCTGTTTACGGAGGGAAAGATCAGTAATGCTACAGCTAGACATAGAGTGACAGTGCCCTGGGGGCAGATGGCGTGACTGTGGACTTTTACAAAGCTCAAATAGAAGATCTGGCCCTAGATATGTTAGCCAAGTTTGATGAAGCACATAACAGTTACCTTCTCCCTCTCGCTGTCAGGGAGGCATTGATGAAAAAGTTACTTACCTTTGGTAACGCATTATCTGGTAGAGACAGAATCTAGCCGCAGATTCCTTACTTTAGAATCCTCCCCCGACGCAAGATTGGATCCAGAAATGTTTTCCCCACAGCACGTCCGTTCCCCGGCAGAGGGCGTCGCACGACTCCTTATCAATGTTGTCCACCGGATGTGACGTCGACGGAGTCCATATAACTCCCTTGCCGACGTGCTGACGTCAGTTTCTTCCGTGACTATTTTCCGCACTCGAAACACGGAGCCACATAAAGAAACTGTCTATTGAACAGTGTGCTAAAACAAATGACACCCATGTGCCAAATATTTATTGAATTTCCAACCAAAATTCAGTATATGAATATCTTAACAACAATCTTGAGATGAAAGATAACACATAATCCAATAATCACTGGATTCTCCCTCTCTTTTTCTCTCTTTTTTTTTTTACGATGTGAAAGACCAAAACAAACTAATTGAGACCCAAAAGGACTCAGTTCACAGAGTGGGGAGGATCGTTAAGGAATCTGTGGCCAGATCCTGTCTACCAAATAATGTGTTACGGAAGGTAAGTAACTTGTTCATCTGATAGAGACATCTAGCCACAGATTCCTTACTTTAGAATCAAATGCCAAAGCCATACCATCCCGGAGGAGCGTCTGAGTACTGCAATCATGAAAAGACTCTTACTAAGACCAACCCGGTCCAGAACACGAGAAAAGACTGGAAATTTATAATAATGTGGATGAGTAGAAACATACCATATTATAGAAAGTCCCCTATAGGGGACCATAGGTAATTAAAGTCGCAAGACATTTAAACCATGAGAATAACATACCCATGTCCGTAAGACAAAACTGCCTTAGAAGTACTCACCTCACAACAACTGTGGACAGAACCACAGTAACAAAAATTATGAGACAATAAAAGCATGGGGAATATATTACCGATTACAATAAGACCATATCCATAAGCATTTGGTTATATACTCAAGTCTGAACAGCATGTCCAAACCGGTGGAACCCAGAACAGCTGGCCATGCCACTGAACAAACACCTGTAAACCATATAAGGTCAATACTGCTCTGTAAAATACACAGAGAGAATCCATCCCCCATGGAGAAAACAAATGTTCATATAAAAAAGAAGTCAACGACAACATTAGCCCTTAACGACATAGAAGCAGTCCCCCATAGGAAAAAGAACTAGAGATGTACAAGTACCTCTAGAGTATCCCATATATACAAAAGTACACACATATATATATGTAGCCTCGTCCCTGGGCTTGTGCGTGTGTGCGGAGGACTTCGGAGCAGGGTGCTGTTTGTTAACAGCGAAGAAGAGGGTGAGTGGCGAATCCAATGTGGACGAGGACAGAAGACTGCAAGTGCTGTGTGCAACATCATTAAGAACAGGAGCGTGTCAGTGCTACATTATCAGAACATTAACAACACGCACTGAGCAGGCTGGATAGTGATGTCTACCAGGACGCCAGTGATCCAGCGCTAACAATAAAAATTATTCTCCTATATGCTTCGGTCATCCAGGTGCAACTATTCCTCCAACACACAAACTATATCCATATGACGGTGGGGCCCATAACACCGCACATACATTCACTTACTCATTTATTCCCTGGATTTCCTCCGTCCTTAACCTAGGAGAAAACGATTCGCTGGAAGGAGACGGGATACCTCTTTTAACATGACATAATGTTTCTCATTTGCTTTAAGGTATTCCGCTCATTGGTCGATGGACCAACTAGTAGGAATCAGTTGATGGTGATTAAGACCAGCTCAATCACAATAAACTCTTTATCAATTTACCTTAATCATTGAGCTAAAGAATCACTGAGTCATTTGTTTAAAGAATAATAAAGTTTATATAAAGTTTCGAAGCAAGAAAATGAGGTTAAGCTTATTATTCAGATTATTACATTTATCATCAATATAAGAATAAATTGAAATTGCAATGCATATCTATTAGACGGAAAAATAAGGTTATCATAGTAAGAACTCTAAAAGATCAATCTATCTGTCTTGGAAAAATCTAATAGTTCTAAATGAAAAATCTATCAGGAATAAAAAGGTTCTCCTAAAGCAGCATCTTATACTCAACTGGAAAATAAAAATAGCAGCAGCAGCATCAGCTCGTCAGCATCAGCAACCGCAACTTCACCCATCTACAGCATCTAACTTCTCCAGCATCTGCTCTCCAGCAACTAACCCCTCCCACCAAGAGTAGGTCTTCTTATACCCTAATTCTAGCTTACTGAATAAAAATGTTGCATCTTCATGGCGTGATTCTTTCTCATTGGTTCACTCAGGCCCATATACATTTTAATCAAACTTCCTTGTCTTAACCAGTTCCTTGTGGAATGTCCATGCTTGCATCGTTTCCCACAGTTCATGACATTGCTCATCCGTTTCGATCAGTCCAATTTGTATCTTTTTCTGCTACTTTTTAGATTCAACAGTTCCGTCCATTTATTCAGTTTGACTTCTCACGCTTCTTGCTGATCATCTTGGCACACATCTGCTCAGAAAGGTCACAATAGCCTTGACCATACTTCCGTCTTAGCCTCTCAGCATGAACACGTGGTCATCCTTTTCCCCAGCCTTTCTCCTCTACCACACGGTTTTCTGCTCATGCGTACTCTAGCAAATGGCGGCCATTTTATATCGCTGCTCAACAGGCCTAAGCGCACTATTTTCAAAGATAAACAAAATATTGTTAAAATAAAGAATATAAACCCTTTCGTTTCCCTCCCGTCTTTCTACGTACCCCAATTAGGTATTACCTAGCAAAAAGTAACATATAAAGCCGTCCCTTACTTACCATCGCTTTATTTTACAACCACACGTTTTATTTAAAAAGCACAGATCATGCGTTTATTATTTAATTAGTACGCAAATATTATGTTATGTTAGACACGTAAACAATTATAAGTTGATTATTTTGCACACAAAATAGCGTGTTACCTTTAACCCTTTACATGCAACATACATTGTTGGTTATTTACTTAAACGAACATGTTTATTAATTATTTTACGAAAATTATTAGGAGGTTAAAAAATTTCATTTACCCTGCTCCATCAACTCCCCCTTTGTTGATTTTTAATATCACCACAAAACCCAAGTTATACAATTCTTTCAGACAGCATATATCTTTTACCCGTTTGCTTTTGTTAGTTTACACAACTGTATCCCTTTCAACTTGTCTCTTCGTCTTCTTGTACATGTTCTCTTTTATTTCTTCTAACTCTATTTCACCCATTTCTCTCTCTCTCTCTCTCCTTATTTATCATGTTTTCTTTTTCGATTTTATTTTGTCTTCTTCTCTTTATACATGTGATTACAAGCTTCAGTACTAAAATTATTAATATTATCATTGTTGCTATTATTATAACTTTCCCTATTATTAATCCACTCATTCTTGTTAACCAATTTATTACTGAAGAAAACCCTTTACCAAGTTTTCCCCATGCACTTTCAACCTCCAGTGGAACAAGTTCTTTGTGCAAACTTGTAATATTTGTTATATACTTCTGTATATTTTCACTTTTATCTGGAATGTAAGTGCAACAATGTTGGACTTTCAGCATTCCACAGACTCCACCCTCTTTTGCCAAAAGAATGTCAAGGGCAAGTCGATTTTGCATCACCATAGCTCTCATGGCAACCATCTCGGTATTTACCATCAAGAACCCTCCAGCAGTATCTGTAGATAAACGATCTACCACTGTGGATAATTTCCGAATTCTAAATGCATTCAAAGATATTCCCACTGCTGGTATCAATGCGCCAAAAATATCACCTACTATTTCTGAAAAACTTTCCCTTTTTCTACGTGTAAAGGTATTTATCATTTTGTGTGTTCCTTTTTCTTTTCTATCCATATGAAAAATCTTTGGAAAGACCAGGCCTAAATAACATGACCCATACCAATGGTCCGGCAACCTATAATAAGCCCTATTTCCGCAAACATAATAGATCCCTGGAAATATTGGATCTTTTCCCCCTTTGAATCCCCATCCGCCTAAAATTTGATAATTGTCATGGCAAATACTGGAACCAAATAATTGTCATATCTTGTCTTATTTCTTCTAATGCACAACCTTCCCTGTTGGGGCCAATCCAGAGTCATAGCTGCATTTGTCTTTTTCTTGTCATGATTGTCTTCCTCAAACGCCCAATGAAGTGTTTTTGTCTCTTCTATCACTTTTCTTTGAAATTTCACTCTTCTCTCTTCAACCATTTCTAAAAATACTTTTTCTTCCTTCTTTAACTCACAGGTAAGGTTGTATTTAACTATATTATCTAATGTTAAAATCTTATCTTCTAAAAAATATTCACCAAACGTTTTTCCCTCTTTTATTTTGTTTAGCTCGGGAACTACAGAAACTTTCGCAAAAATCTTATCTATGTCAGTGTAATAATATTCTAATCTACCTGTTTTATAAAATAAACTTGCTAAAACACTACATGTTATTCCATACGTCAAAGGGAGGTGATGATAAGTCACACCCTCTGCTACAGATGCAGGCAACTGCATACAAACATAGCAATCTCTTACATCCATTGTTTCGACATACTCATATAATAATTTAGTAAAAACATTCTTAGAAAAATCTGTTATTGATTTGTCCTTGTGTAATTCTGCACTACTTTTTAATATATCTGGTTCTTGAGTGTTAGCTCCTTTTTCTTTCTCGGTGTTATTAGAAGTTTCTATTACAGCTAAACTAATTGGAATAGTGATTGCTAAAACCACTGATACTGTCATTAATAATCCTGTACAAAAGCAGCACATCTTACACCATCTACTTAAAAACTCACATTTACATTTTCTATCTCTAGTATTCTCCATTTTGTTTTATAACCTTATTTATTTGTTTTCCAGAAAATTGTGTCACTACACCTCAGGAATGACTTATTTGCCACTCTGTACTCCAATGTTTTGTCTTTGCTTGGTACTTTCTTTTAATTCTTTTTCTGAATTCTTTCTTTGTCATATCCGGTAGAAATTCGTCAGATCCAGTGTTTTGTCAAGTCCGGTAGAAACTGTTTAAACTTCTTCAGGTTTGTTGCACCTCACCTTCAACCATTAGGTTTCTTTGTTCTGGGTTCTCGTGAGTGTTCTTTTCTTCTTTGATATCAGTCAAAGCAAGATACAACCATTCAGGCGATCTATACTTCGGATTTACCTTCTTTACTCTTTTCGTTTTCTGCAAGTGTTTTCCACCTTGTTTTTCTTGCTCTCTCTGACTTGTTATTTCATTCACTTGTTCAGCACTTTTCCCATCTAACCTTATGATTCTGTATCTTAATTTTCTTACTTCGTTGGGCCAATTGTCTCCTTTTCTTGGCCTTTTTGCCTCACTTCCTTTTTCCTCTCTTTCTGTTTTCCAATTTCTTTTTCTTGACTCAACTTTTTGGTTTCTTTCTTCTCCACTTTCTTCAGACTCTGTTTCAATTCTTTCGTTATTACCTCTTATTTTGAAACTTATAATTTCATTTTCTTCCTCTACTTGTGGTTCTTTTCTTATCTTCCTTCGTTCACCTATTTCTGTCCCTCCTCGAGGTTCTTCCGAATTTGTGTCAGTCTCTCTATCTGCTTCTAAATTTCCCTGTTCTTTTGTTTGACTATTTGTCCCTATTGCTCCTCGGGGATCTTCCGAATTTTCTGTTTGAAACTCTCCCTTCTTCATCTATTAATATTATCTCCGAAGGATTTTTACCACAACTTGTACTTGGTTGCTCACTGTTACTATCTTCTGGCTCAGTTTCTTCTCTTATGCTTTCAAATTTCCAATTTCTTTTCAGAATTTCTTCACAATCCGAATGATCTGTATCAGATTCTGAACTGGTATCTGATATTTCCAGATGTCGACTTACAGGTCGATCTTCAATTTCTGGAACTTCAGCTATTTCCTCTACTTCTTCTGTCGTTGCACTTGTAGTTGGGTCTTCCAGATGTCGACTTACAGGTCGATCTTCAGGTTCTGGCACCCTGTTTCTTTCTTCTTCTGCTTCTGATGCTGAACTGTTATCCAATACTTCCAGATGTCGACTCGCATGTCGATCTTCAGGTTCTGGAACTCTGATGGTGTGACTGGCATGCACCCAGTGTTTCACTCCTGCACACTTGACTGCAGTGGTTGTCACCAGGATCACTTGTCATGGTTCGTCCCAGCGAGGAACCAAACAGTTTCTTCTCCTGTGGACTTTTATGCGGACCCAATCTCCTGGATTCAAGTCGTGAGCTGGTTTTCTTTCAAGAGTGGTCACATCCGGTCCAACCTGATGAAACACAGAACGCACCACATCAGCCAATCCTTTGCAATAATCCAGCACTAGATCATCAGTTATAGTCAGTAGTTTGTTGACAGGTACTTGTGCTTGTCTCATTGCTCGTCCCATAATTATTTCATGGGGACTGAGTCCAGTTTTCCTTTCCGGAATACTTCTGATTGTCATTAAAACTAATGGCAAGGCATCTGGCCATTTGAGTCCTGTAGCTTGACACATTTTTCCTAACCTGTTCTTAATTGTTCCATTCACTTGCTCTACTATTCCAGAAGCCTCTGGTCTGTATGCACAATGCAGTTTCTGTTTAATACTAAGTGCTTCACAAATCAGTTTAACTAATTCATTTTGGAAATGTGTTCCTCTATCTGTTTCAATCGTGACTGGAAAACCATGCCTCGGAATGAATTCTCGCAGCATAAGTTTTGCTACCGTTATTCCATCATTCCTTCTGGTTGGGTATGCTTCCACCCAACGGGAAAACAAACAGACGACCACTAGGACATACCTTAGTCTGTTGCAAGGTGGCATTATAATAAAATCCATTTGCATTCTAGTGAACGGACCTCCTTCTCGTCCTATTGTTCCTAGACTCACTACTGTCTTCCTTCCTGGATTTAACTGTTGACAAATAAGACATCTCTGACAAAGACTCTCAGCTATGGCTCTGAATTTTGGATTATACCATGTTTGTCTAAAAAGTCTGATCATTGAATCTCTCCCAATATGGGCTTGTCCATGGTACATCCGTGCCATGTCAGAAATCATGCTATCAGGCATAACTGGTCTTTCATCTCTGTAAACCCAAACATCATTTTCTTCATGTTTTCTACATCCTGCTTTTATCCATGTATCTTTTTCCTCATCATCTGCAGCTTCCTGTAACTGTCTCACCTCATCCCATGTCTCAACAGGGTTAGTAAAAAGCAAAGGACAAGAAATATGCTCTCTTTCTCGACTTTTGTTTAAAGAAACCACATTCTTTGCACAGTACTGTGCAATCTCGTCAGCATATTTATTACCAACAGTTATGTAGTCTTCCCCATTTTTATGTGCATTGCACTTCACAACAGCAATCTGTTTAGGCAGCTGTATCGCCTCAAGCAACTTTTTCACAAAATCTCAATTTCTAATTGGCGTTCCTGCAGATGTCAAGAAACCTCTTTGTGACCAAATCTGACCAAAATCATGCACCACCCCAAAGCCGTACTGGCTATCTGTCACAATCGTAACCCGTACATTTCTTCCCAACTTGCATGCTTGAATCAGAGCTACTAGTTCTGCGACTTGGGCAGACCGTATCCCTTTCAGACAAGATGCTTCCATTACAGTTGCTACTGTGCAAACCGCATATGCTGCACTTAGAACTCCATCACTCGTTCTCAAACATGAGCCATCCACAAACAGAATATAATCTGATTCCTTTAAAGGCTCATCTCGTATGTCTGATCTTGGTTTTGTACAATATTCAAGCACATTCAGACAATCGTGATCTACTTCATCCATTTCAATTATACTTTCTTCATCTGGTAAAGATGTCGAAGGATTCACATTCATACATCTGTCAATGGTCACATTATCTGCACTCAAAATTACTTTTTCATACCTAGTCAGCCGACTATGTGTCATGTATTGGGTTTTCGTTCTTGTCAAGAGAATTTCCACAGAATGGGGAACATATACTCTCAGTGGATATCCCATCACTATGCCTTCACTCTGTTCCAGACTCACACAAGTAGCAGCAACTGCTTTCAAACATCCAGGCAACGCTTTCGCTACAGGGTCTAAAACAGCTGAAAAATATGCAATGGGTCTTTTCATAGTTCCATGTCTCTGTACCAAAACTGAAAATGCACATCCATCTCTTTCACTGCAATACAGCTCAAAATCTTTCTCATAGTCAGGCATTCCTAATGCTGGAGCCTCACACAATTTCTTTTTCAGCTCTCTGAATGCTTTCATTTCTTCATCATTCATTTCAAACGGATCTTTAACATCCTTCTTTGTCAGTTTTTGCAACGGTTTAGCAATCAGCGAAAAACCGCTTATCCATTGTCGACAATATCCAACCATTCCCAGAAACATTCTTACCTCTCTTTGCGTCATTGGAGCTCTCATTCCTTGAATCATTTTTATTCTTTCAGTCGTTACCTTTCGCACTCCTTTCTCAATTTTATGCCCTAAATACTGGACTTCTTGTTGACAAAACTGCAATTTTGATGGGGACACTTTATGTCCTCTTTTTGCTAAATGATTCAGCAAAGCAATTGTATCATTGACACATGCTTCCTTCGTTTTTGATGCCACCAGTAGGTCATCAATATACTGAACCATCACTGACTTTTCTGGCATTTTTAAATCTTCCAACGATTTCTTTAGAATCTGATTAAAGATTGAGGGACTTTCTGTGTACCCTTGAGGAATTCGGCACCATGCCAAAATACGCTCTCCAAACCTAAACGCAAATAGTGGCTGGCTATCTGGATGCAATGGAATAGAGAAAAATGCATGACATAAATCAATTACTGTGTACCATTCTGCTTCACGTGGAATCTGGTATAGAATCACAGCAGGGTTCGGTACTATTGGGCAACAAGGCACAACAATTTTGTTTACCTTCCTCAAATCCTGTACAATTCTATATGTTCCGTTTGGCTTTTTCAGTCCCATTATTGGCGAATTACATGGACTGCTCATGATTTCTTTTAGAATCCCTTGTTCAATCATTTTATTTATTACTGGCGTTATTCCTTCAATTATTTCTGGTGTCAATTTATACTGGGGCGTATTTGGGTAACTCGTTCCCTCTTTCACTGTTATTTTAACGGGATCTACTTCTTTCATTAATCCTACATCTTCTCCTGTAAAGTCCCACACTTCTTCTTTCACTGTCTTTTTCAATTCAATTGGGATTTTCTCTGCATCAAATACAGGAAACAAATCATTTACTTCTGGTTCTAAATTCACCATTGTCATTTTATACAGCACATCTTCATCTGGGGTCTGAAATGCAATTCCGTCTGGGGTACAATAGATAGTGCAATTCATCTTGCACAATAAATCGCGTCCTAAAAGGTTCACGGGACTACAATCGCATACCACAAATCGGTGCATTTCACTAAATGGACCAATTCTTACCTCCACTAATTTAGTAAGAGGCGTCTTAATTTGCTGATTTGAAACTCCAACTACTTGGATATGTTCACCTGAGAGAGGAAGGTTTGGAATTTCCACTGACCTAACAGTAGAACGGGTAGCTCCAGTGTCAACAAGGAATGTTACATTTGCACCATTCACTTCTCCATCCACAAATGGACCAGACTGATCTACCTCTAGAGTTGCGCCAAGCACGCACTCTTCCCCTCTCCTAGGCACCGTCAGAAACTTTCATCCGTGTCATCCTCATCCTGTCGTAACCAATATTGAGAAATTGCAGCTGCACGCGGCAACTGTGTTACCTGTTCTCCTCCGTAGAATCCTGTTTCTGCACTGTATTTCTGTTGGTTAACACTCTTGGGAAGTGGTGGTTGTGGCACCTGACTTTGTTGAGTAACTACCTCACTCTGCACCTGTGAATTTAATGATTGATTTTCCACATTAGGTTTTGGAGGAAATTTACACTCGTTTCTCCAATGCCCTAGCTTTCCGCAGTTGTGGCATGGCCACTTTTTCTTTGCCTCATCTATACTCATTTGTCCTTTTCCTTTACCTATATTTGGTCGAGATCTAACCTGTCCTGCTTCATTACCGGTATTACTCAATTGAGCTTCTTGCTTCTCTGCAACTTTCACCTGTGCCCACATGGCTTTTTCTTTCAATTTTCGCTGTCTACTCTCAATATCATCACTGCAATACTTAGCATATCTCAAAACCTCATCAACTGTGCTATTCTGCCAGCAAATCATATGCTGCTTAATCATTTCACTTATCTCTGGTTTCAATCCATACACAAATCTATATACAAAATGACTCATATCCTTCTCATTTAGTGTCTCATAACCACTGTACTGTTTGAAAACCAACAACAGCCTCTCGTAATAAGCATGCACTGATTCTTTACTTTCTTGTGTTGTTCTGTCTATTTTTACCCAATCTGTTTCTTTTGGTGGAATCTTATTCTTCAAAAAGGTAATTACTTGGTCATACTTCCTCATCACTTCTGGTCCTGGCGCTCCTGTTTTAGCATCCCTTGGATATTCTACAGTTGGCCAATCAATAGTAATCTTACATTCTGTCCACAAATCAGCTGGCACTACTATATCAAACAATCCATCCAAGTCTATCCACAACACTTTTGAAACCTTAACAAATCTTTCCACTTGTCTGTACCATTCTACTGGCTTCTCTCTCAACTTTGGGAAGTCCCCAACCGCCAACTCCGCTCTGCCGACCTCTCCCTCGCCACCGTCCCTCGCATTCGAAGAAACACCACCGGCGGCAGATCCTTCTCCCACCTCGCCGCCAAGACCTGGAACACCCTTCCACTAAGCCTACGACAGACCCAAGACCTGCTGACCTTCAGGAGGCTACTCAAGACCTGGTTGTTCGACCAGTAGCAGCACCCCCCCCTTTTTTTCCCCAGCGCCTTGAGACCCTCGCGGGTAAGTAGTGCGCTTTACAAATTCTGTGATTGATTGATTGATTGACAGTATATCCTGTCTAGTCCATGGAACATGCACATAACTGCCACCTGGAGTTTCTCTCATCGGGTACTCCCTTACAACTGGTTCCTTATCTGTCACTGCAAAAGCCAAAGATGCTTTATCTGTTGTTTTCTCGTTCTTTTTCGTCCATCTATTTCTCCATCTATCCACATCACCCCATTTTCTCAATAAAACAATTAACTCCTTTATTTGGGTCAGTCTTCCTGATGTGTTCAAATTCTCTATATCTTTCTCACAAAAATCTACTCTGTATGGTTTCTGCAACGTTCTCACTTTTACAAACTCTACTCCTAGTTCATTTGCTGTCTCTTCCAATTTGTCATGTAAATTCCTAGCTCTCCATGTAAGACTTTTGCACAAAAACATAATCTCATCATCCTGATAATTTTTTAATTTTTCTGTACCAATTGTTCCTAAAATCAATTCTTCCATGTCTATTTTCAACCTAATTACATCTAATGGTTTTACTTCTGTTTCTTTTGTTTTTAGCGCTTTCATCCATTCATTTAACTCATCTGGAGTCGGACCTACAGGCGTACTATTTAATTCTATCCAATTGCTACTTCTTTCTGGTGTCCCTGATGCAGACTCCGTCACCATAGGTATTCTCCTAATCTCATTCTCATTTATCGTCAAATTAGTAGGTGGGCTTGGTCTATAGGTACTAGCCAAATGGTGTGCACTTTCATTATTCAGTTCCATCCCTTCTCTTTTTCTTTGCAAATGTGAATTCATGGGAATCACTAAAGAACGTTCATCAATTTTCTGATTCTCAAAAATTGGCATCACTGGACCTATTGTTACTGGTACAGTTACAGCTTCCATATTCTTTGTCAATGCTCTTATTTTCTCAGTCAATTCTCTTGTGGTTTTTGCTAATTCAGTTGCATTGTCACTTTCTATCTCTTCATTTTGTGAAGTTTTTAATTGATCTTGTGACCTGTTTATCTCATCGCTTCGTTCGGGATTTTTATTCCTCCCAGTTTCCATTGGCGGTGCATTAGGTGTCACCACCGCAGAAGTCTGTTGGTATGGAGGTGGGTTTCTGTTTAAAATATCTTCCAGCAATTCGTCATCCGTTTCACTACCACCATACACATACTTTTCTATAACTACATGTTTCTTTTTCTCTGTACACTTTCTCTTTGCTTCTTCCTCAACTGTAAAAGCTGGAAACAAACCTCCGGTCATATTTGCACATCTCCAACGCTTTATTCTGTCCTCATGATTTACTCCCCATAACCTTCCAGGCACAAACTCATGATTCTTTAATCCTCTGAATCTCTCTCGCTCATACATCTCATCTTCCCATTCAGTTAAAGCTTCAAACTGTGTCGGTCTAGGTCTAGTCAGGTTCTAACATTGCCATCTTTTCTCTCAAGTTTCGTAGTACAGCTACATTAAATGAACCATTCTCAGGGAAAGCCAATGCTCCATCATTTTTGGTATATTTTGTCCAATTTTCTAACCATATGCATGTATGATATCCATATTTCAGCATCATATGCGAAGCTGGTGATTTCGGCGGAGGAATTATTTGTCCCTCTCTAGTTACTACCTTTTTGTCTTTCTTAAAGAAGTTCTTAACTTTCGACATCCATGACATTTTCTCTCTACCATACTCATAATACGACATGATTCACAATCGCTCTTTCTCCTCAAACGATCCGCAGCTCAACACTGTTCTCTATGCGTTATTTCAACCAATACTAGCGCGACTCACACCAACACTCCAATCACAAACTTCCACGTCACTAGGTTATTCGACCAATCCTGTCGTGACTCACACCAAAGCTCCAATCAGAGCGATTTCTGTCTACCGCGCACTGACCAATCCCAGCGCAGCTTTTGTCTACGTCAGTTCTGCTCCTGTTTCCGTGTGACTAACGCACTGTCCAATCCCAGCGCGACTCTTGTCTACGTCACTTCTGCTCTTGACCCCTCCTTTACAAAATTTATCGGCAATTTCTTTTTCGACAATTCTTCGTTAGTTACAACATTTAAAACACATTTCCATTGTCTGATTCGCTAAACCGAAGAGATAGTTCCGACCATTTACACAAGAACTCTGTATTTTCCAGTAGGCAGCGCTTACCTCTACCCTACCACAGAATTTTCAGTTTCGCCGATAAAGTAGCACTTCCCTCTACCTTACCCTTCTTTCAAGCAAACAGTAAACCCGTTTCTCTGGGGATAAAACACATGTGGAGACTATACTGCTCCTGAGAATTAAGGCCAGAGTTTCACAAGAAAACCGATCACTATTTCACTCACACACCTTTTATACGGAAAATGTCCCTATCATAACACAACCTGTGTTATCACCAATATGACCTCAGACAATGCACCATTCCATGTGACTTCTCTTGCCACACGTGTTCCACTTCCTACTTCCCGGAAGCGTGAAAACTTACATATAACATAACGCGACTCAACATAAAGTGTTAGACATGAACTTATCAATAATCAATAATCACCAAACTAATCTATAGAAACCATAACTCTGCTACCAAGAAATCTGATCCAGCGCTAACAATAAAAATTATTCTCCTATATGCTTCGGTCATCCAGGTGCAACTATTCCTCCAACACACAAACTATATCCATATGACGGTGGGGCCCATAACACCGCACATACATTCACTTACTCATTTATTCCCTGGATTTCCTCCGTCCTTAACCTAGGAGAAAACGATTCGCTGGAAGGAGACGGGATACCTCTTTTAACATGACATAATGTTTCTCATTTGCTTTAAGGTATTCCGCTCATTGGTCGATGGACCAACTAGTAGGAATCAGTTGATGGTGATTAAGACCAGCTCAATCACAATAAACTCTTTATCAATTTACCTTAATCATTGAGCTAAAGAATCACTGAGTCATTTGTTTAAAGAATAATAAAGTTTATATAAAGTTTCGAAGCAAGAAAATGAGGTTAAGCTTATTATTCAGATTATTACATTTATCATCAATATAAGAATAAATTGAAATTGCAATGCATATCTATTAGACGGAAAAATAAGGTTATCATAGTAAGAACTCTAAAAGATCAATCTATCTGTCTTGGAAAAATCTAATAGTTCTAAATGAAAAATCTATCAGGAATAAAAAGGTTCTCCTAAAGCAGCATCTTATACTCAACTGGAAAATAAAAATAGCAGCAGCAGCATCAGCTCGTCAGCATCAGCAACCGCAACTTCACCCATCTACAGCATCTAACTTCTCCAGCATCTCGCTCTCCAGCAACTAACCCCTCCCACCAAGAGTAGGTCTTCTTATACCCTAATTCTAGCTTACTGAATAAAAATGTTGCATCTTCATGGCGTGATTCTTTCTCATTGGTTCACTCAGGCCCATATACATTTTAATCAAACTTCCTTGTCTTAACCAGTTCCTTGTGGAATGTCCATGCTTGCATCGTTTCCCACAGTTCATGACATTGCTCATCCGTTTCGATCAGTCCAATTTGTATCTTTTTCTGCTACTTTTTAGATTCAACAGTTCCGTCCATTTATTCAGTTTGACTTCTCACGCTTCTTGCTGATCATCTTGGCACACATCTGCTCAGAAAGGTCACAATAGCCTTGACCATACTTCCGTCTTAGCCTCTCAGCACGAACACGTGGTCATCCTTTTCCCCAGCCTTTCTCCTCTACCACACGGTTTCCTGCTCATGCGTACTCTAGCAAATGGCGGCCATTTTATATCGCTGCTCAACAGGCCTAAGCGCACTATTTTCAAAGATAAACAAAATATTGTTAAAATAAAGAATATAAACCCTTTCGTTTCCCTCCCGTCTTTCTACGTACCCCAATTAGGTATTACCTAGCAAAAAGCAACATATAAAGCCGTCCCTTACTTACCATCGCTTTATTTTGCAACCACACGTTTTATTTAAAAAGCACAGATCATGCGTTTATTATTTAATTAGTACGCAAATATTATGTTATGTTAGACACGTAAACAATTATAAGTTGATTATTTTGCACACAAAATAGCGTGTTACCTTTAACCCTTTACATGTAACATACATTGTTGGTTATTTACTTAAACGAACATGTTTATTAATTATTTTACGAAAATTATTAGGAGGTTAAAAAAATTTCATTTATCCTGCTCCATCACCAGCCTGTTTGAAATGAACTTTTGTGTGCTGTATTCATTTTCACAGAAATGGATTGTGTACTGCTTTACTTACCTGCACGCTTCAAAAATCCAGATTGAAAAAGGCATGTGATTGTTGAAACGCGTCTCTGGTTTAAACAGCCATTAAATTCAATAAATGTTCTCAGCCACACCCTCTCTTGAGTGACAGGACTCTTAGTTGAAGCGAGAAGGAGGTTTTTTTGAATAATTTGGCGCGGTAGAGCCACCAAGTGCACCACCTGCGTTCAGGCGCTGAGAGGGAGACCGTTAAAAGGAGGAGAAGGCGGAGCAAGCAACCTTTCAGCCCCCGTACCGAGCACAGCGGCTTGCCTATAGGGAGAGGCCAGAGGGAATCGCCACGGCAGAGCGAGAACCACAACTCGCCAGCGAGATGTGCAGGCTCCGTGTACCGAAGCCTCGTCCCTGGGCTTGTGCTTGTGTGCGGAGGACTTCGGAGCAGGGCGCTGTTTGTTAACAGCGAAGAAGAGGGTGAGTGGCGAACCCAATGTGGACGAGGACAGAAGACTGCAAGTGCTGTGTGCAACATCATTAAGAACAGGGAGCGTGTCAGTGCTACATTATCAGAACATTAACAACACGCACTGAGCAGGCTGGATAGTGAAGTCTACCAGGACGCCAGCCTGTTTGAAATGAGAAGGAGGTTTTTTTGAATATATATATATATATATATATATATATATATATATATATATATATATATAGAGAGAGAGAGAGAGAGAGAGACAAAGGAGGAGTAAAATAAGTAAACTAGTCAACAAAATGAGAATTATATTAAAAGATAGATGATAGCGACAGATAATCCACAGGCAACAGTGACATAACAGTATGTGACTATAGCGGAATCATACCCTTAGAAAAGCAACAGCATCCAACACGTCGGAGTAATACAAGTTGCCTAAAAGACCACCATTAAACAATGGTAGCATAAAATTGAATAAGATATGAAGAACAAAAATAACTCTTGATAACCTAACTAAAACCAAGGTCTGTACAAGACTTTTCTTTATGAATAGAGAGATCATCTACCGACAGACCGGTAAAAGACCAAAATCTAAAACTTTAGAAGGGATTCTAAAATAAAAGAATCTGACCACTGGAAAAGACAAACAGTAACTTGTCTAACCCTCTAGGAACCACACTTCGCAAAGAGTGAACCCAACTCACAACCCCTAGAGATAGGAAATAATGAAAAGAGCTGTCTACCAGCCACTGTAGACAGGTACATAAAGAAAGGAATTGATCCCAAAGAGAGCAATGATCCTGAATGTCAGGAATGAAAGTCTTCTACCAAAGGTAGAAACCATGAGGCCCAAGCATCTCCCCCTCAAGGATCAACCTATATTAATTCTTCATAGAGAATAAATGGTACACCATTAGAGGAAAACATTCCTTGGAAACAAAGAAAACTGTTAATTATTAACGCACAGCGTTATGACAGTTCAGAAAAGGGCAAAATATTAAATAACCTTTTCTAATAGAAGGAATAAAATTACTTAAGATACTATATCTGCCAGAAGACCTATAATGACATCATATGAAACCAGGAAAATCAGCAATAAATAATGCTGAGAGAATATGAACATACTCAATAACACTGGCCATAAGACAGAACCTGAATAGCAATATAATGTCAAAAAGCTTCAAAAGACAAGCATTTGGCTAATAATGTCCTACATCCAGCCGATGTATAGAACTTCATTTATCACGTAAACGGAAGGCAAGTACTAGGGTAAAAGCCGAAACCACATAAATAATAATGTAGGCTACCAGGTACTTTCTGTGAAACTATCAGAAGGAATTTTGGGATAGACAACCTAGTACTGTACCCTACAAAAACATAATAGGCACTTAACATGCCTATTAAGAGGGTCTTTCCACCTAAACCTCTCATTAAAGGGCAAATCATATACCCCAAGAATCCCATGGGGTACAAATTCAAAAGTATCACAGAGAACTAACCGTACACATAGAGTAGAACTCAGTCCACTAAAACGTGAGACAAATAATGCATAAGCTGAGTAAACACCACTCAACATATTTGTGTGTATATATATATATATAAATCCACGTAGCAATTTGAAAAATCCCAAAATCAGCAAAGCGGCACACCAAAGGACAACACAATTACTTTATTGTGTCTACAAACTACGCGTTTCGGCGAAGCCTTTGTCAAGTTACTGACCTGCGCCCTACTCCCCATAGAAATACGGGTCGCGGTTAACAAACAGCGAAAAAATTCTTTGTTATGATGCATATCAATGCAATACCATTCGTAAATTCATGGCAAATCAAATTAAATAAATATATAACATACATAAATCAAAACTCAGGATTTACAATTCTAGGACATTATAAGCGGAAAAATTTCCTTTGTAGCCATAATGCATCGTAATCATGTGTGGTACTTTCAACACGTTATGTCCCAGTCATGTCATGTTTAAGTAAATATTGGAGCCAACGATTTCTGGTCATGGCATGATAAACAATTAAATACATGTATACAATATAAATTGGTAATGTATCATCTCTATTACTAATGGTGGCCTAATGCGTACCACTCTTAGTCATGTATAAATAAATGAGTAAGAAGCTCCATGTGACCGCACGATGATAGATGCATGTGGACTATACAATTGATATCATGGGTAATGTACCTTAATGTCCAACAATCCTGTCAGTGTAAGCAAAACCGCAATCTAATAGATTCAGAACAGGGGAGTATCCGGCTAGCAATGTTTAGTGACACAGTGTAAGAAAAAGAAGTGAATAAAAAGTGAATGAATATTGAATATGTACATGTGCGATAGAAATAATAGGAGACTATAGGATCAATGCTCCCCCGACAGCCGTCATGGGTGAAGTCATCTAGTCATGTGTGATATCGGAACCTCTGCCATCATGGATTCCCAACCAATGAGTTAAATATCTTCCCTGCACTAGAAACAATGCCAAGGAAGGACTCTCCACTATATGATCCAAGTCTTCCTAATTTAATGACTAAAAAGTGTAAGTGATTAAAACAGCTGAGCTGATCATCTCATTCTTGGGAAGGAACCAACAGAAGGATACTATCATATAGTACTTCATTTGTATCCAATGTGTGTAGCTAATTCCTCTCCACTGTTGAGCCCATTAGGAATTTTTGTGTTAAGCTCAATGATGAACCTAGATTCTGTTATTCGTAACAATTTCTCTCTATCTCCACCACGTGGATGAGGTACAATCCTATCAATCCCATAGAATATTAATAGATTGGGATTGCTCTGGTGTTTCATCTGAAAGTGTCTGGCCACTAGATAATTTAAATCTGCGTGTGTTATAGCTCTCATGTGCTGTAGGACCCTGGTCTTGAGCTGCAGTTTTGTGCTGCCTATATATCTAAGACCGCACAGGCATTCCAGGATGTAGACAACGTAGTCACTGGTACAGGTTATAAATTTAGTAATCTGCCTCATTTTACCTGGGTAAATATTCTGGGGATGTTAATCTCATTGGTCTGGCTTTCTTTGGGAATAATCTTTTCCTGGGCTGGTGGGAGGAACAGGTGGTATGGGTGGACACCTATGAAAAATATACTGAACACATCCCAATTTGGATCAGGTACATTGACGACCTGTTCCTGATTTGGGATGGTTCGTTGGAGATGGCACAGGAATTTATTTCTGAATTAGGCAATAATCAGTTAAATCTGTCCTTCACCCACAACATAAGTACAACATATTGTGAGTTCCTAGATGTAGCCATCAGAATTGATAACGGGCAGATGAGATTAACATCCCCAGAATGATTACCATCTATAATATGAGATCAGGCCTTTTACAACGCATGCTGAAACGACATTGGGGCCTACTGGAAACAGATCCCATTATAGGGAAAAGTATTGGTAAAGCACCACTCATAACCTATCGTAAATCTAAATCATTAAGGGACCATCTCGTACACAGTTACCAACCGGCACCCACCAGTAGTACATGGTTGGGAACCATGAAAGGTTTCCACAAGTGCAATTCCTGTAAGGCGTGCAAACATAGTCGTAGTAGGGATAATTATAATATTTATCCAGGTAAAATGAGGCAGATTACTAAATTTATAACCTGTACCAGTGACTACGTTGTCTACATCCTGGAATGCCTGTGCGGTCTTAGATATATAGGCAGCACAAAACTGCAGCTCAAGACCAGGGTCCTACAGCACATGAGAGCTATAACACACGCAGATTTAAATTATCCAGTGGCCAGACACTTTCAGATGAAACACCAGAGCAATCCCAATCTATTAATATTCTATGGGATTGATAGGATTGTACCTCATCCAGGTGGTGGAGATAGAGAGAAATTGTTACGAATAACAGAATCTAGGTTCATCATTGAGCTTAACACAAAAATTCCTAATGGGCTCAACAGTGGAGAGGAATTAGCTACACACATTGGATACAAATGAAGTACTATATGATAGTATCCTTCTGTTGGTTCCTTCCCAAGAATGAGATGATCAGCTCAGCTGTTTTAATCACTTACACTTTTTAGTCATTAAATTAGGAAGACTTGGATCATATAGTGGAGAGTCCTTCCTTGGCATTGTTTCTAGTGCAGGGAAGATATTTAACTCATTGGTTGGGAATCCATGATGGCAGAGGTTCCGATATCACACATGACTAGATGACTTCACCCATGACGGCTGTCGGGGGGAGCATTGATCCTATAGTCTCCTATTATTTCTATCGCACATGTACATATTCAATATTCATTCACTTTTTATTCACTTCTTTTTCTTACACTGTGTCACTAAACACTGCTAGCCGGATACTCCCCTGTTCTGAATCTATTAGATTGCGGTTTTGCTTACACTGACAGGATTGTTGGACATTAAGGTACATTACCCATGATATCAATTGTATAGTCCACATGCATCTATCATCGTGCGGTCACATGGAGCTTCTTACTCATTTATTTATACATGACTAAGAGTGGTACGCATTAGGCCACCATTAGTAATAGAGATGGTACATTACCAATTTATATTGTATACATGTATTTAATTGTTTATCATGCCATGACCAGAAATCGTTGGCTCCAATATTTACTTAAACATGACATGACTGGGACATAACGTGTTGAAAGTACCACACATGATTACGATGCATTATGGCTACAAAGGAAATGTTTTCGCTTATAATGTCCTAGAATTGTAAATCCTGAGTTTTGATTTATGTATGTTATATATTTATTTAATTTGATTTGCCATGAATTTACGAATGGTATTGCATTGATATGCATCATAACAAAGTATTTTTTCGCTGTTTGTTAACCGCGACCCGTATTTCTATGGGGAGTAGGGCGTAGGTCAGTAACTTGACAAAGGCTTCGCCGAAACGCGTCGTTTGTAGACACAATAAAGTAATTGTGTTGTCCTTTGGTGTGCCGCTTTGCTGATTTTGGGATTTCTCAAATTTCTACGTGGATTTATGAATAGCGGCTGTCGCTGCCGCCGCAGGCACCGGTGTCGAAAGGAGGGGATCGACTCAATGCGGCACTGTGGTTGATTTTATATCTATATATATATATATATAGATAGATAGATAGATAGATAGATGCACATTTAAAAATGCTCACAATAGCATACAAACGATACCCCACATAGAATACAGTATATACCATAACGTTATCACTCTTGAACCTAAACTCTTTTCCAGAGTAAATTAAACTGTAAAACCTGTATAACAGGGTTCAAATAAAAACATAGCACAAATTAAACACTGAAAAACTCTCATCGACAGAGTCCAGCACTTCTGCAGCTAGCAGAATAATCAGGTAAACACTTATCGTAGAACACAACCTCTATAATCCCCACTGCCCGGGATTAAAAACACCAGTTATTAATAAACCTTTGCATTAAGCAAAACACTATCCTGGACGTACCAGATGAAAAATACCACAACTCAGGTGGGTAGATACCTTTCTACACAAGCCCGACCACCAAACTCAAGCATTTAAAATAACACAAGTGGACTTATCATATCGACCAGCTCTAAATCTCCTTAAGGCCGAATCAGCCTGTTCACCAAATAAATGGACACCATCAAACCCCATATCTTTAAGGCTCTCCTGCACAGGGTCTGAAAACCCAGACTGATGCAGCCACGCATGCCTGCACAGAGCAACTGACTGAGTTATAGCTCTATCCACAGAATCAGTGGTGTCCATATTACATTTGATGGTGAATCTTGCCGCCTCTGGCCATCTTGCACCACCTGCAATAACTAATTTCTGGCTTCCTCCAACAGAGAAGGTAGCCTCTGTGCCACAGAGTCCCATAAAGCATGAGAAAACCTGCCCATAACACATTTATTGCTTAGAGCCCTAAACGCTGAGCTTACAGAAGAAAATATATTCCTCCCACAACTTTCTAACCATCTGGATTTTTTGCCTGATGGAACCAAAGGAAGGGCATTAGGGTCTGAAGAAGCTGTAGCAGCTTGAACTACCATCCCTTTTGCAGTGGGATGTCGCAGGAGACACTGACGATCACCAGGGGCAGGTTGATGCCTATGTCCCACAACCTGGTCAACTGGAGCTCCCGTCACGGGTTTTGCCCAAGCTCCTAATAGCAGGTCAAACAGAGACTCATTGAAAGGGAGCACAGGCTCTACTCCCGTCTCACCTTGATGAAGAATTTTCACCAAAGGATCCATGGACAATTCCACTGAGGGAAATTAGCAACCCAACACCACAGCTGCCCTCTTCAATATCTCAGCCAAAGACGAACTTTCCTCTGTTGCCATACTAGGCGGAGAAAGTAAACCTGAAACAGGAAAGGACTCTAATATACTAACCTCCCCAGTTCAGTCAGCTAATTTTCCTCCACAGGAGGTTGGACAGCATTATGCAAAGGGTTATGACCCTCAATATTCTCTTTTTCAGTTACCAAACTGTGAATTCTCATAGAAAAAACAGACAAGGGCCGAATAACACCAGATGGAGAGCCATACAATGAAGACGGCACTGTCTCTGCGTTGTCTCGACGTCGGAAATAGGAAGGAGATCGGCGTCCATCGGCACTGCCAACGTCACTGGCTGATTGGACTCCGAAGTACCAGGGTCGGCGCCAACTAACAGCTGAACGGACGCCAAAGGTGCGAACCCCTAAGGGTTGTGCACCTGCGCCGTCTCGAATCCAATAACTGATTCAGAGGGCCCAACTGTCACCGAAGGCGAACCCGCTTGTGAGGATCCAGCCAGGGCACCTCCTACCTCCTTGGGGCCAGAGGGCGCACTAGATGGAGACTGATGCCACAAAAACCTTTTGCAGGGGAAAATAATATTCCTGCATTTGGGCTAGAGTCGCCCCAGCTCCAGGTTATTTTGGGAGGCGGGGGGATGACTCTTGTAAATTCTCCTCAACCGGCTGTTGAGAGACGGCATCAGACTTACGTTTTGACCATTGGGTTCTCCAAGAATTCCTTGATGTCAACGGAGGCAACCCCTCACCCGAACAACTCCTCGACCGGTCCCTGGTCATCGGTGAGGAGTGACGAAGCTGCGGTTTCTCAGAAATATTTATTTAAAAATAACAAGGGAACCCAATGTGGTAACCAAGGACCTTGGGTATCGATAATTTACAAGAACAGTGGTCCCTGACAGAAGAATGCAAACAAAGAAGAATTAATATAGACTCAAATTAGTGCTATATTACTGCTGTTCAGCCGGACAGTGAAATTTAATGATTTAAAGTTATAAGTACAAGAGAAAATAAAGTGGGACACAATCCTGCGTCCTACACAATACATTAAACACAAAAAAACAAAAACACAACACTCAGGCAGGGCAAACGGCTTGTATGTTGTACGGAAAATGAAACAAGCAGAGTAAGACAACACCGTTACACTTAAATACCAAATTAAATTGTGTATGCGGTGTAAAATGAGTCGACGAAGTTTCGATCCCTTTGGAGAAATACTGGGATCATCATCAGGACACAATTAATGCATGCCTGAGAAAGATATGGCCACGACGGAAGTGGAGCGGTCTGGGTTGGCCAGCAGAAGGTATGGCTTTGAGGATTCAAGGGCAAGGTGGCCTGGATTGTGACTCCTAGGCGGTCTGGTGCTGGCGATGGCAATTGGATCGGTACGAGGATTTTTTTTTTTTAAATCCTTGGGCCAGAAATTAAGGTTCAATGACCTGCAGTGCAGGGAAAGTAGGGGAAACTGGTGCTCGGTGACTGGACCAGTCTGGGAGGCTTGATGACCTTCGGCGTGGCAACGCGATGCGCGGCTCGCTGAATGGATTAACCTTAATTTCTGGCCCAAGGATCCAAAAACGCATCAGAGCAAGCAATCAATTCCACAAATTAGAGATCCCAGTACCACGAGCCTGGTTAACAACAAAGACGAAATTGCTGACATTTTTGTGTCTCATTTTAGTAAGATTTATACGGAAGTCCAGATAGTTAGCCCTCAGGCTCTTGCGGACTAGTTTATGGCAGTCCAGCTACCTACGATCCGTGAGGAGTACTGTATGTTGCTGAGTGAACCGATTACAACCGCAGAATTAAGTAAAATCATTAAAAAAAATGGCAAACGCGAAGGCAAGTGGTAACGATAGGATCCCTATTGAAGTTTATAAATTGTTTTTAGACGAACTTTCCCCGTTTTTGGTATCAATGTATAATCAAATTATGGCCGGAGTGTCGGTTTCAGATAGATTTAAGGAGTCAGTTATGATCTCTATTTTAAAGAAGGATAAGGACCCGAAAGACCCAAGCTCTTATCGCTCAATAAGTCTACTAAATGTAGACTACAAGCTCTTTATGAAAATCTGGGCAAATAGGATCTCGGGCTGTGCGCAATACCTGATACATGCAGACCAAACAGGGTTTATGCCTGGAAGATTGATGGCTGCAAATACTTTTTATCTGATCCAGGCCATCGACTACTTTTCTGCTAGGAAGGATAGAGCGTCCATTTTAATGATGGACGCAGAAAAGGCATTCGATCTGGTAGACTGGCAGGCCCTCTTCTTTATTTTGGGGAAGTTTGGCTTTCCATGCCACCTGATCGAGATGCTAGAAAGAATTTATTGGGGAGATATCACAAAAATAATTATAAACTCTGAGGAGGTGGGAGAAGTGGCGATAAGGCGGGGTACTAGGCAGGGATGCCCTCTTTCCCCCCTTTTATTTTCACTCTTTATCGAGCCATTAGCGATAAAAATTTGCTCCAATGTATTAAATCAAGCTCCCCTAGTAGGAATGGCAAAAATCAAGCTGTTTGCCGACGATTTGATCCTATACTTGAACCCAGAGAAGTCAAATATCCAGAGGGCGCAGGGAGAAATCCAGGCGTTTATAGAGCTGGGGGGTTATAGGGTAAATCAGTCCAAAACGGAGCTTCTCCTATTTAATGCATCAGGAATAGAGCTTTCTGGAAGGGTTAAAATTTCTGCCTCTCAAACCTATTAGATATTTGGGCCTATACGTCACAGTGGACTTCCTTCAACTTTTTCATCTGAATTGTGGTAGAACACTTGTTAAAATAAAAAATCTGCTAGAAAGATGGGCACTTCTACCTTTGTCGATAATAGGCCGAGTCTCTTTGATAAAGCTGTCGATACTTCCCTTGCTGATATTTTTGTTTTTAAATCTTCCTTTAAAAGTACCAATCTCATATTTTAATGAAGTAGATAAAGTGATTCGGGAGTTTGTTTGGGCAAAGAAAAAACCTCGGATTAAGTTACCCATTTTACAATTGGATGTAGAGCAGGGGGGACTTGCATTACCTCATTTAGCTACTTATTACCAAGCTGCGTTACTTAGCTTAACAACTCAGCTTCTGGCCCCTATCTCGAATTTTGATAATTTTCTACTTAGTCTTATGCTAACAGAGAGTGCAATCAAGTTACCAGCATTCCTGCGCACTGCAAAGTTACCAAAAAGACAAGATATAAGGTTGTGAACACACTCTTAAGCCGCATGCAGCGGTTTAATAAAAACTATAATGTCCCAACATGCCATGCATATTCCTCTCTTTATGACTGTGAGTTATGGGGCCTTAAGCTCCCGCAAAAGGGGATCCAGACATACAATATGCTAGGCTTTCGTAAGTTAGGTGACTTTTATAACGGCATTAATTTGATAACGTGGGAGGCTTTTGCAAAACAATTCGAACCTCAGAGCCGTGATCTTTGGCTAAGCTTCAGGCAGATCACATGTTTTCTCTTGACTAATTATAGAGGAATCAACGAGAGAGCCAGAATAATTTTAAGAGCAGCCTTTGAGGTAAATTTAACTGATATTGGCAGTTGGTATAGGTTATTGCGACAGGATACGAATAAGTGCCTCGTTGAAACAATGCTTCCAAAAATTGCTCAGGAAACTAACTGCTGGATTAATATCCAGGAATGGCAACGAGTCTGTAAGATTGGCCATAGGGCTTTGAGGGCGGCCAATTTCAAAAGAATGTCCTTTCTTTCTAGATGGGCGGCTTATTACACTCCCTCCAGACTCCATAAATGGTTTCCTTCAACCCCGAATGATTGTTTTAGATGTAATTTGCCCGAGGTGGGTGATTGGACACATACATTTTTCACATGTTCGAGACTACAATTCTTCTGGGAGGAGGTGTTTAGGTTTATTAGTAAATGTACGTCAATAGACACTCTACCATGCACATCGTTGGCTTTATTTGGCTTTTCTCACGCAGTTAGCCAGCTTTCAATACATAGGCAATGTTTTGTTTCTCTAGCCATAGTGGTAGCCAGATCTTTAATATTGCAGAATTGTAGATCTCAGAAAATCCCTACATTGGGTCAGTGGCTACTTAAGCTGGATCGGGCCTATAAATTTGAAGAAGCCTATGCGAAGAGGATAGGGGCGCTGCAGAGATTTGAGCTGACCTGGGAGGGCTATGCTGGGACCACGCAAGCAAATGATACTATGTAACTCAAGTGATTTTTTGTATAAATTTAATATCAATGGTTGTTAACCTCCCCATGTTTTCGAAACAGTCAAAATGTGGGTAGTTCGTAGGAGAGAACTTAGGGTGTAGAATCAAACTAATTATGAAGTACCCCTCTTTATAGATGTTGCCTGGAATCCTATAGGCCCTCGAAGTTAGGGGTTACATGTTATCACGGAGCTGCTATCAAGGATGCTGGTTTTGTACACCATGTAAAATAGAATATGAATTGGAGCTTTTTATTATTGGACTTTTTAAATATGAGACTGGATATTTACAGGATTAATCTTTTTTTTTTGTATATCTTGCTTATCATATTTATCGTCTAAAATGGATTATGTATTTGTCCTATTTATCGTCTATTTTAATATGAGATTGGAGATTTCGTAAATGTGTCTGTTTTATGTACCTTGGTTATCATGTCTGCTATTTTACGCTCAATAAAAAAAAAAAAAAAAGGTTTGGGGTCTCTGAACTCACAATTTAAAAATACATCTTTTGGTGAAGTTGGTTTTTAAATTGTGTGTTTGAAAATTCCACTTTTAGAAAGTGGGTATTTTCTTGCTTGACCATTCTTTGCCTCTGCCTGTCTGTAGAATCCACGTCTGGGTTGGCTGGCAGTTGGGCTCTTGTGCATTCACTCTAGGCAGTCACACAAATGGAGCTGAGGTGTGCCTTGCATATCTTGATGGGCCATCACCAGGCTGATTGGCCTTCCTGAGCTAGAGTGGTGGGAGGAGTTGTTACTGACAACCTGAATAGGGCTGTGCCTGTCCTCACACAAAGCTGTCTCCACCCCCTGTAGTTTGTCTGGAGCCAGGTCAAGGAAAGGCAGGGTATTATGCACTACAAAGACTTCTCTTTGAAGGTTGCCTACTTCAAAGGCAGAAAGGGGTATAAGTATTGGACCTCTGACCCCCCAAAATCAGAACACTTCTGGACTAAGGATATTCTGCCAGGAAGATATGCTGGATGCTGTAGGAGGGACTCCCACTCTGCCTGCTACTTTGTTGGGCTGGCCTGCTGCTTGCTGCTTCTGTCCTGGGAATGAAAGGACTGGATTTTGCTTTCTGAATTCTGCTTTCAAGGTTCTCCAATGGCTTGCGCATGCTTGCCTCCTGTTAAGAAGTCTCAGGGCCATCAAAGACTTCACCTGCATCTTGCTAACAGCACATGGACTTCTCTGCTGGGAGTTCTGATAGCCAAGTGGAGCCAAATCCAGTTCCTGGGGACTTAATATCGTGTGGCTGGTGCTGCAACTCAATAAAAACAACAACAACGCCGTGAGCCAAATTTGACACAAAGCTGGTATGATGGAGGGATAGCTCTCACGGAGCTCCAATACTATTCCTGGGCGGCACAACTCATAGTAGTAAACTACTGCGTCCATCTATCACACGAGGAGCCAGCGTACAGAATGGACAGATATAACATGTGAGCGGGGGGATATCTAAGAGCCCTCTGTGGGGGAAAGCACGAAATGCCCCAAAAAACTCTGACCTCGCTTACAGTAAGACTATGGTAAAAAGCGACTTCTACGCTGGAGGTGGCGCAATAAAATAACACAAGTTACTCCATTGTGGGACTCAAGATAACTAGGTCTGCTAACAAATCAACCAGGCTTTGATAAATGGGAAATTATTGGCATTTCAAAGGTGGGTAATTTATGGAGCGACGGGGACGTAAAACCCTTTGCTGATCTTCAGAAAGACTACGAACTAGCATTGACAGAAACCTTCCGATATCTTCAAATACAAGATGCACTGCAGAGAGCTATTCCAAAGGGGACAATACTTTCAGACTGAACCCCATTAGAAGATAGGTTACTAGATGACTATCTACAGTAAAAGGCCATATCCCTGACATACCACAAGATAATTAACAATTCTTCTGCAGTACTGGTGAAACTACGTAGTAAATGGATGGAAGACCTGGGGCAAATAGACGATGATGAGTGGATGGAGGCACTAGCATCTCCTAGAGAGGTAGCTATAAGGTCACGTTTCAGATTAGTCCAGTTAAAAATACTACATAGCACATACTATACTAGTGTGACATTGGTCAAGATGGGTAGGCTAGAATCAACACAATGTCCCAGAGGCTGTGGCCAAGAAGGCATCTTCTTGCATATATGGTGGGACTGTCCGATGATTCATTGCTACTGGGAAGCGATCGTAACTTGTATGACAACGCTAAGTGGAAAATACATCACTGCCTCTCCTAAATGGTGCCTATTGAATATTTGGGAAGCCACTGACCTAACAGAGAGAGAGAAACTATGAGTTACACCTGGCCTTATGGTCGCAAAACGAAACATAGCAAAAAAAATGGAGGGCAACTTCAGGACCTACCCTGAATGAATGGAAAAATTATATGGATTGGTGTTTGCCAGCAGAGAGGACAGTGTATGAAAGATGGGGTTGTCCGAACAAATGGACCAAGATTTGGGGGCGCTGGAAAGAGAGTAGTGGTATGCTCTGTTTACCTGTTAATGAAGCTTCCCTGGAATAGAAGATTAATGAAGTACTGATATATATGCCACTGAATTTAGAAGGCAGGAAGATACAATGGTAGACACAAAATGTAATTTGAATGTCCTGACACTTGTGATTTCATGGACTTTATGATGTGATATCGATTATGCAGATTACCGCTGTCATGTGTTTTTGATTGCAATATAAAGATTAGAAACAAAAAAAACAACGCCGTCAGCGATGTCGCTGCCTGCACCGGAGCCGGGGGGACTGCTCATGAAGAGCACGATGCACAACCCCGACTTGCACCGCAGCCCCAACCTCCCCGACAACAGCACTTTGCACCGACGCCGCACCGCTGCCTGCACCGAAGCCGAGGGCACCGCTCGTGAAGAGCACAATGCCCCGACTTACACCACAGCCCTTATGCCTGTCGACGCCAGCGCCTCAACCACATCATCAATGAGTTGATGACCGATGTGGGTGACCCCCCCCCGATGCTCATCGACACCGCACCATCGCAAGGAACCGCCAGGAATGCAGCTTCAACTCCCCTGTGCAGCAGTAAGGAACCAATACCGCACCGGCACCAGTGATGCCTCACTCCCCATTCCCCCCAGATGCCGTGCAACATCTTTGTTTTCATCATTTTTAAGGTACTGTTACTAAGGGCCGTGTGAATCTGTAGCGGTCGGCGTCAAACTGTTGGATTAGTACCTGTCTCGTCATCAAGATAGCCCCGGTTGGAGCTGTTGTTTTCTATGAGCTATATTTTCACTGTAATCTTTCTAAAAATTATATCTTGGCTTGTGTATGTTGAATTTTTGTCTTTTTGGTCTTGTTTTAGTCCGATAAATATTGGCTTTTTTTCTCAATAGGTGTGAACTCCGTTTGTTGTGTTTTCACTGTGGTACTGTGCGTATAGATACAAATGTTTTACACATTGCCTCTGAGAGAAGCCTGACTGCTCATACCAAGCTACTAAGGGGGTGAGCAGGAGTTATCTTAACTGTGTGACTCCCTTCCCCTGACTAGAGGGAGGGTTCTTACTTGGACAAGGTGCAAACCACTGCCAACTAGAGACCCCATTTCTAACAAGTAGGATGGTTACAAGTGGGTTACAAGGAATGTCATACATTGGGAACAGAGGCTGCAGTACCCTGTCCTGATGTGAGAGGTTTTATGTTCTGTATGAGAAAAACCCTAAGTGGATAGGCACTCAGCACAAGGCTTTTTGAATGGTGTGTCGAATAATGATATAAGGACATGCAACATTCCTCTCTAAGAAACATACTACGAACTCAGGCCGTACATATCTCTACTTCAGTTTCTGTCTCTTTGTGATATGCATGAATCATTGTAAACTGCTGTGCTGAACTCCACTTCAACCCCAGGAAACAGGGTTAAAAAATACTGATATGGTGTTCTACATGGTCATGTTTTTCTTTTCAGCAGTCACAGTAAGTTTAAGAGTCCTCACTTTTGAACATATGGTGAGAAGGAGATTGAAACCCCTGTAATGAAGATGGGGTATTGCATGAAGATCTAAAGCAGGACAGCTACATAGCCATAAAACTTTGAAGAACCACAGACACATTAGTTCCGACTTTCTTATAATTCACAAACAATTTCAGGAGTACTTTTAAAAAGCTACTACGGTTGCAGCTTCCTAATAGTACTCTTATATATCAACATCAACACATTCAGAAATGTAATAGGTGCTGTTGTGTAAACTACGACTTTGGTGTAATTCTACAAGGTTTGCTTTCCCACCCACGGATGACACAGGTGAACTCGGTTCAGTGCACCAGCGCTTAATGTGAAAGACAGGTTATTGTAGCCCCGCAGAACTCCGCCCAATACATTGTTGAGGTAGAGTTTTTTTTTTTTAAACTTATTTTTTATTAAGCACTGCATCGAAGGACATCTATAACAGTTGTCATGCACATATATTTACATCTCCATAGTTGTTTTGTTGTAATAAGTTAATGACATGACCACTTTTTCTTCGCCCTCACTACCCGTGAGCCAAATTGCTAGTGTTGCTATTTCCTGATAAGGGCAATCTGGCTATGTACCTGAGACTGGTTTGTAATTTGTGTGAATTTGGTACGAGAGGGCACTTACATTGTTGTTGCATTGGATGGCGATGTGGGCCGGGTGGATGGTGAACTGTGTGTGCTTCCATTCTCACTTTGAGTCATTATTGTAGACACTGCAGTCAATATTTCGCCCCAGTCCAAAAGATCACTCTCTGCATTCTCATCTGTTTGTACTGCTCTAAGACGGTATTCTTCAGCCACAGCCCACTCACGCAAATCATCCCTCCATCTATCCCACGTGGGGGGGGGGCAGAACGTATCCAGTGGATCGCTATCCGTCTTTTTGCTAGGACCAGCCCTAATAGTGCAAATTTGTATCGCATCCTCGTCCCCTTCTTGGGTGTTGGGAGTACACCCAGGATGCAATGTTTTATGGAGGTTTCAATTCGCACCGTTGTTGCTGTGCAAAGAGATTGCACCGCTTATGTCCAATACTGCTGTAGGCGTAAACAGCTCCAGGTCATATGTAGAAACGTGGCGGGGTCTATGCCGCAACGCGGACATGAAGAGGGCGACCCTGGGGTGAACCGTGCATGGCGTTGTGGAGTAAAATACATGCGATGTAAATAATGAAACTGAATGAGTTTGAACCGCGCATTGCTTGTTGCATTTGCTACCTGTGCCAGTGCTCTCCTCCACTCGCTATCTGTCAGCGGGACTGGCAGGTCATCATCCCACCTCGCTCTAATTATGTCGAGGTTAGACCCCCGAACCTCCTTCAGTCCTTTGTATATGCGCGAGATGAGACCCCTGCTAGAGCCTGGGTCTAGCATAGTCATCAACGTGCAGGACTCCTTCGGCTCGTCCAGGAATGTGGTCCACATCTCTTGCACAGTACGTGATATTTTAGCATACTGTAAAAAATGCCCTGGCGGCACCTGGAACCAGTCCTGAGCCTCATGAAAGGTCATGAACGCTCCATTCTGATATAAATCTCCCGCTGACTCGCATCCCCCCTCGTACCACCTCGAGATGTCCATGGTCTCCTGAATATTTTGGAATCCTTCAGCCAACGGAGGGGTAGTGCGCTAGCATATGGAGCCTTTCGGAGAACCAATACCACTGCCTGTTCCCAAACTTCTGTAACCCGCCGAATTATGTGCGGGCAGTCTTTAGGGACCTTTGAACCCATCATTAGGAACCGGTGTAGTTGCGTCCCCTCATTCCATTTCCCTAGCAGGTCCGTCTTGACTGTTCGTTCCCCCATGCACCATTGCGCGGCATATTGCAATAATCCAGCCATGTAATATAGTCTAAGGTCGAGCAGGCATAGGCCACCCCCATCCATGTCCAATTTGAGTGTTTCCAGCTTGGCCTTGCTCAGTTTACCAGCCCATACTAAGGAGACCAAGAGACCATTCAGAGCATCAAACGTGGACTTAGGGATTTTACAAAAGGAGTTTTGGAGCACTTAGAGACAGCGAGGCAAGAGCACCATCTTTGATATTGCCACGCTCCCCATAACCGACAGTGGTAACCTATTCCAGAATGTTATCGATGCCCGCAGTCCTGAGAGGACCTTCCCCATGTTTAGTTCAAACTGGGACTCTGGGTGATGGGCAATCTGTATACCAAGGTAACGGAATCAATAATACCTCCAGTCCATGCCAACCACAGGGAGATCATGAGGTGTCCCCCCACGCCAAGGCTGCGAGCGGGAACAGTATTGTTTTCTGGCAGTTGATTCGGAGGACAGAGGAAGACCCAAATGAGTCTAGTATTTCCCAAACCGCCGAGATCGCCCCTTTCGGTTCCCTGACATCGAGAAGAGCATCGTCTGCATACATGGAGACCACGTGGGTACGACCGTCCACCGCTATACCCCATGGTTCCATATCTCTTTGCAATCGTACCGCCAGAGGTTCCATGGCCATAGCGAAAAGCAATGGGGATAATGGGCACCCCTGTCTAGTGCCCCTTCCTATCTCTATAATTTCCGATACCTATCTCCCGTTCCGCTCTCTGGCCCTCGGTTTACAGTATAGCAATTTGATCCAGGCTATGTATTCGCTACCAAACCCCATTCTCCTCAGTACTTCCCAAAGATAGTCCCACCGCAGAGTATCAAAGGCTTTTTCAATATCCAGGGCGACTACTTCCGCCCTGAGGTCACTGTCCGCTACTGAGTGTAGGACGTGTGATAATCGGCGTAGATTCATATGTGTTCCTCTCCCTGGTATAAAACCGCATTGGTCCTCATGGACCAGCAAATTCACTACTCTCCTTAGTCTTATGGCCAGAACTTTGGTCAATAATTTAGTGTCTACTCCCAACATGGACAGGGGTCTATATGCAGCCGGGTCCTCAGGGTTTCTATCAGGCTTGGGGAGCATGACAATCTGTGCCTCTCACATGGATGAGGGGATAACTCCAGCCTGTTTAGCCTCCTGCAAGGTGTCTAACAAACGCGGAAGGAGAATATCAGCATATGTTTGATAGAGTTCAACGGGCATTTAGTCCGGGCCAGGCGCCTTGCACCGGGCCATACCCCGTAGGGCTTCCTGCAGGTTCTCCAGCTGAAGTGCTGCCTCCAGTTCGTCTCTCTGCTCGTCCGTAAGTCGCAGCAGTGGGACATCCCGAAGGAAGTCACCCCCACCAGACCTCTCGTTTCCAGTAGTCTCCTGATAGATATCAGCCAGGTGAGCGAATAGAACCGCGTTGACGCTGACCTGTGTGTTAGCCATCCCTCCCTCAGGGCAACGTAGTGTTAGAATCATCCGGGATGGGCGTTCACGTTTTAGCAACCACGCGAGCAATCTCCCTGACCTGTCACCTTCTTTGTGTAATAATTGCCGTTATTCCCTGCTGGTCAAGCAATCAAGTCTATCCCAAGTCTCCCCAACCGTACGCTACACCTATAAAAGGGCATCCGAAGGCCGATCCATCACACGGTCCTCGCGCTGCAATTTAGTCAGCTTTTCCTCCGCCTCTGTCAGTTCCAGTTCCAATCGCCTCCTAGTGCCCCCCACTCTGGACAGGCAGTCCCCCCTGGTGACCACTTTAAATGTATCCCATTCATTGCTCCTAGTTTCTGTGGTGGACCAGTTCTCATGGAAGTAATCTAATATGGTTTTCCTAAATTCTTCTCTAAATACCTGGTCTCGTAGTGTGGATGGCTGCAATCGCCATAACGGGACTCTAGGCCTGCTCCTCTCAGGTCCCCATTCTAGCAACACAGGGGCATGAACAGATAAGAAGCGGCCCAGCACTGCAGTCCCGCCCACATCGCCACATACTGCTCGGGAGAGCAAGAAACGGTCAAGCCTGCTGTAGACCTCGCGGGCCGGCGTATAACTCGTGTACTGCCTCTCTTCCGGGTGCATTTCGCGCCAGATGTCCACACAGTGGAGCCTATCCATCACTCCCCTCAGGGCTGCCGACATATTCGGCTTAGTGTGGTGTTTCGGAGGATGTCTATCTTATGCACCATCTAACACGCAGTTAAAGTCACCTGCCCATACTAATGGTATTCCGATGTATTGTAGTAACCGGTTCTCCATATTGTTAAAGAAATCAACATCATCTGTATTTGGGGCATAGACGTTCACCAGGCACACTTCCATCCCATCTATATCACCATGCACTATTACGTATCTACCCTCTACATCAGCTTCATAGCTGCGCAACTTAAAGGGGACCTGTGGAGCTATCTATATGGCCACCCCCCTGGCGTAGGAAGAGAAGGTGGATGCGAACAATTGTCCCCTCCATTTTCTGTGGCGATTCTGTGTCTCAGTGTCTAGGGGTCCTGTAGCACGTGACACGCTGAGCAGCGGCAAGCAAGCAGCAGCGGAGGAGCGGGGCTGAGGAGGCTGGGCTGAGGAGCTTGAGCCGTGTCGAGGAGCCGAGGAGCGGTCACCGCTGTAGGCGGGGGGGGGTCATCAAGCGCGGAGCACCTCAGACTACATTTTGCAGTGAGCAGTAGCGAGCTGCATACCGCGAACCACTCACCGCGGGAAATAACTCCCAGACCCTGAGGGAAGTGGCAAAGGCAGCGGGTAAGCGAGAGAGCGCGGCCGCCATTAGCAGGGGCCGCTGAGTGTGTGCCCAGTGAGTCCGCGGAAGCGGCCCAACTAGGTTGGGTGCAGCTTGCGGCTCTCCTGTGTGCCCTGCTCTCAGTTCCCCGCCCCTGCTCCCTACTATCCCTACTATCCCTGCTATCTGTCCATCTGCCGCCCATCTATTTCCTGCCCTCCCGTTCTTACTGCTCCACTGGCCCCAATCGGTCCTACTGATCCTGCTCAGCCTTCTCAGCTCTACCCAGGCAAACCATTAGCTAACCATCAGCCACCACCATCAGCCACCACTAGTCAATGCCTCCATAGCCACAGCCGCAGCCGCCGTAGGCTTCGCCCTCCGTCTCTTGGCATTCATAAGTCACAATTCAACTCCTCTAACTTCCAGCCAGGGGTGGGCAAGAGGTAGCCAAGAGGTCCCAGGCCGACACTGGTCACAATAATACCAAGCGCTGCCATAGAGGCAGTTGTTAGTAGTCAAGAGCCTCTACCGAAGCTGGGCGTAGGTTACGGGCTGTGGGTCTACCTGTGAGCCTTGCTGCACATTTGTCACCAGTTACTAGTCGCTAGTACTCGCCCGCCCGGCTGGCTGTTACGAGATCGCCTCAACCCACAAAACAACAGACAGGACAGGAAAGAAGCAGCAAGATCATAGAGGCTGCGGGAAAGAGGGCATTGGACAAAAGGGGGTCTCAGCGGTCAAAGAGTCAAAGAGAGAGACAGGCTCAGGAGACCAAAAAGGCTTCAAGGTCAAAACGACAACAAATCACCCCGAAGAGGGAGCGAATATTAAACTCCAAGCATTAAGTATCAAGCGTTGTGCCCAGTACATCGTGGGCCTAGTGCTTCACGGACCTTGTAATCCAGGCCACAAGGAGGTTAATAAGGAGGACATGAGGTCTGGCAGAGTAAGGAGGACTCCCACAAGACCAAAATCCAAACTAACGAAAGGGAAAGCTAACAGAGAGGGCACGAGCGCCCTTGAACTAGGGTCAACCCGTGACAAAATAAGTGTAAAAAGCAATACAGTCATGGGCGACTGGGACACCAGCACCCCCATAAATTTTCCTACCAATGGCACAAGTGCCAGTAAAGCCCGAAGTCCGGCGACAAAAAATCTTCAACAAAAAGCTGACTTGAAGCTGCCGCCAGGGAATTCAAGAGCCAAAAGAACTCATAAATATTGAGGGGGCACCTCAAAGGAAAAACCCTTGCACCCTCCAGCCAAAAATGTACACAAAATTTTCCTTCCTGAAAGATCCTGGAACAGCAATTTACTCTAAGAGTGAGAACGTAAAAGGGCTGCAAACTCCACTGCAGCCAGGGAAGTTTGAACTAATTCCCCAGACCACTATTAAATCTACTGAATCATCATCTCAATCAAAAGTTAAAATCCACGAAGGGATCGCGCTTACGGAAGGAGACCTGGTTATTACAAAACAGGACACGGACACCAGGACAAACAGGGAGGCCAAAAATCTAACGGGTGTCAGAGTCGGCAGAGATGGCAGCGAGCTAGCCCAGGAGACAGCCATCAATGTACAAAGTAGCCCAAAAAGACATCAAAAGTTTGAAAAAATCCCCAAATCGAGCATTAAAAGTCAGCAAAACACAAGCACCATAGAAACTTTGGAGCAACCGGAAACTGAAGTCCGAGTGGACCCAAAGGACCCCCTAGCCTCCCCCCCCTGGACCAAGCAAGTGGGCAGAACAAAAGGCACGGGTCCTTCTCTCGCAGCCAAAAAACAGTTCTCCACTCCAGATGCAATCCACACAAGCTGACGCTCTGGCTGCCCTGGCAGCTTTCAGCGAACAATTGGACAACATGCCTCCAGAGCGTCGTACGATGCTTCCCTATGAAGACTCCCACTCAACAAACGCAGACATGTCCTTCCTGGCTTCACAGGAATGGGAGGAATTCGTTGCCTCATATAATCTAAAACCCGCTTCAAATCACACCGCTGCAGCAGCAACAAACACACCGCAGTTAGAAAGAAGCAACCTCAGCGGAGCCTCATACATAGAATCCATATGGGCCACAATGCTAAGCACAATGCAATATTCATCTACGGCGCTTCAATACCAATCGCACAAACTGGACCTACAGCTTACGGTCCTTCAAACCTTGGCGGATTTTACGGCAGGGATCGATAAAAAGCTATTAGAACTCAATGGCCTAATAAAGCGGGGGCAAGAAGCGGCCTACGAAAGTCAAACCCCTCAACTAGAATGCACCTGTGCTCCAATAATCGACAAGCTAATAAGGTTGCCATCAATGTTAGGGGACCTCCTTTAGATTTAAAAGTCAACGCACACTTATTCCATCAACGACTTACTTAGGACAGAAACAACAATACCCGAAGCGCAAAAAATGGGTTTGTCACCAATCAGCTTACTCCCCTTCCCCGAAGGCAGCGAAGCAACGGCAACAACAAAAGAGAGTGCTGCCATTAAAAATCACTCACCTCGGAAAGCCCGTCGCAAACAAAAAAGGAAGGGAAGAAACAGGAAGTCAGTAGTCTTGGGCCTTTGTGCCACGAATCAGCCTCAGGCAACTTCAGCAGCACCTGACTCCGAAGTTGAGGAAATCAGGCATGCCTCCACCTCCATTTTGTCGGATAGGTTTGAGCACCCCATTGTAAGGCCTAATATTACTGCGGTAACGATTACGGGGGCATCTTCAAGATTACCAACACAGAGCATCCCAACAGACGACAATAAACAGGGGACAATTCAAATAGGAAAGGAGCCAGCTACACCAAAGCAAGAACCAAGTAAGATCATTAAAGCGGAACAAAGTTCAAGGCCGTATTTACAAGATGACCAACCGTTCGAACATAGAGAGCCATCACAACAGCTGTAGAGAGGCACCATGAACACAAGCTGTATGCCAGGAAAAATTAAGTCATCAACTGACCCCCTGCAAATCTCCCGCACTTATGGAAATCTAGGAGCGGGTAAGAACAATTTTTCCCAACCAAGGCCTCCTCCTCAGGATGTAAACCCTACCGATGAAACAGAGGCGAGAAATGCAGAAGGAACAGCCACCATCACATTCATCCCTGAATACGAATCCCGGGGAAGAGCAGACATATTAAACAGAGGGAACGTATTACGACTTCTAAATTCCATCATGAGCCTAGAAAATATAAGCTCTGCAGATCTGCTTTCCATAGAATTCCCACCAACTAATAATCGGTTGTGCCCAGAGGCGACCAAAACAAGATGGAACTCTAGCGAGATAGCTAACAAAATTATGAAAGAAGAAAGCAAGTTCAAGCACTGGGGAATAAAGCTGGAAGCTGAATCAAAATCACCCTATCCAACACCTTTCCTAAATGTCCACACCAACATGCCAATCAAAACCACCACTTCTGTATTAAGAGGTGCAAGGAGCAGCACTCCTGGCGCACCCATTACTTGCACTAAGGTCTTTAATTTGAATACAGGCCTTGGGCTACCAATTCCAGCTTCGAAATCTGTAATGCAGAAATGGACGCAAATAAAACGAACAATAACAACAAAGCGACTAAATTGACAAGAGATGTGCACCTCACAGGTAGTTCCTGTAGAGGAAGGCAAAATTAGTATGTGTATTTGGAATATCAATGGCCTAGCAAGTAAAACGGAAGATCATGAGGTAGGAAATTATTTAAAAACATTTGACATGATACTCCTCCAGGAAACCTGGGAAGATAAGGCTTTTGAGCTCCAGCGGTAACCCTCCCATTTCGTTCCAGCTATAAAGGGATCTGATTTTGGTCATCGCTCGGGGGGGCTAATGATACTAGCCTCAATACCTACAATAGGAAAAATCCTATTCATAGAGGCCAAAATTGCAGCTCCAAGCGCCATTCAGACAGTGATGATAACGCTCAAGTTCAACAAGGCATCCCAAGAAATTATAATAATCAATATCTATGTGCATCCCAAACAAAAACAAAAAGCGGTAAAAGAGCTGACTAAAGAAATAAAAAGGATTATGGATGAGCAAGACACCGATCACGTTATCCTGGCTGGCGACTCCAAACTACACCTTTTAGGGTCCGGATTAGATGACGACCTTGCGCAAGACCTTACTGCTGTATGGGGAATACCGAATCAGGGCACAGCAAAAATTAAGGAACCAAGATGCTCAAAATACCTGTTTCAGGAACTTGAACATCTAAACCTAAGAGCTCTGAACGGCCGCTTCCCGGGGGATAATCCACCGGCCGCCACATTTCACTCATCAAAAACCTCTTCTCATCTAGATTTTACGTTTATTACTCTAACTATGTTCAACAATATAGCCAACTTCAGAATAGGCGACAATGGACACAAGGCCCGATTCACAAAATTAATCTGAGACAAAATCCTAACTTTACGACTTTCGGTATTCACAAAAGGCATTTAGTAGTAGTAAAGTTAGGATTTTGTCTTAAGTTTGTCTTAAGTTTTGGTCTTAAGTTAAACTTAAGTTAGGATTTTGTCTTAAAACCAAAACTTAAGACAAACTTAAGACAAAAACCTAACTTTACTACTACTAAATGCCCTTTGTGAATACCGAAAGCCGTAAAGTTAGGATTTTGTCTCAGATTACTTTTGTGAATCGGGCCCATAGTGATCACCTACCCCAGGAAGTGACGTTAAAAGCGAGTCCAGCCCTCATACTAGAGGCTTGTAAATCCAATTGAAATCGAAGGGACCTCAAACCTTAAACGAATAAGGTGTAATCCTAACAACATTGAAGCAATATCAGTCACCGCTAAAACACTACACAACCAAGGAAAAGAATCAGCAGTTGAAACAGTGAAAGCATGGGAAAGCTTCACTACGACCCTTGGTGGGAAACTCGTGACCGGGATAGGGACAAAATCAGGACAATCGGTAGACGCCTTAACAAGGCTGACAACCAGCCCGGAGTCAAAAATACTAAAACGTACCATAATCCAATCATTAAGGCAGCTTCATAAAACTCTACAGAACTTGGACCTGCAATGTACCCTCTGGAAAGCGAAGGCACTACTAAAAGGAAAGAAATGGGGGAAAATAAGATCAAAGAATGAAGAACTATGGGACAAGTTACTTCACGATGCCAAACAAAAAAACAGCGCTAAGTTTTGGCAAACAATCCAGAGCATAGAGCAACCAAACCATCCTGGAATAAGCTCTAACATAACAGAGGCTGTCTGGGTAGATTACCTCTCCACCCATTATAATAACAAAGCGCAAAAGGATGTAGAAGTGGACAAGGAAACGGATAACGTGAGAATGGACAGAGGAGATATTAACAGGGAAGAAGTGAAGCATAACCCTACTTTGGAAGAGCAACATGGCTCCAACTTCAAACCGCAAAATCATCAGGGGAGCGACCTGGCAGCAGACTTAGACCTATCAGTATCCGTCAAAGAGGAATGCTACGGCCCTACAGTGAATCAGATAAAGAAACAAATAGCCAGGGGCAGAGCTACGGGTGCCCCAGGCCCCAACGGCACTCCTCCGATGCTGTATAAATACGATGCCGAATACTGGAGCAAGGCAATACGACCGGTTTTTAAGGACATAAATTCTGTAGCTACAATCCCGGAATCCTGGAAAGGATCAATTATTAGTCCAATTTTTAAACAGGGCCATAGGAACGATCCGAATAATTATCGATTAATCGCTCTCATCGACGTAGATGCAAAGTACTACGCGGGTACAATCCTGGACGAGCTAACATCCTGGGCATCAGAAAATTCTATCATCCCTATAAATCAAACCAGGTTCTGCCGGGGCCAAGAAACCTCAACCAACATCATGGCTCTAGCCTTGCTAATGGATGCAGCTAAGGAGGCAAAAATGCCCTTATTCCTTTCTTTTATTGATTATACAGCCGCTTTTGATCATGTCAACCTAGCCAAACTTTGGCAAAAACTGGAAAGTTGGGGACTACCAAAATCACTCCTGGATCGGCTCAAACTGTTACACACAGATACTTGGATCAGGATTAAATTAGGAGCAGGGACACACATCTACAAACGAATCGTGAACTCCAAAGGGCTAAAGCAGGGGTGCGTCCTAGCGCCATTTCTTTTTAACCTTTTCCTAGCCGATCTCCCAGGGGAACTGAACAGTTCCAAATCTCACGCTCCAAAACTGGGAAACATGTCACTGTCAAATTTGTGATACGCGGACGACCTAGTGCTGTTAAGCCGGACTCCCATCGGCCTTCAACATCTTTTGAACATGACATGTAGCTTCTCACAATGGACCACCCTACAAATAAATCTTAAGAAAACCAAAATCATGGCAGTAAATTATCGTAAAAAGAAAAGAAAAAAAATGGTATCTAGACGGGCAACGTCTGGATCAGGTATCCAGCTACAAATATCTTGGAATACTTCTGGACCACAAAAGTTCTTTTAAACCACAGCTGGAGTCCCTGCGGAGAAAGGGAATAATGACTTACTTAGCGATGAAATCACTGAAGAAAAGGCTGGCCGACCTCACGCTCGTTCCCTTGTTACAAGTATTGTGTGCTAAACTGCAGCCGACATTAACATACGGGAGCGAGGCTCTTACAGGCAAAGACGCAGCAGCCTTGGACACAGTAATAGCCAACTCTTACAGAGCAATTTTCCATCTCCCAAAATATGTTTCACCGGCCCAAATACGGTTGGAATTTGGGCTTCAAAAACAATTGGTGGAAAGAAGGGGTGTGTACGTAAAAAGTTGGCATAAAATCCACAGTGCCGAGGCAGGATCCTTAAATTCCCACCTCTGGATCGAGCTGTTTCGCCATGGAAAATGCCCAGCCAGGGAATATTTGTTTGACTCCCTCAAGCAACTGGGACTGTCCAAACTCTGGGGAATACTAACAGATCACCTATCCTTCAAAAAAATTGTGAAAAAGACAACGCACATGACATCTGTCTTAGAAGACAAGGCAACGCTTGCTGAAAAGGCACATGGCTGGATAGTGCTCCGCGACTCTGAATCGCAATCTTACTTGAGTACAGGAGTCAAAATAAGGACAAAGGAAAAATTTTTAAAGCTACGACTGGGGGTCATTCCGATCAACCCCCATCTCCCTCCATGGGAAAGGAGAGGAGGCCCGCAGCCCTGTCGCCTATGCGGAAGTGGGAAGGAGGACATCATTGACGTCATCTGTAATTGCCCTAACCTAAAGGACATAAGATGCACCTTGTTACGACCTTTTTTCAGGCATCATGGTATCCGGACCTGTAGGCAGGCAGTAAAGCTGTGCTTCAATCCTGCCGAGGTACAGCTAAACTTCCGGCTAACAAAAAGTTTTGAGACTGCAACCAGGAGACTCAAAAATTCGTCCCATGCAGACGCCAGGTCCAAAAATGTAGTAGCATTAGGCACCCCTTGAAGTGAGCTGCAAAAAACAAGTAACAGCACTTTATAGTCGCTCCAGCACTTTAAACGAACGATGACTATATGCTCAAAATAATGCACTTTATTATGCTGTATTAGGACGGTTGGTCAACTTAGGAAAACTATTGTCGGTCCAGCTTTTCCAGATGCACAAGCTCTTTAGATTTATCGACAACCATAATGGCCAATTGTATAACTGCAAACATGTTTATCGATGGTTTTTTAATCGCCGATTTGTTTTTTTTTATTTTAATTGTGGACAAGATTTTTTTTATTGCTTTGTGTATGCAAAGATTTTAATTAATCATGCATAATAAAAATTACTTACTTACAGTGTCTAGTAGATGTGTCTCCTGTAGCATAGCCACATGAGTACCCTGTCGCCGCAGATATGTCTGTATTCTATATCGCTTCACAAACGAATTGAGCCCTCTCACATTCCATGTTATAATTTTGTAGTGTCCCATAACCAACAGTAATTACCAGTCCCAACACTTATGTTATCAACCTGCCTTCTGCCGCTGGCGCTGCTAAAAAACCCATATCTTGAACATTTGAACCCCCCAACCCCTTGGGTAGACACTGTAATAAACCTTTGTGCTTCCCCATATAGTCCCCAAACTCAGAACCCCCGCCCAAATCTTGAACCTTAATAACAATAATACAATTCCCATCTGTACAATGAAAAACAATAACAAAATCAATAATACACTCGCGCTCCACTCATACATCATGTCGCTCATACTACCACAGCCACTACAAATTGATACATCTGATTGTCTCCTCTATCGGGTCAAAGGGTTGCGCTCCCCCCGGACCACCGGGGTGTGTCCGTCAGCCGAGCCCATCCTGCCCAATCGTCACGCGCTCCCATGCATACCTCAACCATCCACATTCATTCACATCTACAAACGTGCCACCAATCAGACAATACCTCTTCCCAATGAATAAGGAGAGTGAATAAAGGATGAAAAATAAGAACAATAGAGGGAATAAAGAGCCAAAAAAGTACGGAAGTAGAGAGAAAGAAAAAAGATAGAGGAGGTTGTGAGGCGTTGCCCACCCGCACAATCACTGTGACCATCCAGGTTCCTCCCGCTGTTATGAGAAGAGAGAAAGGGAGAGGCGACACCTTCATATTCCAGTCCGACACACCACAGGAAGGGTCACGGCATGTGTTGTGTCCCCAGCAATACCCTTATCAGGTTTCCTCTGTTCGCAACTATGTCATCTTTGTATGAACCCATGCAGGGTCCGTTAGCTGCGGAGAATCTTCAACGACCTCACCCATGCTTGTGTCCGAACCTGTGGCCGTCACCACCTCCACCAGAGCCCTGGCAGCGTCCTGTTCAGCTCGGTGGGTTTCACGATCTATCCTGGGGGATCTCCCGCCCTCTCCACCTGAGTCCGCTCCTTCCAGCTCCAAGGACCCATCACGTTGCACAACCACCCTCTGTGTTGATCTAGAGATTTTCCTGGGTTTCTCAGCACGGTTTTTGCTGTTTCCACTCTGAAGATTAACGGAGGGTCTACCCGCCACTCATCCCCTTCGCAGAACCCTCCCTGTGCCATGGACCTCCAACCAGTCCCATACTTCCTCTGGTGTCGTAAAAAAATGTGCACGGTCTGCATGGAGGACTTTAAGCTTTGCTGGGTAAAGGAGCATGTACTGGAGATTCATGGCACGCAACTTTTGTTTAACTCCAAGGAAAGACGCTCTCTGTAGTTGAACCATCCGAGTGTAATCTGGGAATATACAAATTTTCTGGTTCTCGAAGGTCAGATCTCCATCTTGTCTAGCCGCCCTGAGGATACCTTCCCTATCCCTGAAATTTAGGATCTTGGCAATGAGAGTCCTGGGCGGAGCACCCGGCGGCGGTGGCGCAGTGAGCACTCGGTGTGCTCGCTCTATTATGAAAATTGAGGAAAGCTCGGCCATGGGCGGCGCCTCTTTGATCCATTTTTCTAGGAAGAGTTCCGGCTCTCTCCCCTCAACCCCCTCCGGAAAACCAACGAAGCGCAGATTACATCTGCGGGACCGTCCCTCAGAATCCTCCGCCCGGGGCTCTAAGGACATTGTCTTTTGTGAGAACTCGGTGAGCGTCACCTTCAGGGCCGAAACCTCCTCTCGCAATTCACTGACCATCTGTTCTGTGGCTAGCGGCCGATCTGCGACTGTGCGAAAATCCGCACGCAGCAGTCCACGTCCAGAGAGACCGCGTCAATTTTTGCCTGCACCATTGCGCTGGAGGATTCTATGGCTGCCAGTATTTGAGATCCAGTAGGTTCAGGTTGTGCTGCGCCTCCCCCTGTCGGCATCACAGGCAACGTGGCAGTCTTTGAGGGCGCACCCTGAGCTGTAAATTGGTCCATCTTCGTTTGTTGGGCAACCCTAGGTAGACAGTCCTTGCCCATTGCTTCTTAGTCTGCTTCGGCTCACCAATCAGCCCAAAACCGACGCCCCCCTACCTGCGCGTGGGGAGGAGGGCCACGTCACGCGGTGTGCTCGTGTGGCAGCACACGCCTGTTGAGTAAGGTGTCTCCGCACCTGATAAAGGTGGCCACCCACCGATTTGCTGAGGCTAGGGCAGCTGAAGGAGATGTGGGTCATCCCAAAGACTTGCAGTCCGGAGCCGTGGGGGGGGGGGGAGCACATCCAGTTCGCTGGTGTCCTCAGGACCTGATCTCGACTCACAAGCTCCAACAGTACCCCCCACATGCACTCAGTTCTGGCTCGTATGGGGGCCTAGTGGCCGATCCCCACAGTGTCTCCCGCACTGTGCTCCGAGTGCAGCCAATTTCATCCCATGTTCATCGCCACCTCACCTCTGTTTTAATGCTGCGTGTGAGGTCCGGCCTTCCAGTTCCTCCTATGGCTGATCTAGTGACGCAGCAGGTCCAGGCAGGCCTTGTGCCCCCAGAGCTCCAGAGCAGAGGGAGGAGAGGGGAAGGAGGAGGCCAGGATCCCCTCAGTCTTCACCCGGAAGCTGGCGATGCGGCCCAAATGTAGCCCGTCCACAGGCAGGCCTCCTGAGGATGGAGGGGGAGGGGCGAGAGGGAGCGGGTAGACCCCAATCCACGACCTCAATTTGCAGATGAGATGGGCCGCCCCCGCATCCCCTCGCGGCCAGCTCGATTGCCTCCTCTGCACATGGTCCAGACAGGCAGGGGGAGGAGGGGGAGGTGTCCACCCCATTACAGATCCCGGGCATTTCAGCAGCCAGGCGTCTCAGGGCTCCCCCCCGCTCACCCCCGCACTTCGAGCCTGGACACCGAGTCCCGCTCTCACCTCAAGCCCGCAGGCCTCCGAGCCAACGAGGGAGTCCGCGAGCGCCGGAGAGGCACTCGGTCGTTTGTTAGGCCTGTCCTCTCCACAGCAGAGCCACCTCTCGAGCAGGATCCTGTGGCGTCAGCGAGGCCCGCCACGCCTGCAACCACCATCAGAGCGGCGCGTCCAATCCGCTGTCGATCGTCGGCTCCAGAGCGGCCCTCGATCATCGAAGCCCCCCAGTACTCGGCCACCACCTTCCCATCAAGCAGATGGGGCCAAATTTGTGGCAGGAGGGTCCAGATGGGCAGGATATCGTAGGATTATATGCGGGCGGGCACGGAGCTCCTTTAGGCAGCGTCTGCTCCCGTCGCCACCTTGGCCACGCCCCTTCGAGGTAGAGTTATTAACAATCCGTGCAATGGGATCAGGGGCACCAAGGTAACAGAAACAAACCTATTTCTTTATTCACAATATCACACAAAGACTGCACTAACAATAATAGACACTTTTAACTTAAATCATTTATTACAACTGGGCAAACCTGTTTCTCAGCACATCTAAAATAACTACACAGGATATCATAAAAACAGCAAGAAGACACGTTAACAACAAGAATAAAATTAATATTTCTAATGTCTTCTGAAACCTAACACCCTAAAACCTACTTCTATGCGCTCTGCTAAGAGAGCATGGTGAGGTGAGCATTTTGAAGTCTAGAGTTTCTTAGGGAGAAGAGAGACACTGCATAGCTTGTTGACAGCAAGAACTGTCGCTATCAACAAAGGGAAAACACGCTCTACATTTGCAGCTTTCACCCAGGACTCTGCTTTATCAGCATCAGGCAAGAGGCAGCAGTTTCGAAGGGTGCTGGCAGGTGAGACTGTCTCTAACAGAATCTCTTGCGATAATCTGGGCAAAGGACAGGTGGTCAAGTGGCAGCCCTTATATGCTAAATCTTATTGGAGATTGGAATTTCTGACATAAATTTAGAAATGTCTGACATAGATTATGTGCATCAAGGTATGCATCCAAACGTTTCCTTATGAACATATTAGGCGAAAGGACGTTAATTCAAACTGCACTATTTTGGCTATATATCTGCTTTTACTTGACCTTGACATGGTGTTAAATAGACACTTGTCCCAGACTGATGTCGCATTAGGCGTTATATCTATGTCATTAGCCGAGTGATTTGACACTTTCACGGTTCCTAGAAAGATAAGGTCAGACGACATCTGCATCAAGGGCAGACATGACAGTGATTCTGCATAAATCTGGAAAAGATGGTGACTTACAGTTCCTAAGATGGAGTTGGGGCCTACTCAAAAATGTAGTTGGACCTTAGAACTTTACGTCATCCCCAGCTTGTGCATTTGAATGTGACGTCATGGGGGCCTATCTAACATGTAGGGTTTGGCTAACGTATAGGAAAAATCCATGCTGTCAATATTCTAAAACATGATGTATCTAAAATACGATATATAATATTTTATGTATTTCTTTTCTTATTAGCATTTTATGTAAAGAACAACAGAAAGACAGAATTCCGTATGGTCATAAAAACCTTGTGCCATCCCTTAGATCATGGGTACGCGCAAACATTTTCCCAGGGGCACAAAAATTGGTCTGTGATGTTACAGAGGGCCGCAGTGATAACAGCAGGGTGGTGGTCGGGGGTTGGGGAGGGGTTGGTGGTAAGGTGGATGTAAGGGAACTGGGGCATATACATCTAGTGTCTGAATTGCACAATGTGAAACCAAAACTTGGTATTAATCCCGGCTTCTCCACTTAAGTAAATTGTATGATCCTAGGCCATTGTTTTATTTCACTTTCGCTCCATTTTCTCCATTATCACATATGAGGACCTTGAAATACATGACGTCAGGATGTGTGCGGTACAAAACCTTCTCCTGTGTTTGATTTAATAAACTATAAGTTGTTCTTTCAAAATAGAAACCCTGGTCCCCAAAGAGTGCACATGACAACTGACTTGCCTATTAGTACTCTATTGAAATTGTTATCAGGGTAGGGGGAAGAATGAATGTTCCTCAATTCATGTTTGAAAACTATCAACTTTAAAAAAAAACTTCATAATGCACTGATAATCTGATGTACTAAGATGAAACGGTTCTGCATGGTAATGAAATAAACTATTTGAATTATTATCAGACTTTATCAAAATTTTACACTTTTGCAGCAAGATGTCTTTATAAATCAAGGTGTTCCAAAAGTTAAGTGGTGCAGGACACCCTTGTTGCTTCCATTCTTTAATTTCAATTAACCTTTAAATAAATGCTTTCCCGTTTATTTGCTGAATTGAGTAAATAGCAGCCAAGTGCTGCTCTTGACCAGGGGGCCGCATGTAAAGGCCAGGAGGGCCGCATGCAAAGGTCAGGAGGGCTGCATTTGGCCCCCGGGCCGTACTTTGAGTATCACTGCCTTAGATCTTATCATTCAGCTGACCACAAATACAAATGAGGATAAATGTACAGTATAAAAAACAATGTTGTGGCATTATCTGGCATGACAAATGTAATACTGAGGCCCACTACAACAGACAGTCTCGTAGAGGGAAGAGAGTCAGCTCCAAATCACATCATGTTGGCTAGATAGAATCACTGGCAGCGGTGGTCAGAGATCGTGTAATGGCCAGTACAGTTATCTCTCTTAACGACTAAGGGGCCGATTCCGATCTCGGCCGGTAGGGCACCGAATCGGATTCGGCTTAACCGGATCCGATTCGGAGCCCTATTTCCCGTCCGAGTCGTACGTGCGTCCGGGCGAGCGAGTACGATACGTGCGCTCGCGAAATCTCCGACCGGCTCGTTCGCAGGACCCGACCGCTCCGACCGACTCGCACGGGGACGACGCGCACCTCGCAATGGAGACGTTTCCCGGCCGGGTAAGTACGATGCGCACCTCGACCGCTCCAACCGACTCGCGCAGCCCGGCTCCAAGGAGCTGTCGGAGCCGCACTTTGGGGGTCCGTGTCGGACCCCCCTGGAAGCGTAGGCGTGCGAGTCGCACACAGGGGGGACACATGGGTCCCCCCTACACGTGCATGCACGTTGCGACCCGCATCGACGCGAACACGCTGTAGGGGGCGCCCTTGTTCGCGTCGTGCCCATTGAGTCAATGGGAGCCCGTGTACGCGTCGTACGACAGGCTCCCATTGACTTCAATGGGAGTCCGACCGAATCGAGTCCGATAGCATGCGTGCGCATCGACTCGTTCGGTCGGACTGCTAGGGTCCGATTCGGTCGGAAATCTCTCCGGGTCCGGCTCGGTCGGAGAGATTTCCGGCCCGAATCGGAATCGGCCCCAAAGAAGGGGAAGGGGCTTGTGATCGTAGATAGGTTAAGAATGGCTCCCAAATATCTACAGGGCGGGAGTTTGGCGGCAGTAATTCCCAATAGTTGTCTAGTTGCTCCTGACAGTAGGCGGCGTCCCACAACCAAGACGCACCCTTCGAAGCAAGTTTCCTTCCACAATGCTTGGCTATCTGATGCTTGGCCAGAAGTAAGAGCATAGCCGTGATGCGCCGATGCTCAGATGGGACATCCCTCATATAGCCCATTAGACAGATCAGTGGAGTCGGTGATAATGAGTAACCAGTAATCTGTTGAATAGTATGGTGTATTTCTCTCCAGAAGTCCACTATTTTGGGGCACTTCCAAGCCAGATGGAGGAAGGAAGCCTGAGGCGCTGAGCATCGCACACAGCACACCTTCGCCAGGAGGCCCATATGATTCATCTGCACCTGTGTGCGATACAACCTGCGTAAGAATTTAAAATGAATGAGTCTGAGTCTGTAATTGAGCGAGAGGGCCCAAATTTGTTCACAGCAATAGGTCCATTGTTCCTCCGTGGGTTGGGGGGTCTATGTTCACCGCCCAGTTAGCCAGTGTTGTGGGGCAACAGGCGGGTGCCTTGTCTTGCAAAATGGCATATAGACTCTTGACTAGTCTGCGATGGGAAGCGTTAGTCAATATGTGTTCAAGGGCATGTGGGGTAGATTCAGGAAATGTAGTGTGTTGCACTCAGCAATTAGCACGGATCTGGTAGTAAAGTAGTGTATCTAACATAGTGGGGTGCAGAGTCTCCTCCATAGTGAATGGGGAAAGGAATTGTCCATCGGGGTACAAGTCACCGTACGTGAATAATTTCCTACTATGCGCCTGTCTTTTTGCACCATCATCTTGTAAGGCCGGTAGCATTGGGTTGTGGGCTAAGGGTATGGATTGTATATAAATGCAGTGCAACTGAGCATGACGGCAAAGGACATCCCATGCTCAGCGTACACACTCCACAGTGTTAACCTCTGTTCGTGGAGGTTTGAAGAATTGATAAAGCACAGTTGATAAGGGTATTGGGGAGGCAATGTCTGTCTCAACCACCACATGTGGCTGGAATCGTACAGGGTGTATCCAAAAATGCAGATATCGGGCCTGAGCACAGAGGGCCTGATTCACAGAACTAACTTACGTCAAAATCCTAAACTTACAACAATTTTGGTATTCACAGAATGAACTTACACATTTGGGTATTCACAGAATGAACTTACACATTTGGGTATTCACAGAATGAACTTACAACAATTTGGTATTCACAGAATGAACTTACACATTTGGGTATTCACAGAATGAACTTACAACAATTTTGGTATTCACAGAATTAACTTACTCATTTGGTATTCACAGAAGGCACTTACTCATCAATGAGTAAGTGCCTTCTGTGAATACTAAAATGTGTAAGTTACACAAAATGTGTAAGTTACACAAAATGAGTAAGTTACACAAAATGTGTAAGTTACACAAAATGTGTAAGTGTCTTCTGTGAATACCAAAATGAGTAAGTTTATTCTGTGAATACCAAAATGAGTAAGTTAATTCTGTGAATACCAAAATGGTAGTAAGTTTAGGATTTTGTCGTAAGTTAGTTCTGTGAATCGGGCCCAGAGTGAGTACAGTGTCATGTCTGGTGCATTTAAGCCCCCCTGTCTGAACGGTAGTGTGAGGATTTCCCATTTGATTCTGGGTTGTTTCCCAGCCCATGCTAACGATATCAGAATAGATTGCAATCGTCGAAGAAACTGTAGGGAAAGCGGCATGGGAATATTGAGAAAAAGGTATAAAAATGTTGGCAAGACCAACATTTTGGCAACGGCCAGTCGACCCGATAGCAACAAAGGGAAGAAATTCCAGACAGGGATTCTGTCCCCCAACCAGGACATCGCCCTACCATAATTGGCACACCACAATTTATCCCTGTGCTGGCTGAGCCAGATTCTGAGATATCTCACCGGTTCAGTCGCCCTGTCAGAGGGAACTCAGGGCCGAAATGCTGTGTAGCATCAGTGAGGGGAAAAGCAATAGATTTAGCCCATTTTATTTGTATGCCCGCCTGACCCCAAACGTAATAACTTTCCGAATGATGAGGTCTAGGTTGCTTTGGGGGGTTTCTGGACATAGGGAGCAATGTCATCAGCGTACATGGAAATCACAACCCGTTGATTTATAAAGTTGAGCCCTCAATACGCGTGATGATGTCGCAAGCGTGCCGCGAGAGGCTCCATTGCTATTGCGAATAGAATTGGGGATAAGGGGCAACCATGCCGGGTACCCCAGAAAATCGGAAAAGGTTCCAATATAATCCCGTTTAAACTCAGCCTGGCCGTTGGAGAAGTGTACAGCAGCTTAATAAGATGCACAAATTTTGGACTCAGGTCAATGTGGTGAAGCAAAGCGAATAAAAATGGCCATTCTAGTGAATCGAACGCCTTTGTCGAGTAGAGCAGCCATTGCGGCCAAACTAGGCTCCCTGCTGTGCAAAATAGGAAATAGTGTACAAAAGTTATGTGCTGTGGAGCGACCAGGCACGAACCTAGCCTGGTCTGGGTGTACTATGTCCGTCCGGCAATAGGGCCGAGAGCCGATTCGCGATTAGCTTAGCTAGTATTTTATTGTCTGTATTGATCATCGACAGTGGCCTGTAGGAGTCGCATCGATTTGCCGCTTTATTGGGTTTGAGAATAGTGACAACAACCGCCTCGAGAAGTGATGGTTGTAGTTCACCAGACTCCAAGGAGGCTTCAAATATGGCCAGGAGGTGGGAGTTAGCAGCGAAGCAAATTCTTTGTGAAAAGAAGCTGTTAGCCCATCCAAGCTGTACACCTTATCACTGGGAAGGCTCCGAATAACCTGCAGTACTTCTTCTTCAGTGAATGGTGCATCTAGGTATAGTCGATGGGCGTGATCTAGCCACAGTAACTGGACCATGTCTAGGTAGGCCTCTAGGTTTTCGCCAGTTAGCAATATCTTGGACTGGTATAAGTGGGAGTAAAAGTACAACATTGTGTTGAGAAGACCAGTGGGCGAAGACTGTCCCTCCAGGTGGTCATCCAGGAGTTCCACTACATATTCCGAGGCTCGAGGCTGTTTAAGCATGTTGGCCAGTGTTTGGCCAGGCCGGTCACCCTCGCCGTAGCGGCGTGCTGTTGTCTTGCTGGATAGGAAGTTCAGTTCATGGTCTGCCTCCTCATTGAAAGCAATAATTTTCATGCGGATGTCTGCCAACATATAAAATACATAATAACATACAATATTAATGTGATTAATAAATTATGAACGTGAGTACATAATATGTAGTGGGCAAAGCAAAGCATGAATATTTTTAAGCTTTGCATTGTTTCAAGCAAGCTGGTGATCATATGCACATCTAATCTATCTAAAATGTTTCCTAAAGAGGGATGCACATTGGCGATTAAACATACCAGTGAGGATATGGAATAGGCCAGATTAAAAATATTCGGCATAAAAAAGAAAAGCAAAAATGAAGAGTCTTATTTGAAAACATTCTCCCAGTTCCTAGAGCATGGTTGCTGTGGTATAAGTGATGAATACCTGTCATTAAAAAGGTTCACATATTGATCTTATTCCTCATCAGAGGACATTTTTACATCTTTCGGTTCACACACACCATATGTGTGGTCGTTGTAGAGTCCTAGTAATGTATGCTCATTGTTGCAAGCCTGCATAGTAGATGGACCGGCAGTTAGTTGCTCGTCTGAGGCACCTAGTGGCAATTGTGGCTCCTCTTTGGGAGGCTCGAAGAACAACAGCGAATCGAGCCATTCATCAAGAGCTGTGTTGAAACTTGCTTCTGGTGATATCTGTCATAGGTTGCATCCTGTGGAAGGTGAAGATGTATTGCTCTGCATTGTCTCTGGTGCTCATGTAGTGGTTGAATGATTGCTTCCATAGCAAGATAAGCCATAGGGGCTGCACCAGCTTTATGTCCAAGATGATTTCAGTCTGTGCACCAGAACACAGTTTTTACTTGTGAATCGTCCATTTTGTGAAATGATAGCATCCAGTGATCACTGAGTTCAGATGGCCAAGCATGTCCCATATAATGTGCTAGAGTTTCTCTGCATCTTTGTTCAGCTGGATACGTGTACTCCATGTTGTTGTTTCTCTTGTTCGAACAGGAGAAAGATGATTATACCACAATGATTTGCAGTATGATGCATGGCAATCCTCCAAAAAGGCTGGAGAACAAAGAGTGAAAGAAATGATGGGATCAGTCCAAATACTGCTTAAAATCGAGTCACCAGACAAGATCCAATGTTCTTAAAAAGATGCACAACACCATTCGTCAAAGAATAATTGAATATCATTTGCACAATATCAGCAAAGTGTGTTGGGCATTGCGTGTGTAGCTGCCTCTGAATTTCTGAAGCAGTTCTGGTTGTCTGCGGATTATATGTTTCAGCCGCTGAAGTCAAAGGGACTCTTTTTCTAATAAAACGGACAATAGCTTGTTTAGATCGTCAAAACGCTTAGATTTCATATCTATACTAGGCCAAGGAACGTTTCTTATTATATTTTCAAGGTGGTGGGTACAAGGTACTTCCACAACACTGTATTGTTTCTGAAACTGTTATCAGGTTCAGCTGGCCAGGTTCCAACCCACAGCAAGTAAAATTGGTTAGAAATAAATGAGAACCATTATTCAGGAATTCATGATGTGTGGGGATGGATGCAGTGGGGGAAACGGTTAAATCACAACTCAACTCTGGCATCAAAGCCCTACACATTCCATGCAATGATATAGTATCACACAGAAGGGAGTGTCCCAAGGGATTCCTGTAATTCGCTGTGCTAGTATACACAGGGTCATCTTCGTTTTCATTCAGACAATTGTAGAGAAAAGGACAGTTCCATGAATAGAACAATTGTGAATTGTGCATAGTTTCATGCCAGCCAGTGGATTTATATTTCTGGCAGTCGTGAAAATGAAACGCTGTAATGGGTAAAGAAATTATACAGTTTATTAGCCAGGTAATAGGTGTAGTGTCACTAACTGTAACTGGTGTGTCTTCCATTTATTCTATACTCAATAGTGTTTATGTGGATTCTTTCTTTGCCAGTGTTTTTTGGGTAAACGTCAAATTATATTGTTCAAACATGTCTTTTTCATTAAGAAGTTGCCAGAGCACAAAACCTGATCTGAATGTTTGTAATGACCAATTTAATTATATAATTGCACTTAATTGAGCCTGCCCATGTTTTAACAAACTCAGGCCTTCTTTTATGAGGTCTGTAGCTGAGGAAAACATATGATTTAATGAATGCACTCTTTTAGAAAGTATGTGCATTCCATTGTCAATAACTTTAAAAACTGCTTGCAAGTTTTTTTGATCTAGTTGCCTAATTCTTCAGTTTTTTTTGCCGAATATTTATTCAGTTCAATATAAATGGCATATATTCCTGTATCCAGGAATCTTTTATTTCTTTTAGGACGTGGTCCCAGAAGAAAGTAAAAGAAAATCCATGTTTTCATTAATTAAGGAAATACTTTCTTTTACAGCTGAAAGGCTGGAGTGTTCCAGCCATAGTTGGCATAGCTTACCTAAACTATATGTGGTAACTACTACGGGTTTCTGCGTGTTGTAACGTGGGTCAGGAAATTAAGGTCTACAAGTGTGTGAAAGAAAACAACGCATACAAGTGTCAGAATCATATGACCATAAGGCTTCCATTCAGTAGAGAACTGAGTTGAATTATAGGTTCCATTTTGTATCATATAATTATGTTTGAGTCTGGGATATTCATATGGAAAGGCCAATTTCAGAACATAGTTAAATTGACTTTTGTTATAGTAGCTTTCTTTAAGTCCTTTAGTGTTCCAAATCCCAGACAGGTTGTCTGTTGGATGGTTTTGTTCAGGAAAATAATTTCTTTCGTTATTATTCATGCCCCAAATAAGGCTTCTCTGCCTTAGGTCTGCCAAGATTTGATTCTCCAAATAATTTTTTCATCAACATTTGCTTTCCCATACTCATAATCGTAGATAGGTAGATTTCGACTAAACTCAGTAGAGTAAATCATCTTGTTGATAGTGATTAGATTTGTTGGAAGCTTTTGTGGATTCTGTAAGAAATAGAAAGCTGAAGGGTGTGATCTGTCAGCACTCTGAAAATAAGGAAATTTCTTTAAGAAATTAGGATGACTATCAGGAGGCGGAGACTCACACCGTTCTCACTGTGTGTAGTAGTAAATTTCTCTAGGATAGCTGGTCATATGTATGTAATAATGTGCATCGTGATAGTAGCAATACATTTCTTTCTAATTAGCTGAATTTAAATAAGGATCTTCATTTTTCAAAGTAGCATATACGTCAGTGTCCCAGTCATCTCAAATGGAACCAGGGATGACAACATCATTCATTTAAACTTTTATCACATATGGTAGTTGCAATGTCTAAGTAGGCACTATAATCTGGTATGGAACTTTTCTCCCATGCTATGCCCTCAGGCACAGGATAAGTTGTGATTTTAGCGGCATAGAGACCTCTTCGGGCTCTGTGGGATGAAGAGTGTGGGTGTAGTTCATGAACCACAGGTGCTGCAATTGTTCTTGTAGGGCCGAAATGTCCATTGAGTAGCAGTAGAACATCGATTATTGTAGACAGCCACATAAGGAAAAGAGAAGTTTCCAAAATCATCCAGGCACAGAACCACGGTAGAATCAGGTACTTGTCACAACACCATTGATAAGCGCGAAGCAGTCGCTGGTGGTGAGTGACTGTAGAAAGGGTTGAAAAGTACTCTGTAAAGTATCCAGAGTCATCCTCAATATCGTTGGTCTCTCGAGGCTCTTGAAAGGGCACCAGTTCAAATGATGTGGCATCTGGTGGTATTTCATAATATCATAGAATCACGTTGAACAGTAGCAACAGTGGTGATGTCGACATCAGGTGTGTTTGTAGAACTCTGTGTTCTGCGTTGAGTGCTGCGCTCAAATACCCTGGGAATACTGGGAACTCAAGCAAGTAATGTTGCTGCTTTGTTCAAGGGGTACTGTTTTCAGAGTAGAGAGAGGTTGAGAGGCACTACTCTGAATCCTGCTTGTCATCTGCGAATGTTTGCTGTAGTGAACTGACCAGATAATGCTTTTTCCTGTCGTCGATGGACACCTGTCTGTTCCTCCTTGAGCCAAGCAAAGGAGACAGAATAACAGTTCTGTGGCCTTATACCCCAAAGAAGAGTGACGGGTAGTCAGCAGAATGGTTCAAAAGCTTCCTTGTTATGGGTTTTTTCACAAACTAGATCCCCACCTTTGGGAACCCACCCGTCAGCAGCAGTGATAACATGTGCACAGGTCGCGGCGTCAGAGTGGTTAATGTTAGACAGCTTGTCTCTGACTTCTTAGATACTCTGAAAAACATTTAAACGTTTCTCCAAGTAAAATTTTCCTTCATCCACCACCTTCCCAGGATTATCTAAGCCAGGCACATACATAGGAACTCCGAAGAGGACCTCTTATGGAATGTGTCCTCCCAATACTCGTCTAGGCAAGTAATTCTCTCTGGACTCCATACAGATTATGGTGCCAACTAAGAATCAAACTTAGTACCCTAGCACTCAAGGCTTGTTTAATCATGCTTTTAGCACGTTCAACATTGCCAGTCGATTCAGCTTTAAACAGGTTGCTGAATTGCAGAGAAATGTCCAGAGCAAAAATTGAATCTCTGTAAGCCTTAGAGGCAAACGCAGGCCCGTTATCTGAATGAAATGAATGAACTGCCCCAATCCCTATCAGACATTGCAAACCTTTTACTATTTCTAAAGCACTCGCACTTCTCGATTCCAATGGGTTTGGCCACAGATAACATGTATTTATTGCCACCAATATGTACTTATATCGGTTGGCTGAATGAAGTGGACCGATGTGATCCAAATATACCACCTAAATGGGGATGTTAGAGATTGTGAGTGGAGTTGGTGAGGGTCTGCTGGCAAATGTCACAGTACCAACATAATCCCTAGTCTGTTTATATAAACTGGCAGGCCACCAGCACCGTTGCTGCAGCATTGCTACAATTGCATTGACCTCTGCATGAGCAGATGCCAATTCCTCATGGGCTTCTTTGTTTAAATCTAATCTGGACAGCTTATTAGGTACTATCCTGTCTCTGACTCTTGGTAGTGTGACTACAGGAATGTCATCTGAATTAAGTGTATAGGACTATTTGGGAGGAAAGTCTGCAGGAGGTTTCCCACCTTGCTTGGTTGCATTTATGGCTGTTAAAATATCTGTGTCGCTCTCCGTTTGAGATCTGGTTAGGGCTGCCATTGTAGCTGTCTGGATTGCAGCCTTAGCAGCTAAATCAGCTGCATAGTTCCCTTTAGCTTGAACGCCATCACGCTGATGGCTCACAGTGTGCCTCACATGGACCAGTGGAAGCTTATCTTTTAAGACAGCTTCCTTTACCCAAAGCTGTTTATTCATTATATATGTTTTCTCTTTGAATCCTTGAATCCATTCAAACGAAAATGCTGTGAGTCAAAATTGTAACCTTGCACACAGAAGGATGAGTCAGACACAATAAGTGTGGGAACGACAAATCAGCCTTTTGTAATGCATGTAACGGCATGTAGTTATGCATGCTGTGCAGTGCTGTCACCTAAGAATTTAGTGAGTTCTGCTGCGGATGGAGTTCACCATGTTTCACTGCACTTTGCACTGCTGCACAGGCTGCAGAGTACTTGTGTTTTGTTCCTACCACTGGTTGAGCAGAGCTACCCATACAGAATATGCTCTGATAAGACTCAATGGGAAAAGTGGTTGGAGTTGGAGCAATGTGTTGTTCATATTAGAGAAAACCTGGGTACGAAGAGTAAGATTATAGTGAAACATTACATCACTGCACTTAAGGAAGAGGCCCATTGCACCCACCTTGGGTGTAGGGCACGAGCATTGGTAATGCTTGTCTTGGTTGGCCGCCTCTAGGGTCGGTACGGGAGAAACAACAGTAATGTTTTTCCTGCTCCAAGGAGTGCTCCTTCGGGATAGCTGTTTGCACAGCTGCAAGAATTTTTTTCAATGGAAGCGATACGTGCTTCGCTTAAGGAATACAAGTGAGACTTGTAAGCAATAGAAATGGTCTGTCCTTCATTGTAGGTCACATAGGGATAACCAGGTATAGGTGACTGGGTATGACTCTGATAACTAGGCTGGTCTTATTGTCCATGTCGGTAATTATCTAGTCTCAAGCTTGTCTGCTTGTAGACCGCACAAGATATCAGTGTGCGTGTTTGTCCGTTGTTTAGCTGAAAACGCCTGACAAATCAGGTTATACAAGGCTTCACTCGCTCAGCATAGTGAGGCAAGTAAGAACATCCAAAGTTGAGAAATACCAGAAGTGATTGCAATTTCTTGAGTGTATCGGGGGTCTGCAAGTGGCACACTTCTGAAGGAAGTCCGGAGCCAGACCCTTGTCCTCGCTGTATAACTCGTAATCTAAGAAGGTCACCGTCAGGTAGGCAATCTTCGATTTCTTAAAATTAATTTTGTAACCATGTGATATTAATATGGTCACAACTCCATCCACCCTAGTTAGTTGTAGATCTAAATCGTCATCAGTAAGATAGATTTCATCAATGTATGACAATATTCGGTATATGGTTGTAAGATCTCCATGATGCGCAATACATACAAGCCAGGACTGTCGAAATGAGAACTGCACCCCGGCGAAACTAAAGGCAGTTAGATACTCACTTTCAGGTGCTATATTTTCACTGAAGAACCCATTGGAAATATCCAGGGTCATTTGGTATTTTTTCCTTCCAGGTTGGTCATTAAACCTATGTTATGCGCATTTTGCAACGCGTGGTTTTGCGGATGTGTAATTAGATTCCTATAGTCTAAAACTATCCTATAGGATCCGTCTGGTTTGGAATGGGGTAAAGGGGCGTGTTCATTGGTGACAGACAAGGTGCTCTAATGCCCTGGTATTGCAATCGATCCCATATTGCTTTTATTCCACGTTTCGCCTTCAGCTCTAAAGGGCATTGTGCCTGTGCTGAAGCTCGCTGAGTAAGGGAATGCCATGTGGATTTGAATGTTTGTCCCTCCCCGCTTGATTTCTGTATAGGGCTGGAGCCTGTCTTATAACCCATTTACTGGTGTAGATTTCCCTGATGTCTTCAGGTGCTATGGGAAAAAAAGCTACCATTATAATTTCTTCCCCCGGGGGCACTTCCCTGATAAAGACTGGTGGCTAGGTTTCTTCTGCTAAGATGATGTCATAATTAACAGACAATAGTGACCAGAAGACTGCTTTAATGGTATGTGGTATATCCCCTTCATTCTGTATGTTTTAATTATAAATATTATCAGAAGGGTTTAAATGTTTACCTGGCGTCTCATTTTGTATAAAATCCTCAATTGGATTCGCATTCAGAAACCTCTGAAGCGTCTGATGCACTAGTGTGACTTCTGCTGCGCTGTATGGAAGCGCTCTTGTCCAACTTCTGTTTTGCAGGAGGAATCATAGCTGTATCGGCATGTTTCTTAGAAAGTCCTGCTACTTTCTTCTTCTTTAATGGAGTTCCAGAGTCCAATCCTTTCTCCTCCCTTTTAACGCTGATGTCGATCTCGCATCCTGCTTCACTTTTTCTACTGCACTCCTCCTTTATTCGATACTCGGATTGACTCCCCCTCTCTGTTTATTTACCGTCAGTGTCCTGAAAAGAACGTGAAGAATGACCATCAGAATACTGATACCATTCAAGTTTTTACATTTTTTTCTCAGTCCCTTAAGTTGTAACCACCCTTACGGATTCCAGAGAAGCGGGTGATTCAGTCCATCTTTTCTGTTTATCCTTCTGTTTCTTCTTCACTTCCATTGCATATTTCTCTTTAACTGAGCCTTAGGTTTCAAATGTGGCTTATCAGTCCGTGTACCCAAGGTATACCGGCCTACAGAGGTATAAACTTCTGAGATTATTTTCTGCAATATCTGTGGCAATTCATCAGGACCCTTGTAACCTAATATACATATAATGGGACCATAATGTGTACCCATGGTAATAATCCACCAAGTATGTGTTTCAAGGTTTGTTCTACCTCTTTATTTTTGCAGAGATAATCCACAACAGAAAACGGACCTAATTCCTACTAAAATGAGGCCCCTTAGGACTCGCGGGATCGTAAAACCACTCAATGATAGTTTAAACCCGCTCATGGACAATGCTGGTATCCTACCCCGTCTCTGCTGTCCCGAACATACAGCATACTCTATGAACTTTGATAATTATATGTGAGAGTGTATATGCTGGACCTTTATTACTCCCAGTCCCTCCAATTTCTATGGTTGCCTGAAGTTCACCATGGGGTTTTAACAGTAGCAGTTCATGACCATACAATTTCACCTGGCTACTGCAGTACGCATTTTCTCAAAAGTGCTGGCAGTTGTAGCTTCACGACAGAGGTCAGAATTCCATATATCCTTATACTTGGCCGACTGGCTCATGAAAGTGGGTTGTCTGGCAGGAACATCTTTAGTGCAATGTGACCAACATCCACGACTTGGATTTTAAAATCAATGGCCAGAAATAATAGCATGCTTCCATGCACAAACTGACCTTGATAGTGATGATGCTAGACATGACCTGTATGAAGGCCTTACCTCCTCCACAGAGGATTATGGTTTTTTGGGAGAAAATTCTGATGTTTCAGACTCAGATCCCTGTTGTACACATCCTACTCCTCCTGGATTTAATGGCCTTGTGTGCTTCCTGTGGTGCCACATGTCAGATGCCAGATGAAGCCCCTCTGTTGTGCCTCCGAAAGTAGTAACTCAAGCATCAGGGGACGCTCTCACCTTGGCTGCGGATCTTTGTCATTCCATCTGGATCTGTACTGGTGGATGTGTCCTTCAAACCTTCTTGCGGTTGTTCCTTCAGTTTCATTAGGTGCGAGCTACTGTGGTTATGGATGCCTCCTCACTAGACTGGTGTGCCTCTTTGGATGACATCACTGCACATGGCCAGTGGTCAATGTCAGACAGCACCTGCACATAAAAGTGCTGGAGCGGCAGATGGCCAGCCTTGCCTTCCTCCCTTCCATCTCATGAAGCAGTGTTAAATTCTGTCCACCAATACCAACACCATCCACTATATTTTCAGTGTGGTGTGGGCTCCTAGACTCAGTCTTTGGAGGTGTTTCACCTGTGGCATTGGGCCCAGAATTTTCCCAGTGGCGGCATACTTCACATGTCCCCCTAACATGAGAGAGAATGCAAAAGTGCTTATGAAAACAAGTACATCTCTGAATCACAGGAAGCTACCAAGTGCCACAGAGGGAACATGGTATACCCAAGACTCTCTATGAAAAGTATACCTTTTTCCTTCATAGAAGATAGCTGCAGTAGGTGTCAGAAGAGACGTGGGAGACCTAGCAGAGACATGCACAGAAGGAGAGGGACCAACAAAAACTGAAACATCGGATGCTGTTGACACAATGCCGATGTAACTAAGGGACTTCTCAAGACGGGGAATGCTGAGATACTTGAGACCTTATCCTCAATCCCCCTATCTGTGCAAAGACTGAGACTGTTTGGTGACGTTTTGATTCTATGTTTGAAATATTAGTTAGCCCAGTTGGTCATCTTGATTAATACTAAGTTTGGAAGGGATGTAGTGTGACACCTAGCACAGACACATGCACGTACACGCAAGCAATAAAAGAGGGGGATAGAGCACACAAGTTCAGTCCCAGCCACCAAAGCCTGGTATTCTTTCTCTGGTATTTCTATACTGGTTTGTGCTGATGACACAGTTAATTAAGTAGCACATTTTCATCAATAATTCATGTTTTGATATTGAGCAATGAGCAGTGGCAGCTGTTCTACAGGGGTGTCCTTACCATGCCCTGCCACCAGTCAGCCATAAACGTAGTGCTCCTGACCTCTGACTATATTTGCACTGCATTTTGTTTAGTTGTTCACGAAAACAGGTTTCTGTTTTCATGAACGCTGCCACTGCACAGGCATCCCTCTCACCCTTTTCAGGTTCTGCAGCTGGTGACAGGAGGAAAGAGGAGGAATGGGCTGGGAGACAATCTGTCTTCAAAGTGCTTTTTAAGAAGACAACACTCTCAATGGATGTCTGGATTGCACGTGTGTGAGAGCATACTTCAACTATGTCCCCTTACACAGGGACAAATCCATATTTGTTAGAACAAGAATATCCCCTGCATGGTGTTCAGCCATGTCCCCTGCCCTGCTGCCCGAACTGTGAGCATCTGATATGCTGCTTTTTGCCCCATCCACACATGAATCAAGCTTATCCGCAAAGACCTAGGTCTACCCTTGACTTATGATGGGTTCTGGACTTGTTCTGGACCTGGATGGGCGCACAAAGTGAACCCTCGTAGTGACAGCAGGACTACTATCCTTGTGACGGGTTTTACGCATGTAACTTAGTGGTGGCAGTACAGTTGTATTTTGTAGTAATTCTAGTGTAACAAGCCCGTTTTAGCTGCATATTTGGGAATGGGGGCCTTGTGGGCCATTCACACACATTTCCACTGTTAACCATGAACCCGGAATCCTAGTGCCGAGATCCTTTGCACCTAGGCAAAAGCATATATGCTAATAGAGTTGGTATGCAGTGCGTGAGAGCCTGAGTGAACCAAAAGACATAGACCTGTGGGTTCCATTTTAGAAGCCCCTGGCCTGTTTATATGCACAAGATGGAGATGAGAGTGTGGACGTTCCTGAGACTGGAGGGAGGGAACACAAACACTGAAGTGGGGAAGGAGGAGACAGCCTTTCCCTTAGAAATTTGACTAGGTCCTTTCTGATAGGCTGTTGATTAGTCTTCCTAAGATTGCCATTTGTTGATGACTAGGGTGAAGAGTGAGACTGCAGTCTGTGTTGTCAGGGTGTGAAGAGTCCTTTAGAAGGGGGCAGCCCTTTGTCTCTCTTTCTGATCACTGTCCGGTGTGGCTGACGATAGTTAAGGTTTACATTCCTCCCACTTCTTTGTGCCTCTGTTGTGGGGGCTCCAAATTGGAGACAACCCTGCTGTTAAGAGCATCACTGAACACAAAGGCTGGGGCTGGAAGACAGCCTGAGAAGGACACATGAAAGGGGAACCAACCCATACAGTTTCTGACGGGCAGACTGAGAATCCACAACCACTGTCTGCTAACTCGGTATAAAAGTGGGAGCTGCCAACCCACGTGTTCCAATTCCAAGTTCTCTTCAGTTGAGGAGTGGGACTTCCCTAAAAAATCCAGAGAACTTCTGTGGAACCAGTGCTGGTGTCTGCCTGACAGCCAGCTCCCCAGAGGTCACCTGGAGTTTGATCTGGAGGAAAAATTGCTACCTTTTCCTTAGAACCAAGGAGTCTTGCCTGAGCAATAGAAAAGTGTGCCAACTTTGTAGAAGGAGCTGACCGTTGGAAGAGGCTGAAGAAGTTCACCTTGGTGATGGGGGTCTGTCTAGCAGAGACTCACAGACTCCATGATCATAATCGCCGATCCATCCTTGCAGTCCTTGGAGGAGCTGTGGCATTTCTGGATCGTGTCAAGCGACCTCTTTGTTATTATCCCCATAGTTGCTGTCAAAGGCACATTGTCCAGTGCACTTGGCTGAAGCCAGGATAGACACTTGCTTTTTTGCACCCACTATGTTCCGGTGACCCCAGACGGCATGGCTGCTGCACTACTGTGTTGTATTTTTGGTATAATAAATTACTTTTCTTTTTCAAAAAGAACCAAAGGGCTGGACAATTGTCTTATTGTGTTGCTGGGTGTAGTGTTAAGTGCCAGCCCGAGTACCCCTGGACTAACCTCCATGAGAAGCATGTAACTGCTTGCTATCGCTACCACTGAGAGAATAGTGCTGAAAAGGATGTACTTGGCCCAGATTGCAGTGCCATAGTAGGACAGGCCCCAGGACAGTTGAGGCAAATTACCTCATCCCTCATGGTTGTGGCCCATTAACCTCTGCTGGTCCCGTGCCCCACTCTCACCCAGTGGCTGACAATATTGTGTAGAAGACATACCTCAGGCAGTGCAGCATATTCAGGGGAATAGCTAAGTCATTAAGATGCGGGGTGTGAGCCTAAAATGTTCCCACACTCCTCATGGCGTACCCAACTAACGTCTTGATTTACTATTATTTACCACGGGAGCTCATGCAGTAGAAGTGTTGATCAAAATATATTTTGCGCTGAAAACTTGACAGGAGTACAGTGCAAAATGTCTTTTGGGCATGAGCAACGACACATCTTGTTATCTATGCAAAGGTTGGTCGGAAAGGGGTGGTAATATAGTGTTGGAATACAGCAAACACCCATAGATTTTAACACAAAGCCAGATTGAAAAATTGCGTGATGTGGCTTTGTGTGAAATCCTAGCGCCAAATGAAACCAGGCATAAACAAGGGACCCGCGGAATATAGCATGACCGTTTCCACACATAATGTGTAATTTGCATATATTTTATGCAATCTAGCCTCGAACGGTTGCCTTTACAAAGCAATTTTTACTGGGGGTGTACTTTAAATATAACTTTCACACAAGAAACCAATGTCTTGGCTCAATGCTTAGCATCACGCAAAAATGTTTTTTGTTTTAGTGCTGACTCTTTGTATGTATGCCACTGCACTGTTTTCCCCCATTCGCACAAGATATTGCTGCAAAGTTCACCTCAGTGCTATTTGAGTGAAGTTTAGTAAATATGGGCCTACAAGAGATGATGCAATGAGTGGGAGAAGGTGGGCTTAAGGAGTTGGAAGCATAGAAGTTTGGGGAGATTTTGCGGAGGGGGGAATAATAATTTGAAAAGCAGAACACACTTGATGAATTTCAAATCTAGGCAATCATTGAGGTCTGTATCTTGTTAAGAAAAAAAAAAAGTTCACCCACCACCACTTCCAAAGCAGAGGTTGGAATAACGCCAATAAGATTGCAGCATGCCACCACCTCCATCCACTCACAAAAAAACCCTGTAAATAAAAATCAGGTGGTGGTATTCGACACCTGATTTTTATATTTCCCGACGGAAAGGTGATGTTGGGGCTGCCACCTCACAACTGGTGGTAGCCCCGTTTTTGTCCCTTCCCAAGGCTGAAGGAATCCCCTGGAATTTCCTGCGTCTGCATGCATGGCAGGTAGGTCTGGGGGAGTCCCCAAAGATTCCCTGGGCCCAACATGGGAAGATGGCTCTGGTCACTAATATCACAGTGGTTCCCAACCTGTGGCCCGGGGAGCTCTGGGGGTCCATGAAGGCTTCTCAGGGGGTCCACGACTATTTAGAAAATTACATAATATCAACAGATTAATAAAGTGCATATAAATAAAGAAGCTAAAAGTACACTTGAAAATTTTAAAAAGTACTTTAAATGTGAAGGAATTTGAAATTGAAGACTAAAAATTAAATTAGTATCCTCATATTGATTCGTGGGAGCAGTGCAAGTGCACCAACCAGAATATAGCATGGATGATAAGTGGCTTCAATTGAATTTAGAAAAGCTCCAACCTTCATATTAAAATTAAAATGTTGATTTATTTGTAATTTATATGTGTTTGCGAATTAAATACGTGTCATAATTTGTGTATTTGTTTGAATGTTTTTTTCTGTACTTTTGGTGTATTTTGCTGTTTAAATAATCGACAATGCTTAGGCTGGGCACTCGGCTAGCAGTCATGACTCAGTGGGGTGTCTCTGGATTCCAGGGTGTGGGGGGTCCCCGGGTTTCAGTAATGATTAATTGGGAGTCCCGAGAAGTCAAAAGGTTAAGAACTGACAAAGGTGCCATGGGAATCTTTAAGATGTGCACGTTTTCCACTGACAAAAGAAGAATTCTGGGGATTCTCTTGCTGATACAGAGCACGTGCACGGTACCGACAAAGCAGTTCTCCGGCTTCTACTTTGAATGATAGGGTGAGGATGCGCTTGCGCACCCCAGGGAAGTTATTCATACAATTATAAAGTGAATGGTAGGATCCCAGATATTTCCGATGGCGTGGAGGTGCACGCATGTGCTGTTCGCGCCAAGTGACGCGGCAGGCAGAAAGAACGCCTTTCACTGCCATGGTGTTGTTCACTACCCACTTCTGTATACTGACCACAGCCCTGTCGCCCCAGTACTAGAGGGCAATGACATCTAAGGGCTTGGCAGGGGAATGGTGGGGTTTAAAGTAGGGCAAAGACACGTTACACTCTCCAGTCCCAAAGAAACGTAAGGCGAATGAGAAAGACATACAGAGGCCTTGGTGTGGAACTGTATTAAGTGTATGTGGCCCAGTTAAAACAAGATTAAAATAACACAACGCACCTTATTCTCAACGTTATTTGTGCTCGAAAGTCACACTTACACACTTAAAGAGCCTTGTTTCTGAGTGCCAATATACTTTTTTAATCAGAGCAGTTAGTTTTGGTGACATACATGGTTTTATCCACACAAACATTTTTGTGCCTACAATCATGGGTGTTGAGGGGACGGCGAGTGCGCATTACAGCGCGCGGATGTTCCATAAGTTTGTAAATATTCACAAATTTACATATTTGACAGTGTCAATAATTTCCTCTATGACTCGCTACCTTGAAATATGTTGGAGATTTACTCCTGACAATGCCAGGAGTAAATCCTTTTCAGGGTTGGATGGGCAAGGAAACAGCCGAAGATTTGGTGATGATTCATGGAAAGGGCATCATCACAGGGGAAAATTGTTTCCCGGGGGGGGAGGGGGGGGGTTATTATGTGTATTTGCACTTTATCTGATTTTTTTTTTTTTGCACAAAAAAAGAATTCCCAGATGTTTTGACATAGTACACCTAGAAACCTGTGACTGGGCAGGTGTCAAGGCGTAACCTGGAAAACGTTTGTGAATTCCGAAAATGAGTACATCCATGTGAGGTTGTAAATCTCAGGGTGCATATTTACTCATTTTCTGAGAATCGAGCTCAAAATAAGCAGCAGCTGGCAAATTCATGTTGGGGTTATTAGGGCTACCAGGTCTGAATGTGCTTTGATTGTTTCCTTTGTATTCCCATGTCCTTGGGTGTGTCTGAACTCTGAGGGCAGGGAACGCGAGTCTGGTCTAAATACCTCAAACAAGGATGTGGAACTGTCTCCAATGTTGCTAACGACAAGCGAAATCCAACACTGCCTTGCTGACTGGAACTGAGTAACCCTGGGCAAAGCACTACGCTACGCTCGCGTAGTTTGCGAAGTTTGCGCTACTTCGCACAACGCGAATTGCACGTAGCACAGTGCAAACACGCGTAGCGTAGTGCAGCGGTCATTTTTTGCTTGCTCGCGGTCCTCAACGTCAAGTTGGCGACCGCGAGCAAGCAAAATGACATCCCGGCGAGACTTTTTCCTCGTTCGCGATCAGCAACATCAAGTTGCCGATCGCGAGCGTGGAAAATAAACCTCCCGGCGAGATTCTCAACGCGGGGAGGTCAGGTTTCTCATTGCGAGTGGTCGCGTATGCTCGCGACCGCTCGCGATGAGAAACTACCAGTCCGCGTTGAGAAAGCTGCCGCTCGAGTAAAAATCTACACGAGCGGCAGTAAAAGACAGCTCGCACTGTGCAAGATGCCGTTTTCAATGATTGCACAGTGCGGACAAGCATCCGGCACTGTGCAATCATTGCGAACAGTGCACTACGCAGTTCGCGTAGTGCTACGCGTAGCTCGCGTAGTGCGAACTGCACTTTGCGTAGCTTCGCGTAGCGCTACTTCGCGAACTACGCCCAGGCTTAGAACTGAGTGAGTGAGAGTGAGAAATGAAAGTGTGAGTGTATTTGTGACTGAGTGGGTGTGAGGCTGTATGTATGTGTGATAGCATGAAGGTGATCGTGTGCAGTGGCGTCACTAGGTGAGTGCGGGGGGTGCGGACACCATCACATGGGGTGACACCGTGAGCCTCTGCTTTAAAGCAGAGGCTCACGGTGTCGCCCCATGTGATGGTGTCACCAGCCCCGGTGCGGTCCGCACCCCCCGCACCCCCGGACTCGGGAGTTACCGCACTGGGTGACACCAACCCTAGTGACGCCACTGATCGTGTGCACATGAGAGTGTGTTTTACTCTTGAGTGTGCAGCTGGACCTGGCACTCTAGAGGTAATTATTGACTTATGGGACACCCTTGGCAAAATGCTGATGCTAACATTTTGGAGGTAATTCTTGGCACAATCATGGTATATTGGGGAATAAACCCCCATGTCAAAATGCAGGTGTTGGCACACTAGAGGTAATTCTTGGCATATGGGGCACTCTTGGCCAAATGCTGGCTCTGGCATATTGGAGGTAGGTCATGACATAAGGGACAGTAACAATGGCATAAGGGGGAATGGCACCCATGGCAGAATGCTGACCTTGGCGAACAGGAGGTTAATTCTTTGTAGATGTGTGAATGTGAGAAATTGGGTTTTTGGTTGAAGCAACAACCACAGTCCTTGTCAGGCTACACCAAAAAAGTCACTAAATTAACCTGTTCTTAATCCTCTGGTGGCTTGGCATAAACACAGTTAGACTTAACTTAGAGGAGCACACAAACAGGATAAGTGAAATAACAACACAAGAAAAGTTCCAAAACAATTTAGAAAAATAGATTGTTTTAAAAAATAATTTGAGATCAAAACGACAAACATCCAATCAGTAGAACTGGACATATTAAATTTTAAAGGTTTAGATAAAAGTAGCACCAAAAGCAGCGCCGCCTGAACATATGTGGCCGTGCTGGACCGGGACAAAGTCACAAGTTCAGGTCGACCACTAAGGAGCTCAGGCTGGGCACAGGACCAAGTTTGCCTGCTGAGAGCTGTACCTAATGTCCTTGGTGCGAGGTCTGTGCAGCATTACTTTGCAAGGCTACATGTCGTCCAGTGTCGGTACTGATGAGGCTGTGCAGTGAGAATTTGTGGGGCTTCACGTTGCTCGGTGTCAGTTCAAATGAAGCTTTCAGCTGTGCAGCAAGGTTTTGCGGGACTTTGCGTTGTCCGACGTCGGTTCCGATGAAGCTTTCAGCTGTGTGGTGAGGCTTTAGGAGCTTTGCATCGCTCAGCGTCTGTCTCGATGAAGCTGCCACCTGTGCAGCAAGGCTTTGCGGGGCTTGGAGGCGTTCGGCGTCGATTCCGATGAAGCTTGCAGCTGAGCGGAGAGGCTTTGTGTTGCTTTGCGCCGGATTTCATGAAAGCTTCAGTTAGGCCAGGAGGAATTCTCTCTGAAGTCAGTCAAGGGTTCAGGAGCAGGGGAGGCACCTCTTGGGAATTAGGATCTCACTCCAGCAGAGGCCAGCAGGGCTCAGGCAGATCCAGTTGCAGGTCCAGAGCAGCAGGTCAGCTGGGCAGTTGCTGGGAAGCCTCTGAAACTTGTGTCCCTGTAGGAGTTAAGTCAACTGACCCATGGAGTCACTCCGGTAGTCAGTGGCGTAACGATAATTGAGGGGGCCCTCCTGCAAGGTACGTGGAGGGGCCCCCTCCGGACTCTGTCAGGAGCTCTCCGGCTGAAGTGCTGAGCTGAGGGGGCTTCCTGGAGGTTGGGGCCCCCCGCACTGCGGGGGCCTGTGTTACGCCCCTGCCGGTAGTCCTGAGTTTAAGGAGATTGTCCTCTCTCCTTCAAGCAGCAAGGCAGGCCTCAAGCATCAGGGCAGTCCTCTGAAGAACAAGGCAGGCCTTAACTCCTTGGCTACAAGCCTTTTCCTTCTAGAATGCTATGCCCATTTTTGGCTATTTGGGGTAGTTTGCGCTTAGGCATCCATAACCTTTTTTCTCATAAGGAATCCAGGCCAAATTTGCGTCGTTTTTTTTTCAAACATCCTGGGGATTCTAAAGGTACACATGGTTTGTGGATTCCCCTGGAAGGACTGAGAAAATAGGCAAAATATAGCTAAATTTAGAGATGTTTTGGAAAATAGGAAAAAAGTGTTCTGCAAAAAAAAGTGTCTGTTTTTCTCCCTAAAAATGGCATCAAAAAAGCTTCGCTGTGCTAAAGTCACAATGTTCCCAGCTTTCAGGAACATACAGAGTTGAATCAAAAAAACAATTTATTTTAACCACAGTTTTGGTATTTTTCAAAGAAGTAGCCCATATTTCCTAATTTTTTTACTTTCACCCTACTTCCAGGTTGTGGTGGAAACTGCTGTGAAACCCATGGGTGATCCTGAAGAGCTATAGATTTTTTAAAAGTAGGCAACATTCCGAATTAAGCATGGGGTCATTTATGTAGATGCCTTGAGGTTTTCCCAAAGAAACTAACTGTTGAAACAAAACAGAGAAAATTAGTAGCAAAAAAACGTCCATTTATGACAATGTTTTTTTTTGTAACTTCTTGTCACGATGTCTGTTTTACAAAAGCAATGTACGATTATATCTGCTACACCCTTCTGGTTGCGGGATGTATAGGGTTGTGCGTTTTCCAAGAACTCAAGATACCCAGAGCCAATAATTGAGCTGCACCTTGTAATGGTTTTTCATTGTGTACCAGGTATAGGGCTATTCATATGGTAAAATATAAAGAGTGAAAAATAGGTATCAAAGAAACCTGTGTATTTCTGAAATGGGCACAAGATAGGGAGTTTGAAGCGGTGGTTATTTGCACAGCTCTGAATTAGTGGGTACCCATACTAGCATGTGAATTAGAGGGGATTTCTTCTTTCTAACACACTGGCTTACATTTTGAAGGCACAAATGCAGAGAAATACAATTGGTAATAACACTTGTTCTACTATTCTGTATTCCCCTAAGTCTCCCAATAGAAATGTTACCACACTTGTCTGGGTAGGCCTAGTGCCCGCAATGAGAAAGGGCCCAACACCCAACTTGGACACTTCACATTTTTTCACGGATTTTTTCATTTTTTTTTTTTTGCAGTGTGGTTAGCTGTGCATTTTGGGCCCTAGCTCAGCAGTCAGCTAGGGAAACCTAGCAAACCTGCAATTTTTGAAAACTAGACACCCAAGGGCATCAAAATGCAACATGGGCACATTATATCTTTCCACCAAAAATGACCCTTTTTTTGCAATGTGTCTAGCTGTTGGGTTTAGGCCCTAGCTTAGCAGGCACCTAGGGAAACCTAGCAAACCTGCACATTTTTAAAACCTAGACACCCGGGGGAATCCGGGATAGGGCAACTTGCATAGTTCTCAACCAGTTTTCTTACCCAGAAGCCCTTGCAAACCTCAAACTTTGACTATAAAACATATTTTCCTCACATTTCTATGATGGAAAATTCGTGAATTTGCAGGGAGCACCAAATTTCCTACCATCTACCATTCCCCCCCCCCCCCCAAGTCTCCCAATAAAGAAGGTACCACACTTGTGTCAGTAGGGCTAGTGGCTGCGACACGAAAGGCTCCAAAACGCATCACGGACACATCACATTTATTCACTGAAAACGGACCCTTTTTGCAATGTGGCTACCTGTGGGTTTGGGCCCTAGCTCAGCTGGCACCCAGGGAAACCTAGCAAACCTGCACATTTTTTAAAACTATCCACCCAGGAGAATCCAGGGTGGGCTGACTTGCGTGGCTCTCACCAGGATTTCTTACCCAGAAGCCCTTGCAAACCTCAAACTTTGACTGAAAAAAGAACATTTTTTTCACATTTCTGTGATGGAAAGTTCTGGAATCTGTAGGGAGCACCAAATTTCCTACCATTTCACCAAGTCTCCCTATTAAAATAGTATCTCACTTGTGTGGCTGGGCCTAGTGCCCGCGACAGAAACTCCCCTGGGTGTCTAGTTTTCTGAAATGCCTGGGTTTGGTAGGTTTCCCTGGGTGGCAGCCGAGCACAGGCCGATAAACTGCATCTACCCCTTTTGTTGATGTTGCCACAGGGAAGAGGTGTGGCGCAGCAGCCAGGCCGACTGACGCTGGAACACAGGGGCTCACAGTTCGATCCCTGGCGCCGGCGGCAGGTCAGCCCAGCACCATGTGACTCTGGGCAATAGCTCGCTTAATCTTCCCGACGGCCCCCAGCGCCTTGACACCTTCGGGTAATTGTTCGCGCTTTACAAATGCTGGATTTTCATTTTTACATTTACATTGTGTCTGGGACCACGCCCTTTTGCCGGCGCTAGGCCTACCCACTCAGGTGAGGTACTATTTTTATCAGGAGACATGTGGGAACTCTTGGTGGCAGGAAATCTTTGGCTCCTCACAGATTCCAGTACTTTGAGTCACAGAAATATGAAGGAAAGGTGTGTTTTTAGCCCATGTTTGAGTATTGCAAGGGCTTCTGGGTAAGAAATCCTTGTGGGAGCCACGCAAAGCACACCACCCTGGAGTCCCCTTGGTGTCTAGTTTATGAAAATATCTGGGTTTGGTAGATTTTCCTTAGAAACCACATACACCCTGGCAGAGAAAGAGAGAAAAGACAAATATCAGTGTACCACAATCTACTACTCAAGTTCACACACAATCTGGTTGGATTTGGCACAAGGGTGAGTGAAATGTTAAAAATGTAAATTTTATTTAAAAAAATTCACAAATTAAAACATAGGAATCACCGTTAATAAGATAATTATATAATGCTGAACCAGTGACTTTACAGGCCATTCACACACCTTTCATGCGTGTCACACACAAAGCCATCACACCGCCAGATGCGGGCTCCACACATTGCAACACTTACATCAACAAACAGGTGTAACTAAGCACATTAAACTACTGTCAACCAGTCATCTAAACAGAAAATACATAGCAATACAGACCACAGTCAGTTCCCTTTTACTGTCATGGTTGCTCCCAATACTAGAGTTGTGTATGATACAATTTAAAACTTGTGGGCACACATAGGCCAGGATTAGAAGGACACTCAGGGCAGTACATACAACTCTCCTTTCGTACTCCTCTTTAAACACAGATTGTACATCTCCAGCAAGGAAAGTCTTTTTTTGGGTGTTGGAGGAATGTATTCAGGGAAGTGGGGATCTTTCAATCTAGCCACATCCTCTACCACTCTGACTCTAGGAACACTTGCCTGCTCAACTGCAACAAGGCTGCCTATTACAGACTGCGGAAACTATAAAAGTCATCTTGGATTCTGGAGAACAATCTTTGAAAACAACGTAAGGATTGAAGGATGTCAAGTGAACTAGATAAACAGCCAATTTCTTGTACCAGATATAGGATTTTTGAGCAGCATTGTGAGGCTCAATCCTTTGATCTACTCTATCTACACCTCCCGGATGCTTGTTGTAGTCTAGAATGCACACTGGCTGTGCACTTCTGCAACCTGACCCCAAACAGTCACAGGCGCAATACTTTCATCATGAATAGTTGCCAGCAGGCGTACATCTCTTCTGTCTGAAAATGTTACAGCAAGGAGTTCATTAGTACGTAAAGCACTGCTCTGTACCCTTTAAAAATTTTTGCACATTGGCTCTTTAGAATAACCTTTACGATTTGGGTGGATTGTGCTACATGCCACAGTGCCCACTCTGAACAATACTCTAAATAATTACACACCTGTATAGAATTTGTCCACGCATAAATGTTGACCCTTGTGAAAAAGTGATCTGGCAAGTTCCCACATAATTTTCTCACTGATTCCAAAAGTGGAAGGACAAAAGGGAGGTCAACTGAAGAATCCCGAACAGTGTACTCCCTGAAATTATACGCATATCTAGTGGCACCTTCACACAGCATATGCAGCTTAATACCATAATGTGCTCTCTTGCTGGGAATGTATTGTCTAAAAAACCAAAGGCCCCCTAGACAGGACCAGAGACTCATCCACAGATACATCTTTCCTTGGAACATAACTCTCTGAGAAACAATCTACTAAATGGGCAAGGGCCGGTCGAATCTTGAAGAGTCGGTCACAATCAGGGTGATCTCATGGCAATGCTGTAGCATTAGCCACAAAATGCAACATCTGCTGCAGAAGCAAATACCGATCTTGACTCATAGTTGCTGGAAATATAGCAGTTGCCATCATGTGACAAAAAATGTACCCAAAATGAGTAGCGACCCTTGCCCAAGAATCTGCGACCCAAAATTCACCAATGTTACATTTCATGGTGTCTAGTGGTTTCCCACTCCCCTTGGGGGCAGATTTGCCTACAAAATGGACGATCTGCCCCCAGTGGGGGCGGAAAACAGTCAAAACCTGTAGTAATATATTTGGGTATGGCCCTTGTCCAAGGGGCTGCTCCTGACATATATCTATATCCATCCATGGTGCCTAGTGGTTTTCTGTCCCAGTGGGGATGGGCAGAAAATGGCCAAATAATGTGGTAAATAATGGGGAGCGGCCCTTGCTCAAGGGGCCACTTCCTGACATGTATCTTTATTAATTCCTGGTATCTAGTTGTTTTCTGACCCCTTGGGGGCAGATCAACCTAAAAATATAGCTGATCTGCCCGGGGAGGGGGGGTAAAAATGGTCAAAACATGTGGGGGCCGCTCCCCGCAACAAAACAAAATACCTGGTGTTTAGTGGGTGCATTTCTGCTGTGCCATTGCGGTCCCACCCGCAATCCCGCAGCAGGAATGCACTGCAGAGAGACACCGGGGGAAGTGAAAATTTCTTCTCTTTCCTCCCGATGTCTCTGTACCCTCTCGATCCCTCCCAGGAGGAAACAACTTACCCTCCTTCTGACACGCTGGAAGCAAATGGCTTAAATGGCCTATTTTTATGCAATTGGCGCGCTGTGCGTGAGCTGACATCATCTGCTCGCCGGGGAGGGGTCAGGGGTGGCAGCCGAAGCACTTCCACTGCCATACCTGGTGGGGGCTTGAGGTGGAGGGGGACCACGGGCGAGGGCCAGCGCTTCCCCCGTGGGAGGATCCTAGGATGTGCTGGATATGTCCTTGGCACCCAAGCGTCGGTGCTGAGGGCATGTCCAGCACGTCCTTAGCACCCAAGGAGTTAAACAGCAGGGCAGCCCTCTGGTACCAGCAGGACAGTCCTCTAAGAAAAGAGGCAGGCCTCGACCAGCAGGGCATTTTTCTGAAGTACAAGGCAGTCCTTTTGAAGTCTTCCACAGGTCCAGAAGTGTACTGTAGAGTTGGTCTGAAGGTCCAATATTTATACCTGGTCCCAGCTTTGAAGGGGGAGAAACGTCTAGACTAACCCTCCCACTCAATCCCCCACATCTGGTTCTCTGGTTTTTGGAATTTCCTTTCTTCCCCCACCCAGGCTCCAAAGGACCTGGGCGTGACAATAGGATGGTGTTAAGTTCTTTGTGAGTGTGCTGGAGGCATCCCCTTTGAAATGTAATTAGGGCAGGGAACATCTCTGTCAACACCTAGTCCCCCTTTGTCTCATTGTCTAGGAGGAACACACAAAGGTCAACTGCCAACTACACCCACTCATGTGACACAGGATACAGGCTGCATGCACGAAATGGTTAGGACTAGAAACTGGCAACTTTCTAAAAGTGGCATTTTCACAATTGTGACTTATATCTGACTTTAAAGAGAGTTTTAAATTACAATTCATTTGAATGTAAACATGACAGTCCTACCTGCTTCCAATCAAACGTTATCACTTATTAAATGTAATAAGGTAACCCAATATTTTCCAATGAGAGGGATAGGTCTTGCAGTAGAGAAAAAAGAATGTAAGAGTTTTTTACTACCAGGGTATGTCGAAATTAAAAACACATGCCATACCTTTTAAATACAATACATCGTTCCCTGTGGGCTGTTTAGGGCCTACTTTGGGGATGGCTTATATGTATTAATAAGGAAGGTTTAGGCCTGGCAAAAGGTTTATTTTGTGGGCTCGAATTGGCTATTTAAAACTGCACTACAGTCTGCAATGGCACGCCTGGGGCATTTAATGGGTGGCACAATAATTGCTGCTGCCCACTAGTAGCATTTAATTTACTGGCCCTGCGTACCCATAGCACCATATGCGAGGGATTTGAAAGTAATTTAATGTACCAATCAGGTGTAAGCCAATTGTACCACATTTCAAGGGTAGAGCACAGACCCTTTAGCACTGGTTAGCAGTGGTAAAGTTCACAGAGTCCTAAAAGCCAACAAAAACGGGTTCAGAAAACAGGAGGGGTGAAAGCACAACGTTTGGGAATAATCCTGCAGAGAGAACCAGGTCCGGCAGAGGACCACTCGTGATACCAGAGGCTAAATGTTGACCCTGAGATACCGGAGGTAATTCTTTTACTATGCGGCACAGATTGTGTATGCGGGGGCATCCAGTTGAAAATCTGATAGTGGCAAATTATAAGTAATTCTCAGAGCGCCAAGTGCATATTGGGGCATCCATCACAAAATGTTAGACCTAGCATACTGAAGGTAATTCTTGACATTTGGGCACACCGAATGCGATATGGGAGTACCTACAGCATAATTGTGGTCCACAAATACTGGATGTAATTATTGACATATAGTTGAGACTCATGGCAAATTTTGAAAAAAGTAGAGTCAGTCCCTGAGAACTGTTAGGTTTCCTTGTCACGCCATGAACATACTGGAATACTAAGTGCCCTTTCAGTGACTGTCTTATTTATCAAATTAACTTGAAAATTGTGCCTTAAGATCCACTATTTGGCACCACTGTTTTCAACATTTTCTCAGGGGGAAGAATGAACATCCCCTTGGAAACCTACTACAAGAAGTCACTTCAGTCACTCGCTGGAAGTTTGGGTACGTAATACGCTCCCCCTCATTCAAATAGCACTAGCCACCACAGGCACTGTGTGAAACCAAAACATCATGGCAGAACATGTAAGATGATTATTTCAGTTTATTATAGCTTAGACTCACATTATTTACAACAAAATGTGCAGGTGTTAAATATTTCTTGATTTGCCTACCCAATTTTACCACGGGTAACGAAGTGTGGCAGTCAGTCTAGCCTAATTTTGAGCCCATGTGAATGGCAAAAGCCGAAGACCCTTGAATGCTTTTGACAAAACCTTTAGGAAATTAGTGTGGTTACTTTCAGTAGGTTTCTTCAAGTTAAGATAAACAAAACAGAGACATGGCCTCTAAATGAATTGCTATATAAAAGGTTAATGTTGCGAATTTGCTTGAAAGTATTCGAAATAGGAATATTCAGAGAGACTTACTTTTTCTTTTCTTTTTTTTTTAAATCTTTATTTTTAGGTGTGACCTAAAGACAGCTTTAAATGTTTTACCAGCCTCATGTTTAAAAACAAATCATACAAAAATATATACTCCCTCCCACCCCAGCAGAAGTTATAGATCAACAGAACAGCCTCTCCAGCCATTGAATACTTTCACTTTGAGTCACTGCAAAGAAAACACTTATCCTCCTTTTAACTTTGGGGAAAACACCACTCCTCCTTTGCACTGCGGACATAAGGAAAACACTTACCCTCCTCCTAACTTACATTGTGAGCCCTTCAAGCATAGACTCACATGTTTATGCATACAATAACACCCACCTGAAAATGAACAACCAAAATGAGTTATCTAAGCACATTTTTCCTACTAGTGAATAAAAGTTCCTTATTTAGTACATTGTACTCACTTACAGTGACAGAAATCAAGAAATGTATTGAAATCTGTAATTTTTACTTATTATGAACCAACTTTGGCAAATAATTAAACCTATGGAAAACAAGCACAAATGATTAAAAGAGCAAAAGTGTGTATGCAAATTTATTTATGAGAACCACACACCCCTTAGCTTGGTGCAGGTCTTTTGAAGCAGTTGCATCTGACTTGAATAAGACCTCTATTAACAACAAGTGGAATTGTGGATTCATGTAAGAATATCAATATTTTTGCATTTGACTTGTGAGGGACACCTAGTAACGACTAGTGGAACTGCAGCTTTTATGTAAGAATTTCAATGCTTTTGCATTTAATTTGTGATGGACACCTTGTAACTTGTGGAACTGTAGCTTCATGTAAAAGTTTCAATACTTTTGCATCGGACTCAATAGGGACACCAAGTAAGGACTAATGGAACTGCAGCTTTGTGTACAATTTTGAAGATTTAGCATCTAACTTGAGAGGGACCTCTGGTAATGACTTGAGGAATTGCAGGTCTGTGAATGTGTGTGTGTATATATATATATATATATAGATATATATGTATAGATATATATAGATACTTCACCAAATACTTCATCCATTGAGTTCCATTTTGCTTCTTCCTACTACAGTCCATTAGTATAAGGCAGTGGACATTTTACTGAGACATAAAAATAGTTCCACACAAATCAATCAATCAATCAATCAATCATGTCACTTATAAAGCGCACTACATACCCGCGAGGGTCTCAAGGCGCTGGGGGAAGAGGGGGGTGGTGCTGCTACTGATCGAAGAGCCAGGTCTTGAGGAGTCTTCTGAAGGCCAGTAGGTCTTGGGTCTGCCGAAGGTTGGTGGGGAGGGTGTTCCAGGTCTTGGCGGCGAGGTGAGAGAAGGATCTGCCGCCGGCGGTCGTTTTCCGGATGCGGGGGACTGTGGCGAGGGCGAGGCTGGTGGAGCGGAGATGGCGGGTGGGGTGTAGAAGCTGAGTCGTCTGTTGAGGTAGGCTGGTCCGGAGTTGTGGAGTGCTTTGTGTGCGTGGGTGAGGAGCTTGAAGGTTATCCTCTTGTTGACAGGGAGCCAGTGCAGGTCTCTCAGGTGGGGTGTGATGTGGCTGCGTCGGGGGATGTCGAGGATAAGACGTGCAGAGGCGTTCTGGATGCGCTGCAGCCGTCTCAGGAGCTTAGCCGTCGTTCCTGCGTAGAGGGCGTTTCCGTAGTCCAGCCTGCTGGTGACGAGGGCCTGGGTGACTGTTTTTCTTGTTTCGGTGGGGATCCACTTGAAGATCCTGCGGAGCATTCGGAGGGTGTTGAAGCAGGATGAGGAAACGGCGTTGACCTGCTTAGTCATGGAGAGGGTGGGGTCGAGGATGACCCCTAGGTTGCGTGCGTGGTCGGTGGGTGTCGGGGCTGTTCCCAGTGATGTTGGCCACCAGGAGTCGTCCCATGCTGAAGGGTTGGAACCAAGGATGAGGACCTCCGTCTTGTCCGAGTTCAGCTTCAGGCGGCTGGTACTCATCCATTCGGCGACGGCCTTCATTCCTTCGTGGAGGTGGGCTTTGGCGGTGTGAGGGTCTTTGGTGAGGGAGAGGATCAGCTGGGTGTCGTCGGCGTAGGAGATGATGTTGAGGTTGTGCTGTCGGGCGACGTGGGCGAGGGGTGCCATGTAGATGTTGAACAGCGTTGGGCTGAGGGAGGAGCCTTGGGGTACGCCGCAGATGATCTTGGTGGCTTTGGATCGGAAGGGGGCGAGGCGGACGCTTTGTGTTCTGCCGGAGAGGAAGGATGTGGTCCAGTCCAGGGCCTTCTCTTGGATCCCGGCGTCGTGAAGGCGTGTTCGTAGTGTGTGGTGGCAGACCGTGTCGAAGGCGGCTGATAGGTCCAGGAGGATGAGGGCTGCTGTTTCTCCGTTGTCTAGCAGGGTCCTGATGTCATCGGTGGCGGCGATGAGGGCGGTTTCGGTGCTGTGGTTGCTGCGGAAGCCGGACTGGGAAGGGTCCAGGATGTTGTTCTCCTCGAGGTAGCGGGTCAGTTGTTTGTTGACGATTTTCTCGGTGACCTTCGCGGGGAACGGGAGCAGAGAGATGGGTCGGAAGTTCTTGAGGTCCTTGGGGTCTGCCTTGGGTTTCTTGAGTAAGGCGGTGATCTCGGCGTGCTTCCAGCTTTCCGGGAAGGTTGCTGTCTCGAAGGAGATGTTGATTATTTTCCGGAGATGGGGCGCAATGGCTGTACTGGCTTTGTTGAAGACGTGGTGAGGGCACGGGTCTAGCGGTGAGCCGGAGTGGATGGTGTTCATGATCTCGCTGGTGTCCTCGTCGTTGATGTTGGTCCAGGAGAGCAGGCGGTTGGTGGTTGTGGGGGCAGTGGTCTCGGTGGTTGCCGGGGCGGTCGTGGTGTTGAAGCTGTCGTGGATGTCGGCGATTTTGCGGTGGAAGAAGGTGGCCAGTGAGTCGCACAGGTCTCGCGACGGCGGGATGTCGTTGGTGTTGGAGCTGGGGTTGGAGAGTTCCTTCACGATGTTGAAGAGCTCTTTGCTGTTGTGTGCGTTGTTGTCTAGGCGGTCTTTGAGTGAGGCCCTTTTGGCGGATCTGATGAGGTGATGGTGACTGCGGGTGGCGCTCTTGTGGGCGGCGTAGCTGTCCGCTGTCCGTTCGTGGAGCCAGATCTTCTCCAGTTTTCGGCATGTTCGTTTGGAGGCCTGGAGGTCTTCGGTGAACCAGGTGGCTTTCTTGCTGGTGTGGCTGTTGGGCGGATTCTTGAGCGGGGCGAGGGTGTTGGCGCAGTCGTCGATCCACTGTCTGAGGTTGCGGGCGGCGGTGTCGGGGTCGGAGGGTTCGGCGGGTGGGCTCAGGGCGAGGGTTGTGGTTAGCTGGTCTTCGGTGACTCTGCTCCAGCAGCGGCGAGGCATTTGTTCGGTGCGGTGGTGCGTGGTGGGCTTCCTGTAGGTGAAGTGGATGCAGTGGTGGTCAGTCCAGTGGGGTTCGGAGGTGTGGTTGAAGGAGACGTGTGGGCTTGCGGAAAAGTTGGAGTCGAGCGTGTGGCCGGCGGCGTGGGTGGGTGTAGTCACGAGCTGTCTGAGTCCGAGGGTGGCGAGGTTGTCGATCAGGGTGGTGGAGTTGGTGTCCTTGTTGTTCTCGAGGTGGAAGTTCAGGTCCCCGAGGAGGATGTAGTCCGTGGAGGCGATGGCGTGTGTGCTGACGAAGTCAGCGATAGAATCGCTGAACTGTGGTCGGGGTCCGGGGGGGTCTGTAGATGAGGGTTCCTCTGAGGGTGGTGTTGGGATCGGTGTGGATCTGCTTCCCAACAATATGGTTGAAAGCATTTGACTCAGCCAGTACCTATATATACTAGGTTGTCTTCGCAAGTGTTCCATAGTAGTCAAGACATTTATTGAAAGTTGCAATTTTGATTCATCTGCAGATACCAGCATTGACATATTTATTTATCCTATTGAAATCAAGCACATTTTATTGGAGTAGTAAACGTAGATGTACACATTTTTTGTTGAAGCCAGACACCCTCAACTGTGAAGGACACTTGAAGCAATTGTATCTTACTCGGGAGGGATATTTAGTAACAACATGAGTTACTGCAGCTATGTGACAGACTTGTTAAGCAGTTTCTTTTGTCTTGAGAGGAACATCTAGTAAATTAGTAGAGGGCTGCAGTTTTGTTAAAGACAGCACGCTGTTTTCTGACTCGAGAAGGACATTTAGTAATTACTTGAGGTACTGTACCTATGTGAGAGGCCAGAGTGATTGGCTTTGCCAATCCTTGTTTACTTTTCTCTAAAGTAATCAAACATGAACAAGACTTTAAAGAACAACATATCCGGCCTGGTGCATATCGTGGCACATTGCTTGTAAGAAAGTAAAGAATAAGCTGGATAAAATCTAACAGCCTGATTATGAGTGGGTCGGTTAATTCTGGCCCATGCATAAAACTCTGTTTATGCAACGGTCAGAATAACGAATTTGAAAGTATTTAACGTATCCGATAATTATCAGATGCGTTAAATACCTCAAGCTTCGTAAAATTTTGTTAGGTCAAACCTGCTGAAATTTAACAGGGCAAATATGTACGTTATTTATCACACCATGTGGATTTTTATCCATTAAACACCAAACACCCCATGTTATTCCCCATACACTTTTAATAGGTGTTATTTATCACGCCCAATAAATAATGTATCCTATGGTATCATTATTTGTCAGGTGCGTTAAATAGTACCTACACTCCTAATCTGTGCCTAAGAGTTTCAGCTGCAATTCTTTTAGTATCTTCAATGCAACATCCCAACCAGCAGTGAATTATGCCTAGGTATATGTTTAGACTCTCTGTCTTATGATGACCCCTTGACATCTGTTCACTTGGATTGCCCTTCCTCCATCTGTGCATTATTCATCCTTCTACCCTGCCTTGTATGCATTACAGTTTGTTGTGTCCTTGTCAGGATCATCTTAATTTAGACCTCAATCCCCAATAGGTAGAATTATGTACTCCCTAGTGGTGTCTTCGACTTATTTGATATCTCCCTCACAATGGTCTAATTTCTGATGGCTATAATAAATTGTGGAGCAATATCCTGCAGTCTGCCAAGACTAAGGGGCTAACTGTTCTAAACCAATAATAAGTCGACCATCCACTGTATAGATGTGCATTCTGGTAGCTTTTTCGCTCAGTAGATGTACTTTGAGCTTATCTGGAGTCACAATTAAGTTTTGACCACTGAAGTGCAGCAAAGGCAAGCACTGATGATCATGAATTGAAATAAGCTTTTAATGTTAATTTTTTAAAGCCTTCATTCCATGTATAGATGCTTGGACTTCGGTGTTGTTCCCCCTGGTTCCTTTCTACCCTGTGACTGTGAAGCAGCAGAAACTGGTGGTCAGTGACAACCTATATGAATCAGCCTTCATTGGGAGTGGTGTAGGGTTGGCATCAAATAACAACTTTCCTGTAACTAAAGATAGGAAGAAGGCAGAAGGTTCCATGTGTAGATTGAAGATGATGGTGGGTACAAGGAGGGGGGTAAAGGGGGCACTCCATAGGTGATGTGACATTTCTGGGATCTTGCGGTACCCATCTGAAAGAGCATGTGTCTGTGGGAGAGGAAGGAGGCGAACCATTGTAGAACAGTATAGGATAGTCATCGTCATAACAACAGGGAGTGAATGAAGGTTGAGTGGTCGACTGTGTCAAAGGTGGCTGAGAGGTCTAGGAGAACCAAGAGGTTTGGATAGTGCTTGTCTACCTTGATGAGTGCACATTCCACTATTTGCATTGTGGCTGTCTCAGTGTTGCAGCGTGATCTTCAGCATGATTGGAAGCCATGAAGGACTCAATTACCATTGGTGTATTGTAGGAGTTGAAAGCAGACTGGTTTTTCAATGATTTTGCCAGTAAAATTCCGACAAGTGATGCAATAATATTCGATCAGATTGTCAGGATCTCGGGCGCGCTTCATCAGGAAGAGGAAGCATCTGGTCAAACTTGAGAACTTCTGGGAAGTAGCCTTGTGATGTCATAGAGGAGAAGGAGTGCATATCCAGAGATGGCATTTGTGAAGGATTAGGGTGTTACTTCATATCCAGAGAGGTGATTTGAAGACTTTGATTTTGTTGGTGAGGTGTGTGAGTGATAAAAGATTGAAGTATGACCATTCTGTATTGAGAAATAGGGAGCGGAGTGTGCGCAGGCTAAGTGTGCTGTTGAATTTTCATCTCACAGCTCAAGGAGTTGATTGGTATATGTCAGAAGGATGCTAGACAGGTAGATCTGGTATGGAGATTATACAGCATTTGTATTAGAGAGAGTTCTGTTTCTGATCAAGGTTTCATTGATGCATTAGGTGCAGTGATTAGGATCCTGTTGGTTGTGCAGTAAGATTTTAAGAGTGAGGTCATTGGTGTATTTTCTTTTCTTCTATTTCTGTTTGCATATTGTGCACTTGTTGATGAGTTCTTAGGAAAACAAAGGTGTTTGTGTTAGGGCATGGATGTAAAAAAGGTTCTTCAGGCTTGTGTTGAATTGTCAAGAAAAGAGCTGCCATTGGAGTCTAGGGAAGGATATTGGTGGTTTTGGTGAATGATATTGTGAATGCAAATGTTCTTCAAAGAGTGGAAGGTATGTTGCTGTTTCTCTAAGTAAGTAAGTACATTTTATTGTATCAATCACAAGATGATTACAATTCATATGACATTTAAAAGTATTTTTAAAACTGATAGTAAGAAAAAAAACACATACAGTTCATCAATCTGATTGGGCATAGTAAACATCCATCATTAACCCCTTCGGTGCTCGTGACGAGCTCAGCTCGTCATGCTGCGCGGTTGCGCTGTGCGCATGACGAGCTGAGCTCGTCACGACCCCACCCGCGATCGGAATGTCCAGCACACGAGCGGAATTCCGATCGCGGTCAAGGGGTTAAAAGGAGAGGTTAAAAAGTTTTATGTAGGGGGGGTAGCTTGATGCCCGAGGAGCATGGCGGCATCTGGGTGAGGCTCCTCGGACGGGCGCGGCGGTTTCACGCTAAACGGCGGTTCCCGGTGAATAAATTCGGCGATAGAGGCACCGGAGGGGCTCCTGCTCAGGATGTGACTCCTCACACCTCTCCTTGTAGCAGCAGAGGGGCGTTATTCCTGAAGGTAATCTCTGGCCATCGGCGCCGCGAAATCGCGGCCGCCATTTTGTATTGCCGCGCTGACGCGAGTTGAAAAAACATCCTTTAATTGAAGTAACAACGTCTCGCTGTTGGATGAAACGAAGCCCTTCATGCTCCTTATGACTGTGCCATTTCTTCTGGGTGGTTCTTGTGAGCGGCTCAACACCCCAGTTCCCCTCAAAATGTTGTTGTGGTAGCTGATATGAGGTGGAAGCAGCCGCCATTTTGTGAATTGCCTCAAATCGTTCTACACTAAGCCTGCGCCTGCTCTTTCACAGATTGAATGAATTACATGTATTTTGCTGGGCACCTCAGCTATCAACATACCAGCTTACATGGTCTCCAACGTGTCTTTCTTATGTACTCCCCCACTTCATATCTCCTCATGATGCTCTTTTTCTGAGGAACAGAACCAACGCATAAGTCCATTTTAATTTTTTCATCATCTACTTCTCCACAATGGTTCTTGCGGATATAAGGCCATTACTCCAATATATCTGACGAGGTTCAAGCGACTCAGGATGTAATACCCTTCCATTGGACACAGTCTCATTAGAATGTCATCAGGGTTTCCTCTTCGTGAACCCCACTAATTCTTGGATAAGACCTTCCTTCGCTCGGCAGTTGGGTGGAGCTGCGGTTTCTTCCTCAGAATCTTCTCCTTGACTCTGCTTCGTGATTAATGGGTAGATCGAGAGAATCTCTCTCTTCATCGTCTAAGTCTAAACGAATTTTCATCAAAAACTCAAAACTTTTTACTGAACTTTCCAGACTGGAGGACTCTATGGCATCCATGCTCAAGGGCTCTGTTACAACAATGGACCCCTCATCTACACAAGCTGGGAAATCCAACACAAAATGCCTGAAAAAGAACCCTCCCTCTCCGCCTAAGTCTATTTCTCCAGTCTCAATGGAGATGTTGCTAGAGGAAATAAGGGCTCTTAGACCCTTTATGGAAGAAACTAACACCAAACTGCAACTCCTCTCTGACAGTTGGTCTCAACTTGATACAAGACTCACGACAGTTGAACACAAAGTATCCTCACTAGACGAAACTAGTGCTAGCGTTACTCATCTTCAATCTCAAGTTTCAACGCTACAGAAGCAGGTTGAGGACCTCGAAAACCGCAACAGAAGAAATAATCTTCGTATTTATGGATTGGTGGAGGGGGCGGAGGGAACGGACTCCCTCACCTTCTTCAAATCTTTCCTTCCCAAAATACTTCACATGCCAGAGGATACAGTGCTTAACATCCAACGTGCACATCGATTGGGTCGTCCTTCCTCGAATGTTTCGTCCTCACAAAGACCAAGAGGAGTCATCTTATACTTCCTAGAGTATACTGATTTGTTAAAAGTTCTGTCAGCGGTCAAAGCCTCTCAACGAATTACCTGGTCCGGCTCGACTTTATTCTTTGCACAAGATTATGCCAAGGCTACTGCAAACAGACGCAAAGCATTCCTCAGCATGAGACCTGATTTTCAGTCGTTGGGGGCCCGTTATGGTCTTTTCCACCCATGCCTTTTCAATGTCACGTATAACAACAGAACAACAACATATGAGGATCCACTACGACTTAGAAGTTTCATAAATTCATGCAACACAGATCAAATGGACTTATCAAGACCCTGTCTTCGCATAATGTTTGAATTTTTTCTGTTTTCATTTTGCAGGTTATCTCATTCTTCCTGTTACATAATATTTCTTCCTTTAGCATGAGTCAATCTTAGTACATATATAAATTTAAAGTGTAGTACCACTCCACTAATTGTTTGATTGCTTGTTCGTGTGTTGTTGTTTTTCTGTTTATTGTAAACTTAATATATGTTTCTGTTCTTAGAAATAATTGTCCCTCTTCGCCTTTGCAGATGGTTTCGTTCTTTTGGCATGTCCCGCCCCCCCAGACGTGCCGTTTGTTCCATGTGGTTTCACCCCCCCCGTATCCTTGATCCCTCTTTGTAGGTATGTTTCCTTTTTGCACTTTATTTGTATCTTTTCTTCTATATTTCATTCCAAGTCCTCTTTCTGTTCCTTCTTTAGGTGTCTCTATTGCTTATATCTCTTCCTTTCGATTTACTTCTTGGAATACTCTTGCTGCAATCCACTGGGTATTTCACACATCTTTTCTCTTTCTAACTTTGTTCAATATTTTAACTTACCTGAATTCTTCTTTACTAAATTCTCATTTCTATCATTCTCAGTGTTTATCTTCATCTTCTCTTCTCCTTTTCTTTTTCCGACATATAGTCAATATGGTCACTTACCTGATCTCTTTCCTTTATATCCTTTGTTGTTCTTTTGATGAATTGGATTACTGTTCAATATTCCTTTGTTTTCTTCTTTTTACTATTTAATGTCTTTGAAAATAGTTTCTTGGAATGTTAGGGGATTAAATTCTCCTATCAAGAGACAGAGAGTCTTAACTCACTTGGCTAAATTAGAAGCTGATATAGTATGTCTTCGGGAATCACATCTCACGGCTGCTGAATCATTAAAATTGAAAAGGGGCTGGGTAGGGGAGATTTTCTTCTCCCCAGGAGATGGTAAGCGCAATGGTGTGATGATATTGTGCCATAAGTCACTGCCTTTTAAATTCATTTCACAAGACTCTGATACGGATGGACGCTGGTTAAACGTCAAATTATTGTTAGGGGATGCTCCAGTTTCTTTTCTTAATGTTTACGCCCCGACTGCGGGTGACTCCTCATTTTGGTCCTCACTAGCTAAACAAATTACTCTTTGAATTGAAGATAACTTTATATTGGCTGGTGATTGCAACCAAATTTTTGACCCATTTATAGACCGAAATTCTAAGGTGTCTTTTATCCCTAATAAGCCCCATAAGGCTTTTGTTCGCACAATCTCCCAACATAAACTCCTGGATGCATAGAGGTTATGTAACCCTACCACTAGAGAGTATACTTTTTACTCTCCTGTTCATCATACCCAATCGCGAATTGATTACTTTTTTGTTTCCCACAATGTTTCCCAAACCCTCATGAACGCAGAAATTGCCCCCATTTTATTATCAGATCATGCCCCTGTTTTTATCCACCTTGATATATTACCAAAGATTAATGCCCCCAAAAGATGGCGCTTTAATAACAGCCTTCTTCTTGATCCAGTTTTTACCTCTTCCTTTATTGCTTTTTTCAACGAATATTTTTCGTTGAATCAAAGTGATTCTCTATCTTTCTCGATTATTTGGGACGCTTTCAAAGCCTCAGCTAGGGATTTCATCATTGGATATGTTATTAAGAAACGCCGGATCGCGCGTGCACATACCAATGACCTTCTCCATGAGATTAAGAGACTGGAGCAATCCTACTATTTTTCCAACTCGAAAGATTGTTTATCTGCCCTCATAAAAGCAAAATTTCAATTCAACAAAGAATCCACTGACAATGCCTCACTGTACTTATTAAAATCCAGTGCGAAATGTTATGGTGGCCAGAATAAGGCGGAAAATTCTAGCTAATTATTTAAAAATCAAGCACAACAAACTAAACATTGATTCTAATTATGATGAGCACTCTATCTTAAAAATTAAGGATACAGAAATATTAAATGAATTTTCTTCATTTTACAAATCATTATACTCTGCTGAAACGCACCCTACAGACCATTTATTGTCTCAATTTTTCTCCAACATTCAAAAGCCCGCATATAATTTGGGTGACTTATCTCCCTTAGAATTGGACCTAACACAACTCGAACTCCTTGGAGCTCTTCAGCACCTCAAAAAAGATAAGGCGCCAGGACCGTACGGTTTTACCGTTGAATTTTTTCTTCATTTTTCCAAAATACTACTTCCCAAACTGCACTTCTTGTTAAATTCTTTCTGCCAGCTGATTAGCTCTACTGGTTCTTTTTCAGAGGCGCATATCTGTCTCATTCCCAAGGAGGGTAAAGATTTAAAATATTGTAAAAACTATAGGCCCATCTCTCTCATTAATATTGATTACAAAAATTTTTCCAAGGCATTGGCCCTCCGCTTAGAATCCCACCTCCCTAATCTGGCTTCGTCAAGGGACGACTTATAACTGATAACACGAGACTTTTTTTTGACATTTTATCTAAATCCTCTCATTTAAAATACCCCCTTGCAGCAATAGCTTTAGATGCGGAGAAAGCGTTTGACAGGGTTGAATGGCCCTACCTCTTTTACACTCTCAGATGGTTTGGTTTTGGCCCCAAGTTTATTTCTTTAATTTCTCTTCTCTATTTCAATCCTCGCACCGCTGTCTGCGCTTATGGTTTAACCTCTTCTTTCTTTTGTTTAGGAAGGGGTGTACGCCAAGGGTGCCCCTTATCCCCTTTTCTTTTTAATTTGGCTTTGGAACCCTTTCTTTCTAGAATACGACAGAATCAAGACATACACGGATTCGAAATCCAAACTTCTCACATTAAACTTGCAGCTTATGCTGATGATATTTTGCTTTTTATGTCCCAACCACAAGAGTCTATTCCCGCATTCTTATCGGAGGTACAATCCTTCTCTTTAATATCTGGATACAAATTAAACACAGACAAATGTGAGATTTTGCCCTTAACTAAATACACTTTCAAAGAGGAATTTGCCCCATCTCACTTTACCTGGAGTCCTAATCATATCAAATTATTGGGGCTATACTTTACCCCTGCAATCACAGACACAGTAAATTTATGCATGAATAAATGCATCCAAAAGATTACAGAATTAACCACTAAATGGCATCCTCTTTATTTATCTTGGTGGGGCCGCCTGGATACTATAAAAATGATGCTATCCCCCATAGTACTATATACTATCTCTAACATTCCAGTTCCTATTTCGGCTAAAATATTCAAAAAAATTAACTCTATCCTTTCCTCCTTTTTATGGAATAACAAAAAATCTCGTCTGTCCTTATTAAAATTGACTCGTCCCAAATAAGAGAGAGGGGTCAATTTTCCTAATTTTTCCACTTACCAAAAATCATTCCTTCTACGTCAAGCCTCGTATTGGCTGATTGATTCCACAGAAGATTGTCCTTTCTGGACCTCAGTTGAACGCTTATTCCTATCTCCGTTTTCCTTTCAAGAGTATCTTTCTTTCTCCCGCAAACCACAGACCCTTTCCACCCCAATAATCAAACTTACCTCCCAAATTCTTGGAACAAATTCTTCTTTAATTCATAAAGACTCTGACTCTTTTCTCAATTCAACAATTTGGCACAATAAAGCCGTACTAATACGCAATAAGCCTTTCTATTGGAAGACTTGGAGGCAGAAGGGTTTAGTTTGGGTTTGTCAATTATTTTCACGATTGGAAATTATGCCTTTCTCTCAACTTAGTCAATTGTTTGGCTTACCGACCTCTTTTATTCCTAAGTATAATCTTCTCAAAGGGGCTGTAATAGAAGCTTGCGCCCAATTTGCCTTTACACCTGTTGATGCTCCCACTCCTGCTCCGTCTGCTTGTCTTCACACTTTGCTGCGCACCATGCCCAAAGCTTCCACTATCTATAATCGTCTGCACTGTACTGATATTATCAGACAAAAATCTAAAATAGAGATTGCTTGGGAACATGATCTTAAGACATCATGGCCGTTATCTCTATGGGAAAGGATCTGGACTAAGGTACAAAAGTCCTCAAGGGCAGCCAACACCACACAAACATTGTTTTTTATTTATAATAGACTCCTGTTATGCCCGAATATCTTAAATAAAAGATACTCCAATGTAATGGACATTTGTTGGACATGCTCATCCCCAAATGCTGACCTGTTTCACATGCTATTCTCATGCTCAATTGTTCATAGTTTTTGGAAACGTGTATGGTCGCAAATTAATTTAATTTTCAACACTAACTTTTCTTTTTCATTTACTCATGTGTTTTTGGGAAGTCTCGCTCCCATCTGGAATGAATGTTCATCTAATGTCAAAATTGTTGATTTGTTAGTAGCAGTTGCCTTTCAGAAAATTACCAGAAACTGGAAAGACTTCACCAAAATTTCATACCAGGCTTGGTGGTACGCTGTGTGCCACAATCACAGGTTGGATACTTCTTTTGTTTACCCTGCACAAATGGCTGTGAAACGTATGGATTTATGGTCACCTGTCACACTGTTTATTGACGCAAGTGCCAAACGACTTTTGTTGTTGAGACCCTCTCAACAAGAGGTGCTTAAACCACCATGACCCCCCTAAATGTTCCTTCCTTGTACTTTGATATTAATTGTACTCCCTTCTTACCTTTTTAACTTTATTCTTGCCATTTATTAATCCAATTCTGGTATTTCCTTTAGACTTGCCTTGCAATGTGATGACCTTTGACTAATGCTATGTATTGTATATTGACACCTTTATTCTTTTAATAAAATTCTTTCTGAACTTAAAAAAAAAAAAAGTTTTATGTAGACAAAGAATGCATCGGATGACTTAAAAAAAAAAAAAAAATTATAAGAAAGCTCTAATAATTTCATTAAAGCACTGATAAAAGGAGGAGATTGGTTGGTAAAGCAATAGTTGACTGCTTCTATAATAGTCATGGTATTTGCCATTCTGAAGAATCTCAGAAGATGTTATTTATGTAAGCCTAATAGATTAGGACAAATCTAAATATGTTCAATAGTTTTGGTCTTGTACCCACCTAGACGACACAAGCCACTCCCATTAAGACGAGGATTTCAAGATCTTTCGAATTGGTGCAAGGGAATATAAAAAAAAATGAAATCTTATATATTTCCTTTTCTTTTTTGTCTCAAGGTTGAAATCGAGATGCGGTTCTCTTTCAGTGCTATAAGAATTATCATTTAGGTCAATATATAGTTTGACAGAAAGTCAAGATCTTTCTTGTGGTAGTTTAAGGTATCTTTTTAGCAACAGTTTCTGTTAAGAGTGAGGCACAGGGGAGATAGTACTCAAGTCAGGAAGGTTGTGTTACCTGATCACAACACCAATATTATCCAAGTTCAGCTCAAACATTTGTATATTTATTACATTTTAATTCCTTAAAAATGATCTCCTTTAAAGTAGAAGCATTAACGTTGCTATGTTCGCATATATAGTTTATTGTCGCGGCGTAATGAAGGCTGACCAGAGGACTCCAGTTGAGTTCCAGCCGGAGTTTGCTCCAAGGGATGGCTGCTTGAAAGTCTGAAAGTCATTTGATACTGCTCATGGAACTTTTTTTCTAATTCTATTATTGTCTTCCAATTGAAGACCATGGATGCATAAAGTAGCAACGGGATGAACTTAGTTGTTAAAGCTGTGATCGATTAATTGCTCTTCCATAATTATTGTGGATGTTTGTTTCCTAGTGTGTGTATGTTCTACCCCGGATAACTTGGAGTCAGCAGTGACTCCCAAGTAAACGTAAATGTCTAGTTGTTCCACAGGTAGGTTCCTCTTTTTCTTTGTGCGGAAAGTCGCTGTGATGATTCTGAGACCGTGGACTTCCCATCCAATCAGAGCTCTGTTGGCTGCTGGCAATAGAATCAGAGCTTCCCTGAGTATGTGGGGCATTCTCTTCCCGGTGTCCAGAATTCAGCAGAATTCTTCCAGGAGCCAGTCTTTTCTGTCCCGACTGTGTCCATCTGGTCTCACTGACACCAAGCAGGGCAAGGTTGTATTTTTTCATCTCTGGTACCACTTAGGCTATCTTGCCTGTCTCATACATTATACTCGCATTCAATGTCCTGATTGTGATGGTCTTGGTCAATAGCAGGTGGATCAGCTTTGTGGCTTAACGGGATCTCTGGCTTTCACCACAAGGCATCCTAGCTGTCTATGATTATGGCCCACAGCAACAGCACAACCCTCTTCACTTCTTCACAAGAATAGTGAGTGCTGTAGCTTAAGCATGCCACTTCTATAGTGGGGACCCACCAAACATAGTCGCCGTAATATGGCTTCTTGCGACTTGAAACCCCTTAACTAAAAGTGTGGCCTTTGGACTACCTTGAGGGCCTGGTTCAATTGTTCATCATTGTGGCACTGGTTCTGAACACAACTAAACCTCTACTGGCCCCTTGCCACAACCACATTCCTGGAACCATTAAAGTTCCTTGCTCCAGGATTCCATAGAGAAACTGACCTAAAAGCGCAACACCCCACAGAGAGGGACCTGACAATGAAAAAGGAGCTATAACTAGAAGAGATAGGAAACAGTGAATGATAGTAGTAATACAAGTAATGGGAAAATAAGTAAATAAACAATGCCCAAAGCACACAGAAAGTGTGAGCAAGCCTTATCGCAAAGCAGCAGGACAGACGTCTCAGCAGAAAAGACACTTGCGGGGGGCGTGGCCGGCAGCCGAGGAAGATGGCCGCCGCCTTGTAGAGCTCCGGACCTCCGGGGGCTACAAACAAAAATCCGCTACATTTCTCCGTGACCCGCCCAATTAAAATTACCTGCGGGAGTGCCGGAACTCTGCCCGCACCCAACGAGCTACTTGCCCCGGCTGTGGCGACTTCCCCGGTGCGTGTGGAGACGCTATCCCGTTTGCGGCCTTTGAGCACGCCGCGACCGGGGACTGGAGTAGGTGCTGCGTCCAGCGCCGGCATCGGAAAGCGCGGGCCCGGCGGCGCTGAACAGCGAAGTGCGCCCTGGGCTGCTGCGCTGATACGCAGATTCGCCTTCCGGGACCCTCAGACTTTCGGATACAGCTTTGGCCGTGCAACGGAACCCCCGCAGAGCTGCACGAGGGGGGGTCCCACCGGCCCACTGCGTCCTGGGCCAGAAAGAAGTGGCTGACCTCCACGTCCATGCCAAGGTGGTAACTGGCAACTGGGTGACAGCGTGCAACCGCAGAGACTCCCAGTGTGACTGGCGCGATCAAGCCTCGACACGCCACCGGCCCGTATGCTATGGTACGATGCAGTGTGCCTTATATGCGCTGGGCCGCCGCTGCAGCCACCTACTGTGAGACCACGCGTCACTCCTGGTGCGTGGCCCCACCGAGGGTCAGTCCTGCATGAAATCATAACGGGGCCCTCGAACGGCTGTGAGACCTCTCATAACGGACTAAGGGCCCGTGCCGGGGCCTGCTTCTACAGTGGCCCAGACAAGTGACCACCTCGGGGCCTAGAAGACAGCGTTCTCGACTGCCGCAGCCCGTAATTAGCCCGCTCCAGATCCTTGATGTGCCTAGGCCACAGCTCACCCCGAGAACACTGCACTTCGCGCCCGTCCCGATCTTAACCCCACGCTCCAGTCACACACCAAAACCCACTGTGGAACGCACCGGATCGCAGGAAACCCGACAGGCCGCGTGCGCCACCAGGTAGCACAGGCAGGCGGCCGTGAATACTGCTTTCAGGTGGTCAGTGACCGCGAGAGGTAGCCGCAAGGTGGGGCAAGATGGGGGGCCAGGGCCAACGAGTGACCCAACAGAATAAACGAGAAATACGCCTACTCTAAACTGGACAAAGATGCGAACGACCGCACTGAGGCTGAAGCGGCATCTAACAAAGAGACTACACCAGGGAAAGAGATCACACTACAGGACATTATGACCACCCTTAATAAGGTACATACCTCTCTGGAATCCCGCATAGACACTATGACCACTGAACTCTCACTTATCCGTGCCGACTTCAGGAATTTAAGCTCCTGCGTGACGGAGGTCGAATCAATAACGGCCACAGTGAGTGCTGACACAGCCTCTCTGAAGAAACAAGTGCAACGGCTGGAAATAGACAACAGGACCATGGCAGCGAAGCTGGACGACCACGAAGGCTGCTCCCGCCGCAATAATGTGCGCATAGTGGGAGTGCCGGAGGAAACGGGAGGCCCTGCCCTGGACCTCTTTGTGGAAGACCTGATCAAGAATCACCTGCAGCCCAGGGGACTCTCCAATTATTTTTCGGTCGAACGAGCCCATCGGGTCCCCGGGGGCAGACCCCGGCCTGGGGCACCCCCGCGGCCTATACTAGCTCGCATTTTTTATTTTCGCGACCGTGACCTCATCCTCCAGACGGCGAGAGCGGCCCCGCAGATCCGGTTCCAACAAAGTACGATATCTTTCTTCCCCGACTACACCGCGGTGGTGGCCAAACAGCGACGGAGTTTCATTGCGGTGAAGCAAAAAATCAGAAACCGTGAACTCAAGTACTCTATGCTATTTCCAGCAAAACTGAGAGTAGAGGCATATGGAAAAGCGTGGTTCTTCACCAAACCGGAGGACGCACAGGACTGGCTGGAGGGGTGGCGTCAGGTCCAACATCGCGGAAAACCTGGTCGAAACACCGCTCGAGATACATCAAAACCGCAATCCCTGAATCAGATGGCAGACTCGTTGGAAGCAGGGACTCGGCCTGAGGAGGACTGAACCAGACATGCTGGACACTCTCTGTATGAGACACCATATACGGACACCTATTCTATAAACCGGAATGGCGACAGCAGACGAAGATGCACGACGCCAGGGCTCCGACGCGTCTGGGAGGGGAGCTACCAGCCCCCTCGATGGCTCAGAGGAGACAGGAAGCTATCGAGGGGCAAGTGACTGATGATCCTTCGAAAGACTCTGTGTGGGCAAGGGGTTCCTGGCCTCTCACTAAATTCATTTTAATAATAGATGGAAGGGTAACTGTGTCTCTGAACGGGCCCCCGGGGGGCACAACGAGAGCTCTCTCCCCCCACACAGGTACCGGGTAATGGGTATTAGGCACTCTGCAAAGTTTGGGTGGCGGGAAGTTCAAAAACCATCTTGCAGCAAGGCAGGGAGGGGGGGATTGGGGATTCTTTGGGTAAGTTCGTATTTCTTGATTGTGTTTGTTTTTATTTGTTATTTGGCGCACTATCAGTCCACTCACACCATTCATGCTTTACCCCACAGCAATCTGATTTGCACCGAGCAAGCGACACACAGCCCCCATGCCGCTGTCACATGAGCACAAAATACCTGAGACACCCCTCATGCAGCACCTACCAATTATATCTTGGAATGTTAATGGTCTTCAAGATAAGCTAAAAAGAGGACTAGTTCTACAATACTTGAAACGTAAGGCACCAGCAATCACCCTATTGCAAGAGACCCACCTAACGGGGATAGTCTGCAAAGCCCTAGATAGATGGGGTTTTAGGCTCGCTGTACACTCGGAGTTTACATCTGGTTCGAGGGGGGTGGGAATCCTCCTGAAGAAACAATACCCGATTGTCGTTAAGCACACGTACACAGACGATCAAGGTCGCTTTGCGGCGCTCGTGCCAGAGGGAAGGACGCATAGTTAACATAGTGTCTGTCTACATTCCGCCTGTGCTCCACTCCTCAGCTTTTCCGGCGCTCAGCAAATTCCTTCTCCGACTCCCACAGGGCTATTTAATAATAGGAGGCGATTTCAACGCCACTTTAGATGACACTTTAGATCGTACACCCCCTCGACAGCAACACCGATCACACTCCGCCCTCACTGACTTCCTAGACGCCATAGGCATGGTGGACATTTGGCGCTCCCGCTTTCCCCGGACACAGCAATATACATACTACTCGGGTGCGCACAATAGCCTCTCCCGAATCGACTATATACTGGCGCCCGCAGCAGAACTTGGAAACTTCTTAACGGTAACACATTTACCGAGAGGCATTTCTGATCACTCCCCGGTTAGCACTCTTTACACCTGGCATTCCACAGCGCAGAACCGCATATTCCCCATATATCATTGATACTTTAAGGCCCCCGAGATAGGGAAGAGACTGACCGATACTACCAAATAGTGTTTTACCGAAAACGCACCCTCTGTCTCCTCCCCAATCGTCCTCTGGGAGGCGTACAAAACAGTGCTTCGTGGGCAAGCGGTCTCCCTAATCACCCATCATAAAAGAGAGAAAGTCAGAACTGTAGAGACACTCGCACAGGAGGTGGAGGACTTGGAAAGAGCCCACAGTCAGGACCCCTCTGACGCAAACGCTCACCTATTGCAACTTAAGAAGCAGGAGTATAAGGAATTTCTGTGGGAGGCAGCGATAATGCGACTCTCCAAGACCCAACATACCATTTATGAAAGCGGAGACAAAGCCGGCAAGCTTTTGGCCTGGCTTGACAAAACAGAAAAGGCAGATAGATGGATCGCAGAACTTCAACTTCCCACGGGCGACACCACTCGGAATCCCCAACACATAGTAGACTTATTGGCACCTCACTACGAACAGATCTACACTTACACACTCACAGTTGCGCAAACAGATGCGGAGGAGGTCCTCCGAGATATTAAACTCCCCAAACTAGAGGAAATGGAGTCCCAATCTTTAGAGGTAGAGCTCTCAGCGGAAGAAATCGCGATGGCAATCGGTAAATTACAGTCGGGAAAAGCGTTGGGACCAAACGGTATCCCCATTGAGTGGTACAAGCGTAACGCGACAACACTCACACCGTACATGGCAGCAATGTATGAGGCCAGCTTGGAAAGGGGGGAACTACCGCGTGACCAGAGGACGGCGACAATAGTGGCCATCCATAAACCCGGCAAACCCGCGCAGGAATGTTCCTCCTACAGGCCCATATCTCTGATCAACGCTGAGGCCAAGATACTGGCCAAGACCCTGGCCAACAGACTTACGCCGCACCTAGCAACGCTGATACACCCGGACCAATCCGGGTTTATGCCCGGGAGAAATACAGCTCTAAATCTTCGGCGCCTCCACAACGTGCTGGGCCGCAGACATACTATTCAAGAAGAGGCTATCGTGCTGTCCTTAGATGCGCGCATGGCCTTCGACACAGTCGAGTGGCCCTTCCTCTTCGCTGTTCTCCGAAAACTAGGATTTGGACCGAAATTTTGCTCCTGGGTCCGGCTACTCTACACTGCTCCCGTGGCCCATGTAGTGGCCAACGGGCATAGATCGAGAGATTTTCCATTACATCGCGGCACGAGACAGGGCTGCCCGCTGTCGCCCCTTCTTTTTGCCCTAGTGCTGGAGCCTCTGGCGGCCTGGGTACGACAGGACCCGGTCATCCGAGGACTCAGATGGACTGAGGACTACGAGGATCGCATATCTTTATATGCGGACGATATCCTTTTATACATGGCCTCTCCCAGACGTTCACTGTCCCGTCTGTTAGATATCTGTAGTTCCTATGGACGACATTCAGGATATACGATCAATTGGACGAAATCGGTGCTCTACGTCCTGAGGGGTCCCCCCCCACTCCTCCCGGCTGGCTGCGAAGTAACGATAGTGGAAGACACTTTTAAATATTTAGGGATTCACGTCACCCATGACCCGGAAGTGTTAATGACCCTAAATCTCCAAGCCCCTTTGAAACGGTTGCAAAGAGATACCAAACACTGGCAGTCGCTGCCTTTGTCGCTCCTGGGGAAAGCGGCACTTTTCAAAATGATGGCGCTCCCCCGGTTTCTCTACGCCCTCCAAAATGCACCTTTTCCAGTCCCCCAGACCTACTTCCGTGCCATTGAGGCAGAAGTCACTAAACTCCTTTGGGACAATAAACTGGCCTGTATAGCTATGGTGAAATTATACCGCACCTGGTATGATGGGGGCATTGCACTCCCTAACATACAGTCTTATTACTGGGCCGCTCAACTGACAGTGATAAATCAGTGGATTCATGTCCCCCACACGGACCCAGCCTATGCCCTCGATAGGTTGCAACTTGGGGTGACGGGGCCTCACCGGGCGCTCTATAACAAGACCTGATCCATGATGGGCCCGACAAACCATACACTCCAGATCTGGAAAACTGTGCAAAAAAAGTTAGGATAGCACAACACACTCACACGAGCAACACCCTTATGGGTTACGGACAGGCTTGGAAGGTTGGAAAAAAGTAAAGGCTTCCACAACTGGGACATTATCGGGATATCTAAGGTGGGCGACCTCTGGGTACGGGGAAAAATGATTACATTTACACAACTCCAAACGCGATATGAAATGGCGTCAACGGAGTACTTCCGTTACCGACAGATTAAACACGCTCTTGAAGCGGCAATTCCCCCCGACACCACCCTGCCTGAGGCCTCCCCAATAGAGGACAGACTACTGACGGACCATATGGACAAAAAAGCTATATCCCTGACGTATCGGAAAATTGTCAATAACATACCAGATCCAATTAAGAAGCTTAAAGACAAATGGCAGGCAGACCTGGGTGAATTGGATGACACGGATTGGCAGGAGGCGCTGGCGTCCCCTAGAGAGGTGGCGATCACATCTAAACTACGTCTTGTACAACTCAAAATTCTCCATAGAATTTATTACACCAGAACTACCCTCTGTAAGATTGGAAAAGTAGACAACCCGCTCTGCCTGCGACAATGTGGGGAGGTTGGCACGTTCTTTCACACTATATGGACATGCCCTGCAATGGGGTCATACTGGGAGTCAGTTATGTCCCTTATCACGAGGGTAAGTGGGAACCTAGTCCCTACGGAGCCCAAATGCTGTCTACTTAACATTTGGGATGCAACAGATTTAAATTCAACATTACAGACCTGGGCTACTCTGGGTATCATGATAGCCAAGAGAAATATTGCCAGCCATTGGGGTGGGGCAACCGCCCCTACGTTAGCGGAGTGGTGTAAGGACATGGACACTGTCATGGTGGCGGAAAAGACAGTGTATGTTCACAGGGGTTGTCCCAGAAAATGGATAAAAAAATTGGGGAGCTGGAATACTTATAGAGGAGATATTTGCGAACTGCCCTTAATAACTCAAGAAATCGAATAATTGACTGTGGTAACGCTGTGTATGTTATAGGTTAAGTATAACTGTTTTTGTAATGTCCATAGAGGATAACCAAATATGTACAATAAGTGGACTATATCATTCATTTGTAACATGTAAAAGAAATAATGACTGTGCCCTTTCTTTTCTAAATAATAAAAAAAAAAAAAAAATTAAAAAAGAAAAGACACTTGCAAGAACTAAGGACGGGTCTCTGAGCTCACAGGTTAGAAATGACTGGAAGCTTAGGAAGGGAGGACTGGTGCAGTGAGAGAGGCGGTTGACAATTATTGCCCAAGCACTGGGAATCAGGGAAATCCAGAAGGCTGCAGAAAGGAAACTGGGAAAAGTTTGGTGACAAAAACAGGGTTATAATGTATCAGGATGGTGATGTAAAAACCAGTATTGGAATGAAATATGAAGCAAGGTGTGCAGTGTCTTGACATAACCTGCCACAGGGCCCTCGTAAGCACCATTTAATAGCAGAATCCTGACACTATGGCTCTATAAGGTGGTGTAGTATGTCAGATTGAGTGAATAACATTCTCTCTTCCCCTTTGGTCAGATTTCATCAGCCATCCCAGTAGGCAGCCAACCTTATCCTCTTTTATATGTGTCATATCCAGACATTCATTACAGTTGAGGAACCTGAGTTTTTCAAGGGTAGTGGCATATTTTCTTAAACAGATTAGAATGCGTCAGTGGTAAGTCGGATCTTCTGGCAACCTCAGTTCTAAGGTGTGGATTGTTTTACCAGAGTCTTGAGGTTCGCTTGCAGTGCCTTCTAGGCACCTGCTACTGACTCTAGGCAGTGCCCCCGATGATTCATTTGAAGACTTGCCACTCTAACTATATATACATCAGATGCTGTGCCCTCATTTGCCTGAAAGAAGTGATTTAGGTCGTTCCTCAGTGACTCCCTAAAGCAGGTGTCTCCAACCAGTCGACCAGAAGCTACCATTAGCTCACAGACACCTTCAGAGTAGCTCACAGCCTCCAGTTTATTTTTAAATATGCCCAGGGTCACATTTTCCTTCTAAAGTTAAAGGAAGTGTGTGTTTATTTTGCATTATTAGCATCAGACTGCAGATAGGGGGCCTGATAATGAGCAGTGCTCAGTCACATTTATGACCAGGCTGGACAGAGGTGAAGAACTGAAGCACTGAGGTATTTAGCTCTTAAATAAAAGTCCTTGTCAATTCAGTATTGGAGCTGAGAACAAAATGATGTTTCTGAATGCTTTTAAATGGGAGAAGATTAAAATGAAAAGTTATCTTAATGATTAAGTTAACTCTTCATTTTAATTTTCTTCTATTCCAAAGTGTGAGTGGCCAGTAGACATTGTGCCATATTTATAACTGGAAAGTACAGTATTTCCTTTTCAATGGGAGAAATTTAAAGTGAAGAAAAATATTTCTATTAAACATGAAGTTGTAATGTCTTTCTCCACTTTCAATTAAGCTGGTTACGTCTTCACGTTTACTGAAGTATGTTTCTTCACTTTAAATTCCTCCCTTTTAAGCAAATTGCTGTATTTTCTCTTTTAGAAATATGGCACCTTGTCTACAGACCGCTGGCAGCAAGATGCCTGGTGTTTCTAAATGTGATATAACACACGAAGTTAAGGGTAAGGAGGAAAACGCCCCACTCCGCCCTCCTCCTTTACACACACAAAGAAATGGGGCTTCAAAAGTATGGTCGCTAAGAGAAAAGAAGAGGGGACAACTCACATGTGTATTAATACTGCCCTCACCCACAGAAATCTGTGGCATGCTTCATCACAGGGCTGCTAACACACCCCGCGCAGACCAACGCTGGAGGTGGAGCAATAGGGAGGGGGAAGACACAACACAACACAGAAGAAACAATGTGCGAAATCACGAAAGGAGTGCAAAACAAAGTTAAAAGTAGACCACAGGATCTCCTAAGTAATCCCTTTAATATTGGATTCCCTGGTCTAATTAAAAGGTCAATCCAAGACCAGTGGATGGTGGTGTGGTGGAAAATGAGGAACCACCTACCCCTCCACTCTGCTAGATGTCGACATGTTTCAGCCGGACAAAATGAAATTCCCGGCTTTCATCAGGACTGAGAAAAGATCCCTTCCAAAACTATCCCCAACTCCTTCTTTGTAGAGTAGAACGTAGTTAGACTCTGATTAAATGATCAGGTTTGGTGGTAGAGGAACTTACTCCCATTGAGTAACCTGTAAACAATGAGAAATGTACATACATGAACACAATTATCTCAAGTGCACATGGTGTAAAGTATAAAAACACACAAACATAAGTGAAGAAAAATGGTTGTACCCCTCCAGATTAAAAGTGCGACTCAATGGGTTCTTAATTTTAAGACTACGACATCCCACACACCACAACAAGTGTATGGTCCTTAAACCCAACAAGAGCGTGAGTGTAGCGCTCATGTAGTGAAAACTACTGTTAAAAATGCCGGATCATCGTCACTCGGTGAAGTGCCACATGTAAAAAAATCTCTTGGCGTATGTTACTGAGTTTACTAATCCCATAGCTTGAACTGGCGGGGGCGTGAGGACAGCTCCCTATAGTAATACACTGTTAGCTCTGGGATAAAGGAAGAGAGAAAGAAATAAGTTTAAATCTGTTTCTCATATCAAGTTCGTAATTCACTCACATTTGAAATTGACGTGCTGGAGTCAAGCTATCCTGGCTGATGAAGGCTGATAGCCTGAAACCGGTCCTAGGATGCTTGATTCCGGTCCAGGGAAGACATGGCTTGGCAGTTCGGTCTGGACTGTTCCCATGAGGCACAGGGTCAAGACTGATTTGCATATGGCTATGTCTGAACTGGGGTGGCGTGGTGAAGCAAAATAACGATGGATTAAACCCAGAACTGTGACTGGGGGTGAATGTTTGCCAATGTGCAGCATTCCGTCCATCATCTTGTGGGTTTTGCATTTCGCCCTAAGTGGGAAGGGTATGCCCAGACGTGGGTCCCGTGCTCACTACGCCACTGGAGTCAAGCTATCCTGGCTGATGAAGGCTGATAGCCTGAAACCGGTCCTAGGATGCTTGATTCCGGTCCAGGGAAGACATGGCTTGGCAGTTCGGTCTGGACTGTTCCCATGAGGCACAGGGTCAAGACTGATTTGCATATGGCTATGTCTGAACTGGGGTGGCGTGGTGAAGCAAAATAACGATGGATTAAACCCAGATCTGTGACTGGGGGTGAATGTTTGCCAATGTGCAGCATTCCGTCCATCATCTTGTGTGTTTTGCATTTCGCCCTAAGTGGGAAGGGTATGCCCAGACGTGGGTCCCGTGCTCACTACGCCACTGGAGTCAAGCTATCCTGGCTGATGAAGGCTGATAGCCTGAAACCGGTCCTAGGATGCTTGATTCCGGTCCAGGGAAGACATGGCTTGGCAGTTCGGTCTGGACTGTTCCCATGAGGCACAGGGTCAATACTGATTTGCATATGGCTATGTCTGAACTGGGGTGGCGTGGTGAAGCAAAATAACGATGGATTAAACCCAGATCTGTGACTGGGGGTGAATGTTTGCCAATGTGCAGCATTCCGTCCATCATCTTGTGTGTTTTGCTCTGAAACTTTGCCATGGAGATGCGTAAGGGACCGAATATGCATCCGATCGCACGAAAAAAGTTTAGGGGCATTGCTTGAGCCACCGCTGCGTCAAGTACGGCCCGGGCCCCTTTCCCAAGGAATGGCCGAACTGTGCTCAGGAGGGTCACACACACACACGGGGGGGAGACACACACACACACGCACACGCACACACACACACACTTCGTCAATGTGAGCCATGTCCTTAGCCCGTAGTCTCTCCCAGCGCCGTGCAGCTGACATGGGTCCTGCAGCGGGGAGAGATAAACCGGCTGACTCCGTTGATGTCATCACGTTGATGACGTGGGCGGCAGGTGGCGTGATTGGAGTGGCAGAGAACAGCTAGAATGCTACCTGAGGCAGCCATACTGGAAGGGAATAAGGTCGGATTCCAATATCGGTCCAATGTGTGAGCGCTTTTTCTCAGGATTGGCAATAAGTCCTTAGCGAAAGGTGCGCTTACATGATGCAAGTGGACCAAGCTTAACCTATGACTGGGAGGGCAGACTAACTGCCATGTACACGTAACCAATTACAATATCAGAATACGGTGCACCCATATTGCGTAGCAATAGAGGGACACTGGATCCTGCAGTAGACCCAGCCCGTGAAATGAGAGGGCTGAAGGACAATAGAAAGCCCCTTCGCTGCTTCGCTACTTGCGAATGATTAAGTGGAGGGAAAGTATATGCCCCTATTGTACTGAAAACCCAAAAAGCGTATGATGGAAAGTGACCTTGTGTACTAATAAAGGGTCACACGAAGGGAACACACGGTGCCCAGTAAAGCCACACCATCTTGTATGGGGAAGGCAATTAAGCCATCATATGTAGCCATGTAGTAATTCCACATGGAGCCGAATCAAAAAACCAGTCCACACCTAAAGGCCACATGTGGGGGAGTATGGTGTCCCAGTGTCCTAGCTAGGTCTAATGACTGTTAACTACCCCTAGGGAAAACAAATGTGGTTCACAGAAAGATACGGAAGGGGACCGTCTTACAGGTTATTAAGGGCGGTCCATGGAATATCATCGTTGAGCCCACTGATGTGACTCTGAACCCTATAAATCCATTTCTGCTCCTGTTGAAAGAGGATGTTCTCCGAGTTCCGGGCGGCTGGGGGAATGTTAGGTTTGTCCAACACTGTCCAGGAAAGTTTGTTTCTTGTGTGATTCTTTTCTCTAAAGTGCGAGGTAAGACGTGTAGTTGTCCGCTGGCACCTGATGGTGGATCTATGTTCCATTATTCTGATCTTAACTTTACGAGTCGTCATCCCAATGTACATAAGGCCGCAGGGGCACTTGATCAAGTAGACGACATTCCTGGAATTGCAATTAGTGTGCCTACGTTTGTTCCCATGGATAGGGCAGTCCGACGTCTACTGTGTTAGTGTCGGTCGTCAAATGGCACACATCGCATGACCCACATCTTGTGTGGCCCATAACTGGGGGAAGTTCCCATCTGTTCCCCTGGCCTGGTCTAGCCATGGATCTAACAGGTGTATTCCAAGGTCTAGTGTGCACGAGGAGGTCCCTGATGTTCTGACTCCTCTTAAATGAAAACAAAGGTTTCTCCAAGTGCAGTCCGCTTGAGTTCAATATCCTCCAGTTGCGTAAAATAATCTTTTTGATATTGTTTGAGGCAGTATTAAAGGTTGTCACACAGATAGCTTTGTCGGTAGATGTTTTTTCCACTGACTCAAAATGGGCCTCTCGATTGCAATTGGTGGCCCTTTTCTTTGCCCGTTTGATGATTTTCTGTGGGTAGTTGCCCTGTCAGTTCATCGGCCTCTGTCTTGAAATGCACTGTATTGGAACAATTCCTCCGAAGACGCAGGAATTGACCTACCGGGAGGTTATCCCTCAATGACTACGGGTGGAAACTGTCGAATAGAAGGAGGCTGTTCCTATCGGTTGGTTTGTGGAACACTCGTGTTTGTAGATGTCCCTCGCCGGCAAAAATCACCAGATCCAGGAAGGGAAGACTCTCCTTTGTGATGGTCGATGTAAAGTGAAGGAGATGGTTTTGGTTGTTCAACCAGTCCAGAAAATCCTTGATGGACTGGGCATCACCCTCCCAAATCAGGGACACGTCGTCAATATAACGCCTCCACACCTTGATGTTCATCTTCCATGGGCTAGTAGGGCAGTAGATGAATTGTTCTTCAAAATGTGCCACTTAGAGGCCTGCCAAACTAGGGGCAAAGGCACTTCCCATACACGTACCATGGGTTTGAAGGTAGTGGGTGCCTTGAAATTCGAAAAAGTTTCTTGTCAGTGCTATTTCAGCAAGATGTAGAATGAATGACCTTGGAGTACAAAACTCCCAGTCTTGGTCAAACAAAATCTCTTCGACCACCCGCAGAGTTTCTCTCTGTGGTATGTTTGTGTATAGGGACTCGATATCGAGTCCCACCAGAAACTCTTTTTCTGGATCAAAAGTAAGATCCTTTAATAAATTCAGGACATCTGTAGTGTCCTTGAGGTAAGCTCTCCTGTTCTGAACCAAGGGTTTTAAGAAAAAATCACAAAATTGTGATAAAGGCTCCAGGACCGAACCTATACCGGAGACAATTGGTCTCCCAGGAGGTGGTCTCGTAGGTTTATGTACCTTGGGAAGAGTGTAAAAGTAAGGGGTCACTGGGGTTTTGTTGGCATAGGAAACTGCCTTCCTTCACTGTAATCCAATCGTTGTTTATTGCCTCTTCAACAATGGAGGTGATTGACTGCATAATGTCCTGAGTAGGGTCATTAGGAAGTATGCTGTAATTTCTCTCATCCGAGAGAAGCCTCAGGCATTCTGTGTCGTAGTCGGCTTTCGTTTGTATTACGATCGCTCCCCCTTTATCTGCTGGTTTTATCACGATATCTGGGTTGCTCCTTAGTTGTTTCAGTGCCTCATTCTCCTGTTTGGTCAGGTTCTTGAAAGGGAGGGTTTCCTGCCTGGCAAGGGTCTCAACCTCATGAATGACAGCTTGTTCGAAAGTCTGCACTTCAATTGGGAGGGCAGCTGTGGGGGGGTGTGAATCTTGATTGTGGGCGAAAGTTAGTGTCCCCTCTTACTTCATTTGCCTCTGTTTGCTCATCAAAATAGACCCTCAGTCTGATGTTACGGAAGAAGCCTGCCAGTTCCTGGCGGATCCTAAAAACATCAAAGGGTGTTGGTAGGGACAAAACCAAGTCCTTTATTGAGAAGCGCTTCTTGCGGACTAGTCAGTGGAATATTAGTCAGGTTCATCACCAGTGTCAATCCCTGCTCGTTCCCGGGGACGGATCCCTCGCCATGCTCCTGGTGACCCTCTGGTCCAGGTCTTCCCATTGTACACCTGTCGTGCCCTTCTGTTTGCCCCTTCCTCTTCCTCTCCCTAAAAAAGGATTAGGCATCTGTGGGTACTGTGGTGCCTGCATATGTGGGAATTGATGATACATAGGCGCCCACCCAAAGTTTTGTCCCTGGAAATTGGGGTATATAGGGTTGAACATTGGACGTAGACCTCCAAAGGATCCCCTCCCTCTACCCCTTCTACGGGGTCTCCTCTCAAAGTCACTATTCTCACTATTGGAACTAGTCCTATCTGAGTTCCTGTCTTCCCTGTTGGAACCCTTCTTCATGTCCTCTAATTTATTTTGGACGTATTCTTCTGTTGTATAGGGGTACACTTTCTCCCTCGAAAACTTCTTAAGATCTTTCTGGAGTTTGTCAACTTTGGATCTGAGGAGATAGTCTTTATATTCCCCTATTTCACTATTCGTTTCTTCTAGTTTCTTTTTGTAGGTTGCCAGAAGGATACTGGTTTTTAGACCTTGCTCATTGGCCTGTATCTGAATGTAGAGGGTATCTGCTGTCCTCTTGGCTGTGTTGATGATAAGAATCAGCCAATCCCTCGTACATCTCCAGGCTATCAGAGCCCAATCCCTGCAAAAGGCCGCATCCTCTAGGAAAATTAGAGGTTCGTTTGTGACGATCAGACCCCTTGGGGAAACATTGCCCCTCAGGTATTCTGTAAGTATCGCCCCATGAAGGATAGCCTTCACATGTGATCGCTTGAGTTCGATTAGAGTGTCCCACCCTTCTCCCTGGGTCAGGACCTGGTTGATGGGGGTATCACCGAGTAACGATGGGCCAGAGAGGATCTGTGCTACCATATCCTCTCCAAACGCTAAACTCTGGTCCTCTGCCATTCTTCCACAGCTAATTGTTGTGGGAGTTCCAACCTAATATGATTTGCAGAGCAACCAGTTGCTGGAGGTAAAATATACCAATAAAGAAAAACACCCCCGCGGCTCAGAGGCCGCTCTAAACAATATAACACACGAAGTTAAGGGGTAGGAGGAAAACGCCCCACTCCGCCCTCAGAATACCTTTACACACACAAAGAAATGGGGCTTCAAAAGTATGGTCGCTAAGAGAAAAGAAGAGGGGACAACTCACATGTGTATTAATACTGCCCTCACCCACAGAAATCTGTGGCATGCTTTATCATAGGGCTGCTAACACACCCCGCGCAGACCAACTCTGGAGGTGGAGCAATAGGGAGGGGGAAGACACAACACAACACAGAAGAAACAATGTGCGGGATCACGAAAGGAGTGCAGAACAAAGTTAAAAGTGGCTGAGGTGATAACACAGCAGACGGAGAAGAAAAGCTCAGCGAAAACGTCAGAACGCAGTGCGGTAGAATCGGAGTCGGGGGGCCTCAGCCAGAAGTGAGCCGGAGCTCCCAGAGGTGACCCCGCAGACGGCGGACTTTATGATCTGACATTAGACCGGGGGGTGGGGGGTGGGGCGTGAACTCTGGGTACTTCTGAAGCTATGAACAAAAGGGCAGCCGGCCAGGTTTGACTCGAAAAGCGACATCTACAGGTATGCAGGGATCTGATCGTGGCCGGGAGCCTGGGGCCTTGGGGTGGTGGGGGCCAGATGCGGAAGAGAAGGGCACCTGCCACAGGAGGGGCTACGGCCCCTGCCATAGCCTAACTGGGCCACCCACAAAGGAGCACCATGCGGCTAATTCCTTGCACTCCCCTGACTAGATAGCCCTCGCTGGGCAGTTAGAAAGGACAATCTGACATTAATGTTTTTATATTTTAACAGGTTTGGGCGGCCTGCCATTGCAACGCTGCCCTGGGGAGAGGGAGTTACTTGTTCGGGAAGTTTGGTGGTCTCCGGGTGGTTGTCTCTAGCATGGGTCGAAATGGTGGGGGGGGGGCAGGGGTAGGGGGGAGGGTCGAGCAGGTCGGAGCAATGGATCATATGGCACCATTGTTTCACGAAATAAAAATGTTGACTTGGAATGTGAGAGGGCTGGGGTCAATAGCCAAAAGACACAAAATCCACAGTTATCTCATGCGTAGAGGAATTCATATTACCATGTTACAGGAGACGCACCTCACACTAGAGGAGAGTACACGACTGAGACGTAAATGGCGTGGCCAGTTATATGCCTCTACATACTCTGCGTTTTCAAGGGGGACGCTGGTGTGGATCAGGGCGGGTACACCATTTGAAGTGGACAGATCACTAATAGACTCAGAGGGCAGATATGTCTTGCTCCAGGGTAGAATGTTGAGCAGAGGGATCATGATTGGGAGCATATACACCCCAAATCAGGATCAAATCCAATACTTACAAAAACTGTCTACACAGCTGGCCACAATTGACACACCCCAAACCCAGCTAGGAGGAGACTTTAATTGTGTTGCAGATAGAGATCTAGACAGGTCGACCCCACCTCTTACAGATTTTTTTTTTTTAACACAGTTTTTATTGCAATTCACAGGTATGTAAATACAGTATGTAATCCTACAATTTTTGCATAGGTCGTTATTCAAATACAGTATACATCTATATTTGTGACTTCACTCATACATTTACTGATTGAAGTCGCATGTTACATCAACATTCAGTTAGGCTAACCATGTATGGATATATCATTATGCTTGAAACTGTACACCCGAATATATCAGTCCATTGTCATTTATTCTCCCCAAACGCCCACCCTAATTTATCCCACCCGCAATGCTACCCTCCCTTCCAACAGTTAACTGTAAACTTAGCCGCTTCTTTTTCAATCGTCCCCTTCCAGGGCGAGTGCCCCGTGGGCCAAGCGTACTAATAGTGAGCGAGAGAACTCCGGGTGGGGGGGAAAGCAGGGGGGGAGGACGGGACAGGAATGGAGAGAAAAGCAGGGGGGGGACCCCTCTATGTCCAGACTACAACCCACTCGAGAACCAGGCATTATTTATCTAGTCTGTCAGTAGATCCAGAGGCTCTACTGCGTCCCAGTCTGTTTCCGCTTTAAACTGCTCTATTAACTGGGCCCACTCAAGAGAAATCGGCCTCTTTCGCAGTCCTCTATATTCTTTGCGTCAAAGCGCTTCCCCTTCCGCCACCATCCATCTGATGACCTCCTCCCTCCATTTGCCTTCCAGTGGCGCTGTGCGAGATTTCCAGGGCTGTGCTATTAATCGTTTGGCGAGCATCAGGGCCAAGCCCGCGAATCGGCGTAGCAATTTCGCCTTCTTCAGGAGTGGGAAAAGACCTAACAAACACGCCTCCATAGTATCCCAAGGGGAGCGTTCAGTTAGCTGGGAGAGACCTCGGGTAACCTCTGACCAAAACCTCCCCAATGTAGAGCACGACCATAACATGTGAGTAAAATCAGCGGGTTGGTGGGAACATATGGGGCATAGCGCAGAGGGGTACATCTTCTGAATAGCCTGCGGTGTAAGGTAGGCCCTGTGTAATATTAATAGTTGTATCGTCTTCAGTCTGAAGTTACGGGACACCCGTCGGGGATGTTCTAGGGCGGAGCTCCATTCCCTATCCTCTAATTCCCTTGTTAGGACCACTTCCCATTTCTGCCGGAGAGATAATAGCGGTATTTTTAAGTGCTCTCTCAGCCCTTGGTACAGCCATCGAACAAGATGGCGCCCATGTCCCATTATGTGAAGGGACCGCAACAATTGAAATGTAGGGGGTTCTTTCTGATCTACTAGCCAGTACTTCTGGATATATTGTGTGATCGTTGCATGTGTGAGAAACAGAGTGTCTGGCACCGTGTTAGCATGCACAAATTCGTCATGGGGCATCAAGTTACCATCTAAAAAGGTCCCCTACTGTGGTCATCCCTGCCTGTGTCCAACCTCGCACCCGAGCAGTAGACAAAACGCCACGGCGGGTGGGCAAGCCACAAAGGGGAATGTTAGGGGCGTATGGATTCGACACTTTCGCATATTTTTGAGCTTGCTTCCAATAGTGTAATGCAATATGCAAGAGAAAGGGAGGGTCTCGTACCCTGTCTGCCCCGGGGCACAGCGATGCTTGTAGTGTTCCGCGCTGTAAACGTGAAGGGGTGTAACCAATTTCAAACAAGTTGTGGCCTGCCAACCAGTATGCCAACCATTGTAGCTGCACCACAATACAGTATGCCTTAAAATCAGGTGCCCCCATACCGCCCGCGGTGCATGGAAGTTGCATCTTAGACAGGGCTAGTCTGTGTCTCCCCTTTCCCCACAACAAGGATGTCAGCAAGGTGTCTAATGTCCTAAAAATCCAGGCCGGCAGAGCGACAGGAATATTCACGAAGTGGTATAAAAGTCTGGGTAACATGACCATTTTGGACACCGCTAAATGGCCTGCCATTGATAACGGCAGTGTGTTCCAAAATGCCACCTGCGAGCGAAGAAAATTCATAGTCCTTACTACATTCCCGTCTATAGTATCTGTCGAGGACCTATAAATTTGTATCCCAAGGTACTTAAAAGTTGTGGGTTCTACCCTGAACTGTAATTGACCAAATTGCAGGTGGGTAAGTGTCAGAAAAGGAGTACGCCACTGACTTCGTGGCATTAAGATATAAGCCAGAAATGTCACCGAAGTGCGAGAACACTGTAGCTATGGGCTGCATATCCATGCCAAGGTCTTTAAAATACAACAGCATATCGTCAGCGAAGAGTGATACTGAGTGGGTTACTGTATGTATTGGGATGCCATATGGGGCCATGACACAACGTAGTTGTTGCGCCAGAGGCTCCAACGCCAGCACAAACAATAGGGGCGACAAGGGGCACCCCTGGCGAGTTCCCCGAGAAATATGATATGTGGGCGATATAATTGCACCCGTCTTAGCGCGGGCTGTGGGATTAGTATAAAGCAATTTAATCCATTTACAATATTCGGGGGGTATTCCAAACTTTGTTAGCACGGCGAGAATGTATGACCAACTCAATGTGTCGAACGCCTGTCGTATATCTAGTGACAAGCATCCCGCTAACTGTACTGTCCCCGCCACTGCATGCATCAGGGCATGTAACCAATGGATATTAAGAGAAGTGCTACGCTTGGGTATAAATCCGCATTGGTCCGTATGTATTAATTTGGGCAACAGAGGAAATAATCTGGACGCTAGAATTTTACTAAATATTTTATATTCTGTGTTGAGTATTGATAAGGGTCAGTAAGATGCCAAGTCGGTGGGGGCCTTATCCGGTTTCAATAGGGATGCGACTATTGCCTCTCTAGTAGTGGGGGGCAGTGTGCCTTCTGCGAGCGAGGTGACGTACAATTGTAACAGTTTCGGGGCCAATGTCTCCGCATGGGTTGAATACATTTCAACAGGTAGACCATCTGAACCCGGGGTCTTATTACGTGCCAACGCTTTTATTGCAACGCGGATCTCCGCTGCGGTAATCGGGGCTGCCAGTACCTCAGCAGTCGAGTCCGTTATAGTGGGAAGGTCTATTCCCTCAAGGAATTGCGTAGTCGCCTCCGTCATATCTAGGGGAGGAGCCATGTACAGATTTGTATAATGTTCCTGGAAAGCCCTTTTTATGTCAATTTGAGAAGTAACCAGCATGTGTTGTGTATTATATATTGTTAGAGTAGGAGTGGGAGTCAATTGGGGTGCGATCAGTCGCGCTAGGAGCGTGCCAGCCCTGTCCGCTTCTGCATGTGTGCGCAGTGTGTAAGCATGTAAATCAACCGTCCGCAGTCGCTCCAACAGTTCAGCGTACTTGATCCTAGCTTCCTGTAATCGTTCCGCTCCCGTCTCGTCTGCTTGGGCTGCCACCTCTAATGCTTGCAACTTATCTTCTAACTCCGCCAGTTCCCTTGTCACCTCCCTTCTGGCTCCCACTAAGGTTCCCATAGAGGCCCCCCGTATTGTTATTTTGAAGGCCTCCCATTCTACCGATCTGGTCATGGCCGTGCCTTCATTTTCCGCAAAATACATAGTGATGGTCTCAGCTAGTGTGGCGCGAAATACCTGATCCTCTAAGTTTAACGGTTGCAGCCGCTATGTTGGTATAGGCGTGGGGACCCGTCCCGTTTAATGTCAGTTCTATAGGGTTATGGTCAGATATGGTTTTGCCCAGGAAAGTACTCTGATGAATGGCCGGGGATAAGTCCGGGGTACAAAGAAAATGCTCCAATCGGGTATGTAGTTTATATGGATGGGAGTAAAAGGAGCATTCCCGCATATTTGTGTGTTGTGACCTCCATACATCCTAAAGATTCCACTCCGTGCCCATCTAGTCAGTGCAGCAGCCTGCGTTATAGCACTGGTGTTCGGTAATGGGGGATGAAAGCGGCCCCAGTGTACGTCAAACACCGCGTTGAAGTCCCCACCCAAAATCCATGGGTACCGCACCCAGTCTGAGAGTGCCTGAGTTAACCACGATAAAAATGCGTCTTGATCCACATTTGGAGCATAGATGGAGCCCAATACTACCTGCTTGCCATCTAGGGCCCCCCAAATCAAAACATACCTGCCTTGGTCATCCATTCTAGTCTCACTATGGGCAAAAGGGACTCCCGCCCGTATCCATATTGCGGACCCTCTAGAAAAGGCGGAGTACGCCGTTGCATAAAATTGGCCTCTCCATCTTTTCTGCAATTTACTCGATTCCGACAGTATTAAATGCGTCTCTTGAAGATATGCTATTTGAGCCTTGCGGCGGTGTAGCTGGGCAACTATTCTGTGCCTCTTCTGGATCGACCCCATCCCCCGGACATTCCAGGATACAACAGTATACAAATTGGTAACCGACATTGTTAGCTATAATTCAAAAGGGCCCTCCAGTCCCACCCCCACCCCACCTACCCCCAACCCTCGAGTCCCCCAGCAGAATGTGTGGCAACAATAAAAACAATACAGATAAATCTCAATACTGGGTCCAACGATAGAACTTCGCCCGACCAAACTGTGCAAAAAAGGGTTAACATTATACACTTGTAACTCTTGGTTTCGCCTGTGGGGCAAGCTGTGTGCTCAATTAGCAAGTTTCCTGGTATACAATTAGGGTACGTGCCCAAGACGGGCCAGACCTCCACACTACCCCCTTAGTGTGTATGCAGCATTACTACTTAATCATTGTACGATATAGACTGGTTAGGAATGCACTGAGGACCTACATGGTTCATCTGCTAAACTGGGTGTGTATGTTTTAAATACTTAGCGGCAGCGTCTTTCCATTACCCTCCCGGTTTAGCCCATCGGGTCATGACTGTGTTGAGTAGTTCCTGACGGGAATAAAGCCATGCTACCCCCCGAATCAGAGTCCGTGTTCGCCTCATCGGAAGGGCTAGTACTGATTGGTGGCCTTGGAACTCGGAGCGCCTCAGCAGTTCGGAGGGCCTCCTGCCTGCCCTCCATTACTTGTTGGTGAGGCGGGGGATTGGATCCCGCACTCTGCGTGACGAGGCCTGCCCTGCGCCTCCGGGGAGCTCGCTGAGATTTCGGTTGCGTTGACTCTGAGCGCCTCTCCGACAATACGTCAGGGAAGTGCCTGTCCAACCAATCCCAGGCACTGTCAGGGGTGTCGAAAAACAAAGAACTTTGGTGTAATTAATCTTGAGTTTGGCAGGGAAAAGCAGTGCGAATATCAAGCCTGCCGCCCGGACTCTTGCTTTAACTTCCATAAATGAGAAGCGCTTCCGCTGAACTGCCAGTGTGCAGTCCGGGAATATAGAAATCCTTGCATTCCCCACTTGCAATGGGCCATGATCCCTCGCCACCTGCAGCACGTGATCCCGGTCCCTATAGTTCAGTATTCCTGCCAATATTGGACGTAGGTTCGATCCAGGTATGGGCCGACGTGTAGGCACTCGGTGGGCTTGTTCCACGGTAAAGTGCGTAGAGAGTCCTGTGGGGGCCACTGTAGACTTCAGCCATTCCTCTATGTAAATCGTCGGGTTGGGGCCCTCCGTCCCCTCAGGGAGTCCCACTATCCGAAGGTTGTTGCGTCTCACCCGCCCCTCCGCATCATCGGCACGGGCTTGCAAGTATTCTATCTGTTGGCGCATCTGTTTCAACTGCCCATCATGCTCCGTTACTTGAGGCCCCATCGTGTCTAGCAGTTGCTCAGTGTTCTTGACCTTCTTGATAGCTTCCTGTGGTCATCCTTAAGTAGGTTAAGTTCCACAGAGATTGTGCCCAGCTGGCTCTCGATCGCCGAGCGTGACTCTCGAATTTCCTTCAGGATCATGTCCAGTTTGTCCCCCGGAGGGGCGGACCCGGCCCCCACCTCTAGCTGACGAGATCCACCAGAGGAGGACTCCGAGGGCGGTGAGCGGAGCCCCTCCTACCGGACCTCGAGGTGGTCCTCGGCTTCCCTCTACCCATGTTTACTACTGGTCAGGGAAACTAAATTCCCTACACTAAGGCGTTAGCACCGTTCAATAGACCGGGACCAGCCTCTATTTATTGGGGTGGTGGGATCCCTTACGATACTGCCCCTGCGTTGTAAATAGCAGCTATATGTTCCCGGCGGGCCCCCCAGTCAGCACTGTTCCCAATTCACCACACTATGGTCCAGGTATGCTAGCCACAGTAGTTCCAGGCAACCAAACAGCCCCGGGAGGTTCTCCAGCCACCTGTCGAGTACACCAACAAGGCACTCCCCCACTACGGCTCCGAAGTAACGTGTGCGCTCCACCCAGTGGAGGAGGGGCACCGGTGATGGGGATCCTGAAACTGGTCCTGGAGTCTGCCAATTTTGTGCTTACGTAGCCCACCGTGTGTTCACTAGCACCAACACCCCAGGGGGGCAATGATCAGTCAGTCACAGCAGCATTGGAGCGGGCGGTGTGCCCACGCAGGCTCCCTACAGGACCCAGGCCCAGGGGGTCCACCGCAACAGGGGCGCTTCTTCGGTCCACCCTGGAAGGAGTCAATCATCTTTTGCTGGGGGGGGGAGGGAAGATAGTCTGTCCCTGCCGGCCTCCCCCGCCCTGTCAATCAGCAATTCAGGAGTGCGTCGCCCACTCCGGTACCCCTCACGGCCCAGCCAACACCTGAGAGTGGGGGCGCACACCTCCCCGTTGGCGCACGGTCCCCGTCCAAGTAGTGTTGGGTCCTACCCATCTATTGTGTAGGACGCGCCCCTCCAGGCCCGAGGCCAGGGCCTCGCATGCGCCAGCACTCCGCCCTCGGGTTCACAGCAGTCTGTCTGCCCTCAGTGGAGTCCGTGGCAGCAGTAGGCCATTCTCCTTCAGTGGGCCCGCCGTTCCGCCGACATTTGTGTGTGGCAGCCTGTAGTCGGGCGCCGAAGCAGCGTGGGCCCTGTATCCAATGGAGAAGGGGCACCGGCGGCGAGGATCAGGTTCCGCCACCAGACGGTGCGAAATTATATGCCCAGTCGTGCCTCCAAGTTCGCACTGGTTCTTCCACCCCCGGGGGGGGGGGCGATCGCGCTCCAAGCAGGTCAGTGCCAGATCGGGGCGACGTGGCTCCGGTGGTCACCCACTGGACCCAGGCCCCCAGGGTCCACAGCCGCGTATATTGCACCTCAGTCCGCCCGATGGGGGTCAGTCATCACCTGCTGGGGGTGGGGGGGGGAAGAACATTGTGACCAACCGGCCACCTCTGCAGCTGTAAACGTAGACTCAGGAGTGCGTCTATGACTCCGGCGCCCCTCACTGCTTTCCAACCACGTCAGGGGGCGGGGGGGCAGCATATCACGCCACTCGGTACGCGACCCCCAGTCATGCAGCGTCGGGACCCTCCGGGCTCTCGGGTAGAGCGCGCCCCTCTAGGCCCATAGCCTGGACCTCTCGTGCAACCGCTCTCTGCCCTCGGGTCTATCCCAGCCGGCCTGTCGTCAGGCGAGTCTGCGGCGTCAGGATACTCTTCACTGTCATCAGGCCCACCGCATCGCCAAAACTTGCCACCATCTATATTTGGGCCGGGGAATGCCACAGCGCTGCAGCCTGTCAGTAGTGGGTACACACCTCAATCCGCCATGTCCAGCGGCTCCGCCAGCCCCACTGCCACGAAGGGGGCCAGAGATAAATGATCGGATTTGGCGGCCCGGCCCGGAGTTCGTCGCTTATGTGACCTCCATCTTGGGCTGCTAGCCACGCCCCCCGTCGACCCCACCTCTTAACGATACCCCTGTATCTAAAGTGACTAAAGGATTCCAGGCCTGGTTGGAGGGTTGGAACATGGTGGACATTTGGAGGACACAACATGAGAACATAAAATATTACTAGTACTACTCACACATGTATAGATTGCAAACTAGACATGTTTACTTGCTCAGCCCAGCTGGGATCCGCTATTACACATACGGAATACCTTGGTCGCACGCTATCTGACCACAACCCATTACTGCTTCATATCCACCCTACACCAGAACCCACACTCTAATGCCCACCTGATGGCTGGATCCCACCCTTCTGGAGGATTCTCCTGTTCACACGTCACTACACACAGCGGTGGTGGAGTATTTCCAGGCTAATCAAGGCTCTGCTGGTTCTAGGGCCACGGAGTCGGAAGCCTTTAAGCTAGTGGTCAGAGGACACTGCATGAGCCAAAGAGTGGGAATGCGGAAACAAATACTAGAGGAACTCACGAGGCTGGAAGCCTAACTACACGATAGAGAATCCCACCTGACAACAGAGGCTGACACGTTGAATCACTTAAGGGGGAAAAAAAAGGAATATGATGAGGCACTTGAGAGGTTGCGATGCCTGGACATACTCGAATATCAAGGGTGGGTCCATATGGAGGGGGGAAAAGCGGGTCGCCTACTCGCATAGCTGGTGCGCGCGAAAACAGGGGATCTCCCATTTCTCAGATTAAACTGGGGGACGATCAGATAATATACAGCCCAAAAGAAATAAATGACGCATTTAGGGCTTATTATGTGACACTATATAGTGAACCAAAGCCGCAGAGACGGGAGACCCTAACTGAGTACTTAGCATCTCTCCCAATGGATAGATTAGAGCCCAACAGACAGGAGACCTTGGGGGGACCAGTCACCTCGATGGAAATCTGTGCTGCGCTTAAAGAGATGGGCGAAGGGGAAGACAATAGGCCCAGATGGTATCCCGGTGGAATTCTACTCGACCTAAGCACAGACGCCAAAGCTTGAGGAGATGTATGCGAAAGCATGGGAGAGAGGTGAATTACCCTCCTAACCAGTGATGCGCTGGTTGTACCTCTCCCTAAAACGAAAACGGCGGACCCGAGTATGTTGGACTATCGGCCCCTATCCATGCTAAAAGTCGACTTTAAAATTTTAAGTATAATCCTGGCCACCCGGTTATTACCCCTTATGACCGGCTTAATCCACAGGGATCAAAACAGGTTTGTACCGACTAGGTCCACATCCAGGAACCTAAGGAGGCTTTTTCATATCATGCACCACCCTGACCGGATGCAATACCCCGAGGCCCTTATCCTATCAGCAGATTTGGAAAAGGCGTTTGACTCAGTGAGGTGGGACTTCTTAGAGGCCACAATGGAATGGATGGGGCTAGGTGAAAAGTGGAACAAATGGGTGAAAATGTTATACACGCAACCAACGGCACGGGTCAAAACCAACGGGGTGGTTTTGGAGGCATATAACATATACAGGGGTACCAGACAGGGCTGCCCACTATCCCCCTTGCTCTTTGCAATCACAATAGAGCCGCCCGCGATCTTCTTTTGTCAACAAAGTCATGTCCTCGGCATAAAAATGCGGAGTGGGTTACACGTAATATCCCTCTATGCTGATGACTTATTATATCTCACAAGTGGGGGAAGTGGAGCGGAACAGGCACCAGGTATGCTAGATGCCAATGCGACTCTGGCAGGACTTAAACTCAACAAGGCCAAGACATACGCTTTCCTTCTACAACATGGGTGAACTCTCCCGGAAGATCTCCCTGCGGGTTTGACATGGTCTCCCCGTTCCTTCAGGTACCTCGGTATACAAATATTCCACAACCTAACAGATCTTAAAGAGGGTAACCTGAACCCAGTGCTAAGGTCATTAAAAACATGTGTACAGTTTTGGCATTCGTTCAAATTGCCCTTGATGGCACGTATAGCACTCTAAAAAATAATCATGCTTCCCAGATTATTATACCAATTTGTGAACCTACCGGTGATAATTACACCTTCGTGGTTTACAGATCTAAATCAGACCCTCGGGGAACTGATATGGGACGGAGGGTGAAATAAAGTATCTCTGGAGGTACTACAGCAGGCGCCCGAGGAGGGAGGACTTGGTGCCCCCGACTTTGAATTATATTACCTGTCGGCCCAACTCCAATGGTTAGCCCAGTGGCTAGACGGTAGAAACCTGGAATTGTTGGAGGAGGAAGGACGGCGAAACAGCCAGAACTGGCTGTTAGCCAAGCTATTGCACCCGGCGGTTGCTATATCCAAATTGAATGTCCTCTTACAGACAGCACTATACTGCTGGAAGAGATGCCACCGACGGACACATGTGGTCCACCCTTAAGCGCCTGAAATACCATTGGTCGGAATACCATATGGGGACCCAATAAAGCTATACTCGGGACACCAACTCACTGAGTGGACAACTTCAGGGATCACAATGGTGGAGACTGCTTCCACATGGAAGTGCGAATTCCTATTGACGACCTTATGACGCAATCCGACCTCCCACGTGGGCAATTCCTGACCTATCACTCTTTAACCCGGACGTAGAGTACTACAGACACTAATAACCTTGGGGGCGGCCAGACATTTAATTAAATGGCTCTATAGGGCACTACTTGACTCCATTAAGAAACCACTGGACCACACTCGTAGAAAGTGGGACGAGATTATAGGAAGAGAGTTCATAGATAAAGAATGGAGCCATATATTAGGAAGCCCCAAACGGGTGTCCAGAAATTCCAACTTGAAAGTGATCCAGTTCAATCATGTGCACATGGTATACCTAACACTACATAGGTTGAATATCATGAGAGGAGACCTCACACAGGGTTGCCCAAGATGCGGGTTGCCTGGGAATGTGTAAACCTGAGAGAATTCTGGGAGAAAGTGCTAGATATGATTGAGAAAACACTAGCACGCGCTCTCCCAAACACAATAGAGGTCTGTGTTCTCGGACTGTTCCCTAGAACGAAAGCCAGAAAAATAGGCAACAGGTTTATCGACCTGGCACTGATATTAGCGAGGCGACAGATAGCCCAACACTTGAAAGCTCACACTAACCCCTGAATAGAGACATGGGAGAATAGTGTTGACACCTGGTCCAAGGCCGACCAGAGAGCACTACAGAAGGAAGATGCGAAGGGGACCCGTAGACGTCCTCTAGCGGACCTATGGACGGAGGTGCTGAGAGAAGCGATAGCGAAGAAGGGCAGGAAGGGGTGGAAGAGCACCGGGAGAATAGATCTGGCTCAGTAACGCCAGTTAGAGGGCAGGAATAAAGCAAGATGTAGCGAGGGAGCGACAACCGGGTCGGGATCCCTGTTGATGATGTGACCCCCCGGGCACAACAATCAGACTATTTTAGAACACTGAATACCACGCCAGTCAATTACCACACCCCTCGAGACACTCGCACAAGACAGCCCCAGTGCCGGGGGAGACACCAGGAGACAAACCACCAACACGATTTTTGTGGGGGGTTTTCCAAGCTTGTTATGTACAGTTAGTTTAATCAAAATAAATTATATCTTCACAGAAGGGCGTGAGTAACTCCCTCGAGTACACATAAATCAAAGTACAGATGCGAAGGGTAAGAAAACATTGCTCTTTAGATACTCCATCATCCACAGACGAAAGGCCGGACTACAACTATATACGAATGGAGTGACATGTATCTCTCACAATGTATTGCGTATACCATATGACTGCCTGTACTTGTTGAATATCATGTTTATAATATAAAAAATGGCAATAAAGATATTATAAAAATTTTTACAGAAAATTTTTCTGTACTTTAAATTTCTTCCATTTAAAAAAAAAAAAATGCTTGTATGTTTGTTATACATGTAACAGTTCCACATATGGTGAAAGCTATGTCCTGTGCCACAAGTACATACAACAGACTCCCAGTCGCCCATACACATATATCCCCTTCATACGCACACATGTTCATACATCCCCAAAGACCACGCTCTCACTGACACACATGGCAGCTCTCTCATAATGCCCCTTGTCAAAGTATTTTGTTCAAACCATGGTATGGTTCTATGGACATTGGGCTTAAAGTCAATGAAGCACTGCGTGGGGGTGTCTGGGAGCAACATGCGAGTTGCTTAGGCTTCAGTAGCTCACACTGATTTTCACTGATCAGAAGTAGCTCTCACTAGAGAAAAGGTTGGAGACCCTGAAAAGGCTTGGTTCTCCAACATGAAGCATTGTCACCTCCAGCTAGCGATTGCTGTAAACTGTATTCCCCATTCAAGACACAACATTAGGAGATTTGAGTCTGAGGCTGTCCTACCCGGATTTTCAGTATGTGTGGTATTGCCCTGTATACTGGCCAAAAACAAAATTCGGTCCAGCCTGGCATGTAGGTCATAAATCATAAAATACAATATTCTCTGTCCTCAACATACTGTGTACACCAATGGTATACATGCTCCTAACCCCAAACCCCAATGATTCAACATTTTTGCTGTCTTTTCGACTATGGTGCCCAGTATAGAGGGTGTGAGCGATCTAATCCATGTCTAATACTCAATTGTAATGTCCACCCAGGATTAAAAGAGCATGGGGCCACCCGGCATAATCCATGGCGAACAATTGGCTTTGCCATTGGCGTTGTAATTCAGCTACTTCTTGTGCTGTGAGGGTTCTTTTTTTTTTTAATTAAATCTTTTTATTAAACAGTTGTGATGATATGGTGACAAATCACAAAGCCACATAGCAATAGCATGAAAAACAGGTGATACATGAGCAAGCTTACAAACGAGAGCACTTCGTAATATGACATGAGACAGTAAGAGAATCTCCATCTAAGACATTTTCCCGCAATTCAATCGAAGGAGAGATACATATATCACCACGGGACTTGTTCCAGTTCACCCAATTATGATCCCATTTCGAGGGACAACCTCTATGCTTGAACACGTCCTTCTCTGCGATCATGGCATTGTCCATATCATTAGCCCACTTTGAATATTTAGGTAGATCTCCGGATCCCCACCCCTGAGCTATGTTCCGTTTAGCAAGGACAAACCCCAGGGACACCTATGTGCCCTCTGTATGAGTCAGGTCCGTGGCATCCCACACGTTTAGTAAACACAGTCGCGGGGAGTGATCGATGGCCTTCCCACACACCCTCGCCAGTGTTGAGACAATTTTCCCCCAATAAGGCTGAAGCTTTGGGCACTCCCAGATTATATGAAAGAAGGTACCCTCGGCTATGCATCCTCTGAGACAACGAGGATCTGAGAGACTACCCATCCTGACCAGTATGTGTGCTGATAAATATGTTCTGTGTAGAATTTTCAGCTGAATGAGTCGTAAACGCATTGGGATGGCAACCTCCCGAGGGGAGGAAATGGCTTCTTGCCAGTCATCGTCCTTTAAATATCCCAGGTCTGTTTCCCACAGCTGTCGAAGACGTATCAGTGGGTCGGGCTTGTTGTTTATTAGTTTGCGGTAGGTGAGCGAGATCGCTTTACGTGGTAGGGGGTCCGTCAGAAGCCTGTCCTCTAGCGGGGAGGCTTCAGGTAATGCCTCCCCGCTAGCGACAACAGTGGTGATTGCATGTCGAATTTGGAGATAACGGAATGTCTTTGACTCAGCCAACTGGTATTCTTTTTGAAGATCGGCAAATGAGACCATAGCATTTCGTTTCCATAGGTCCCCCACTGAGGAAATACCAATTAGGTCCCACTTGTCAAAGCCCGGGCATCTGCTCAATATACCAAGCTGTTCGGATTCCCCAAGGGTGTGAGCAATGTTAATTTCCTGTGCCAACCCAGTTTCTTTGTTGCACAGTGCCAAAGTGCCACTGTGTATGCAGTGGGGCCGGTAAGGTGCTGTCTTTTGGGGCTAGAATATAGTGCGCGCTGGTATCCACTCCTAGCCATTACCCATCTGTCCGTGCGGTATGCCGGCTCAGACTGCGGGGCAAAGACCCATTGATTGACCACCGCAAGCTGGGAGGCCCAATAGTATTGTATCAGGTCTGGTAACGCAATCCCCCCATCATACCACCCTCTGGTCAGTTTGTGTGCCGCTATGCGTGGGCATTTCCCATCCCACAAAAGAGTTCTAACCTCGCGCTCCACGCTGATGAAATAGGCATCGGGGACCCTATGGGGAGTATTTTGTGGGACGTACAAGAAACGCGGGAGAGCCAGCATCTTATACAGTGCCGCTCTGCCAAGCAAGGTAAGAGGCAAAGTCCACCAATGAAGTAAGTCTTTCCGGAACCTGGTCAATGGAGGTTGAAGGTTGGCATCATAAAAGTGGGCCGGGTGTGGAGTGATATAAATACCAAGATAGCGAAAGCCCTCAGTGGTAACCGTTATTCTGATATTTTTGGGCAGCCGTGGTACAGGGCCCCGCAGCATGAACAAAACAGACTTTGTCCAATTAATGGTGTAGCCGGAGTGTGCGCTAAAACTTGCGAAGATGTGCAAAATTCTGTGGATCGAGGCCAAGGGAGCCGCCACATATAGCAGGACATGGTCAGCATAGAGGGAGATTCTATCCTCATGCTGGTCTGTCCACTTCAGTCCCCTGATCATGGGGTCACCCCTGACCCAGGTCGCTAGTGGCTCCAACACTAAGGCAAATATAAGGGGTGACAGGGGGCAACCCTGCCTGGTTCCCCTCTCTAGGCAGAAGCTGCGGGAGGTGTGCTGGTTAACTACCACCTGCGCAGTAGGGCCTGAATACAATAGTTTGACCCACTGTATAAAGCGAGGGCCAAACCCCAGTCGTCCGAGGAGGGCGAATAAATAGGGCCATTCAATAGTATTGAATGCCATTTTTGCATCCAGTGATAGCAATGCAGCATCCTCTAGGATAGTATTAGTTCTCCCCATCACCCCGTGGAGTCGTCGGAGGTTAAGAGCCGTATTGCGGCCGGGCATAAAGCCCGACTGATCGGGGTGGACAAGCTGGTTTATAACTGGTAATAGGCGATTGGCCAAAGCCTTGGCCAAGATTTTAACCTCAGCTGTCAACAACGAGATAGGTCGATAGGATTCGCATCTTGTCACCGCTTTGCCCGGGTTGTGTATGACAGCTATGGAGGCCAGCATCAATTCTGGGGGTAGAGACCCAGCATGGTAACTCTCTAAATACATAGCATGTAGAGCGGGCGTTATCTTGGAGGACACCAGCTTAAAAAGCTCTATAGGAAGCCCGTTGGGGCCCATATCCTTGCCTGACCTAATGCCACCTATGGCTGTCGCGAGTTCCTCCTCGGTGAGATCTCCCTCTAGGGCATCACGATCGTCCGGTGTAAGTACAGCTACCGGAATAGTGGCCAGGAGGTCCTGCGAGTCCTGCAGGGTGGTGTGAGTGGTGGAGGAGTATATGGAGGCGAAGTAGGAGGCAAAGGCCTCAGCAATGTGTTGCGGATCTGTCACTGAGTCGCCAGCGTCCGTCTCAATAAGGGGCACCCATCTCTGAGCAGTCTCTCGCCTCTCTAGCCATGCCAGCATTTTACCAGTGGCGTCGCCCAATTCATATATTCTGTGAAGAGTTGCTTTACGTTTTGTCTTGGCAGACTCCGCTGCAAGCTGACGATAGTCCAGACGTTTAATACTCAGAGTGTGGGTGAGCTGTTCGTCGTCGTGCATTGCCACCTTGTCCTCTAATTCCCTGATTTACTGCTCCAGGACTTCTAATCTGGCCATCCGTTCCTTCTTATGCCCCGCCATTAGTGAGAGGGCCTGACCATTTATTACTGCCCCAAAGGCTCCCCATACCGTGCAATGGGACTGAACTGAGTGCGTGTTCTCAGCAAAGTAGTGATCTACTCCCTTGATCAGAGCACTTCTAACCTGGGGGATCTTCAAGCTCCACGGGGTTATAGATAGGGTGAGGCGGCGGTGTCCCTGCGGTATAGCTAGCTGAGCCAGAACCGGAGAGTGGTCTGAAATACCTCGCGCTAGGAATTTAGTGTCAGTGAAGTAAGCGAGATCATCACTATGTGTGAGTAGGTGGTCAATTCTGGACTGGCTGCCATGGGCACCAGAGTGGAAGGTAAAATTCCGGGCCAAGGGGTTAAAATGGCGCCAGAGATCTACAAGGCCGAAGGCCAGGAGAAAGTCCATCAGGGGGGAGGTGGCCTGTAGGTCTGGTCGAGGGGGACGCCGGTCTATCTTGCCATCTACCGCTAGATTGAAATCCCCTCCCAATACCAATGTGCCAGCTGGAAGGTCCAACAGGAATTTACCCAGGTCAGACAGCGTGGATGTCTTCAGCGCTGGGGGAATATAAATCGAAAGGACATTAAGGAGCACCCCCTCCCACGTCCCCGATATGACAGCGTATCTACCTAAGTCGTCAGTCCAAGTATTGTGTATTATGAATGGACACTGTTTACGAATGAGAATGCCCGTCCCCCTGGAACCAGATGTGAAACCCGCATGTGCCACTAGCCTGTAGCCCCAACGATCTAATGCTTTACAGGTATTACCAATAAGATGAGTCTCTTATAGTAGGACAATATCTGGAGCCTGTCTCTTGAGTTATTGAAGTATGACTCCTCTCTTTAGCTTGTCGCCCAGTCCGTTAACATTCCAAGTGAGAATGCGGAGGGCTCTATTCACGTTACGTTCCGACAGTGTATACATGTGGTGTGAGATCCTGCCTGTCCATGTCACAAATGTGTGTAGCAAAGTCCAGTGCGCCAAATCTGTGGGCCTTGAGTGCACCTGAGTGTAGAATGTAGATTGCTTCACCTTCATCACAATAAAATAACAATAGAAACAAATTACATAACGCCCCCCCCCCAACGCCCTTCACCCCCCCCACCCTGCACAACGGGCACAGAACCTCCCGCCACCCCAAATTTGCAGAGTGCCTTTCGCCCACCCTTAAAACTATGAGGAACATGGTCCAACCCCACTCCCTAGGGCAGTAATTAGTTTTAGAACATGACACCCCAAGCATTGACCCCCTGTTATATAGTGGAAGCAGATCAAATGGCAGCAAGTAGATAAACCAGCGCTGCTCCACCATAGGAAATAAGTATGGTCTCCACGGTAAAGGTAACATCAAGTTAAGCTCAGATCTTCTATAAGACAGTTCCACAACCAGTCAACATTATGTCTATGGGGGCGGAGTAGCATAGGCCAAGCAGGCCGAAAACCTCCATCATGCATCATCAATCCGCCGGTCTCTATTCTGTCGAACCCTGTGTCATCAATTCGCCAATTGGCGGGGATCCAGGCTGACAGCTCGACCTGTCTCCACTGCTGGTGCCGCCTGTGGCATTGCGGTTGCGTTTGCCGACCGTTCGCCAGCCGTCGAGCCTGTCCCATGCGTCCTCAGGCCTGGTAAAGAACCACGCTTTCCCCTCGGATTCAACACGCAGCTTTGCAGGGAACAGCATGGCGTATTTAATTTCTTGGTTGCGCAATGCGCGCTTCACCTCCAAGAAACTAAGACGTTGTTTCTGTACTCGTGGTGTGAAGTCCGGAAAGAAAGAGATTTTACTATTGTCAATGACCAGCGTTGGGGCCACTCTCGCTGTGTGGAGTATGACATCCCTATCTCGGAAATTGAACACTCTTGCCAACAGAGGCCGAGGCGGCGCGCCCGGCTTGGACCTTCCGCCGGGCACGCGGTGCGCCCGTTCGATGAAAAAGTATTTGGATAACCCCTTGGGACGAAGGTGCTTAAGTATTAACTCCTCAACAAAGATGTCCGCCGCCTGCCCTTCAGCGCGTTCAGGCACTCCCACTATGCGAACGTTGTTGCGGCGCATCCGGCCTTCGTAGTCATCTAGTTGTCGTTCGAGCACCTCCTGGTTAGTTTGGAGGTCGGCAACCTGGCGTTTGAGAAGGTCAGTGTTGGTCTTTAAGTCTTTGGTCGTAGTCTCAACTTTGGTGATGCGTTCGGCCATTTTCCGCATATCTGCTCTGATCAGGGAGACCTCGGAGGCGACAGTATCAATATGGCTTTCCAGGGAGGTGCGTACTGTCGTTATGGCTGTTAAAATGTCTTGCAGTGTGGGGTCTGGCTGATCCCCACTGGGCTTGGGGTAAGTTTGTGGCTCATCCTGGCCTTTCTGCCATGCATATTTTTCCAACTTGGTTTGGAGCGCGGCACGTCCGCTGCGGCCACTCGCCATGATACAGCAGGTAGGTAGGATGGGTTAATGGAGGGACCAGGCCGTACTAGCTACTCACCACCGCCTGCGCAAGGGACAAAGCCCTCCCCGGCCTGTCGGGTTTCGCCAAGTAGGCCCAGCCCTATGGATACAGTCCCAGAGGAAGAACACACCAAGAGAGGGGGAGCCACTGATGTAAGGCAGGCAGCAACTCCGGCTGCTCGAAGTATAGCGCATTCACAGAGCCTTAACTACATTAAGGATTGCGCCTTGGTTCCGATGGGATGAAGAGTGTTGCTTCCCCCCCCTGCAGATGATATGCCACCTACACAAACGTTGCACTGAAGAGCGGCCAGGTCAAAACGTAGCTCTCACCCCCACCGCCGGTAGGGCAATATGTCTGGTGCCTTCCAAGCGCCCCCTCCTCACAATGGCAATAAATGAATGCAGGCTCCGCTAGGTGCTCTCCACCAAATGCACAGTCACAGCTCGCAATGGCGCAGAGGCCCTCTCGCCGGGCCTCGACCTTCCCAGTGGTTCGGGAACTTCTCCCTGTGATGCAGTGAACTTTACTGCAGTCACGGTATACGAAGGCCTGTATTTAGGGCCAAAGTACTGCAATGAGACCGATGGTGTAAAACAGCGTGAGGGCCTGCAAAGCCTCAGATGCGGAGAGGGGGGGGGGAAAGCCCAGGCAAGCAAGCAAAGTCAATTGGGGCGCTCCCGGCATGTCCAGCCTGCCCCGGCAGGCCCAAGTCCGTGGCTGCCACCTGAGATGTGCACGTGGGCGGCAGCCGGCCCTCGGGGCGTGTATGCACACTGGCAGTTCGTCGCGGGGCGGTGGGGAGGCAGAAAACTCACCGGCTCCGTCGCGGCCGGTTCCCAGGCTCAGCGCGGCCCCTCCGTCACGGCAGCAGGCCCAGGATGTACACCGCAGCCGCGGCGTCGATTGCCCGGGCGCGGCCGAGAGCCTATACAGCACGCACTGCGTCCATCGGCCCCGCAGCACAGGTCCGGCTGGCTATCTCCGCCCAAGTTTCTCCGATCGGGCAGCCTTCGGCGCAGCAGACGGGCACGCTGCAGGGGCCAGCCGAGCTCCACTGCAGCCGTTTTCGTTCGGGGCAATGATGTGGAATCAGGATATTTAGGGAGTGGCGCGGCGGAGCGTGCCACTTCCCTCAGCAGTTGGCCACGCCCCGTGCTGTGAGGGTTCTTGGGGGAAAAAATTATGTCTTCTCCTGCATTAAATGTAGAAATGTATCCCAAATTGTTTGCCCATTGATGCCATTCCCATACATTCCAAATGAGTTTTTTGCACTTATTCAGGTATGTTAAAATAATCTTCAAGGGAACTATTTAAAATAGTCATTTCTCTTGCTCAACCTGAGTGTATCTCGAGTGCTATTCCATCTTCTCAGGCTCTCTGTGATCAGCTATTGAATTTTTTCATTCTAAAACTCAAACGTTCTGTCAAACTTTTCTTACGATCCTTGTATGTCCTCTTGATCCTTGCCCTCCCCCACCCCCCAATTCTTTTTAAGGGACAGATAGTCCAGAATCTCCTTGACCTCTACAATTACTCCATTCTATCTGCCGCAGATTTCAGGAAACGTATCATGGTCATTCCGTTTCTGAAAAAGCCTACTACAGACCCAGAGATTCTCTGCAAATTCCACCCTATGTCCCTTCTTCCCTTTTCTATCAAAATCTTCAAAAAAGTGGTGAATCCCCAACTTTTAAACTTTCTGGAGGTGCGCAACTTATTGGACCCCATTCAGTCTGGCTTCCGTCCACAACACAGCACCGAATTGGTGCTGGTGTCGATTCTTTTTTTTTTATAACTGTTTTTATTAGTACATTTTTTCATTTTTTTCTCAGTGTCAATAAACATCAAACTAACTTGCATCACACATGAGGCAATCAAGCAATACACATCTCTCCGTTGTTTACAAAAGTCTTGTACATCCAGCAACGACAGTGCGCATCTATTTGGATTCATGGCAGTGATTCCACATTGGACCCTTCCTCCCCTCTCCCTACGGCTATGTGTTCGATCTGGCTTATCACTTCACCGGGCGTAATTGGAGCCAGTGACCCATCTTGGGTATCGGTAAGCTCCAATCCATAATACCTGAGCCAGGGACGCCAAATCTTGAAAAACTTTTTGGGGCAGCCCCTCATCTTATATGTCACTCGCTCCGCCCCCATATACATATCCATTCCTGTTTTCCATTCCCTCAAAGTTGGGACCCTTGGCACTCCCCAGTTCTTAGCTATGTCTCTCTTGGCTACTGCCATTCCCAGGTTACATAGGACAAGACTCCTTCGGGGCAGATCTATTTCTGAAGGTATGCCTAGCAGCACGTGTTTGGCATCCTTCTGCAGCTGGTACCCAAGTATCTCGCTTAACTCCCTCATTATGTCAGCCCAGTAACCTTGTATGCGTGTGCATCCCCATAACGTGTGCACAAACGTGCCGGTCTCTATCTTGCAGAGAAGACAACCAGGGCATTCCGCCCGCCTCATTTTATAAAGACAGGATCTTGTTACATACGTTCCGTGGAGGATTTTAAATTGAATTAAACGTAGTCTCAGTTTAATGGCCACCTCCCTCGGGTACATTAGAGCAGCCTCCCAGTCTATATCCTATAAGTCACCCAAGATTGTCTCCCATTGTTTCCTCAGGGCCACCAGGTTGTCCGGAATAATGTTAATAAGGGTCTTGTAGGTCCAGGAAATAGCCTTTTCTGGTATTTTCTCTTGCAAAAGTATGCCCTCCAGTGGAGCAAATTCTGGGGTGCCTGCGATGTCAATCCCTTCCGCGGACCACCTGGTGTCGATTCTTGATGACCTCAGAAGGATGACGGACTGTCATAAGGTTTCTGCACATACACAGAGCTATGCACAGGATAATGGGACCCCGGAATACAGTGGTTTGCCTACCATATACCGTAGCACCCAAAAACCCCAACCCAACTAGCTTAGCATCCCATTAGCACCCAAGTACCAATGATTGGACAACCCAGAACACGGTATCTTTATCTCAGGACTCGCAGAAGCAAGAACACTCTTTCGTCACTCACTTGTCCACAAGGTGCGTAGGAAGAGACACTGGATAGGTTAAAATGTTTATTCCAACTTACGTGCTCTAATGTACAGTACACGTGTCAGTACTAATAGCATAATGCATATGAATAATATAAGCAGCATGGTTACAATTCCATAGAATACAAACGGGAAAGCATTTCATAACTCAGTGGATAAATGTCTAAATAACATTACCACCCTCCCCGTGCAGTAAGATAGTTTATTATAAAAATAGAAGACCTCTGGGCTTTGACTAGCGAACCCTCATACCTCGGTCTCTAGATGCAGAACTACATCGGCAGACAATCACAGCTCTTCTCCCTGGAAAGGATTCCTCCAAGTGTGTCAAGCGCAAGTAAAAACCCCAGTATTAAAGGCACACAAAGTTTCATGTCATTTGCGCCTAATGTTATGTCTGGGTGCGCGAGACTGGCCATATCAGGAAGAACCGAAATACATTGTTATGCGACCTTGTACATGTTGTGCAGTCTGAGCCCAAATCGAACAAGAGAAAAGGTGAAAGACAGAAAGTGCAGACAGCGCAAAAGAACTTGGCAAGAGCAAGGGCGAGGGAGCCCTGGCTCAGTGTAACGTGCGCAAAGAAAAGCAGCATGGCAGCTAGTCCTAGGCCAACATAACAAGGCAGGCAACAAACCACAAGACACCCTCCCCTGGTCAGTCCGGCGTCCAAGACAGAGGGCAAACAAAAAAATTTCCAGTAGAGCACAGGGAGCGCCCAAACGGCGAAAAACAAGTCAATCCATGAAAGTGTAAGTGCAGAAAAAAGCCATACCCTCCAAAAGGGCATCATTGGAATCGTCAAAAAACATAGATGCCATCCAATCCATGAGATCAAAGAGCAGGAATGCTCCTCAGCAGAGGGAGCATCCAAAAGCAATGCGGGACAACTTGCGTGATAAACGAAACAGCTTTGTTGTAGGAGATCCTGGGCAGCCGCCCAGATATCCCATTGCGCCAAAATCCCCAGTGCAGCCGCACGCGCCATACAGCCGGCAACGGAACAGTCCTGCTCATGGGCCTCTAAGGGACCCATCAACTGAACAAAATCCGGAACAGACAATGACGAATTGGAGAGGCAATAATCCAAGGTCCAGGTGAAAGGACAGCGGATGCAAGTCATTACAGGTTGCACGCAAGTGAAATACGCAAAGCGAAAAGAAAGAGTATATGACACACTCAGTGTCGCCAATGGCAAGACACCAAAACCAGCCAAAGGCGCTCACGAAGCAGCTGGAGGCGTTCTGGATCGAGCAGGTCCCATCGGGGAGCAGCCATTGCGCATAAAACAAATTAATAACAGGACACCAGCCGCCAAGGCGATGATCAACGGGAAACCGCCAAAGACGCTGGAAAAAATAGAATGAATAAACGCCGGGATGACACCAAAAATAGTTTGGAAGGAGGACACCAAACCAGACCCCACGACTTTAAAAAAGTGTACCAGACCCTCTGTGTTAGATGCGTTAAAAATACGATGAATTAACTCCCCAAAATGTTGGGGGAGATTAGTGTTCAAAGGGCCTGTATTTCACTGTGGGTACTCGCCACCTGGAGAATGAATGTCTCCCGGGCGGACGTGAGCATAACTTCCTCGTTCAATAATAGTGCCTTTATTCTGCTCAGTCTATTGAAATCTGCCTCCATGGTAGGGATGGAAGGCCAAATAGAGATATCAACCTTGCCATGAGGGGAGGAAAAAGCACATTTTTGCAGCAGACAACCCTGTGCGAAACTGTTACAATGTAAGGAATGCCAGCCTGCAGGCCACAACAGTTTTCGTTATTTAAAAGTAAATAACTACCATTGGAAAGGAGAGTGAAAGTAGGAGAAATAACAGGAGCAGGAATACCTTTCAGCACACAAGCAAGATTAGGAGCGGAAACGCTACATGAGCCATGCAATTTAATGTGTTTACAAATAAGCGAATGACCCATAGTCGAGTCGCAGTACTCCCCGTGAGAAAGACTTCCTTGCCGTCCCGAAGGCATTTATACATGAAAGGCAAGGACCAGAGTTCATGCAGGAAAGCACTGCCCAAGGGCCGGTAACGGCCCACAGGATAATGTTTCATGCACGAGTCAAATTCAAACAAGGAAAAAGGTAAAGCGATAACCCCATGAACTAGCCACACAGCAGAATCGAGTTCTGCAACAGAGAACGATAAAGGATCCATCTTTTCGATATGTAATAGAGTGTAAGTAGCATCTTTCATGGACATAAATTGCTGTTTGTCAGTTAAGTTAAAAGGTAGAAACAAGGCAGAGGTGTTCAAAAAATGCCAAGGAACTTTACCTAACTTGAGCGTTTGTAAAGTCCATGCAAACTGCATAACTGAGCGCAATTGATTCTGACCATGATATAACACAGAAACATCATCTTGTACAATATCAACAACAGAGGACACAATATTCTCTAAAGTATAAATGCGAGAAGACAGGGTATTAATACTATTGTCAACAACAGCAAGCACCTTTTCCAAATTTGCTTGATCTATTTCCCGAAGACGGGAAGCAGCTTCCATTTGCGATAGCTTCCAGAGTTCATTATATGTCTCATAAATGAATCTTTTAGGTCGGGGACCACGAGGTCCCAAAACAAAGTCGGACAGATCAATATTGCCTGAAAGGAGGGACAAATGTTGTTTAACAGAATCAAGGGACGAATGTTGCAGCCATTGTTTGCATAATTTACCAACAGAATATGTAGTGACAGTACGAGAAGCAGTAAATCTCGGATCAGGCCTATCCTGTGTGTATCTAGTACCTGAGTCGTGAAAACGCATTTGACATGCATTAGATGATATAGGCCATACCAACCAGGGTGACTGATCCAGTTCGGAAACATTAAATGAATTATTCTGTAATAGAGCCTGTAGGGTCGTCAGGGACAGGTTAAAACGTGAGCTATCATTGGGAAAACTCGACAGGGATGGAATTGAGGGCGAGTTTAATTGTTTAGTGGTAGCTAAGCCCCAACATGTAGTTTGATAGATGGAAGCATTTAGGAACATAATTTGGGTAGGGATGAGGCAAGCACGATGCAACGCCTCGGTTCCCTGTACCTGCCATGGCTTAGAGCCCCAAATGGATTTCAAATCTATTGTATCCTCCCAGTACTCATAACCACCCACTGCTAGGGCACTTAAAAAGGAACCCGAATAAAGCAATTTGGTGTGTGTTAACATAATTTTCTGAGTTGATGTGGTATTAAGTCTAAAATAATAGGATGCAGGGTTCGACCGATTAAAATCAGTAAAATAGGTAAACTTATTTCGAAGAGTTTGTGAGCTACCTGGCAAGGGGTTTGGACAATGTTCCCATTGGGTGTAGTTAACAGAACTACGCAGGGCACTTGGCTTATGGAGAAAATGATTACCCCAATGTTGGTAACAATACAAATCGGCATAATTCGCAGAATTCATATATAAATCTTCAGCATTAAAAGATGCATAATATTTTAAATCGGCAAACAATGCTTCAACGGCATGCACATCCCAATCATCAGAATGAATATTATTTTGTACTACATCACCCATTGAAACACGAAGGACATTAGGTACATTAATAATTTCCGTCGGACCATGGATTTGATAGTTCACTGCATCCCATACGATGCCATCAGCAACTGGAAAAGCTGAAATGTTCACAAATGTGTGGTCACGCTTCATGATGTGAGACGAGGAATGAGGAGCCAAAGTTCCAGAAACATAGTCTACAGCAGAGCGTTCAGATAAATAGTGACCATTGATTAGTAGAAAAAACACTGTGACAAAGCCAATGGACATTAACAGAAAAATCAAGAAAAGTACCAACCAGATGTATGTCCAGGGTGGAATCAAAAAATTGATGTGCCACCGATTCAGATGCAGGATAAGTATACTCGTCCTCGTCGATATTGGTGGAGAGTTGGGGATCAATTGTAGTTTCAGGCAAATCAACCATCTCAATTACAGCATCAGCGACCGGCCGTGTAGATGGGTCACGAACATATGTCCGATAAATGGCAGGACAAGAGACCGCTGGTGTGACACTATTCAGGATCGGCCAGGCGCTGTAGCTTGACATTTTCCACTGAGATGTATCTGTTCTCCTTGCGACCAGGAAGCGGTGGTAAGATGACTGTACGTGTTCCCTTCAAGCCCAGAACTGGAACCGGTGCACGAAAAGAGGGGCCGAATTCTTTTTTGTTTTCAACCTTCTCTCGAACCAGTTCTCCAACCTTTGGAAGCCAGCCGGCTACCGGAATCTGCAACGCAGGATCTGTGGCTGAAGGCAAATGTGTAGTTGCAAGTTTGTCTCGGGCTTCTTGTAAGTCCTGTAACATAGCAGAATGGTTATCTACATCAAACTTGGCGGATTGTGCCGCGATGTCTGGACCCTCAAGGTCAGGCACAAACATTCTTATGCCAAAGAGCATTTCGTATGGGGTCCGCCCACCCAGAGGTCTTCTAGGGAGATTATTAAGTGCACGTTGAACGGTATACAAGTGGGCCAGCCAGTTCCTGCCAGTACCTATAACTCTAGCTGTTAAGGATTGCTTTAAGTCACGGTTCATTCGTTCAACGATAGAGTTGCCCTCAGGCCTATACGGAGACGAAAATTTCACCCGCACCCCAAGCGAAGCCATAGCATCCTTGTAAGCCCTAGAGGCAAACGCTGGACCTTGGTCCGAATGGAAGGTGCCGCATGCGAAAATTCCCACAAAGACACGCAAATCCCTGATTACATTTCGAGCGTCAGCACTACGTTGTGGCCAGACCCAGAGGAACCGTGTGCACGAGTCCACTGCTACTAAGATGTATTTATAGGCAGTGTCTGATGAGAATGGACCGCAGTGATCCAAGTAAACACACCCAAAGGGTCTGTTAGCAATGCAGAGCGGGGTCTGTGGTGGGCGTGTTACCGTGGAAGGCTTAATCTGTTGACAAACATCGCAAGAAAGCACAAAAGCACGGGTGTCTTTATACAATCCACGCCACCAATAACGCTGCTGCAAAATGGAAACTGTAGCTGACACACCTGCATGAGCCGAAGCCATGCCTTCGTGTGCAGCTGATATCAAGGCACTCCTGCGGTCCGCGTTGGGGATCAGCCGATCTCCAACGTCAGGTATTGTTACATAAGGAACCTGATCGGGACTTAATTTGTAAGAATACTTGGAAGGGAAACCTGTAGGGTAATTATCACCTTCCTTGGTTGCAGCAATAGCTGCTAGAATAACAGAGTCTATTTTAGACATGGACCTGGTAACCGCTGCTACTGAACACGTGACTACTGCTGAACGGGCAGCTTCATCTGCCAGATCGTTACCAATAGCGTGTGCGCCCACCCGCTGATGGCCTAAGGTGTGAACCACCTGTGTGAGGGGCAGACGTTGTTGCAATTCTGCCACTCGAACCCAAAGCATTTTATGCTTAATTGTGCTCCCTTTTGCGTCCTTGTAGTCATTTTTCGACCAGAAAAACAGATTGTCATTGTAAGATTGTACACAGTAGTAGGAATCACATACAATAAGAGTGGTCTCATCCTGAGAAGCGAACTCAAGCGCAAGTAGCAATGCATGCAGCTCGGCCAATTGTGCGGTACTATCTCCAAGTGTGCGAGTATGCACTGCAGAGGATTTGAACTTTCCACTTACAAAGGAACCCGCAACAATAGCACATGCAGCTGAATAAGCGTGCTTGGACCCAGTGGCCGGTTGCGCCGAACCATCGGTGTAGATCACACATTTGTAATCCTCAAGCGGTAGTAAAAACAAAGGAGGAGGATGAAGCAATTCATACTGCAAAAACTCCTGAGTCTGAAGAGAAGAATCAAAAACAAAAGTGACGTCCGAAGACGTCAAGGATGTAGCCCATTGTATCCAACGGGGATGCATTGCTTTTGAGTTCGGTACACTTGCCTTTGTTACTGCCTCTAGGGCAGGACAGGGTGTTACCACTAGAATCCGCTTTCCCTGTGCCAGTGCGCGTTCTTTTAGAATCGCCATTTGCACTGCAGTTAGAACTTTTCGACAGATGTAAAGCGCAATTCAGCGGAAGTGTACAGATGTGACTTGTATGCGATGGGTACTGTATCACCTTCATTAAAGATTAAGTACGTGAATCCCACCGCCCCGGAATTATTCTAATCACCAGGTTTGTGTGGTTATCACGAGTCAAAAGATATTTAGACTCCAATAGGTCTGTCTGCAAAGACTGCAAAATCGAGGTATGCTCAGGCAGCCAGCAAGACCTTGAATAAGTAGGTTGTATCAAAGCATACAAAGGCTTGATACGCTGGGCATATTCGGGAATGTAGGTACGCCCGAAATTCAGAAAACCCAGCAAAGACTGAAGTTTCTTCAGAGTATTTGAGGGGCACAAATGTGCACATTTTTCCAAGAAATGGGGGCTAAGCCCTTACCTTCGTTATTGAGCTCATAGCCCAAGAACAGAACGGTAAATTCAGCAATGTGTGACTTAGCAAAGTTAAATTTGTAACCCTGCTCCGCAAATTCAAGAATAATGCGGTCCACACGGGACAGATGCTGATATAACTCGTCGTCTGTCAGATAGATGTCATCTACGTACGAACATGCGTCTTGATCAATGTCATTTAACAAAGAAACAACACGGGCGGCGAATATACCCGGACTATTTTTGTAGCCCATGGGTAAACGCCGGAACTGGAATAATTTACCACCGGAAGTGAATGCGGTCCATTGACCACTCTCCGGGGCTAGGTTGTGCGTGTAGAAACCGTTTGAAAGGTCAAGTGTCGTTTTATATTTTTTACGAACAAGACTGTCTACAAGCGCAGAACTATGTGTATTCTGTACCGCAAAGTTCCGACAATGGGAATTTAAATGCCGGTAATCCAAAACTAAGCGGTACGATCCATCGGGTTTAGAAACCACGAAAAGGGGATTGTTCATAGGTGATACGCATGGTTCGATTACTCCCTGATATTCCAACTGTGTCAGAATTTCGGAGACGGGGCCTTTTGCCTGCCGTTTGATGGGATATTGGGGTTGTGGCTGCGGTAGTGACCGCAAAGGTATTGCATGAGGAGGTGATTCTTCATCCCATCCCACATGGTTGCGGTATAACGCTGGTGCCTGGTACACAGCCCACTCAGCTGCAAGTGCTTCAGCTTTGTCTTTTGGGACATGCCTTGAAAAGCTTGGAAGGATTACCTCCTCTCCTTTATGTGCAGCTAAAACGAATGGGGGTGGCCAATCCACCTCTGCTAACAAAATGTCATATGAAGAGGTTAGATTTTCCCAAAAAATCCCTTTTATTTCACGCGGTATGTCACCTTCAATTTGGATGACTATGTTGTAAAGTCTGTCAGGGGGTGCCACTCTCGTGTCAGCTGTCTCTACAGTAACGAATGTTTCAGTTGCTGTCGCCTCCATATGAGGACGTAGCGCCTCCCGCACTATGGTAACTTCCGCGGCGCTGTCTAGGAGGGTCACTGCCCACGTCCAATTCTGGAGTCTCGTTCTCACGGTCTGTGGCATATTTCGCTGTTACAGCGGCAACTTTTTCTTTTGAAATTGCGGTCGAGGAAGGTGAAAGTCTTCTGCTTTCCCTCTGACTTGTTGTCGAGGTTGGTCTCGCTCCTGGGGAGCCTCTCGGCCCCTTCCTCTATCTTGCCGTCCTCCTCCACCAGCCTGTGACGACGTCTGGGCCTGTGAAGAACGAGGAGAACGCGTATCAGAGCTCTGAAACCTTTCTGGTGATTTAATTCTCGACCTATCACGTAAATCATAAGTACGTTCAGAAGAAACCGAAACTGGGAAGCGCCTCTCGACCCCGGCTTCTTTTGTTGCTTACCCTGTTTTTTCTGTCTCCAACTCTTTTTAGTGAAGACTGGTCTATCATCTTTCTCAGATGTACTTTTTGTTTGTGTAACTTGTGTTTGCGATTGAGTTTGCATTTTTACAAAAGGCTTGTTGCCTAGGCTGTTTCTTCCAATTGTTTTATAAGCCCGGGCTATAATTTTCGGTAATTCGCGGGGCCTGTCCAACTCTGGGACTAAAGCCAAAGCATTCGCTACTTGAAAGTTCATAGCATCGCCCTTGACATTTCCAAGGATCAGTTCAGCTACTACATCAAACACTCCCACTAGTCTCATCCCTAATTCCACAGCCGCTTCAGGGCCATGTTCGTCCTGTACTTTTTAATTACAGAGGGTAGAACAGTCATGGAAGGAGTACCAAAACATTTTGAATAAACTGCTGCGAATACCTTACCCCAGTTTTCACATGATGTCAAATCGGGGATTAAGTCTTTTGGCAAACTTATCGTAAGGATGCGGTGTTTATCCACCGGGGATGTATGTGGAAACACCGCTTCTATCTGATCGAACTTTTCTGCAAGCCAGTAAGGATAATCGTCCTTATTTTGTGGACGTTTGCCCATCACAGAATTTACCATGACAGGACTTATGGTAACTCCAGCTGCAATAGCTGGTTGGCCAGCGACTACAGAAGCAGCTCCATGGAGACTACCTGTAACGTATGTCACTAAGGCTCTATGCACTCGCACCAGTTCTGTATGCATAGTGCGCAGTTCATGATCGGTAATGCCAGATAATTTGGATGCAGGGTATACCCGGCCAATACAGGCCAAGTGGCCCCCTCAATGGATAAGGGGCCTAAACGAACTGCGGTATTTGGTTGTTGGAGGCGCCATTAAACCAAACACGGTGCTGCCAAGCCGTGAGAGGCACTTCAAGATTAGTATAGGGTCGATAGGCAGCAGGAATAGCGGTGGGTTTATATTCATGAAACAGCTTATCACCTGCATCCACCGCTTCAAAAGTGATCCAAGTGTAAAACACTTCAAAGTGATAAGCCGGATCGGCTTGAACCACAAAGACCAACTCGACCCCAGCATCGGGTACTCCGTATACACCTAGGTGTTCTCGGATTGGTCCTCGGCTATGTGCAGCTATCGCCACACCAGCCATAACTAAACAATTGTATTCGACAACCTAACAGGGAGCACAAAATGGGTTATGTATGTAACCTTTTTTAATAACTTCAAGCTTGAAAGAACCTATAAAGCGTTCAATATAGGAGGTATCACCGTCACTTACGCCTCCGGAAGCGTATGTGAGGGTTTTGTGGACAAGCACAAGTACTACTCAAGCATCTCGCAGATAAGCAGCCCCACGGTGGTCGCGCCATGTCATAAGGTTTCTGCACATACACAGAGCTATGCACAGGATAATGGGACCCCGGAATACAGTGGTTTGCCTACCATATACCGTAGCACCCAAAAACCCCAACCCAACTAGCTTAGCATCCCATTAGCACCCAAGTACCAATGATTGGACAACCCAGAACACGGTATCTTTATCTCAGGACTCGCAGAAGCAAGAACACTCTTTCGTCACTCACTTGTCCACAAGGTGCGTAGGAAGAGACACTGGATAGGTTAAAATGTTTATTCCAACTTACGTGCTCTAATGTACAGTACACGTGTCAGTACTATTAGCATAATGCATATGAATAATATAAGCAGCATGGTTACAATTCCATAGAATACAAACGGGGAAAGCATTTCATAACTCAGTGGATAAATGTCTAAATAACATTACCACCCTCCCGTGCAGTAAGATAGTTTATTATAAAAATAGAAGACCTCTGGGCTTTGACTAGCGAACCCTCATACCTCGGTCTCTAGATGCAGAACTACATCGGCAGACAATCACAGCTCTTCTCCCTGGAAAGGATTCCTCCAAGTGTGTCAAGCGCAAGTAAAAACCCCAGTATTAAAGGCACACAAAGTTTCATGTCATTTGCGCCTAATGTTATGTCTGGGTGCGCGAGACTGGCCATATCAGGAAGAACCGAAATACATTGTTATGCGACCTTGTACATGTTGTGCAGTCTGAGCCCAAATCGAACAAGAGAAAAGGTGAAAGACAGAAAGTGCAGACAGCGCAAAAGAACTTGGCAAGAGCAAAGGGCGAGGGAGCCCTGGCTCAGTGTAACGTGCGCAAAGAAAAGCAGCATGGCAGCTAGTCCTAGGCCAACATAACAAGGCAGGCAACAAACCACAAGACAGGACAAGGGTCTGATCTTGGTTATGGTCCTACTATCTACCGCATTCGATACTGTCTCACAACACACTGTGCTATTTGAATGCTTACCTGAGACAAGTATTCACAATCTAGCATTAGGTCAGTAGCTACTTGAACCATATCCATTAATTTGGCCTATGAGGGCTCAGTCATACTGACGATACCCAAATAATTTGTGGCGTTGTGGCTCAAACCCACTTTCAAGATTGCATTTCAGCAGTTGTTCAATGGATGGGTTGGAATTCTCTGAAACTAAACACAGACAAAACTGAGATTTTGATCTTTGCAAGGGCCAAGTCTGCTTCACCCCAGCTGTTCATAACCTGGGCTTTAATCTGGATAATAAGCTCAACTTGGCGAAACACATTTCTAAAGTCTCTTTTACTTGCTTCCTCCAGATGAAAGGTCTTCATAAAATTCTTATCTTCCTTTCTTCTAATCTTCGCCAGAAGGTCATTCAACCAACCATTCTCAGTCGCCTCGGTCATGGCAATGCGCTTTTCTTAGAATCAACCAAATATTTGCTTCAACTTCAGGTCATTCAAAATTCTGCAGCCTGATTAGTTTTACCACTCCTCCCTTGTTCCTCTTGTTCTTCAGCCCTCAAAAAGCTATAATGGCTACTGATGGCAAAACACATTCTTTTCAAAGCCATGTGCCTCACATATTGTCATTCATGGCTCCAGTCCAAGCTACCTTGGAGAAAAGATCACTTTGTGCCTTCTCGCACTCTCCGATCTGCAGGCTATCACCTTTTAGCAGTACCTAGATATCAGCGTGCCCACTGTTGGGGAACAGCTTTTTCCATCTGACGCCAAGACTTTGGAACTCTCTGCTTGCCCATATGAGACTTCAGGATCATCTCTATCCTTTTTGCAAAGCCTTGAAGACCTGGCTCTCCCCGTCTGAGCTCTCTTAGATGCTTACCTGCTCTTCTGTATACTTGACTTACCGCCAGGATGCAGTTTGGGATTTGTCACTTTGTGTGATATTGATTTACATCACCTTACATAATTTATCGGAAGTAGTTAATAAGTGCCCAGTCAGACATCATCCCACGCCACATCTCCCTGTTCCCCCTCCAAAATTGCAGCCATTCCACTAATCTCGCCCTTAGTCATGCACAGACAGCCCAGGATGCATGCTGTGATCCTTTCAAACAACTACCCCAACTACCTGATCCCTAGACAGAGTACCAACAGCTCTTCATCCAATCATTGTAACTAGAAACAGTAGTCTCATCCTCCTATGTTGAGTGAGGCGTAGCAAAGTGAAAAGGGGGAAAAAAGGTATGAGGGTATACTTCAACTCACTGGTGTTTCTCTTCACCCAGTTGCCCCTTACTTTCCTAGATAGAACCTGTTTGGGAATCTTTACATTTTATGCTCTTGCCTGGCTTCCAGTAACTCATGATGTCTGTGTCGTTCTGGGAGATGGATGCACATTGTTCTAGGATCTGTTCCGCCTTTGTCAGGTGCCTCCAAGCCAGTGCAACACATTGTTTTCTTTAAAAAAGATAGTTTTTCCCAAAACAATGCAGAAATCACATATAATCTTACCAAGAAAAAAATGATCTTGTTTACACACACACTCCTGTCTCCGCCTTTGGTCATTTCTATTCACTTTGGATTGTTACTGATCTTTGAGTCTTTTACCTTTGCTCCTTTTCTTTCTGCTGGGAGGTTATAAGACAAAAGGTGTTTTGCTTCCGAGTGGGAGTGTCTGAACCACCCTCGCATGCGTCTTCACGTGTCACCTCCGTGTTCTCTCCACTGCCCCCAGATTTGTTTGCAGTCTACACATCTTTGAGGTCAGAGAAAAACACTGCTCTGTCACTCTCACTTACCTTAAATTTAGCGGGGAGCAACACATATCTCAGCCTCTCCTCACAAAGGCATATTTTAACCACCAGGAAAGATGTGCTTTGTTGTTGTATGGTCACTCTATAGTAAGGGAAAATCAGGACAGTGTTGATTTCAACTTTAAATTGCCCCAAGTTATGGAATTAATGCAGGATGGTGTCCTAATCTCGAAAATGCAGAAGCTATGTCACCACCCAGAGGCCTAAGAGGATCAGTGGCAGGGGACCTTCTGGCAGGAATCTTACATGCCCTGTATAAAATATTTAAAAAATGGATAGCCCCTGGGGTGCAATCTCTGTTCCAAGAAAGCCACCATGTCTTCACCTTCTGTGCCCTCTAGGACACCAACTACTCTAATGTTATTGCAGCGGAAACAACTAAGTCATCTGCCCTATATTCTAAGCACCTCCCGCTCTCTGGAAGTTTCTGAACCATGGCCTGCAATCCGTTGGCACTTGAGGCATAATTGTGCCAGGTAGTCTCCTTTCTGTTTCAGCCGATCAACTAATTTCCTATGATTATCTCTCAACAGGCCAACAATGTCAACAATTGCTGTGTCTATTTGGACGCTTGTGCCATGCCATTCAGGTTCTGACGTCTTTTCATCATCTCTTAGTTAACCCATTCTTCATGTCTTGGGCCCCCGTTGTCTACAGTGGTGGTCCAGGACCACCTGCAGAATCCCAGGTAAATTTAGGTTTATCCATTATCATGGACAGTGGTCAGTGGCACAGAGGTAGATTAGAGAACAGACCTGTACAGCAAAGTCGAGCTAGAGTTATCCAAAGGGTATTAGCAAGAGTCTAAAGCACCCATAACACCACTTGAACTGTTAGCTCCCCACTCAAACTAGATAGCCTGCTTGTCTCCCAGAGACAGTCTGTTCATATCATGAAGTGGCTGCCATATGAGCAGCGTAGCAACATCAGTTTGTTCAATGTATATGGTATTAGGAGCACTGCCAGGCAGGTATTAACCTACTCATTACAACTTAAGGACCTCGGGCCCACACACTCCTGTCACAAAGCCTATGAAATGCTCAAAGAGGAAGGAAGAGCTTTAATCCTCCACTGCCAATGAGAAAAGGGGCTGGGGCTCAAGCATCCACAGATGTCCCTTTTCAGCCCCAACAGAGTACATACGTTTCCTGTGCTGCCTGTTCGTCAGTGGGCTACAACCTCAGTCACCAGATCCAGTCCAGTCCTGTGCAGTCCGCTTGCCGTAGGGCCTTCTCTACCTCACCTTCCAAGTCAGAGCCCACCACTCAGAGGCTTCTTTCAGTGTACACACTGCCAGTCCAATCAGCTCAGTAGGCCTCTGTACAGCAGGAATCACTGAAGAGGGTTTATCCCTGTCCTACCCAAGCATCAAGCGTTGTGAATGCCCTCCCACAATGGACTCTCATCTTGCTCCTCCACAGTATAGATACACCGGTTTCAGCTGGGTGCTAGTGGGGAGGCTTCCACAATCAAGAAGTGAAATCTGCCCTTCACTATCCAGGCCACCTTGCCCAACGTGTCTTCAGCTCAGCCTCTCCAGACACCATCTTGGGTCCAGAAGGAAGCAAGGCCATTAACTTTTCCTTGCTGTGATGGGACTCCATATGGTCTCGATCTTTCAATTAAACATTTATAGAATGCAGCAATTTACCCATGAGGGTCTCAAGGTGCTGGAGCTGTTTGCTGCTGCGTGAAGGTTTGATCATTCAAACATCCAGGTCTTTAGTTCTCTTTTGAATTGCTGGAGCGAAGGTGTGGTTCCGAGGTGCAGGGGGACGTTGTTCCAAGCCTTGGCTGCCAGGTGCGAGAAGGAGTGTCCTCCGCTGTTGGGTCAACAGATCCGTGAGGTGTCTGCGAGGGAGAGGGAAGCTGATCGAAGGTTCTGGAAGGTTGATGCTGAGTCAGGCATTTGCTGATGTATACTGGTCTTTCATTGTGCAGGGCCTTGTAGGCTTGGGTCAGCATCTTGAAGTGGCATCTCCTCTAAATTGAGTGCCAGTGTAGTTTCATGAGATGTGGTGTGATGTGGGTCCTTTTGGGGAGGTCAAGTATGGGTCTTGCCACTGAGTTCTGTATTGTCTGGAGTCTCTTTGGGAGGCATGCAGTGATTCCTACGTAGAGCGTGTTTCAGTAGTCCAGTCTGCTGGTGATGATGGCCTGAGTTACAGTCCTTCTGGTGTCTGCCAGGAGCCACCTGAAGATCTTGTGGAGCATCTGAAGAGTGTGGAAGCAGGCAGATGAGACTGCGTTGACTTGCTTCTCCATGGATAGCTTGCTATCCAGGATGATGCCGAGGTTGTGGGCGTAGTCTGTTGGGGCGTGGGGTGTGCCGAGCTCTGCGGGCCACCATGCGTCGGTCCATGGCAAGGTGTTGTTCCCAAAGATGAGGACTTCCGGTTTTTTCGGTGTTGAGTTTTAGACAGTTGTCCTTCATCCAGTCCGCGCATGCAGTCATGCATCTGTGGAAGTTAGCTTTAGTGGTCGAGGGATCTTCGGACAGAGAGAGGATGAGCTGTGTGTCGTCGGCAATACAATGATCATGAAACTCAGAAAGATGTCACTGACGGTGTACCATTAGTTAAGGTGACTAGTATAGGTCTGTTTATGGGGATGCAGTTGGATATGGGTGGCCAGTACACAGCTTAGGATAATTTGTGTTACTCCTTGAGCTGCTGGCCATGCCCCCATCCATCAGCCATATAGTATACCAAAACAAAGCTTGAACAAGCACTGGTAATGCCATTTCCTTTCGCACTTGGATCTACATTTTTTGCCTTAAAACAACACTATTTTACATTGAAGTCAATGTCTAACCTTCCTATTCGTCTATTAAGGCATGCAAGGTAAAGAGGACAATCTGGCTGTTTGGATACTAGTGCATAATATTAAATTAAGACACATGCATACAGGGATTCATATAATAGTTTTAATTGCCACATATTTGTGATTACAAATAAATCACCCTTCACAACTTGCATTATCGCTGCAACAATGCACTGCTCAGAGAATTTTCACCATTCCATCTGATAAGTTTCTCCTCAATTCTCTTCTCCTTCCTTGTCTCGCTATTCCTCTTTCTATGTGTACAATTCTCTAGCTAGACAGTGACCTCCGTCTATGCCGAGTAGGAGAAATTAGAAGGGCCAGAGAAAGGAGGAGGACGGAGATAAAAAAAATGATTTTGTAGGAGAGGCAAAGTAGAGACAGAAAGGAGATGTAGATGAGGTAGAAATATAGGCGCGATAGAGAGAGACGTAACCTAGGGAAAAAAAGATATTGAGGTAAAAATAGGAAAAGGTAAATACAGAAATAGGGTAGAGAGATAGCTAAGATTTTTAGAGTCTGTTAGAGAGGTAGGGAGAGCTACAGATAGGGATAATGAAATGCAGACAGAGGGTGAGGTACACCAATGAGTGAAGGAGAGGTTGGGTGGATTAGAGAGGGGAGTTAGATGAAGGTATATGTGTAAAGATATGAGGGAACAAGAAAAGTATAGAAAGATGCAAGCTAGAGATAACGGTGTGGTAAATAGAGGGGCAAAAGGAGAAGAAGTTAGAAAGACCAGATCCAGTAAAGAGAATAGTGAAGGAGAGAGAAAGAAAGAGAGAATGAGGGGTCAAGTATTGAGAGATGACGTGTAGAGAAAAAGAGGTGAAGTAGAGACAGGGGTGAGATAGAATAAAAGATATACGGTTGATCCAGATGGAGAGAGAAAGGTAGAGACAAGTGAGATACAGAGCTGTATACGAAGAGATATATAGAGAGGGAGATAAGGTAGGGAGCAAGAGGTAGACACAGGTGAGGTAGAGAGATGTATAAAGACAGAACTAGGGTAGGCAGGGCGAGTTGAAATAGAGGAGGTGCAGAGTGATGGAGAGATTGGAGACAATATAAATAAGTGGAGCTAGAGAAAGACAGTGAAAAGGAGTATGATAGTGAGAGAGGTGATGTAGAGGAACAGAGCTAGGAAGAGAAAGAGGTGGAGAGGTGAGGTGAGGTAGCAAAAAACAGAAGTAAATTGAGAGGAAATGTAGTGGGAGGGATGGGTATAGAGAGGGAAGAAGGAGTTATGAGGTAAAGAAAACCCTGACACAGAGGAAGAGAAGTGCGATATACAGAAATGGAGATGGATAGAGAGAAGCAAAGTAAAGAGAGATCAGGTTACTGACGAATGAAATGCACTGTGGAGAGAGGCAGGGAAGGGAGATGGAGGCTGAGTAGTGATGTGCAGAGAACGGTGTAGGTTCCAGAGAAGGGGTCTGGATGTAGAGACTGGCACAGAGAGTAGTAGAGAGAAGGAGATGTGGCCACGAGAAAGAAGCAAGTACTGAGGTGTGCACTGAAAGAGGAGGGTACACATGTAGAGGTAGAAAGAGTTGAGATAGAGAAAGGGTAGGTCTATAGAGAAGTAAAGAGAGTTAGAAAAAGAGAGGGATGAGGTAGAAAATGTGAAGTAAGGAGGGAGGCAAGAAACACGAACATATGACTTTAATTCAATTGACACTATCTGTGAGGTTTAACGTTGGGCAAGGGCTAACGGCTAGGGCGGTCAACCTCGAATCTGGGGAACTGGGTTCGAGACTCAGCAATGACGCTGAACATCCTGTGATTCTGTGCAAATCACTTAATCTCCCCGTGCCTAACAAAAATGAATGTGTCCTCATGTAACGCAACTGGTGCTATGTAAAGTGTCTGATACCTGAATCCTTCGGGTCAAGTTCGTGCTATATAAAACTCTGTAAAAAAAAAAAAGTCAAGTATATTAGACTTCTAAGATGAGAAGTCAAATTGAAAAGGAGTCTATTCTTTAGTCATACTGTTTGTACAATGGGACTTCTGAGTGGCCCACCCACTTTACAAAAGACTCCCTTGGGAAGTAGGGGCCCTGGGTAATTGCCCACTTTGCCCTTACCTTAAAATGGCTCTGCCAGCCTCATCCGAGCTTCTGAACTGTGAGGTCCATTTGAATTTGATAAACCTTTTTCTGCACAGCTGTGTGCCAGTTTAACACTACAGTATAGGCATATTTCCAAGGAGAAAGCCCCACCTTCTTTTAAACGTAGGATGCTGCACATTTTTTTCAAATCAGGTACATTGCAAACTAAGCCATGGCCTTCTTGGCCAAATGTTAACAAACCGTATATTGATTGTAGACGGCTTAATCCACATTCATCAAAATTGCTTTATACCAGGCCACTGCTTAATACTCTACTTGCAAGATCCTGGCAGCAGCTATTATTTTGGATGCAGAGACTCTGGGAATTTCTTTTTGTGTTTCTCCATCACATTCGTATTCTGCCCCAGTTCACAGGGTTGATGGCTACTCTTTATCCCAAGCGGGGTTGCTCCGATATCCAGGAGCTTCCATGCCTCCCATAATACTGCCTCTATTTATCAAACCTAGCTGCATTGAGCCACAGTTTGAAAATACTTATGCTTTTGAGCTATATGGCAAAGATGTAGTCTTAGTACTTAAACCCTATCCGACTAATATTGCTTATGGCTTTGCTAGAATACAGGTGAACACAGTGCTGGGGTGGAAGATGGTTATAAGGCAAACCAAAAACGTCATCTTGATCACACCTTTGGCAGTGCTATCCTCAGCTCACCAGTCTAGATTCTAAGAAGATTCCACAGCATTGTAAGTCATAACTATCTTATGACTCTTGCAAAAATATGCGTAAACATTAGGTGGGGCAACCCTATATTACACAGAACCTGGGTAAATAATCAGCATAATCGTGTGTGGTTCTTTCTGAGTTATTTGAACTATATTTGTGTATTTTATGAGCAGTCACGTAATGATCCTTACTCAGACAAAAAAATTACATTCAATAATGACCACCAGGCTCATCGTTTCTTTATCAAACTATACACAAAATGTATTGTACATTCAATTTCAAGAGTCTATCTAATAACAATACATTACATTCGAAACAGGATGTGCTAGGGCAATAGTAACGAACAAAGTGCTTATGCAGTGCAAAGTAGAGTGTTAAAATTGAGAAGAATTTATAATGATTTAAGAAAAGCTTGGCTATGATCCATTTTTAACTTCCTGATATGGTCGGGGCACGGACATTCATCTTCTCCCAACTAGGAGAATGATAGTCGAAGTTATATTCAATGAAGTGTCAACGTTTCGACCCTCTTCAATCTATGTGACTTTGAACATCCACTGGGGTTTTCATCAAGTCAGTAAAAGAATTATAGCCATCCTGCATAACACAAATGACCAGAAAGGTTGCAATGAGCCATTACGTGTGGCCAATTAATGGTAAAGTACATGACTAAAAAAAAGGTCACTCATCAGTATCCCTGAATATCAAATGCTCCAAACCGTCGCACCATATGTGTCTGTTACTCAATCAACTTTAAGACAGTACAAAAATTCAAAGGTGGTGTCAACCAGTCTTTGATCAGGATACAGAAATTGCCAAATTGGTACCTTCAATGGCATCGTTTAAGTCATCAGAAGCTGCAAAAATCCAACTTAATCCATCACGAATGCCAATACATCAGTCAGTTACTTAGGTGAAAAGTGGATGGCCCGCAGGTACCAATTAATGTTCTGTGTAAGTGCAGAGGTGAAGACAAAAGCACTTAAACGTGGCAAAAACATATCACTTGATCCATCATAAATGCCAAACTGATGTAAAAAAACATGGAGATAGAAACACTTACTCTGAATATTGGACTTTAATCATGTAGTCATCACATGCAATAAACCGTCCTCCAAAGATCAACTTATGTGCAAAATTGAGGGAGAATTACTCATCACCCTATAGTGTGGTAGCCACAAAGGGTTCCATTCCGAACTCAGTAGTGTACCTCACCCGAGGAGAGCAGTGCATACTCTATTGAAGCTAAAGGGATCACAGGCTACTGGGCCAGCAAGCTGCTTGTACGACAGCTCGATTTGCAAGGAACGCATGCGAAGTCCATCCCAGTTACATAGATGGACCTACAATCTGATGTCGATGTGCATGTTCATAACGAGTAAATATAAAGTATCTTCCTCTAACAAGATGGCCGCTAATGTGTTACATAAGGTGTGTACGTTGGCAAAGAGGAGATGCAAAGAATGGTCCTCTAAAAACCTAAGTTTTGTGGCAACTTTGCAAAACACTGGATTAGAATGTCAGCACCCCAACAGGGATCTAGCCTGTGCATAGTCAAATGTGAAAAAGCGAACTACCCCATCATCGTTCCATCAGGGGTAAGGCTCAGCATGTGTCTAACTGGTGATGTCACACCATCTTCACTTTCCTAGGGGGTACTGCTACAACTACTGTATCCGTAATTATTTGTTTGCCTGGTTTTCCATTTCAGCAATATAAGCCTGTATTAGTCCAATGTAGTCTCTTGGTGTAAAGGCCGTTGGTAAAGTTGGGACACAAAACTCTGCCATTCCCCCACAGAACATCTTGGGGCATATTTATGACTAGGATTGTGTTGCACTTGCACCACGCAGTGTGGTACATGCGGGACGCATGCCCAAAATGCGATTTATGAGGCCAGGCAAGGCCACCTTGCATGGCTTCATAAACCCAGAGTAACGCAGCGCAAATCGCTGCATTGCATCACTCTGCCCTGGGAAGGCTTTGCGTGGGTGTTCCCACCAACACCCATGGATTTTGATGCGTTTGCAGACTCACATTGCTGGTAAACCTGAGAATGCGCCAAAAACATATGCCTTCTCAGGTGAGGCATAAAGAGGAGAAATATCTTTATTTCTCCTAGTTACTTCCTCTTTCTATTTGTGCTGCATTTTGCAGCACACATAGAAAGAGGTCTATGCCTCTCAGGATTGTTTTTGTGCAGGAAGGTGACCCTTCCTGTACAAGAATAATCCTGCATGCAACTTGCACCACGGTGCAAGTGTGTCTGCGCTGGCGTTAGGCAGCCAAAACTGTGCCAGTGCAGGGACAAAGGCAGGAATGAGCCATATTCTTTTAAATACGGCACATTCCTGCACTTTCACTGTCACGAAGCACTTCAAGGATGACTTGCTACGCTGCATGACATTCTCATAAATATGCCCCCATGTCTTTAAGCCACTCCTTAAAGTGGGGTGACCTTTTGCCCCCACCCCCTCCAATGTCTTTACCACTCTGCGTCTACCTAGCAAAACAGCCATTGCTAACAATTTCCTATAAGGCTTTGGTGCCTCTTTCACATACCCCAACAAGGCCACCATTGGGGAAATAGCTATCAATTCCTCAACCATTATCCCACTGGCTTGAATCCCTTGCACAAAAACTGGGCATCCCCTTGACATTTCCAGGTCACAAGCATAAATCCGCATTTGAACATCATCTGCAGTGTAAATGACAAGTCGTGCCATGTTTAACCATAGAGAAAGGTGTATAGAAGACGTTGTGTAGATATTTACAAGGTGTCTATCTATATTTAACTTTCGGGGATGCCTCTTTGTCTGTTCGCAACAGTATACCCATTGCTTATCTGAGGTATCAACTACCATGTCCCATGGCAATTGCACCTTGGTGTGTGTTTCTAGCTCGCCTATCCCCCTGAATACTGTATCATACATCTTGGTAATCAATTTTTTGAGGCAGGGGCTTGTTAACAGCAAAATTAATACTTCCCATTCTGCCTGTGCCTCAGGAGCATTTCTTATAGCAGATTCTTCAGATAGGAATAGTTAAGTTTTTCTAGCAAGTAGTTTGTGAATGCACCAAGGTAGTCCTGAAACTTTATACATTTGTGACACAGGAAGAGCTTTTCCATGGTGAATATACTACTGGGTTTCCCTCCAGGGCAGCCAGTCTCGCCACTGCCCATCTCGTGCACCCAACCTTATCAGTCTCTCGACCAGGCTTAGGTGGCCTGACATACAGAATAGCTTTAATTGGAGTTGGATCGATGAGGCCACTCTCCAGGACGTAGTGAGGGGCTTGTCTACAATTGTGTTTCCAGTGATGGTCAAATTGTGCCTGTAAAACTAAATAGTATACTTCAAAATGCGGTGCACCAAAGCTGCCCTACCAATATGGTTTCTGCAGTGAGGCCCAATAAATTCTCGGCTATTTACCAACCCAAGCCAGTGTCATCAGTGTACACAGCTGGGCAAAAAAAGTTATTTAACAGAATGAGAATGTTCTGGTAATGATACAGGAGATTAGGGAGAACCAGCATTTTCATCAATGCAATTCTGCCTGCTACCGTAAAGGTTAAGTTTATTCCGTATGTATACTAGATCTTCGAAAGACGCCATTCACTTGCCATAGTTCTTGGAAATAACGGTGTCAGTATCTCTGTGATACATAATCCCAAAATATCTTACTGGGTCAGTTTTCCACTTCATGCTGAACAATATGTTAGGCCTGATGGTGCGAACAGTCAATGGATCCTTAATAGATTTTCCTCTTGTTAATTGAGAGTTCGGACCATCGACCATATGCTATGATTTCTCTTATTATGGGATTCATAATGGAGTTAGGTCATTATGAGCACACAATGACAGCAACAAGTTGTGTTTACTCAAAGGTATCCCTCTTCCATGATGATGCTCTCAAAAAATATGCCTGGGGCTCTATCACTAGGACGAACAGGAGAGGGGATAGTGGGCAGCCGTGTCGGGTTTTTCTGCTGAACACTATTGAGTCAGCTAGCATATCATTCACCTTGATTCTGGCTGTGGCTGTATTGTATATTAGTTTAATTCAGCATGTGAAAGCCTTACCTACCCCAAGTCTCTTCAGTAAAAGAAACAGAAAAAGCCACTCATTCGAGTCACACTCTTTTTCAGCATCTAGGAACTTCACCACCGTCACTGTTTTTTGATTTAATTGATGTGTAGTGGCAAACAAAGCACGGAGATTGTCGGCAGTGGAGCAACCTGGGATAAAGCCAGATTGGTCTGGTCTCACCAGTGCAGGCATTAGTGGCAGCAGCCTGCACGCTAGGATTTTCATTTATTTTTTACTATCTAAATTGATTAGAGAAAGGGTCCGATATGAACGCATTGGTAAGGTGGTTTGTCTGGCTTCAGAATCGTGATGACAATCACCTCCTGCAGAGTATCTGGGAGTCTCTCTCTAATATGCTTCTACATATACTTCTAAATTCCTCTGCATATTCTTTATAAAATTCTGCAGGAATGCCATCCTTATTTGGAGTGCTGCCATTTTTTATAACTCCCCAAATCTCCTCTGCTGTAATCGGTTGACACAGCGAGCTGCGGTACTCAGGATCCAGCCTCGCCAAGTCGGCCCTGACTAGAAAAGCATGAATTTACTTCTCATGGGCTGATGTGCGGAAGCAGTATAAATTATAAAAACCCTTTGAATATATCCAACATATCTGCAGAGTCGCATATGACTTGACCACTCATCTGTAGTTATTTTGAGCATGTACTTGGCAAGCTATTTTGGCTTAATCATTGATGCGAATATATGACCCGGGTGTTCCCCCTCTCCATATCTCCGTACCCTAAAATATTCACTGCAAAAATGCACCTTCTTCTTAGCAAGGTCTTGGAACTCTTGAAGTTTAATTTGCATGGGCTCCAGGACAGTAGTATCAGTGGTATCCTCATAGTGCTTTTCCCAAGCACATACTAACCCTTCTAGACCAGCCAACCGAGACCATATTGATTTCAGTATTCCGTAATTTTTATCGAAGCATTTCTCACGGATCACAGCCCTATATGTTTCCCACATAGTTCCCACATATTCAATAGAGCCTTTGTAAGAAACAAAGTAATTTTGATTAGCTTTTCTATTTTTCTTACTGAACACCTGGTCCATAAGTGTGTGAGCTGCAATCTCCATGTAACTTGTGGTTGACCTATATTGGGGAGTACCACTGCTAACACTACTGGAGAGTGATCCGATAATGTCGAGGGGAGATGTTGAACATCTCTAGTCCAACCTATGACATCCTAGTCCCAAGCCTGAAATCCAGCCTTGAGAAAGAATTACGCACCAGAGAATATAATGAAAATTCTCTGTTAGGGATGTATCATTCTCCAAATATCTACCAATGCATTATCCCTCATAACTGCAGCCAACGTCTCACCTGCCTTGCTGTGTCATTGGGCTGCCCCCTTTGAACAGTCAAGTTTGGGACTTATTACTAGGTAGTGGTTGCCTCCCCAAATTATTGTAGCAGGCTGCAAGGAGTTACAGCTTGTCATTATGTGTGTGAAGAAAACCGGGCAATCAGTATTTTGTGCTTATGAGTTAATCAGCGTAACGTGAGTGTTCCCTATCATACCTAGTACAATGAGATATTGCCTCTCCTTGTCCGCCAGTACACATGTATACCTGAATCAGGCCATAATCTTAATAAATAGAGCAACTCCTCTCTAATATGTGGAGAAGGAGGCGAAAAATCGGTACTCCCCCATGCTTTGGCAAAGACAGAACCACGGTTTGGAGCCAGGTGCATTTCCTACAGATACACCACTTCAATGCTATGCGGCGTGAGATATGCAAAAATTTGTCTGCATTTACGTGGCTTGCCTTGCCCTCTAACATTCCAAGTTACAAGCTTTAGGAACTTAGGTCGAACAGTACGCTCTATAGTCAAACCCATGTTGAAGACCATCTTTCCCTCATACAAGACTAATACAAGGTTTGTTCCACTGAACCTGTACTGCGTGTTCATCATGCTGCATAGTAACTGTCTCATACCCCTCCAACCACCCAGTGACCTTCCGCAGAACACCCTCCATAACAATCAACTCTCTACAACAGAACATATACAATTTATCCTGGAGCGTGGTAAATAGGCACTCTGACAGGTGGGGCCAGAGTAGCATCTAATTGAGAATTAACTGCTGAGGGTGAAGTCCCAGGAGCCATATTCATGTTTTCAACAGGAAGGCCCCCATTGCACTACCAATAGCCCATCTATCTTAGTCATGAGATTTACAGTTTGTAGAAAGGGATCTTTCGCAGTGCAGCCCAACCATGACAGTCATCCAGGCCCAGATTTCCGAAGCCCTTGCTTTGCCATTCTGTCCCACTAGACAGCACAAGGGCTTCAGTGAGATTTACTAAGCAACCTTGCTTGGCTTAGTATATCCAGAATAATGCAAGGCAGCTCTGCGTTGGGAATAAATTCCATGGGTGGAGCGTGGGTGTTCCCACGCATCCACCTATGGATTTTGTCGCATTGCCAGATTTACTAAGACTAGTAAACCTGGGAATGCGTCAAATTGATACGCCTTACCAACAGAGTCCTAAGAAGGAGAAATACCTTTATTTCTCCTTGTAATTTCCTCTTTATGTTTGCTGCATTCTGCCGCACACATTGAAAGAGGAAAATGCCTCTGAAGATTGTTTTTGAGCAAGAAGGCGTCTCATCCTGCACAAAACAATCATGCCTGTAATGCAGGCACCCTTGCACTATGGCTGCCTGTGTTGGTGTTTGGCAGCCACAAGTGAGCCAGGGCAGAGACAGCAAGAATGTGCCATATATTAGTAAATATGGAGCATTCCTGCTCTCTCCCTTGCTGTGTTGGGCCAATTATTGATAAGTCTGGGCCCGAGTGTTTATAATATCTTCTTCTTAAATCTTAAGGGGGCACTGACTTTTATTCCACATCCCTGAAGTTTATTCGTCGCCTCCTCCTGCTCGGTTGTTGGTGATTCACGTCTGGCTTTGGGGTATGTGTTGAGAAATGAACTAGCAATCTTGGGGGTCCAAGAACCAGTGAGTTTTCCCTGTAGTGCGAAAAGCAGCAGTGTCATATTGTATCCCTTGGAGCTTTTTCGGCATTGGGACAAGTTTCCTTCTAGCACTTTGAATGCTCTGGGTAAGGTCGGGAAAAAATAAATGTTCATGCCAGCTTACTGAATGTTCTGCAAATCTCTGGCAAGTTTCAAGACGTTATCTGTCTCTATAGTTGAAAAGTTTGGTTATGATCGGGTGCGAGAGAGTGGAGCACCCCGTATTGGCATAGCCTAGAGGCTAGAAAGTGATGCGCTCTCTCCACCACTAGCATCTTGGAAAGTGTTGAGATGAGGACACAAGAGGCAGTAGTAGTTTCAGTGTCTTCTCTTTAATTCTTGAACTCAAGTACAGCGTCGAGGAGAACCGGCAGGACACTCCTCTTCCAACGATGCTCTGTCTTCTCATGACCTCCCAGGATTCCGCAGCTCGAGGGGACTCAAGCGTCGGAACACCGCGAGCTCATAAGCTGGCACGAGCTTACAACATAACAGAAAGCTGGTCAGCCCTGAAGATGTCGCACAGTAGTTTTTCTTTGTGGTCTTCAGTGCGCCCCATGGCTCTTGATTCAGCCCAATGTTGAGCTCTTTTTCTCTCTCCTACTGCATCACCCTTTCACGGAAGTCGAGAATAAAAGCTAGATTTGCCTTTCTCCTCTCATGCAATTAGAACTGGTAATCACCTTACTTGAATGCCTACTTCTTTGAAGATCTATCATTACTACCAAATTCCGATGCAGGACCCTGCCAAGATCACGTCAGACAGACTGGCAACTGGCCGACGCTATCCTATTTGTTTATATTCACTTATTCAGTGCGTTTAAAAATGTAAATAACTAAAGATTTTTTTCAATGAAGAACCAGTAACTGCTTTTTTCGCAAATATATCCAGAAGCTTGAAGATGGCGCACTGAAATGCTTGGCTTAGGGACACCAGGCCGGATGCGAGACTCTCTATTTGGGCAAAGTGGCAAAATGAATGCGGTGTTGAGATGGCACTTCAAGATAGGAGAGAGATGTTTTCTCAATCACAAAAGTGTTCGCAGAAGCATACTCAGGGGTATGCATGTTTTTTGGCACGTAGAGGTTAGCTGTACTTCAGCTATTTTCTGCAAGCTCAACTTCAGTACTTCGTCTGACTCCATTGTTGCTGCAACTTCCAACTGTGGACATATCCACATATTTCAGATATCAGGGACTGCCAAACACCCCTCGAACACTCCCCTTTATAACTTGTGGAGCGCGATCCTGGAGTTCCCTCTACCCCACAGTAGTTGCCTCACCTGCGAATCTACCTTGCAAAAAAACTCTGTAGGGATTCTATATGGGGTGTTTTGAAGGGCGTATAGTAGACGTGGTAGCACCATCATCTTAAAGAGGGTCGCTCTTCTCATTAGTGAGAGCGGTAGGTTTTCCAATCAATGCATAACATCCTTCTGTAGTCTATGTAGCTGGGGGAACAGATTGTCATCTAGGAATTCAGTCTCAGTTTGCGATATCACAATACCCAAATATTTAAATTTATCTCTAATCGATATTGCATTCCCGCTGATTGGCATAGTCGGCATATCCCCTGACAATATGAATGCTAGAGATTTGTCCCAGTTTATCTGATAGCTGGAATAGTTAACGAACAGTTGAAATATATGGAGTATACAGTGAATCGTAGTTCGGGGCTTGGGCATAGTCGGCATATCCCTTGACAATATGAATGCTAGAGATTTGTCCCAGTTTATCTGATAGCCAGAATAGTTAACGAACAGTTGAAATATATGGAGTATACAGTGAATCGTAGATCGGGGCTTTGTGGCGTATAGGATTATGTCATTGGCATATAGTGAGATTTTTTCCTCCCATTCGCCCCCAACCGATATCCCTCTTATTAGTGGATCCCTTCTGACCCATGCAGCTAAGGGCTCCAGTGCGATAGCGAAGAGCATGGGTGAGAGCGGACATCCCTGCCTCGTGCCCTTGTGTAACGTCACCTGCCTGGACATCACACCGTTTGTCCTCACTCTGGCCAGAGGTTCCGCATAGAGCATCTGTACCCAGGCACAGAATTTGGGGCTGAAGCGCTCCAGTACCATAAAGAGATATTGCCATTCTATGCTGTCAAACGCCATACGGGCGTCTAGAGGCCGCAATACTGCGCTCTCTTTCGGCTCACACTTAGTCACGTGCAGGACTCGGTAGAGGCGCCACAGGTTCAATCTAGTGCTCCGGTGTGGCAAAAATCCTGATGGGTCAGGGTGGATTAGGCGGTATTACTTTAATGAGTCTCGTTGCTAGGACCTTGGCCAATACCTTTGCTTTAGCGTTTAACAGTGCGATTGGCTGGTATGAGGAACAATCCTGCGGCGGTTTGCCCTGTTTTGGGATAACCACTACAATGGGTACTCTTTGGTCCACCGGTAGACTGCCTCGATCCAACGACTCTTTGAACATATCTAACATATGGGAGGCTACTAGTGTTGCAATTCACTTATATAGTTCGATCGGTATACCGTTGGGTCCGGCCGCCTTGCCCGATTGCAGAGCCCTGATCGCTCCGCATATCTTTTCTGTGGTGACGTCTTTATCTAGGTCTTCTTGGTCCTCCTGCGACAATATGGGGAGGTTTGCGTCTTTTAGGAGTTCTATACAGTCTGTTTTAGTTCTAGTCGAGGAGGATTGATATAGCTGCTCATAACAGCTTGCAAAGGCAGCAGCTATACTCTCACCCGTCTCACAGGTTTCACTGTCTGGAGTTCTGATCTCTAGTACCCAGTTTCTTGCCTTGTCCCTGTTCTCCAGCCACGCTATTAACTTAGTGGCTCTGTCACCTATTTCATACGGTCTCCTCTGGGACGCTCTAGCATATTCCCTGACCTTCCCTTCTGCAATATCTCGCATTTCTTGCTGCTTAAGGCGGAGTAAATGACTAATCTGTGGGTTAGATTCTCCATTAGCAGCCTCTAGTCGAGTAAGTTCCAGTTCAAGCGCTTCTTATTGAAGCTTCTGCTCTTTCTTCTGTCCCCCTGCTAGGGCTTGTACGTGCACTCTTATTACTGTTTTGTAGGCTTCCCACAGCACACAGGGTGAGTCTACGGTCCCCAGATTGTCCTGAAAATAGTGTTCAGTCTTTTCTCGAATTTTGTCCAGCATCTATTGGTCCCTAAGTAGCCACGGGTCCATTTGGGGCGGTAGAACATTAGTTCTGATAGGTCCTAGCATTCGCACCTCGACCGGTGAGTGGTCTGATATACCTCTCGTCCTATGCATTGCACCCCGGAATCTGCAGCTACGAAGTGAGTTATCTAGTCCAGTTGGGAATATTCTCAATGCGGTGCTGAGATGAAAGTGTATTGTTTAGCTAAAGGATTGTGTTCTCGCCAGAGATCCACCAGCCCGAGGGCTTCTACAAACGTCTTCAGGGCGTCAGCTCCTAGCTCTCTCCCTGCGCTTGACAGTCTATCGCTGGAGGGATCCACTACTGCATTCAGATTTCCGCCCAGTATCAACACTCCGTATGGGAGTTCTAGGAGTAATGTACTTAGTTTCGTCAGGGTGTCCGAATGCATCCTGGGTGGTACGTACACTGAGCACAGGCTGAGGTCCTGACCCTCCCATAACCCAGTGAGGGCCACGTATCTGCCTAGTCGATCCTGCCATGTCTAGCGGGGTATGAAAAGCAGTGCTGCTCTGACTAGTACTCCCTCGCCCCGATATCCACATATTTTCATCTTGCCCATACGTAGATATTTAATGACTTTCCATTTTCCAGTTTTTAAGCATCCACATTGGCTAATCCTTGTCGCTAAACCTCGAGACTGCTCTTCTGGGAATTCTCAACAGGGGTAAAATACAGGACTTTGTTTTGATGAGCTTCACTCATTCATTAGTAACAACCAGCTGGAAGGCCTAAGCTCCTCCGCTGCTATCAAATGAGAATAAAGTCACTTAAAAAGATTTAATATAGTTTTAAGCCACTACAATCACGTAGCACTTTATATTTTGGAAGTTTGTTGATATGAGGAAAAAAAAAGATTTTTGCTAGACTCTTATGTAAAGGGTGTTAAATGTGTGAAATTAAATATAATTAGGGCTCCCAGTTTTATGGTATTTCTTTCTTTAACATTTCCATCTGTATTTATCCATATTTATTTTTTGCCATCTTATTGGTATTTATCCATATTTATTTTGTGTTTTGAGTATAAATGGAGCCATAAAATGGTATATGTCCACAATTATTTAACTCTTAGATGTGCACTTATACATGGATGCCTGGTGCGTTTTAGCAAATTAAGCAGCTACATATAACAAAACACTACACTCACAGGTACATATTAGTGTTATACTACAAATATAAGTTAATATATGTCTCTTTTTAAGGAAATCTCATCCTGTTTATTAACTCCCCATGCGGTTTATCTGCTCAGCATTCACCTGGAATTCATGAAAGATAACATGGAGAGTCTCTCACAAGAAGCACCATTTTCAGTACTTTTCCGCTTTTAAAAATAAAAACAGACAGGAAACACATTGTTCTCTGTCTGTATTGATCTGTAAAAATCAGTAAAAGTGGAAAACTGTGAGCCTTAAATATAATGTACATTTAGAAGTGGATCTTAAAAAATATATTTATTTTGTTTTGTAGGTCATCTACGTATCTATAAATACAAAATAAAAGTCCCCAGTTTAAACAACATTTATGCTAGGTTACACGGGTGGTAGAGTGATCAAGAGCCAGTTACAAACCAAAATAAAGAGCCTTAAATTGCTGCTTCTAGGTGATAAAATGGACATCACTTGGAGCTTGGGGGAATGAGAGTTCACTAAAAAAGTGAGAATGAGTAGTTTGCTTTCCACAACTGGGTGTTTTGAGGTGGATTTGGTTCCTTCTACTTAGGGTGAGTTCTCTTCTGAGATGGTTAATTCAGAGGTCAGGTTTTTATCAGGAGTCTGTTTGATGTGCACAGAACCAATAAGATGTGGTTCTATCGACGGAAGTTAGAAATCAGCCTTCCTGTAAGATGTACAGCAACGTCTATAGCTATTAGTAAACTTTTTTAGAGGTATGTCAGTGTGAGGTTTCCATAGTCCAGTCCCGACAATACAGGGCTTTGAATCACTGATTTCAAATCATGGACACTGGTAACATCTGTCTGAACTGTCACACTGTGTACATCCTTAAAAACTAATGTCAGCAGTTTGGGACTAAACCCCTTCGTTCTGCCTTGTGTTGTGCCACTAATACTTTATACTTGCATGTGAACAGCAGCCATACTAGCCCAAAGACCTCCAAATAACTATGTGAATTGTATTCCTTGCTAAAATGTATATTGGTCCAAACATTTAGGGTCCCATTAGAAGTCTACCGAAGTGGTATCTCCAAGCGATGACTGCGCTCCATTGAAACCTGAGTAGCACACTGTTGTATCCTATGACACAGGTAGCCATGTAGAGTTTAGTAGACTTCTTTATTAGTTCCATGTAGCAGGTAAATAGATATGTACATCAATCATAAGCCAGATGAATCCATAGCGTCAGCCCTTACTCCAGCCCCACCTGGAGCAGCCTCCCTGCTGCTCAGCCCATCTCCAACTGTCACCACTCATCCACACAGGCACCCAGGTATTCCATTCATCACAATCACACCAACATTCCGATACCATCTCTCATTCTGGCTGAGCAGCTAGGAGAAAGCTATGCTGGGTAACATGCATAAACAATATGAGGATATAACATTGCTATAACTCGCAAAGGCCAATTTAGGTGCAGGGTGCCCTCCAGTATCTCTGCACCTAAATCTTGAAAACTTATCATAAATACCATTGTGGTTACTATTTATTATATAATTGGATAGGATAGGAACCTACTCTCTGACTTAATGGAGATAACTTTGGGTAAAAGATATACTCTATGACTTGTTGCATACATGGCATGACTAACATGTTTTCTTTAGGGGATAATGTTAAGCCCTCCATTTCAAAACCCCCAGTTATCTAGCGCAAAAGCTAGAATTATCCGGAGGGGGTAGACCTTCTCGGAGTGCTAACTCTCTCCTCCTGAAACCACAGATCTTTTGCAAAAAGAGAACGTGTCACCGAGCTTTCTCCGGCTCTGCGCCAAAGATCTGGAACTCTCTCCCACCGGAAATACGCAGAATCTCCTCCAAGGTTGCCTTCAAATTGGAAGTAAAAAGATTCCTCATGAACAAGTTCCTACCTTGAAAGGATCTCGGATCGTCTGCTCTAATGATTTGGACTTACACCCTAAGTCCTGCGTTTGGTGTTATTTGCTTTACTAATCACTTGCTACCCTCCCAGTTCGCTATGTTCCAGTTATTATCTTACCCTTTGTTGTCCCTTTTGATTGTAACCTTTTTGTTTGATATGCATATGTGATTTGTTTGGGTTGGTATTCCTTCTGATGATTGTACTGCAACTATTACTTTCCTCTCCCTCAAATTGTAAAGCGCTCTGATATCCTTCGGGATCATGTTCGCGCTATATAAAACTTTATAAATAAATAAAATAAATAAATAAATGTTAAACATAAATGAAAATAAGAATAAAGAAATGTACACACTGTCCGTAACCGTGTCTTTAATATGCTTCAAATAGAACGCTGTAAGTACAAACTGCTAAGATAAAGTTACTGGTTTTTATACACATGGCATTTTTAATAATGAACTTCACTCACTTATTAGATCCCATCCTATTTCTAAGGTTCAAATAGTAAATCTTTAATCCATTAACTGTCCAACATTTTTGTGGACCTACTCTCGCATTGCTTTTAATTTTGATGTTCTCTTAAGTATCTCTATATAGCAATCGTCAAAGACTTCAAAGGTAGATTAAATAGGACCAAAAATACGGATTCAAATTGATCCTAAAATACGCAATAAAGCTAGGGCCCTTGTTAACCACCACCCATCACTTCTCCTATGAATTTAAAATGAATAACACACGTGGGATACATTGGACCCAAGATGATTTTCTCAATCATCTGAGTAGGAAGTTATCCTACATCCACACTTTCAGAAAAATAAATAAATCGCCCATCACACAGGAATGAATAATAATGCAAGATGAGGCGAGAAATGTTTTCCACAATTAATATACAAGTTAATAACATTAAGTGACCGTAAGGCTCATAAGAGTGGTTCTGCAATAGTTCTATTTGTATGCCTTAAGCAGAACTCAAGTGTTTGTCCTAGGGAGGAGAAAATGCGTTATGTTCGTGAAGCCACCAATAGCAACCAAGAACTTAAATTGGCCTTTCCAGCGGTGGATGAGATTACTAAAGATTTCTTTATTTAAATAGCTGTTACAAAGTACACAGTGGAATGGACATATTCCTTGATAAACATGTGGTAGATGGTAACCAGTCAAACACAGAGTAACACCGCTGTCCCTGGGTACAGTGTATCGCATTTGAGCCCTCCACAGGGAAACACCAACAATCACTAAATTAAACCCATCTCTCCCCAACACATTACACAAATAATAATAATAATAGGTTTTCGTGTAGCCTTTCTACCAGTCTTGCATTTTTGAAGTGCTCTAAATAACAGTTTTTCTATAACCCAACTTAATGGTAATCATTTTATCTGCTTTATAGGAATGAGCCAACCTTGCAGGATTCAAAACTGTACACATACTTGTCGAGAAGGCATATTTGCCCATCAGCTATCTCATAGTGCAGGCTACTACTAAATCATACACCTTCCATTTGCTGTTGACAGGTGTACATCTAGAACATGAAACAAAAAACGTATATAAGCATCTTGAGCATAGGATCAGATAGTTTGCATTGCAGGTCTGTGCAATTCCACACGGGTTTAATTTATGGCGACCATCCTTTCAATGTGGACTTAACAGAAAAATCAGAAAAGATTTTCTTCACACCAGTAAGATAATAAGTAATGAGAAAACGATGAGCAAAAAGCATAAGTGATTAGTAGTGAAATCTGAACCTTGCAAATCAAAACACATGTATTTGGTATCTACATAAATTGGCAAAAACGGTGTTGTGTAATAAGCTGATTAAATATTACTGAAAATATTCAAGTTATGAAACACATGGAGTTAAACAATTTTGCACCAGAAATTACCATTGCCATGGGCAACTGTAATTTCGGAATGCAAAATTACCGCACTTCTATGAAGTGTCTCTTTGTCGATGGGGAATTTCCAGAGAAATAGTTGTTGCTTGGCCATGTGGTGGCATATTTGAGGTTTGAGCTGGTTAATCTGACGCCAGAAAACCCCAAGTGTGGTAACAGTGCATTACTTGGAATGAGAGTTCGACCCGAATCTCCTTTACCAGCAGAAAGAGGATATCCCCTCAAATCGTAATCAGGGCCATACTTTTTTAATACACTCAATACTTTAAACCATAAATGGATAAGCCAAAGGCAGACCATGCTGAAAGTGTGAGGCAATACAGTACCAAAACCGATGAACAGGAGATGGCTGCCTTCCAAATGTAATATTCCCAGAAACAATTTGAAGAGCCAATCAAATAAGATACACTCTAGCCACTAACTTATTTTTCCCCACTCACATAAAGGTGTGGGCTAATGAAAACAGACAATCGTTCTAATTTGGGGTCCTTAGTGTAGAATGAGTAATTGAATAATTGGCAACTGAAGTGCAGCAGGTTCATAAACTAGTCTTTTAGGAAAGGGAAGCAACTATGGCGTCCCATTGACAAAAAGGGAAAGGCTGGGTGAATCAATATGGGATTTACAACATATTTGGATTGTTTAGCCAGCAAATGACTGAAGGGCAGTGCCTGATTTGTAATGAGAAACAGAGCCGGTATTCACTGCAGTTTGTTTCCATAAGTGAAGAAAAGGAAAACACTGCTGGAGATGTGATCTAGGTGGGCATGCAGATTAGGAAGAGATACAAACCAAATTCGTGGTTGGATTCAAGGCTGTCAGGTTTTTACCTAGACTGGCACACATCCAGAAATCTCAGCTGCAAAGTGTCTTGGAACTGCCAGAATATTTACCCTTAGAAGTCAACATCTATTAAACTTAAAGAAGTCAACATAATTACATCTTGGGTATAGACTAAGACATCATCTACGAGTTCTAACTTCTGGGGAAACTACATATTAATTGGGAGAAAGATATTTGGAACTGGATGAGGGGAATTGGAGAAAAGGTCTTGGACACCAGGTGAAGGGGTTAAAAGTTGATGACTAGGGCTAGTTAAAACAGTTTTAAAATTGATTTTTTTGTTTTAGAAGAAAGGTCCAGAAAATGGGGAAAAACAAGTCTTGGAAACATTTTCAGCGTGAACCATTAATGCAAGAATGGTGTGGAGTAGTCATGAAAACTCCAGGGTGGTAATGGACAAGAGATCCAGATCCAAAGTTTATTCTCTAAGGAATTTAAGGTGAGGTAGAATCAACACACTAAGGTAAGTTCTTACCGGCACTGTCTTTGCTCATTGGAGAGCGGCATAGCATCCCTGGGAGTGGGGCAAAGGATAACCTAGTCACTAATTGGAAATAAAGAAGTAAAAGCTGTATGAACTTGTATACAAGAATTAATGTGGTTTACAGAAATTCACTAAGGTGTGGGAAAAATAGCAGAATTGCCTTTAAAACATAGAAAGCCTGAGTATACACTACCCCACATGGAGGACAGAATACCTGCCAAGTAGAAGCGTGAAACATAGTTTACAAAAAGGAAATGGCTGGTCTTAAAAAAAGCTTTACACTTAGTGATATACCTGCTAAAATCTAACTGGAGTTTGTTATGCACTTGAAGAGGTACCAAACGATTCGGATATCACCTTAATCGGAATGTGTACCATTATCAATGAGAAGAAACATCCACCTACCATTCTGTATGACATCATTTGTGGACTAGACAACCGATTTCACAGAATGAGTGGAAAAGAACTATCTCCCTGACAAGCATTTCGTGCAGAACCAAGCAAACGTGTAGTTGCACGGATAGGGAGGGGCAAGGTAAAAATGCATCGTCAAACAAGCGCGTACAGTCCTGATTGCCCCATGACTGGAAGAGCTACTAAAGGACAACATACTTGAAGCTAAAAAACCTGCAGAATGCAAGGCAAGAGCAAGTCTTAATTAAGGCTGGAAAAGACCACAGAAAGAAAAGGCTAATGTGAGAAACAATCACCATACTATAAAACCAGCCTTTTCTATTTAATTGCAGCTATGCCCTGCCGAAAAATAAATTATTGCAAATCACTGTACAAGCGAGGACATCGACATCTATGCTGTGCCTTGCTAGAGTTACCTTTTAAATTCACATTATTCAGCACAACTTGATGAAGAAGAAAATATCAATCATGTTTTTTAGTTTTAATATAAAACCCTTCTTAGCAGCCATTTTGCTAACCTAAAACAAAGATAGGCACTGGTGATGCCTTCATTAGTTTGTTTTTAACGCCGCTTATTAAGTGAACTGAGATTATTGCTTGCACAAAGATAGGGAATTCTTATGCTGTTGGTTTTTTCAAGTCACGAATTTGTTTGATCAAATAATTTTTCTCATCAGAAAACTGCTCATCATCTGTCCTTTCTTTCTGGAAGGTGCTCAGAAAATCAATAAGCTTTGCCTGGTTCTTCAAAAGGATGTCCACGATTGGCTGGGTTTTGCTTGGATTGGCCACGAACACCTAGAAGGAAAGAAAATATAATTTCAACAACATATTTAATGATGATATTTGATAGCTATGTCAACTAATTTGACTACAAAACAACTTTATGAGCAGCTAGTAGAGCATAGCCATTCACCAATTACTGCAGGCAGCATAGCATTCTCACTCTTAAATGCTGGCTCCTTCTCACCCTCAAACGATGGATATCCCTGTCACCTAACGATGAGAGCAGAAACGTTTTCTAAAAGTGTTAAAAATAGAGCTTTGTGTGACTGTACTGTTACCACAACCAACATACACTACTCGCCTTGTCCCTGTGTATGTCTGTCCACTCACCAGTTCACTTCTTTCCGCTGAACGATGTGGATCAAAAACTGCTTTTCTTGCGATCAGTAAATTCATTGCACTTGACTTAGCCTCTGCACTTTTTAGGTATTTTCAAACCTGTCTTTTCGCTTGCATTATTCCATGCACATCCTAACGCTTCTCTGCATATCCTTTCTATCTCAGGCTTAGTCATCCAGTCCACATCTGTATTCTGTGTGCTATTCCTGGCACAAGATCCCTTCAGAGCGAAGCTGCAAGATCCCTAAGAGATGTTGGATTTCATGATCAGGCAGGATTGTGAGGTAGTGAAGCATACCCACCTTTCCAGGGACCACACATCCAAAATCACCCTCATTGGCCCAAATTTGGATATAAACTGAAAGTAAATGGTCGTAAAACAATTTTCTTTCTGTACCAGAAAACTTGTTCTAACCAACCCCTATGGTTACGGGAAAGGATGTGAAGCATTGATAGCTGTGCGCCCTTTGAGGACTAAACTCTAACCTGCACTCAACATTCTTTTGCACTGTCAAACTGAGCCCAGCTCCCGGAATCCCAAGTTGCTGTTCAGCTAGTTTCTCATTCTGGGCACGGTGTTGTGGGCCTGTTTCACCTAGAGGCCGATCCAGCTTCACTCAATGGATCAAAGACCAAGACCTGCACCAGGGATCTAAACTGAGCTCCATCTTTGGATGAGTCTTTATCACAGCCTCTGCATGATCAGACAAGACAATCTCCTGACTTATCCACCACCAGTGCTGATCCTGGCGTCTGTGCTTGCAGGTGGTAGTTGAGAGGGAGAGCACCATCCCCTCAAGCGGTGAGCACTGGCACAAGAAGTAGTGCAGGAGGAAAGCCTCCTCCAGTGTTTGGGCTCAGCACACATCCTCCTTAAAACACAAGAGGTGAAAGCTTTGAGAGGCAATGGCCCTGCAGTGCTTTCTTCTTTGGATACTCAGCCATCTACTCATCATGGGAAGGTGACGGAGACTAGCTGTGCACAGCACCAAGTCGTACATATCTCAGGCACATTCACTGCTGGTTCATACCTAGAGGCGCAAAAGTTGCCACAAGTCTCCTTAGCTCAGCCACAATGTTTTCGGGAGCCCGCCTTGGTTCCAGTGATCTGTCTAAGGGCCTGATTTAGATTGTGGCTGGACTGGCCCCATTGTCGCTTGTTCAGTGGTCTTCCCTCCCGCCGGCTTGGCGGTCTACCCGCTGTATTTAGACATTGGTGGGTCACTGGAGTTTAGACCGTCGCAGTCCCACCATCTCTGCCAGGATCTTTCTCCTTTGTTGATGGCATTAGAGGCAGAAGCGGCTGTCGGAGGCAGTCCCGCCAAGATTCCCACCGTCCCGATTACGATGTGCCTTTCCGTCGAGGCAACTGTAGCGGTGAAAACTTCAAGCTTGGGTTGGTGTAATTGGTCCCACCACCGAGAGTTGAAGGCCATTGTCCAGGTCCTAGCTGTGCTGCCGCTACTTGACCACGACGCTCAGCCACCTCGTTGTCACTGGAATCTAAGGTAGGCTTTTGTGTTGGGTGTGGATGTACATTCAATAGTGTGCGTATGTTGTTGGTTTGCAATGCTAAATGTAAAAATATGGGCAGTACACATTAACTATATATACATAAGATTCACAACATATATGTGCATTAAGATGATAATAACTAGTACTTACCAGTCTCCACACCCTTATGGCCTCACTCTATCAGGACTCTGCTGCCAGGAGACCACCAGCACAACGGGAACATCTAAATCGGCTTGGCGTAAATCCGCCGGCCTGACAGCGACGGAGTACTGTTAGCCAGCAAAGAAGACCGCCACCGCGACGGGACACGGTCTATTGCTGCAACATCTAAATACAGCGGGTGGACCGCAGTCAGTACGACGGAGTACTTGGAACCACCGCCGCCACGGTGAAACGGCGATAATACCGCTAAGATCTAAAACAGGCCCTAAGTGCCCAGGGAAATAGCGCCTGGCCCTTCTCCATTCAAAGAGTATGAACTCCATTGTGGGCCGATGAGATTCATCTCACGCAGGGGTCTCCAACCCTTTCTGCAATAAGAGCTACTTGTGTTAAAGGAACATCAGCCAAGCAATTACTAATATTAGTGTTTTAATAGTAACCACATCAGAAAAGATTATCTGTAGTGATCACCTTGGTGCATTTGTCAGGATTGCAAATAGTAATGTAAAAAAGCAATATCAATTTGGAATGCCTCTACATGGTTAGCACAGAACAGCCTTAGCTACAGTGCTCCTGGCACCAAAGTAATATTATGAGTAATGAGCCTCCCTGACACAGCATGGTTTATCATTCACATGTCAACTTTAAACACAATTTTGAAATTCAACCATTTTTCTCCAAATATTGCTTATGAGTTCTGAAAATACATATATTTTAGCTTTTAATTCAGATGGCTGGGCTACACACTGGAAACTACTTAGTGATAGCTGGAGGGCTCACGAACTACTTGTTGGAGTCGATGGATCTAACCTCTCACAAAGAAATCAGGATGGCTAAACCCCCTCTACCTCCACTCTGAGTCAGATGCATGTTTTGCCCCATGCTGTCCTTGGAACTCAGCTCATACTCGTTCCCAAAGTCTAGGGAGACCTTCATGCCATCCCAGCCTCTAGCTCCACCCTCTTCCAGTGCAGCTTCCGTGAAACCAGTCCCTCTGACAATGCTGGCTCGGACACAGCTTCTGATCCCCATCAAGGCACTAACCACTTGAGCTTTACCTTCAGAGACAAACAGTTCTCCCATGGATCCATTTCATAGGCTCCTCTTCCTTCCAAGAGGGTTTTATTTCGGGGAACTGGACACCAATATGAAGACCGGTATTAGAAACATGAGGAACTGCACCTGACCAGGTTCTACCATACAGTCATTTACAAGGCTTTGGAAGCGATGTCAACTGAGACCTCAACAACCCACCAAAGAATAATCCTTGGTGATTGTACCTACACCATCACCAAAGCAGGACATGGCAACAGGGTCTCAGTTTCTTAAGCAAGCTCAGGACATATGGAGGAAGATTTTCTCTATGCCTGCGACCTTAAAGTCATTTAACATGGAGTACTGGGCCCCCAAGAACAGCCAGGTCTTTGTGTCTGTGAAACCCCAAACCAGCTTGTGGTGCTGATTGCAATGTCTCCAATGTGTAAAGTTCTCATATGGACAAAGCTAGGCAGGCAAATGCCATTGCTTTATGGCCAGCTATAGGCTCCATCTCTGGCACAAGTTTAACCTGTACACCTTCGTCACAGACTATACCCAGGAAGAATACCATGCCATGCTCAACCTGGGCAAACAGAGAGAAAAATATAAGATGCTGGTCAAGGACTTATCAATACAGCCAAGACCAAGAAGTTAGGTCTGGCCATGCATGAGTAATTATGGCTCAAGCCTTCAGACCTAAAGAAGAGGCACTGAACAGAGCTACTGACCTCCCCTTACGCAGGAATAATGTGTTTAATTCCTCAAAAGTTGAGTTTCTCTGGCAGTACATGGCGGGCATGATCACAACCAAATCGTTAAATGCCATCCAAAGGAAACAGCAACTTTCCCTATTTTTCAGCTGCCAAACATATTCCACTCTCTTAAGACTTGGGAATCCTTTCGCTCCAAAACACCGGCAGGCGTCTGCTCTTCCTTGGGAAAGAAGTGGCTGCTACCCAGGCTCAATGGAAGGAAAACAGTCCCAATGGCTTCCCAGGAGACATGTGGACTCCTCAGAAGGTCCATTGCATTGCAGTGCAGGAAGTCTATTGATATCAATGGAACAAAATAACCAGCAATGCATCAGTCTTCACAGTGATGAGATGAATTGTTATGCTCTGTACCTGCCACGACGAAGCAGACTGCTTCTGCCCAAGTCAGCATCTCAGGAGGTACAGAGGCTCCTTATTTTAGGGCAAACTGAGCAATCACTGGCATTCTCCAGGCATGTATCCGTTGTAGATATATGCTATAGAGCAAGACGGGCTATGCCACATGCATTCTGCTGTCACCAAGCTCTTCAGGCTTCTTCCTGGGGAGATACAAAGTTTATCTAGAAAGTGCTCTGTGATCGGTCAGCCAAAGTCACTCAGTGCTGCTTTTCACATCCTCCATTTTTCGGTTTTGGTTACTGTGGAATCAACCCACAGGTTCAGAATAGGCAAGAGCTAGGACTTTATTGTATGGTAAAGTTATGGTACTACTTTAATTTTAATCTATATGGTTTGCCTCATTATCAACACCTTTAATTGGCCCTTGAGCCATCCGTGCGAAAATACCCTGTTTTTAGTGAAAAGATATAAAGGGCGCGCACATACGCATAGCAATGTGTGTGTGTGCGCCATGTATGACGCATGGCTGTTTGTGAGATTCTGATGCGCAAAGTTCCACATTTAAAAGCATTAGAAGCAGTTTCTGGTCCCACCACAAAGTAGCTTGATGTCCACAAACTGATTATTGGAAAGAGCTCACAAAATCGGAATGATAAAGAAAATAACTTTATCCCTATTCCTGACATCACTTTAAGTTATTGACACACACTTATGTAAAACGTTTTTGTTATGAGTGCTTTTAGGGCCATATTTATTGACCGAATAAAGATACTTTGACTGACACACAATTAAGAGATTTTAACAGTTTATCACTTTCAACCATTCTATTGTATGGTATTTTAGATTTTAAATAATATCCACATCCAGAGTTGCATTTTCAAAACTAAATTCTCTGTGCAAACAAAGGAAGAGTTTGCTATTTGATATTGAGGTTAAAAATCTAACAGATTGTAGCATGATTCAATAGTATAATTACATCAGGAACACCAGAGTAACACTGGAGGGTATGCTGGACCAAGAGTTTTTTTTTTTTTGATAAACCATATTTTATTGATTTTACGAGAAAACAGGACAATAGAGCATCCAGTACCTACACTTTTCCGGTTAGCAAGGGTGTCTCCTCATATTCCACATCAGAGTCCACCTCTCATTCATTCGTGAATCCATAAAAGTCCAACCAACGTCCCAAAATGTTGGTGTGTTTGCGAGAACAGCTGCTCGCTATATATCTGGGTTCCTCCATTTGCGCACACCAGTCATTCGCCACTTGCTATTCCACGAGGGTGGGGGCTTCTAGGGATTTCCATTTCCTGGTAGTGTGTCTCTTTGCGACTTGTATGCGTTCCCATACAAGTGCGTCCTAGGTCGTCCAAGATTCCCAAGAGGGCTACTTTGGGTGTCATATCAATTGGTCTACTGAGGACCTGGATTAACACTAATGCAATAGCTAGCTAATAAAGTGTGATTTTAGGGCACACCCAGGTGATATGGAAAAAATCAGCGTTAGGATCCACCTAGCGGAAACTTTAAGAGAAAGAAAGCCTACCTGCTTGTCATAACTGATGTGGTGTGAAGTATGCAGATATTTCAGCTGGACTAGCCATAGCCGTGTGAAAATGGCAACCTTCCAGGGTGCCATCCTGGGGCCATATTACAATAAGTGCCCCGGGGGCGCAACAGGCGTCTGCCCCGCTTTGCGCGCTCGAGGCACTTTGGTATTATAGAAGGGGGCGCAGACGCTTGTGCGTCCCCTTCTATAATACCAATAGCGCTGGCGCACTTAAAGCGCCAGCGCTACCTTCAGAGGGTGTTCCCTCATTTGCATAGGGGCGTGCCCTATGCAAATGAGGGAATTCCTTTGACTCTGCACCTGCGCCATATTACAGAAGCGGGCGCAGAGTCAAAGCAGCCCTCAGGAGGCGCACTGACAGTGCACCATTTAAAAGGACAATCTCAGCCTCTCCTTTGTCTTTGACATACCCTGATGCCCTGCATGAGCCAAAGAAATAAGTTCCTCCCTAAGAGAAACCGGGGGAATTAACCTCAGACCCCTGACCAGTAGACCTCCTTGCTCCGAAAGTTGATCTTTGACGTGCCAACATTTTCCCAACTCTTCCTCACCTTTGGGTTTGGCTTTCCAAGCTGCCTTTACACATTCCAAAACTCTAAGCAAGACTTTATCTGCACGAAGAGTGTCATGCCATCTTTCTTTGGCAATGCTACCCCCTTCAATGGAACATACCATATCCTCATCCTGCTCACCTTCATCAGAAGAACATTTCTCATCATCATCTACCAAACGAGACAAAGCATCAGCGACTTTGTTCTCTACACCGGGCAAATATTTGATGTCAAAATCATAGTCCTGCAATGCCATACCCCCCTTAGTGACTCTACTTGAGACAGCATCGATACCCTTTTAAAAAAAAAAAAATTCACACAACGGCTTGTGGTCTGTCCTGACTTTAAACCCACAGCCCCACAAAAGATTCCTCAATTTATTTATGGGCTAATATACAGCAAGAGCTTCTCTTTCTACAACAGAGTAACGCATTTTGGCACCCGTAAGCTCCTTGAAAGAAATAAAATTATATCATCATGCCCTTGATTCTTTTGCAGTAACACGGCACCCAGACCTTTCATGCTGGCATCGGTTATTAGAAAGGACTTCTTCTTGGGGTCAAAGCTATTCAATTTTGGTGCAGCACTCAATCTCTCCTTCAAGATGTAAAACTCATCTTCACAAACCTGGCCCCGTACGAACTCACATCCTTTACGCAACAAAGACCTCATGTGAACACACAAAGAAGCAAAACCCTGGACAAACTTGCTGTAGTACTCTGCCATTCCCAAAAAACTCATTAACTCTTCTTTGTTAGTAGGAGAGTGCAATTTGCGAATGGCATCAACTAGATCCTCCTTTGGCATCACACCACCGCAGAAATGGAATGACCTAAATAATCAATGGATTCTCTCCTGAATTTGCATTTTTCAATTTTGACAGATTAAATTCATTAAGTCTGCTCAAAACACTCAACACTCTCTTGTCATGTTCTTTATTATCCCTTCTAAAAATTAATATATCATCCTGATATATCCTCACACCAGTTAAACCCTTCAAGACATTTTCCAAAGCTCTCTGAAAAACCGAGGCTGCTGAAACCAGACCAAATGGAAGCCTGACAAAGCGGTATGTACCGAAAGGGGTCACAAATGCGGAGAGGTCTTTAGAGTCATCATCTAGCCTAATCTGATGATACGCAGACTTAAGATCGATGGTGCTAAACACCTTAGCACCCCATAGCAGCATCAACATGTCCGCAATCTTCGGCAAAGGGTAACGATCCACCACCACATGCTTGTTTAATTCTCTCAGATCCACACATAAACGTAAAGATCCATCAGCCTTCTTGGCAGCCACAACCGGAGCAAGCCATTGCGTTGCTTCCACTTCCTCAATGATACCATCCGCTTTCAGTCGTTCCAAATCAACTTGCACTTGTTCACGCTCAGCTACAGGCACATTACGTACCTTACAACAAACAGGTTTAACACCATCAACCAAATGAATGTGATGAACATAATGTCGCAAACAAACCAATGTTTTACAAAAGACTTGAAGGAATTTCAATTTTAACATTTGTATAAAATCCTCAGAAGAGCTACTTCTTATAGAAGAAATAAAGTTTGTCTCAAAATTTTCCTTTAGCTTAATGGAAGGTGACTCATTAGGATCTAAAATCACACCAAGGTCTCTCTCGTGGAACCAACTAAATATACTGTCCCTTTTTTGGGAAATGTATATTTTAGCATTGGCTAACCTGTTCTTGTATTCTAGGAGACCCCAAAAATAACCAAACAATTTAATTGGCTCACCCCCATATGCACACGGCCTAATGTCAGGACGAAATACCTTAATCTTATCCTTGACCTTTTTTAAATAAAATTCTTTCGAAACTATGGTGATCTTGGCACCTGAATCAAAAAGAACATTAGTTCTTTCACCTTCTACCAAGATTTCATCAATTGGACTGCTCCTACCCTCCACATTTCCAGTAACTTGTACTACTATTTGTCCACACTCTACACGAGCGTATGGATCATATGAACAAGCTTCCTCATCATTAATTTCACTAACCCTTCCTTTATACGTTTTACCTTTACAAACCGCAGCAAAGTGACCTTTCCTCTTACAATTACTGCAGGTGACTTTCCAACCTGGACACTGCTTGTCATTGGCCAAATGACCCACTTTCCCACAACGAAAACATCTCGCTTGAAAAGTGTTAGACCATCCCGTTTTTTCAAAATTAGATTTCTTTTTCTCATGTTCTTTTTGTTCCTTTAGAGGTTGTTTGACAATATGAATGGAATCTTTCTCTTTCTTGTCACCTTCCTTTTTTATGACTTCGACACACTTAAGGGAGTGTTCAATCCTTTTTGCAATAGGGTGAACATCCTCAAGGGAAGGTTAATCCTTTTGCCACAGTTCCTCTCTTACACGCTCAATGTTAGACCCCGACATAAATTGGTCCCTAATTCTCTCATCAAGGGTGGAGCCAAACTTACATGTTGAAGCTAACTTTCTCAAACTAGTTATGTAATTTTCTATAGAGTCATCTTCCAAATGGCTCCTGCGACCAAAGTGGTATCTTTCAAGAATAGTACTGACTTTAGGTAAATAGTGTTTATCCAATTTTGCTATGCAAATTTCAAATTCATTTAGGTCACCATCATGAATTTCGGGAATATGGTCAAAAACCTCCTGGCCCTCTGACCCTAGACAATGTAGTAACAATGCTGTTTTCCTTTCAGCACTCAGGGAAGAGCCACACACTCTGGCATATCTTTCAAATACTTTGCGCCACTTCTGCCATCTAATGGGTGGATCACCGTGAGATGACAAAAAGAAGGGAGGCGCAGTAACATTTTGCATTTTGTAGAAAAATTTAAAAAAGAAAAAAAAAAAAAACACTTGAATGCCAAAGAATTACCGTAAACCTGAAAGAGAATGAAGATTATTCACTGATGCATGCATTTAGATTAAAATTTAACTTGGTGAAATAAAATTAGTGTGTGTCACTGTTGAGAAGAGAGTAAAATAATACACCAAATATTATACTGACACACCAAATATTGTTATATGCTGTAAGTGTGCGTGTCACTGAAGTAACACGCAATGCCACAAAAATTAACAATATAGCATGAATAGAAGTTGTGATTCGTGCGCGTGTCACGGAGTAGACTCACAATGCAGTCTAACAGAAGAAGTTGTACTTTGTGTGCGTGTCACGGAAGAAGCACGCAATAATGAAGAAATCCTCAGCGTTGTTAAAGACCTTTAAAAAGTTTGTGTATCACGGAAGTGACACGCAGCGGTATTACCACACAGAGCAGGAAATTGACGCGCTACACCGTGACGATCAGCGTTGTTAAGCAGCTTTGAAAAGCTTGTGTGCGTATCACAGAAGTGACACGCAGCGGTAGTGTTGCTATGCGACTACAACGCTAAGCAGGAAATAGACGCGCTGCACCGTGAAATCAAGTATGCCCAGAATACACCTAAGATGGCCGCCACGCAGAATCACGCAGCGTAAGGAACAACGTGAGAGCGTCGGCGTCCGGGTGACGTTGGCAATATCAGAACTCCAAACCAAGGAATTCCATGGCGTGCAGGCAACTTGAAGACAAACAAGCTCCGGTGAAGCAGGCTCAAGAGCGCGAGTTTGTACTCGTGAGAAAGGTAACGGATACCTCAAATTTCATGCGAGCATTAATTATCAAATCACTGTGTCACTACGGGCTCACGGTATAGCAAGAGGCTCTCCTGTGCACTAAAGCGTCCCCTTTATTTTCCACAAAAGTACAAATAGTACAAATGAAAGTCTTTTGAGGCCCGAGTGTTCAGTGAAGCGATCCCTCTCTTTTTCCACAAATAAATGCCGGCACCCATTAAATAGCAGAGTCCCTGGGCCGCATTAAGAGACATAAACATATAACAGTACCTTGAGGGAGGGATTCACGTAGATGCTTAAGCTCCAAAGTGAGCTTAAGTTTGATGATGTTGAGATCCTTTCCATTGACTGTCCAGTCATCCTCTGTCGCCAAATGTAACGAAGTGAAGTACTCAGGAGATCAGGTTGATGTTGAAATAAGATTTATTCCTAGTAAAGGATCCCATCCATAGATACACTGCAACCAGGGAGCAGGCTCAGCTTCAACTGCCTCTAAGAGCATCTCACATCATGACATTCTGAAGCTCTTGGCAACAGAAGCAGAAGCCTAGAATGCCACACATGCCCTATGCAAATGAGGGAATTCCTTTGACTCTGCGCCCGCGCCATATTACAGAAGCGGGCGCAGAGTCAAAGCAGCCCTCAGGAGGCGCACTGACAGTTACAGCGCACCATTTAAAAGGTGGCGCACTGTCAGTGCGCCTCCCGAGAGCAGCCCTCTGCAGGGGGTAAAAGGGGACCCCAGACATCCCCTTACAGGCGGGTGCAGTCACTGAGTGCACCCGCCTGCAAGGGGATCTCTAATCCCCTTTGAAAGTGCAGGCGGGTGCCGCCTGCACTGTGAAAACACGGAGCAGCTGCTGCGTGTTTTCACAAGTATGCGCTGGCCCCAGGGCAGCGCGAGTTCGCGGCTGCCCTGGGGGCAGCGCATACATCATAATAGGGCGCACTGTTATTGTTTGCGCCCGGCGCACCTTTTTAAAGGTGCGCCGGGTGCAAACGATCACAATGCATTATACGGCCCCTGGTCGCTTGCCATTCTGCTCAACCAAGGGTTCCCATCCAACTCACCCATTTCTCCTTGAGTGCGTTGAACCTGTTTGGAGCATTAATTATCTCTGAATGATACACTTGGGATATTTCCCCCTTCCCCAGGGGCCCCATCATGATTCTGGCCTCCCGGGGGCTGTACTCCGGGGAGGCCCAAGTCGCCTCCAAGTGGCCAGAGAGAGCCAAGTGCAGTTGTGAATATGTATGAAATTGGGATCTATGCAAGTAGAACTGTGGTTGAAGGCCTGAAAAAGACTTCATATGTGAACCCCGTCATATATCTCCTAAAGTTGTGATGCCTATTTTGCCCCACTTACTAAGTCTCTATAGTTGGGAGGTATGAGCAAGCCACGGACCCAACCACAGTGGAGTCTTCTGTGTTATTCAATGATCCGATCTGGTCAGGTGCAAGGCTGAGCGCCAGGTCAGGAATACTACTTTTGTTAACTTCAGGAGGTGTTGCGCTATTGGATCCCCATATAGAAAGCCCATTATATTGTCTAATCCTAAGAAAGTGAGTTCTACTTGGTAGGCTGGGTCATGCCTCCCTCCACCCATCCAGTCATTAATGACCTTGATTTGGGATGCCCAGTGGTACAGTTCTAGATCTGCCAAACCCATTGCACCATCATATACCAACTAACAACATTTGCTGAAAGCAACCCGCAGAAGATGGTCTGCCCATAACATGGAGTGAACTATGGAAGTCAAGGTTTGGAACCACTGGTTCAGAATTATCTCAAGGAAATTCTACAGAAAGTGTGACAAAACCATCAATTTAAACAAAGCCACTCTGCCTATTGTATGCAACAATAGTTTGGCTCACTTCTGGAGGTCGTTCTTGGTTTTCTCTATCAGAGGGAATAGATTAAGGCTCCATTCCATGCGGATCTCCATGTTAATTCTAAATTACTGGAAACTAAGGGATCTTACTGGAATGGAGAAATGCCAATTGATGATGGGATTATCACACTTAAGTGGAACCAGAAGAGATTTAGTCCATTTGACTTTGAGACCCACTACTTCAAGAGTTGGCTGAGGCGAGGTCCCAACAGATGGGAGAACATTAAAAATAACAGCACATTGTGTTGGTTCTGGAACCGTTGGCAGTGTGGATTAGGGGAGACCATCAGATCAGAGGCCTTCGTTGGTCAGGACAATGGGAAGACCGAATATCAGAATATGCCGCTAATATCCTGCTATATCTTGCCTCCCCGCCCCACTCAATAGCAAGAATTATGATAATCCTAATGAATCTGGGAGAGCAGTCAGGATACTCGATTAATTGGTCAAAATCCAAAATTTATGTATTAAGTGGGACTCCCCCGAGCCTGCAAAATGGTTGCGAGGCGACAGTAGTAACTGAAGGCTTCCGATATCTCGGAATATTTGTGACAGATGATCCAGAATGGTTGTTCATACAAAATATACAGGCCCCACTGACGCTTCTCCCTAGTGACGCTCAGCAATGGAGGAAACTGCCGCTATTACTGCTGGGACATGCAGCACTATACAAAATGATGGCGTTGCCTCGCTTTTTATATGCCCTACAAAACACCCCATTTGTAATTCCTCCAGCATTTTTTCAGGCGGTGGAGAGCGAAGTGCGAGACCTATTATGGGATAGGAAACCCCCGAGAATAGCTACGTAGAAGTTAATACGCGGGTGGTATGATGGGGGCATTGCACTGCCGCAGATAGAAAGATACTACTGGGCTGCACAGTTGGAGGTGGTTATTCAATGGGTACACTGACCCCAGGAAGATCCGGCAAACAGGATGGACAGGAAGTTGATGGGAGAGGGAGAATACTTGAGATCCTTATATACGAAACCGAGAGGGAAGACGTTGACTGGACCTACAGCTCACACAATCACCCTCTCGCATAAGGTGAACAAAAGGTTGGGTGGCACAGGAAAATAACTCAAAATGCACCACTCTGGGATAGCAAGAGACTAGGAGGGCTTCACACAAGCAAGGGATTTAATAAGTGGGACCTGATTGGTATCTTGACAGTGGGAGACCTATGGAAAAGGGGAGAGGTAGTCCCTTTTGCGGAACTCCAGACAAAGTTCGACCTGGCCCGACCAAAACTTTCAGATATCTCCAAGTGAGACACGCACTATTGGCATCTATTCCACCGGAAGTAGTCTCCCAGAAGCCTCACCTCTAGAGGAAAGGCTTCTCACAGACCTTATGGACAAGAAGGCAATTTCCCTGACCTACAAAAAGCTTATATATAATTCCTCTGACCCCCTAAAAAACTCTGGGACCTCTGGCACCGAGATTTGGGCGAACTGGACGACGATGACTGGCAAGAAGCTCTGGGCTCTCCTCGGGAGGTAGCCATATCAGCTAAACTTAGACTCATTCAATTGAAAATCCTACACAGAACATACCTACCGAGAACTATACTGGCCAAAATGGGTAAAGGAGTTACTAAATACTGTCAGAGAGCTTGTGGACATGAAGGTACATTCTACCACCTTGTATGGGACTGCCCAGTAATTAGGAACTATTGGAAGGAGGTGGTGAATGTAATGGCAGGAGAATAGAACTAGAGCCGAAACTATGCCTCCTGAATGTCTGAGAGGGAACGGACCTAAGCCAGAAAGATCAGACATGGGCGACACTGGGAATGACAATAGCAAAACGTAACATAGCTAGATACTGGGGGGCTCAAGATGCACTGCTGACCTGGGACTGGGGGAAAGACATGGACTCATGCATGATCACAGAAAGGGTGGTATATAGCAGCAGAGGATGCCCAAAGAAGTGGGACCTGATCTGGGGAAAATGGAACGCATATAGAGGGGGAATTTGCACTAGCCCCACAGTGATGCTGAATGGTACCAAGAGACGCTACGACAATCCCGGAACCGAGATCGAGGGTGAATTGGACCCAGACTAACACGCTGAAGTAATGTCTATCGTGGTTGTGATTTGAATGTGAAATTTAAGCTGACCAAGTCTTAATTGGTTGTATACACATGAATCTGTAATTCATTAATAAAAAGATATTTAAAAAAAATAACAGCACATTGTCTGCATGCAGCACAATCCCGTCTCCGGCACTACATGGCCATTGCCAGCCCCAGATTTGTGTGTCACAACTAGTTAATTGAATTAAGGGATCTATAGCTTGGGTGAATAGGAGTGGGGATAGTGGACAGCCCTGCCTGTTACCCCTACCAATCTTAAAATGGCCGAGACCAAACCGTTCACCCGCGCGTGCACAGCTGGCTCTTGTTAAAGAATCTTGATGTAATTCTTAAAGCGAGGTCTGAATCCCATGTGTCAGGACCTCTCCCAGAAAAGACCAATCAATAGAGTTGAATGCTTTTTTTAAAACAATGAGCGGCAAGGCACTCGGATCAGTAATCAAGTGGTGGTGGGCTGGCGCCATCTAGACCCAACGGATACAATGCCAGGTTTTGCAATTGGGCATAAAGCCGCATTGGTTGGGGTGAATTAGCGTAGTCAGGACTGGGAGAAGCCTATTCGCCAGGATTTTAGCAAAGATCTTAACCTCTATGCTCATCAAGGAAATAGGACAGTATGAGGCGCACTGGTCTGAAGGTCGGCCTTCCTTATAGAGAACTACTATATTGGCAAGATCTAATTCCAGGGGAAGCAACCTTTTTGTTCAGCTTCACTGTATAGATCAAGCAGACGGTGGGAGAGAAAATCTTGCAGAATCGACGGTAGTACTCTAGTGGGAAGCTGTCTGGCCCAGGCGTCTTGCTTGCATTTTTATTGCTCAAAGCTTTCTAAATCTCATTCAATGCTATGGGCTGGTCCAACTCTGCTCAGTCAGCGCAAGCGAGTGAATGCAGTGGTATGTCAGAGAGTAGTGGAGCAGCCTGCTCCAGGGAAGGACTTTTCCATCTAGCATAGAGCTCTTGATAATAGGCTGTAAATGCATCTGCAATCTCGGCCACCCTGTGCCTCATATGGTCCTCTCTGTCCCTGATCTCTGGAACCACTCAGGAAGTCACATCTCTGGTAGCCAGCAAGTAAAGCAGCTTTCCATTTTTATCTCCCCATTAGTACACCTTCCTAGTTGAGGCCATCCAACACTTCCAGGCCTCCTCGAGGAAGATCTGCTGGAGTGAGGCTATGTGAAGCTCACGTTGTCAATGGAGGGTCGCTGACTGATCCAGCAGGCAGTGGCGCTTCAATACCTGGATTTGAGGTTCCAAATCCATCAAGTGCCTACATGTCTCCCAGTTCCTATGCCTTACAAAGGTCTTCATTAGTTCCTCGTATAGTCACTGTCCCAGTCGCCCAAAGTGTGCCTAGAGATGCAACCAAACAGGGTTTAATTTGAAAATAGGATTGCAGTTTGGTAGCAAGGAATTCCACATGTGTCGTCCTGCAAGAACCATACATCAAGGGGCCAGACCTGGAGTCACCCCACAGAGGGCATTCCCAGCCTTACCGTAACCGGGAAGTGGTCTGAGATCCCCTTCGGCAGAATATCCGCTGCTGTCATGCGGAGCATGTCCGACGCCAGGAGGAGCAGGAGATCTATGTGAGAGATGGTGTTATATGCAGCGTAGGTATCAGTTGACAGGCATCACAGAGTCTTAAGAAGGTCAACTACCTCCAATATTTTAGCACGACCTGCCCTCCCAGCGTGACTAAGTCACTGGAGATGGGGCACTGGTAGTTGAGATGCACCTTCTACTTTGTAGGATTCAATACCATGTAAAAATATTAGTGAGCCGAGAGTATGGCCTTTATGGGGCGCACAACCCAACAAATCAGGCTAAGTAGGCCGCAATATGGATAATTCCCTGACATGGGATCATCAAGATAGGTCTTCCTCATCAGAATTCTTTAGTTGGCTTGCTGCAGAAGTCGCGCCCCTTGTCGTATCCTCGGTCACGTCCCGTAGGTCAGTACAAAGTCTGTGCTTACCTTCCTGAGATAAATCCGGTGAATGCTTTGGGTGCTCTCTCATCCCGCTGTATCTTGTTCTGCATCTGGGTCGGACCCCTCCCAGTGGCAGTCAGCCTCCCTGTCCGAGGGTGGAGGGGTGTTGGTTCAGAGGGCCCCAAACTTTAAGCTCTTTCTTCTCCGCTACCCAGTCCCATGCTTCCTCTGGTAGCTTAAAGAAGTGATATTGAGAGTTATAGAGTACTTTGAGCTTGACAGGAAAGATCAGCATATATTGGAGGTGCATAGCTGGGAGCTTTTGCGGGTCCTGTTATTGTTGACTTCCGTTGTTGTTGAACTACATTTGTGTAATCCGGGAAGATCATGATCCAGGTGGATAGGAAGGCTAGGGTTGCGGCCCTTCTGGACTCTTAGAGAATCGCATCTCTGTCTCGTAAATTTGAGCAATCTTGGGGTGTGGAGGCAGTTTCTGGGCCAGTGATCTGTGGGCCCTCTCCACCACAAATCATTGCAACAGCTTCCCCTACAGGATCCAGGATGTGAATCAGCCTTCAAGAATTGTTCAGGGTCTGAAAGTTCTGCTCCCTCAGGAAATGCAATGAACCTGAGATTGTTCTTGTCTGGATTGGTTTTTAGTATCTTCCACTCTCTCTTTGATGATTTTGAACATAGCAAAGAGCTAGAAAATGCTGGATTTGAAGAGTGGTTATTTAGTCTTTTAATGCTGAGACGCGACCCTCTGCCTCCGATACCCTAGCAGCCATGTTTCTAAATCTTGCCAGAGGAGGTTCACATCCATCCTTACTTCACCTATTTTACTTCCTAGGGCTGTCGAGAGGCCTGGATTGCCTGGAGAATGGCTGCAGTATCCATAAATTCAGCAAGGCTTTGGCTCTACGGCCCTTTGGCGGTAGAGCACGTGGCGATCTCCGGCGCAGTGGCAAACTTATCAATCTTTTTTTGTGGCTGTGGAGAGGGCCTCCTGTCCTTACCCATTTTGCAAGGCTGCAGTCCTAGTGCGGAAGAGGGTGGTCAGGCTGCTCCCGCTGCAAACCCTTCTCTCGGTCAGTGGGTGCTCCCTTCATCAAGTGCTGCCAGTAAAAGTGTCGCTGTCTGTAGGCACCACGCCAGATAGTCCCCTGTCAGTGCTCCTCTGCCTGAAATGGAACTGGCCAATCCATGCAGGTTCGTCATTCCATTCCGGGTCCTCGCATGGACAGTGACCCGGCCCATTTGCACTATTGTGCCAATGGTACACTGCGGGCAGCACGAGCAGATAAGGTCCACTATGCTGCGGGGGCCAGCAGAGCACATTGGTGTCTCCGCGAAGGCAGGGAGAGAAAGAAAGTCCCTCCCTCAATCCCTCGGCATCGACACGCCACTCTACATCATTGATCCTAGGGGTCCGCCACCAGGGAGCCAAACCTGTGGAGGTGTAGGGGGGGCTGTGCTGCCACCAACTTGGAACCCGGCCGCTGACCCCAAAATCTAGTCAGAGCCCCTGGGATATCAGTGCATGGGGCTGCCTCCAAATGTCCGAATCCGGGGCCGCCAAGAGCCAGAGTGCAATCAGCCTCTCGCAAGCAGACACTGGGTGAGAAGGGGGAGAAGAGGATTAGAGGCGCCCCCTGCCAACTCGAGTGTCCCTCTTGAGTACTTTGTCCCTCCTTCTGTGTCCTCCGATCCAGATGCTCCAATTCCCAGGCCAAGGGGGGCGTGTTCACTTACCAGCACAGCACTGGCAGAGGTACAGGGCAGCCCCAGAGCCATCTGGTCTCGGCTCTGCTGCAATCTACCATCACTTCTTTAGGGCTCCTATCAGGGTGGTGGGTGTTGGGCGTTGGGCATCACTGGGGCTGCAACACCGCATGCCTTTTCTTTCAAGCCGGCCCTCAGCACACAGCGGCAGGCCCAACCATCATCTTGTCGGCCCACACCGGTCCAGTCCTCGCTCATCACACAGACAGGGGTTGCAGCTCTGTCGAGAACCTGCAGGTAACTCTGGAGGGTGCAAGTAGCCCCCCACAGGCACACAGGGATTAAAAGGCAGCGCACGGGCAGGAGGTTTCAGAGAGTGGTGGAGAAGGTCCAGGAGCATTGTTAACATACGTCTGCATTCTCAGCCTGTCAGGCAATGCCCCTCTAGACCAGGAGTTTTATTGTGAGTCGGGGTCAGGAATATGGGGGGTCAAGGGGGGTTTGAGACAGTACCTCCGTAAGATATAATTTTTGGTTTGGGTGGCGCCATAGTTATTCAAGATCACCGACAGGTTCGTGATTTTCAGAAATATCTATTTTTCTCTGTCTATAAGAAGAGTGAATTGCAATTACCATGATCTGAGTTTGTTAACTAGGAAAAGTTTAATTGAAGAAAGACTATGAGTGACGCAAAGACTGACATATGTATATCCAAATTGTGTCAATGTAGCTCTTTTAACTTAATGTGATGTGAGGAGTTGTGTTGTGGCAGTACATTCTTTTGAGAGTAAGGTTTCCCATGGCTTAGCCATGATTGGACTACAAATAGCATGGTAGAGTCATACAAATGTAGGAGAGGGTGATTGTTGGATCTCTCATAGAACATTGGGTTTCCAGCCTTGTGAGCTTAGACTACATAAATGTACATGTGATGACAGAATTACAGCAATTTGTCTTAATGTACATTGATCATTTAACCTTTGAAGTTTATGTTCCTAATGTAGTATGTCTGTTACACCTTCATGATTCTTTTTATTACGATATTCCGTTTTACTGAGATTTAAAATCAGGAATTAATAGGTTATCTGTTTTTTATTGTGTTTGGGGTTTTGAATTTTTTGGAGAAAGATGGCTGGCTTTACCTTAAGATACTGCTGGTTGCTGTCTCAATATTGATCACTGGAGAGCCAGTATTGTACCACAAACTCTCCCACCGACTTTAAAGTACAGTGAACTAAATTTTATATCAAATCGTAACCAAAATAATAGTGTGCTTTACAAAATGTTGTAAAATGCACTGGCACTGAGAAGGTTTAAGTGTATGGCTTTCAAGTATTAGCTAGTGATTGAAATAGTGTTTCTTACAAGCATCAATCTTTTAAGCTGGAAAAAGGGTGCTATGCCATGAGCAGTCCTTTGATTTCCAACCTGCAGGACAGAATTGGAAAGTGGGTGGTGAAGGCTTGTGGTCAGTGAAGTCTTAGACAGCCAAAAGACCATAAAGGGCCCGGGGTAATACTTGCCCTACATCGACTAGCAGAACGAGCGTGGAGATTCTCATCGTCCCTCGAACACTTAAACACTTGAGATCGCTGAGGAGCACTATAACAAACGCATTTGAAATTTAAAAGCAAATTTCTTTAGGAAACCAACTACACAAAGCCAAAAAACAGTTTTAAATTGTCAAACTCTAATCTAATAGGCAACCCAACCTTTTCACAATTGTGTCTAATCTCCAGCCAAACTGAAAGGAATTTGCCTCCTTCTTCCTGGAAAAGACAAAACATTTCGAAATTGATCTAAACAGCAATAGAGCACCTTCCGGTCATACCTCTTAGCAGCTCCCCCTCCTCTGATCGCTGTGCCCCCATATATACCAGGGCACACCCTCAAAAGCAACACCTCGTAGAACATATTTAATACCTTTGATGAAAGCGCCATTCTTAAAATTCTAACAGCACTGAAACTGTCAAACCACTTGCTAGACTTAGCATCTTTTGGCGTGTTTCCTGTCTTTTTGCTTTCTGACCTCCTGGTTTTGACTCTGTGTTTGCTGGTTTAGTGTCTCTGCGCACTTTCTCACTGCTGTTCAGTGTTAAAGTGCAAGTGCTCCTGTTGTAAATGGCTATTATGGATTGGTGTTTCCATGATTGGCATATTTGATTTACTAGTCAGTCCCTAGTAAAGTGCACTGAGTGTGCCAGGGCCTGTAAATCAAATGCTACTAGTGGGCCTGCAGCACTGATTGTGCCACCCACATGAGTAGCCCTGAAAAGGTAACTCAGATCTGCCACTGCAGTATCTGTGTGCAGTTTAGTACTGCCATGTCGACTAGGCAAGTGCACTCACTTGCCAGGCCATACCCTTCCCTTTTCTTACATATTAGTCACCCCTAAGGTAGGCCCAAGGTACCCCTGTGGGGAGGGTGCAGTGTATGAGAAAGGTAGAACATGCCCTGGTGTGTGTGGCATGTCCAGATAGTGAAATACTGCCAATTTTGTTTTTCACTATTGCAAGGCTACCTGTTCCTATGGGATAGAATGGGGAGTTTGCTTATAACAACTTATAAACATAACTACCCCTGGGAACAAGGTAGGAAAATAAAGTTTAGTATGCCTGAACTCAGAATGTTAAAATGCATCTTTTAGCAAGGGTGATTTTTACATTCTGTGTTTGAAAATACAGCTTTTAGAAAGTAGGTATTTTCTTGCTTAGCCATCCAGTGTGCCCCTGCTAGGATGTGTATTGACTGTGTGGCTTTGGGGTGACAGGGGCTGGGGAGGAGCAGTGGCTCCAGAGAGTCTGGATGGGTCAGGGCTGGGCTGAATAGACCTGGGCTATATTTAGAGTAGGGGGGAGGAGATTTCCTTTCACCTGAATGGGCCTGGTCTGCCTCTGACAATGCTGTCTCCACCTCCTGCCAGGAAGCTGCACCAGAGAGGACAGAACTGGTTCTGGCTGGGCAAAGACACTCTCTGCCTCCAGAGAACAAATTATTTTGTGGTATAAATATTGGGGCCCAGACCCCAGAACTTTAGAACTCTTTTGGACCAAGAAGACTGCCAAGAAGAAGAGCTGGAGAAGCTGTGAGGAGGAACTACCATTTTGCTGAGTGCTTTGCTGTGTTGGCCTGCAGTGGCTGCTTCTGTCTTGGGCAGTGAAAGGACTGGACTTTCTGCAACTTCTTTATTGAGTATCTCCAAGGGCCTGAAATAGAGTTTGCCTCCTGTTCTGAAGTCTCAGGGACTGCAAAGACTTCACCAACCTCTGGGTACCGCTTCTGGAACCGCTGTTTCAGCTGCCACAGAGAAGGGAAACGCAACCGAATCCGTACTGACGGCACTGCATCTCGCACCGCAACCCTGGTCTCACCGATGACGACCGCCGCCGCCGCCACCGAGCCGCTGCTTGCACCGTGACCTGTGGGCAACGCACTCCGCACGGCCTCGCTTCACTTTGCCATTTTGGTCTCGCCGACGCTGCTGCTGACTTCGACACCTGTAACCGCATCGTGGCTGGGGCAACGCTCGTAAGTTTCACTACGCACCGCCTCGTCCCACACAGCCGTCTGGGCCTACCGACGCCAGCTCCCGCTAACCGGCTTTGTCGCCTGCACCGCAACCTGCCTGCACCACATCGAGCACCGTCTCGCTCTGCACCGTAAGCCTTGGTCTCACCGACGCCGTCTGGACGATCGTCACCGAGCCGCTGCCTGCACCGCATTGAGAGGACACCGCACCCTGCACCGCTTCCATTTTGCAACGCAACCGCGACAGTTGCCACGACCGGCTCGCACCACCATGTCAGCCGCAACGAGAAAGGTACTGTTACTGAGTCTGTCCACGCTTTCGCTGGCCCATATCGACGCGGTCGGCTGGAACTGTTAGACTCTGTTGTTTTCAGCATCGCGGTAGCCCTGGACGGAGCTACTGACTCGTACGAACGGTGTTTTTCAAGTATTCTTGCAAAGTATACCTTTCTAAGTACTGTATTGTGGATTTTTATCGTTTTGGTCTTGTTTTAAGTATATAAAATGTTGGATATTTTTCTAAAACTGGTGTGGTGTCCTTTTGTAGTGTTTTCACTATATTACTGTTGGTTATGTGCAAATGCTTTACACACTGCCTCTAAGATAAACCTGACTGCTCGTGCCAAGCTACCAAGGGGGTGAGCAGGGGATATTTTAGGAGTGTAACTCCCTTACCCTGACTAGGAAGAAGGGCCCCTACTTGGACAGAGGTGCAAACCCATGCCAACTAGAGACCCCCATTTCTAACACCACTTCTGCGACCCTCTGCCATCTAATTTCTTCAGTAAAATTAAAATGTCTGTACTCCCACTTTGGACCAAGATAGTGAATGCTTCACTACTTCAAGGCACTATACCTGACTGCCTAAAATCTGGGCATGTAACACTATTTTGAAAAAAAACCACGGTGGATCATGTGGACCCAAATAACGTCCGTCCATTCTCCACCATTCCAACTCTGGCACAGCTCCTTGAGAAATGTGTCCATGCCCAACTATGCAACCACATAGATCAATTCCAACTGATAGACCAATTTCAATCTGGCTTCCGTCAGGGTCGCAGCACAGAATCAGCTCTAACACATAGCTGAGGACATGCTAAAAATGCTGGATCAGAATGAATCTTGCCTTCCAGTCCTACCAGACCTCTCCTCAGTTTTCGATGCAGACAAACACGACGGTCTCCTAGACCTACTTGAACGCAGGATGGGTCTATCAGGGTCCGTTCTAAACTGGTTCGTCTTGTTTCTCCACAACAAAACCAATCCCTGACCAATTTCACTATCGTCACATTAGGGGTCCCACAGGGGTCCATGCTCTCACCCACTCTCTTCAACATGTTCATGGAGCCTTTAACTGAAATTCTGAAATTATTTAACATCTAATATTTAACATCTAATACCAAATGTACACAGATGACGCCCAACTGTACTTGAAGACCTCTTCCCCTGAATATATCCGATCCCTCAACATAACTGCAAAAAATCCAAAACTGGCTGACCCGAAACCACCTCAAACTAAACGCTCTCAAAACAGAATTCCTCTTATTTGCCCCACCCAAACAATCACTCGATATTGAAGAATGATGAAGCAACTAATAGCTCTTAACTGCCTTCCACACGTTATAGATTCCACAAGATCACTGGGAATAACCCTTGACAAGAACCTAAACATGTAGGAACACATCAGTTCAGCCACCAAAGAAGCAAACTTTCAAATGAACTTACTAAACAAAATAAAACCCTTCCTCCCCCTCGACGACTTCAAGTCAGCTATGCAAGCTCTAGTGATTTACAAGTTGGACTATGGAAGTGCTACCCTCTGGGGCCTACCTAGATCCAAGCTGGTTCCACTAAGAGCATCTCTCAACTCTGCTGCAAGGCTCATCACAGGATCCAAAAGAAACAACCACATCATTCCCGATCTGAAATCTCTAAACTGACTCCCATATGAGGCAAAGGTACAGCTGAAAATTGCTTGCATGACCCATAAAGCCCTACAGTTCAACACACTGAAGATCCTGGCAGAAAAACTGGAGCTGTCTGGCAGCTGCAGATTCTCCTGAAGCCCCAGCACCTTATTGTTGAAACCTCAGAAATGTCATAAAAAGAAAACCTACAACCAAGCTTTCTCAGGAATGACCCTGAAAAACTCCCTGCCCCCTGAAATTAGAATGAACCCCTCAACTGCATCATTTGACAAAGAAGTCAAAGTGCTTCTGATGAACACAATTCTACCCTAGAACCCACTGGCTCTACTCTCCAGGCATGATATGACGCATTGTCTACATTCATGGTTATTACTCCCCTGCTATGACCTTGTTTACCTTGGTGACACTGTGTACTGTTTGCGAGTATGTCTGTTGTTTGTTCTACCCGTTTCTTCCTGCCGGACCATTTTTAAAGCGCTCCGATACACTCTAGGGTCATGTTCGTGCTAAATAAAACTTTATAAATAAAACAAAATAAATAGAAAGCAGGTAGGAGAGTATCATGAGCTCTATGAGGGGGTTTCCTTACTACGGAAGGGAGAGGGGCCTGTTTAAGAGAATGTTTTTGAGGTCTGAGTCAACAAGGAAGAGTTTTTGTCCAGTAGAGTGATGGCTTGACTGTTTGAAAATGTATTAGGAGACTTTTTTAAAAGAGGAAGGATGAATAAACATAGTGAATTTGGCGGAACCCATGATGTCAAAACAGACTCTGGGCCTTATTATTAACCCTGGGCGTAGTTCGCGAAGTAGCGCTACGCGAAGCTACGCGAAGTGCACTTCGCACTACGCGAGCTACGCGTAGCACTACGCGAACTGCGTAGTGCGCTGTTCGCGATGATTGCACAGTGCCGGATGCTTGTCCGCATTGTGCAATCATTGAAAACGGCATCTTGCACAGTGCGAGCTGTCTTTTACTGCCGCTCGAGTAGATTTTTACTCGAGCGGCAGCTTTCTCAACGCGGACTGGTAGTTTCTCATCGCGAGCATACGCGACCACTCGCAATGAGAAACCTGACCTCCCGCGTTGAGAATCTCGCCGGGAGGTTTATTTTCCACGCTCGCGATCGGCAACTTGATGTTGCTGATCGCGAACGCAGAAAAAGTCTCGCATGGGATGTCATTTTGCTTGCTCGCGGTCGCCAACTTGACGTTGAGGACCGCGAGCCAGCAAAAAATGACAGCTGCACTACGCTACGTGTGTTTGCACTGTGCTACGTGCAATTCGCGTAGTGCGAAGTAGCGCAAACTTCGCAAACTACGCGAGCATAGCGTAGTGCTTTGCCCAGGGTTACTTATTATGACTTTGGCGGTGCAAGAGCAGGCCGCCACATCACCGCCCCACTCGCCAAAGTCATAATTAGACCGCCCGCCAGATTCCGATTGAAATGCACATCCGGCAGTCCTGCTGCAGCTGGCCCACGGTGGTGCCTGTTTAATGGCTTATAGGAGAGCCATACCAGGCACAGCAATGGGAATGCCATTGCATGTTCCTGCAGGGCCTGTCAAATCCATGCTCTGCAGGAACTGGGGGTGCATGCAGACAGGGGGGCACACTGTGTACCACCCTGCATGGACCACCCTGGTGCAAAGGCAACAGGGGGCCCTGTAGGGTTCCATTTGTTTCCTCTCTTTTCATGGTGGGCTCACCACCCTGAAAGCCGTGGCAGAGAGGAAACTCGTAATATGCTTGGCAGGGCTGCAGTGGCCCCGCCAACCATATTGCAGCCTTAAAACCACCGCAACACGGCCCTGGCGGTTGCATGGTGCCAATGCGGTCCGACCGCCCAAGTCGTAATGGGGCGGTCAGACGGCCGGTGCGGAGGTGCCCGCACTACCACCCTGGCTAAGGTGGTCCAATGGACCGCCATAGTCATAATAAGGCCCTCTGACAACAGAGAAATGGCAGCTGTCCATAGCGTTAGTTTCACATCAGCAATTACCTGTGACATTTGTGGTGTTATTTGGCGATTAATAAATACAATATTGTACAAGTGTGCAAATTGTCAATCAACCTCATAAAGCTGTCCTAGAAGGACTTCTGGAATTATGAAGTCTTGTGGTATTTAGCATATGTAGCATTTTATAGATGTTTAGCTATTAGCAATGTAAGTCTATGCATAGTGGAATGTGATGGAATGTAGAATGCATTGATGTAATGGAAGAGAACTTGGAGTTCAGTTGGTGCTTATCTCGTGGGCCCTACAGACATGTAACTTGTGTCTGCTGACTTCAATAAATAACTTCCATATGAAAAACAAACGGACTGCAGGAAGTTTATCTTAACAAATTTGGCAACAAGCATGGGATCCCGATGGTTTAAATTTTTCTTTTCCTATGGGATTCACATTTGGAGTTGAAGACTTTCATTCATCGCTTTATTAAGGTACTGTTTTCGTTTCAATACTGGGCCCAGGGATCGCTTTGGAGAAGGGACGCGACTCTGCGGTGTTTAATTATCTGCCACTGAGTCTATTTTATTGGATGGTTTTAAGCGTTTTGAGCTCAGAAGTTTACTGTGGTGGTTAAAGGGCGCGTCGCTTAAACCTTAAGCAGCATTGTTGAAACGCAAAAGGAATCGCGCCGCTCCATTCCTTACCTTTGGCATATGGGGTCATTTCAGCTGTTCGTGAGCTCCTCTTTAGTTGAGTTCGTGAAAATTCCATGAGCGTGCTATGCATATCTGAGAGTGTGTCTCAGTAGCACAGGCGTGCTGATGTATTTGACAGTTTAACGGGGAAAAAGGTCCATCGCCTGGAGAAATCCACATATACTATGCACGTTGGCCATTTTAATTCAGCAACGTGAGCTTTCAATGTAATTTTCAGCGTGTTACATCCGTGATACGCACACGTGACGGCGGCCATTTTAAGTTGGCAGTGTTACCTTTGGATGTATTTCTCAGCGTGTTACATCAGTGACACGCACACTGTAAATACAAGTCATTTGACAGGAACTGTTTGTGCAGAGGCCATATTAAGAGGGCAAAGCTTTTCATCGGGCTGCAATTAACGGAGTATTATATCAGTGATACGCACACTCTGAATTCTGTATTAATCACATTCAACAGCATGTTATGCCAGTGATACGCACACTACACAGCATTCTTTGATTTTGTTTTATTGTTTATATGTTTGCGTTATTTTAAGGTTTCTTGTTTTATGTAACACAACTATTTATGCCTACATAGGACATACCGCGGCCACCTAAAGAGTATAGAAGAAAACTTAAGACAAGGGAATTTTTTCTTTTCTTATCCAGCTGTCATCTGTTAAGAGCATAGTTTAATATTCCTACAAACATTTTATTTTTTTTATTGTGTTTGCTATTCGTTTCTCTACGTTTGGCCACAATGCAAACGGTTACTCCTCCGAGTCCTTTCTTACAGGAGCCAGGTGAGCCACCTGTAAAATGGATGTTAGACCTGGCATCATTGGCGCGGGTCTCCCTTCCTCTTTTCGCTTCCTATCTTTTATGTTGGCTGGATTTAGATGCTCTGGGCGCTGTGCCACTGCCAATCAGTGCCACAGCGCGAATGCTCCCTGTGTAAAGATGACTGTATGAATTGGGATAACCATAATTGGCTCGTTTGGTTTACCCGTCAGTCCCTAGTATAAATGCACTGTGTGTGCCCAGGGCTGGTAGACCAAATACTGCTGGTGGGCCTGCAGCGCTGATTTGTGCTACCCACTGAAGCAGTTAAAGTATGTCTGTGTAGCATGTTCTAATAGCGAGTTACCCTCCATTTCACTGTTTACTATTGTGAGGCTATCCGTTCTCATAGGCCAGAATGGGCAGGCTGAGTATTACATTCCATGATCCTACCTGCCCCCAGGAACCTGATAGGAAATTCGAATTTGATATGTTTAAGCTCAGGACATTGAGATACATCTTTTAGTAAGGATCATTTGCATAGCCCGTGTTCGAAAATGCCTCTTCTAGAAACGAGGTATTTTCTTGCCTAAGCGTTCCTGTAGGCTTTGCTAGTGTGTGTATTGGCCGTCTGGTTTTGGAGCAGCAGGGCCAGCTGGGTCAGACCTGGCTGGAGAGAGAGATCGGCATTTAGAGTATGGGGAGGGGTGACTCTTTGATCTGAGCAGGGCCGTGCCTGGCAAGGTGAATGATGGCTCCACCTCCCACTGGGCGTCTGATAGCAGACCCCCTGATTCTCAAAGGGCAGGATGTCGCCTCGTAAACCAAGTGCTCCCCGACCCCACCGAACTGGTTCTGGCTGGATTCAGTGATTTGTGACTTTAGAGAACAAAGACTTTTTAGGTATTAAACGCTGCGCTGAAACCTTTTTCAAGTGTGTGTTCCTTCTGGATGTCAAGACGAAACTCTGTCCGAGTGAACAGAGGAAAGGACTTTGAAACTTTCACCAAGCTTGCTGAAGAAACTACCCGAGGGCCTGAATTGAGAGCGCCTCCTGCTGAAGTCTCAGGGACATTAGACTTCACCCCGTCAGCCGTCTGAATTCCTGTGTGAGGGATTCTACTTGCAGGTGAGGCCTCCGTCGAGTAATCCGGAGCCTCTAGTTCTACTGTGAGGAACGCGGACTGGTAACCCTCGTTAACCCTCTGTGGGCCGCCGCAGCTAAGAGAGAGCTGCCGCCGCTGAGAGCCCGCCTTAATTTGAACCTTCGGAACCTTCGCTGAATCTATGTGGGCCGCCGCAGTTAAGAGAGAGCTGTAGCCGCTGAGTGCCCGCTGTTGTGCCAGCCTGGTCGAGATCATCCGCCGCAGCTAAGAGAGAGCTGCTGCCGCTGAGTGCCCGCACTGGTGTCAGCTGTGCATCATCGTGATTTGTCCTGTGGGCCGCCGCAGCTAAGAGAGAGCTGCTGCCGCTGAGTGCCCGCATCTTGGCCAACTTTGCCTCATCGTGAGTCGTCCTGTGGGCCGCCACAGCTAAGAGAGAGCTGCTGCCGCTGAGTGCCCGCACCTTTGCCAACTTTGCATCATCGTGATTTGTCCTGTGGGCCGCCGCAGCTAAGAGAGAGCTGCTGCCGCTGAGTGCCTGCACCTTTGCCCCTTTGCATCATCGTGATTTGTCCTGTGGGCCGCCGCAGCTAAGAGAGAGCTGCTGCGGCTGAGTGCCCGCACCTTTGCCAACTTTGCATCATCGTGATTTGTCCTGTGGGCCGCCGCAGCTAAGAGAGAGCTGCTGCTGCTGAGTGCCCGCACCTTTGCCAACTTTGCATCATCGTGAGTCGTCCTGTGGGCCGCCGCAGCTAAGAGAGAGCTGCTGCCGCTGTGAGCCCACCACGGAGCTGCACGACGAGAGTCATCGCCACCACCAGCCCGGGCCGCTGCAGCCGTGTGCTGCTGCCGCTGAGAGCCTGCCTGTCCCCAAGTGCCCGAATCATTGTGAGTGCACGTTGCGGACCACTGCAGTCAAGAGTTGTGGTCACTGGGAGTCCACCTGTCACCGTCTCCGCTTCTTCGAGAAGCTGCGTGCTGTGTCCCCGTCCAACGGCAGGTATCTGGTGCGCAACAGGTCGTGTAGACCCAGGCCTTGAACTCAGTCAGTGCCACGTTCTGGTGAATACGTTATTGCCTTTTTAAGTCCCTACTGATTTACGTGCATTGTGGCTGGTTAAAACGCTTTGAGAGTCTTGTGTTAAACCTTAGGTAAAGATACTATTTTTCTATACCTACTTGAGTTGTGTCCTTTTGTGGTGTCGTTACTGCCTTATTGTGCATGGTCATAAATGCTTCACACACTGCCTCTGAGATAGGCCTAACTGCTCGTGCTACGTTACCACAGGGTTGAGCAGGGGTTATCAAAGGGGTAGCCCACTTGCCCTGACTTAGGAAGAAGGGTCCCTATTTGGACATTGGCGCCAGCCAGTGCCAACTAGAGACCCCCATTTCTAACATTGGTGGCAGCGGTGGGATCAGGACTTGCATTTATGATCCACGTACAATAACTGGTAGACGCCACTAGTGAGTGCAGACCAAAGCGCAGCCACGCACTGGTTTTTTGTCCCTCTTCGAATTTTTTTTGTTTTTTGTTTTTGTTTGGTTGGTTGTTCTAGTATTGAATTGTTGATCGCAGCCATGAGTACTGCTAATATGGGAAGGCCAACATCCAATGCTTCGGAGGATCTCACCTTTGATGAGGAAAGATTAGATACCTATACTGCCAGACAGCTGAAGTCATTTTGTAAGCAATTCGCAGTCCCCGTGATAGGTCTCTCTAGGAAGGAAGAGTACCAGAAGGCGCTGAAGGCCTGGTGGGAAGCGAGAGAGTCCGCTGGGGATGAGGAAGACAATGCTGGAGGGCAGCAGGATGATGCAGTAGAGGGGGGGAGATAGAACACCCTCCAATTCAGGTACTAGTGTATCCCAAAGGAGCCTGACCCCAGAAGAGCTGGAGGACAGGGAGAGAGATAGGAGGCATAGTTTGGAGATGGCTAAATTGGAAGGTCAGAAGGACCTTGAGAGTAAGAAGTTAGACATTGAGAAGGATCGATTGTCAATTGAACTTGAGAAAATGAGAATGGAGCATGAGAGAATGTTGAGGGAGATAGAGATCAGGGCGAGGAGTGTCCCGGTCTCCCCCTCTGGTGGCAGCATACCTTTAGTAACTCCTGAGAGTAGAGTTTATATTCCTAAGGATGTCATTAAGGATTTTCACAAGAGTGAGGATATTGGGCAATGGTTTGCCGCATATGAGATAGCAATGGTGTCCCACCGGGTCCCTGAGAAGCATTGGGGAGCGGGATTGTGGGGACGCTTTGAGTGATGGTAGGGATACCCTGTTGGACCTGCCTGAGGAGAGCAGGATAGTGTATGCCCATATGAAAGAAGCTTTGATGACCCGTTATGGTTTGACCCCAGAAATGTACAGGCAGAGGTTTAGAACCTGTAAGAAGTTAGAGGGTACCACGTGGGTTGAATATGTGTCTTTTTTCTGCAGAGCAATGGATCGCTGGGTAAAGGGTAGCAAAGTGGAAACTTTTGAGCAATTGTATGATTTGTTTGCGTGGGAGCATTTTTCTAGTAACTGTTTTCCAGAGCTACGCCAGCACCTGATTGATAGCAAGCTGACTAACCCTAGGAAGCTTGCTGAGGAGGCGGACCGCTGGGTAAGCACCCGGGTCCGCAAAGGTTTTGTGGGAGACTTTGCCAGAGGTGGGCAGGGTCCCCACAGAGAAGTGGGGGGGACAAGGGTAAGCCGAGGGAGTTCCAGAGAGGGCCCCAAAGTAATTCCCAAGGGAACCAAGCAGTGGTGTCCCAGCCTCCCCCTGAGAAGAAGCCAGTGTCCCCGACAGGTAGGCCTGTTCAGAGGGGGCCACTCACTTGTTTCAGGTGTGGTCAAGTGGGCCACCGGTATTATGATCCCCAGAGGGACCCCAATGCATCCCCTCATGCACCACCCCGTGCACCATCTCGCCAGATTGCCAGTGTAGCCCTGGGGGGGAGGAGGTAGAGGTCCAAGGTGGGTGGGATCCCGTAGAGTTAACCCTTGTCTCGCTAGGAGACTTTGAGAAGGTCCCTAACCCCACACTGCCTAATAACACTAAGAAGTACCGGCAGTGGGTGACCATCAATGGCCATAGGGTGGAGGCTCTCAGGGACACCTGAGCTAGTGTGACTGCTGTCAGCTCCCGGTTGGTGTCCAAAGAGCAGGTTGTCCCCCATGCATTCTGCCCCGTAGTGTCAGCAGACAACTCAGAGAGCCAGTGTGAAGTGGCTCAGGTTCCCTTCGAGTGGGGGGTCTCAGGAACTCTTCAAGTGGCTGTGAGGCCCGCCATGCCTGTAGACTGGCTGTTGGGCAATGATCTAGAGAACTCCCCGTGGGCTACGGTGGAGAGAAAGTCTCATTTGGAAATGTTGGGTCTGCCTGAGTGGGCGTGTGCGACCACTCGGTCCATGACAGCTCAGAAGGGTGTTCAGGAGGGTCTGGAGCCTGAAAGTATGGCCCAGGCCCCTGCCTTAAAGAGAAGGGGTAGGAGGCGCGGGAAACCGGCCCCGCGGTTCCCACGGTCCCGGAGGGAGCAGACCTTGAGGGGGATGCCCTGGAACCTACAGGGGAACAAGTGGCTGAACTGGGGGACCTACCGGAGCTGACCCATTGGCAGCAGGAAGGGGGGCCCTCCAGGGAGGAATTTTGCGACCAACAGGGAACCTGCCCTTCTCTTGAGGGGGTGCGGTGACAGGCCACCGCCCAGGCCGCAGGTGATCAGACAGGGTCACATTGGATCTATTGGGAGAATGACCTCCTTTACAGCGAGCCTAAGGTTGCTGAGCCTGGGTCAGCCCGTGTGCTGGTGGTATCCCAGCGCTTCAGGACCTTCCTACTGGGGTTGGCTCATGATGTGCCACTGGCCGGACATCTGGGGCCGACCAAGACCTTTGAGAGGCTGGTCACCCACTTCTATTGGTCCCAGATGCGCAGGAGCTCAGATGCTCACTGCAGGACGTGTGAGACTTGCCAGGCAAGTGGGAAGAGTGGGGGGAAGATTAAGGCCCCACTACAGCCCTTTCCCGTTGTGAGTACCCCATTCGAGAGAGTGGGCATTGATATTGTGTGGCCTCTGGATCCCAAGACAGCCATGGGCAACAGGTTCATCCTAGTCTTGGTGGACCATGCCACCAGGTACCCTGAGGCCATCACGCTCAGGACAGTGATGGCCCCCGTGGTGGGACAGGCACTGATGGGGATTTTCTCCCGTGTGGGATTCCCCAGAGAGGTGGTGTCCGATAGGGGAACTAACTTCATCTCCAAGTACATGAAGTCTCTGTGGGAGGAGTGTGGGGTAACGTATAAGTTCACCACTCCTTACCACCCCCAGGGTAATGGGCTGGTTGAGAGATTCAACCGGACCCTTATGATTATGGGCCTAGGTGAGCCCATGAGGCGTAAGTGGGATGTCCTCTTGCCATGCCTGTTGTTTGCTTACCGTGAGGTGCCACAGAAGTCCTTAGGGTTCAGTCCCTTTGAGCTGCTCTATGGTCACCCGGTAAGAGGTCCTCTGAGTCTGGTCAAGGAAGGCTGGGAGCAATCTCCCAGGAAACCATCCCAGGATGTGTTTAGTTACCTGCTGGCCTTCAGGAACCAGACTCGGCGTTTCAGGAAACTTGCTGAGGCAAACCTGGAAGCCAACCAGGAAGAGATGAAAAGTTGGCACGATCAGAATGCCACTCTGATCGAGTTTCAGCCTGGACAAAAGGTTTGGGTCATGGCCCCGGTGGAGCCCTGTGCGCTCCAGGATAGGTGGACCGGCCCCTTTGAGGTGGTGGAGCGCAACAGTCCTGTTACCTACGTGGTGGACTTGCAGTCTCCCAGGAACCCCTTGCGGGTCCTGCATGTTAACCGACTGAAGCCCCACTTTGAGAGGTCTGAAGTGGGCATGCTTCTGGCCACAGATGCTGGGATGGAGGAGGAGAGCGAGCCCCTTCCTGACCTCCTGTGTGCAGGGGAGCGAGAGGGGTCAGTGGAGGGTGTGGTCCTCTCCACCATACTGACTCCTGAGCAGCAGGATGATTGTCGCCAACTGTTGGGGCAATTCAGTGATCTGTTCTCCCTGGTGCCTAGTGTCACTGATTGGTGTGTCCATGACGTGGACACTGGGGACAGTCCTCCCATTAAGCACAAGGCTTACCGAGTGACTGACCGGGTAAGGGCCTACATTAAGCATGAGGTTACCAAAATGTTTGCCCTTGGGGTGATTGAGTCCTCTAGCAGCCCTTGGTCCAGCCCAGTGGTCCTGGTACCAAAAGCTGCAGCGCCTGGTACCACCCCAGGACTTTGGTTCTGCGTGGACTATTGGGGCCTCAATTCAGTCACGAAGACTGACGCGCACCCCATCCCCAAAGCTGATGAGCTCGTAGATCGGTTAGGGGCTGCAAAATACCTCAGCACATTTGATTTGACGTCTGTGTATTGGCAGATCGCCTTGGCCGAGGGAGCAAAGGAGAGGTCAGCATTCTCCACACCCGATGGGCACTACCAGTTCCGGGTGATGCCCTTTGGAATGAAGAATGCCCCTGCCACCTTTCAGAGGTTGGTCAACAGGGTGTTGGTTGGGCTGGAAGACTTCAGTGCCGCCTACCTGGATGACATTGCGGTGTTTAGCTCCTCTTGGGAGGACCACCTGCGCCACCTCTGGGAGGTATTGATGGCACTGCGGAAGGCAGGCCTCACAATCAAAGCCAGTAAGTGCCAGATTGGGCAGGGTTCTGTAGTGTATTTGGGGCACCAGATGGGGAGCGGCCAGGTGGCACCCCTTCAGCCCAAAATTGAAACTATCCTGGCGTGGGAACCCCCCAAGACTCAGACGCAGGGTACTACAGGAGGTTTGTCAAGGGATATGGCAACATTGTTGCACCCTTGACTGAGCTGACTTCTAAGAAGCAGTCAAAGAAGGTAAACTGGACTGACACCTGTCAGAAAGCTTTTGACGCCCTGAAGCCTGCCATGTGCACCGCACCCGTGCTTCAGGCGCCCGACTTTTCAAAGGAATTTGTTGTCCAGACAGACGCCTCAGAGCATGGTATAGGGGCTGTTCTGCCACAGAACCAACCGGTAGCCTTCCTAAGCAGGAGGTTACTTCCCCGGGAACAGAGGTGGAGTGCAATTGAGCGTGAGGCATTTGCTGTGGTCTGGGCGCTGAAGAAGCTGAGACCATACCTGTTTGGGACTCACTTCCGGGTTCAGACAGACCACAGGCCCCTTAGACGGTTGATGCATATGAGGGGTGAGAATCCCAAGTTGTTGAGGTGGTCCATTTCCCTACAGGGTATGGATTTCACGGTGGAACACCGCCCTGGTACAGAACACGCCAATGCTGACGGTCTGTCCAGATTTTTCCGCCTTAGTGATGAGAACTCCCAAGGGGATGGTTAGTTCTCCCCACATTTCAGCTGGAGAGGACGCGTGTTAGACCTGGCATCAGTGGCGTGGGTCTCCCTTCCTCTTTTCGCTTCCTATCTTTTATGTTGGCTGGATTTAGATGCTCTGGGCGCTGTGCCACTGCCAATCAGTGCCACAGCGCGAATGCTCCCTGTGTAAAGATGACTGTATGAATTGGGATAACCATAATTGGCTCATTTGGTTTACCTGTCAGTCCCTAGTATAAGTGCACTGTGTGTGCCCAGGGCTAGTAGACCAAATACTGCTGGTGGGCCTGCAGCGCTGATTTGCGCTAGCCACCGAAGCAGCTTTTAAAGTATGTCTGTGTAGCATGTTCTAATAGTGAGTTACCCTCCATTTCACTGTTTACTATTGTGAGGCTATCCGTTCTCATAGGCCAGAATGGGCAGGCTGAGTATTACATTCCATAATCCTACCTGCCCCCAGGAACCTGATAGGAAATTCGAATTTGATATGTTTAAGCTCAGGACATTGAGATACATCTTTTAGTAAGGATCATTTGCATAGCCCGTGTTCGAAAATGCCTCTTCTAGAAACGAGGTATTTTCTTGCCTAAGCTTTCCTGTAGGCTTTGCTAGTGTGAGTATTGGCCGTCTGGTTTTGGAGCAGCAGGGCCAGCTGGGTGAGACCTGGCTGGAGAGAGAGATCGGCATTTAGAGTATGGGGAGGGGTGACTCTTTGATCTGAGCAGGGACGTGCCTGGCAAGGTGAATGATGGCTCCACCTCCCACTGGGCGTCTGATAGCAGACCCCCTGATTCTCAAAGGGCAGGATGTCGCCTCGTAAACCAAGTGCTCCCCGACCCCACCGAACTGGTTCTGGCTGGATTCAGTGATTTGTGACTTTAGAGAACAAAGACTTTTTAGGTATAAAACGCTGCGCTGAAACCTTTTTCAAGTGTGTGTTCCTTCTGGATGTCAAGACGAAACTCTGTCCGAGTGAACAGAGGAAAGGACTTTGAAACTTTCACCAAGCTTGCTGAAGAAACTACCCGAGGGCCTGAATTGAGAGCGCCTCCTGCTGAAGTCTCAGGGACATTAGACTTCACCCCGTCAGCCGTCTGAATTCCTGTGCGAGGGATTCTACTTGCAGGTGAGGCCTCCGTCGAGTAATCCGGAGCCTCTAGTTCTACTGTGAGGAACGCGGACTGGTAACCCTTGTTAACCCTGTGTGGGCCGCCGCAGCTAAGAGAGAGCTGCTGCCGCTGAGAGCCCGCCTTAATTTGAACCTTCGGAACCTTCGCTGAATCTGTGTGGGCCGCCGCAGTTAAGAGAGAGCTGTAGCCGCTGAGTGCCCGCCGTTGTGCCAGCCTGGTCGAGATCATCCTTTGTCCTGTGGGCCGCCGCAGCTAAGAGAGAGCTGCTGCCGCTGAGTGCCCGCACTGGTGTCAGCTGTGCATCATCGTGATTTGTCCTGTGGGCCGCCGCAGCTAAGAGAGAGCTGCTGCCGCTGAGTGCCCGTACCTTTGCCACTTTGCATCATCGTGATTTGTCCTGTGGGCCGCCGCAGCTAAGAGAGAGCTGCTGCCGCTGAGTGCCCGCATCTTGGCCAACTTTGCCTCATGGTGATTCGTCCTGAGGGCCGCCGCAGCTAAGAGAGAGCTGCTGCCGCTGAGTGCCCGCATCTTGGCCAACTTTGCCTCATCGTGATTCGTCCTGTGGGCTGCCGCAGCTAAGAGAGAGCTGCTGCCGCTGAGTGCCCGCATCTTTGCCAACTTTGCAGCATTGTGATTCGTCCTGTGGGCCGCCGTAGCTAAGAGAGAGCTGCTGCCGCTGAGTGCCCGCATCTTGGCCAACTTTGCATCATCGTGATTTGTCCTGTGGGCCGCCGCAGCTATAAGAGAGCTGCTGCCGCTGAGTGCCCGCACCTTTGCCAACTTTGCATCATCGTGATTTGTCCTGTGGGCCGCCGCAGCTAAGAGAGAGCTGCTGCCGCTGAGTGCCCGCACCTTTGCATCATCGTGATTTGTCCTGTGGGCCGCCGCAGCTAAGAGAGAGCTGCTGCCGCTGAGTGCCCGCACCTTTGCCAACTTTGCATCATCGTGAGTCGTCCTGTGGGCCGCCGCAGCTAAGAGAGAGCTGCTGCCGCTGTGAGCCCACCACGGAGCTGCACGACGAGAGTCATCGCCACCACCAGCCCAGGCCGCCGCAGCCGCGTGCTGCTGCCGCTGAGAGCCCGCCTGTCCCTGAGTGCCCGAATCATTGTGAGTGCACGTTGCGGACCACTGCAGTCAAGAGTTGTGGTCGCTGGGAGTCCGCCTGTCACCGTCTCCGCTTCTTCGAGAAGCTGCGTGCTGTGTCCCCGTCCAACGGCAGGTATCTGGTGCGCAACGGGTCGCGTAGACCCAGGCCTTGAACTCAGTCAGTGCCACGTTCTGGTGAATACGTTATTGCCTTTTTAAGTCCCTACTGATTTACGTGCATTGTGGCTGGTTAAAACGCTTTGAGAGTCTTGTGTTAAACCTTAGATAAAGATACTATTTTTCTATACCTACTTGAGTTGTGTCCTTTTGTGGTGTCGTTACTGCCTTATTGTGCATGGTCATAAATGCTTCACACACTGCCTCTGAGATAGGCCTAACTGCTCGTGCTATGTTACCACAGGGTTGAGCAGGGGTTATCAAAGGGGGTAGCCCACTTGCCCTGACTTAGGAAGAAGGGTCCCTATTTGGACATTGGCGCCAGCCAGTGCCAACTAGAGACCCCCATTTCTAACAATGGAGATTATGGTGTAGATCGTTTAATGCATATTTGGGGTCCATAGATGGATTGAAGTTAAAGCTGATAGAAAACGTAGTCTTCTGTATTATTATCTGGGTGTTGAAGGTCAAAAAGTCTTTGACAATTTACTGGAGTACACTGGCATAGAAGGTGAAGAAATGGATGAATTTCAACTTGCAGCCAAACAACTGAGTGTATATTTTGAAGGAAAGATGAATCTGGTAGTTCATAGACACAAATTGTTTACAACAGTGCAAGGTCCCAATGAATCAATTGACTCATATGTGACGGCTTTAAAGATGTTAGCTAGCTATTTTGAGTTTGAAAGCTTCACTTCACAGTTGATTCCCGATCAAATAGTTTGTAGGTGCTACTCGAAGAAAATACGATACCAAAGGGGATGATGGACGGAGCGTTTGAGCTAATCAAACACTCACCCCCAGTCAACTGATCTGGGTTTAATCCATCATCATTCTTTAGCTCACTCCACCACCCCAGTTCAGACATGGCCATATGCAAATCAGTCTGACCCTGTGCCTCATGGGAACAGTCCAGCCCGAACTGCCAAGCCATGTCTTCCCTGGACCGGAAACAAGCATCCTGGGACCGGTTTCTGGCTATTCAGCCGTCATCAGCCAGGCTAGCTTGAATCCAGTGGCAAAGTGAGCAAGGGACCCACGTCTGGGCATACCCTGCCAACTTAGGGCGAACAAAGCGATACCAAAGGGATGATGGACGGAGCGTTTGAGCTAATCAAACACTCACCCCCAGTCAACTGATCTGGGTTTAATCCATCATCATTCTTTAGCTCACTCCACCACCCCAGTTCAGACATGGCCATATGCAAATCAGTCTGACCCTGTGCCTCATGGGAACAGTCCAGCCCGAACTGCCAAGCCATGTCTTCCCTGGACCGGAAACAAGCATCCTGGGACCGGTTCCTGGCTATTCAGCCGTCATCAGCCAGGCTAGCTTGAATCCAGTGGCAAAGTGAGCAAGGGACCCACGTCTGGGCATACCCTGCCAACTTAGGGCGAACAAAGCGATACCAAAGGGGATGATGGACGGAGCGTTTGAGCTAATCAAACACTCACCCCCAGTCAACTGATCTGGGTTTAATCCATCATCATTCTTTAGCTCACTCCACCACCCCAGTTCAGACATGGCCATATGCAAATCAGTCTGACCCTGTGCCTCATGGGAACAGTCCAGCCCGAACTGCCAAGCCATGTCTTCCCTGGACCGGAAACAAGCATCCTGGGACCGGTTTCTGGCTATTCAGCCGTCATCAGCCAGGCTAGCTTGAATCCAGTGGCAAAGTGAGCAAGGGACCCACGTCTGGGCATACCCTGCCAACTTAGGGCGAACAAAGCGATACCAAAGGGGATGATGGACGGAGCGTTTGAGCTAATCAAACACTCACCCCCAGTCAACTGATCTGGGTTTAATCCATCATCATTCTTTAGCTCACTCCACCACCCCAGTTCAGACATGGCCATATGCAAATCAGTCTGACCCTGTGCCTCATGGGAACAGTCCAGCCCGAACTGCCAAGCCATGTCTTCCCTGGACCGGAAACAAGCATCCTGGGACCGGTTTCTGGCTATTCAGCCGTCATCAGCCAGGCTAGCTTGAATCCAGTGGCAAAGTGAGCAAGGGACCCACGTCTGGGCATACCCCTGCCAACTTAGGGCGAACAAAGCGATACCAAAGGGGATGATGGACGGAGCGTTTGAGCTAATCAAACACTCACCCCCAGTCAACTGATCTGGGTTTAATCCATCATCATTCTTTAGCTCACTCCACCACCCCAGTTCAGACATGGCCATATGCAAATCAGTCTGACCCTGTGCCTCATGGGAACAGTCCAGCCCGAACTGCCAAGCCATGTCTTCCCTGGACCGGAAACAAGCATCCTGGGACCGGTTTCTGGCTATTCAGCCGTCATCAGCCAGGCTAGCTTGAATCCAGTGGCAAAGTGAGCAAGGGACCCACGTCTGGGCATACCCTGCCAACTTAGGGCGAACAAAGCGATACCAAAGGGGATGATGGACGGAGCGTTTGAGCTAATCAAACACTCACCCCCAGTCAACTGATCTGGGTTTAATCCATCATCATTCTTTAGCTCACTCCACCACCCCAGTTCAGACATGGCCATATGCAAATCAGTCTGACCCTGTGCCTCATGGGAACAGTCCAGCCCGAACTGCCAAGCCATGTCTTCCCTGGACCGGAAACAAGCATCCTGGGACCGGTTTCTGGCTATTCAGCCGTCATCAGCCAGGCTAGCTTGAATCCAGTGGCAAAGTGAGCAAGGGACCCACGTCTGGGCATACCCTGCCAACTTAGGGCGAACAAAGCGATACCAAAGGGGATGATGGACGGAGCGTTTGAGCTAATCAAACACTCACCCCCAGTCAACTGATCTGGGTTTAATCCATCATCATTCTTTAGCTCACTCCACCACCCCAGTTCAGACATGGCCATATGCAAATCAGTCTGACCCTGTGCCTCATGGGAACAGTCCAGCCCGAACTGCCAAGCCATGTCTTCCCTGGACCGGAAACAAGCATCCTGGGACCGGTTTCTGGCTATTCAGCCGTCATCAGCCAGGCTAGCTTGAATCCAGTGGCAAAGTGAGCAAGGGACCCACGTCTGGGCATACCCTGCCAACTTAGGGCGAACAAAGCGATACCAAAGGGGATGATGGACGGAGCGTTTGAGCTAATCAAACACTCACCCCCAGTCAACTGATCTGGGTTTAATCCATCATCATTCTTTAGCTCACTCCACCACCCCAGTTCAGACATGGCCATATGCAAATCAGTCTGACTCGAAGAAAATACAGCAAAAATTATTATCATGCAAAAAGCCATCCCTGTATGAGGCTATTAATATAGCCAAAAGCATCGAAAGTTCACAAATGGATGCTGAACAATTAGAAACAAAAAATCCACATATATCAGTTGTGAATAGCAGTACCCAGAATAGGACATTACGTCCTGCTATCAACAGTAGAAATTCTGGGAGAGGAAGAAAAGAATGTGAATGTGGGACGTGATTGGTTCAAATTGTCTTACTTTAGATGTGGTTCTTCTTCTCATGTATCCAGTTTTAAAAATTGTTCAGCAGTTACTTGAGAACACTGGAGGTGTAAAAAAAATTGGGCATTTCCGAAAGGTATGCAGGGGTGGCAGGCGCATTCCTGTTAAGAGTGTACATGACTGTGGGGAAGGTGAGGAACCTGAAGGAGTTCAGAAGAATTAGTACTGTCAGTAGAGTGTGTGGATATCAACAGTGTGCAGCATGAAAAAAAATATGGAGATCCTTTGGTTTCAGCGAAAATTGATAACTGTTCTATATTTCTTCTTATTGATCCAGGTGCAGGAATAACGATTATAGAAATCAATAAGTACAAGGAATTTTGGGTGCAAAAGCAATTGCTACCTCTGAATGTTATAGTTACTGCATTTGAAGGTAGTAGGATAAATCTGGAGGGGTATTTATGGAGTGACATTTTATTTGAGAACAAAACCATTCACAGTAAAATCTATGTGGTACATAAAGGAATAAAGGATTTGGGATGTCGGCATCAGGCGGAGTTTGGAATGATAATCAAACCTGGACATAAATATACTGTATCTATTATAAACTCTGTTTTAGATCAAGTACAGGGGAAACACAAATTTCCTAGTATTTTTTAAAACCAGATGAGTTGTATTCAAAATTTTGTTCACAGTATTAAAGTTAAAGAGGGGACAATTCCGGTGAAGCACAAATGTTGCAATGTTCCGCGTAGCATTAGGAGTGAATTGTCTCAGATGTTAAGATCTATGCAAGAGGAAGGGATAATTGAGAGAGTTGGTGCTATCCTATGGTTATCACCAATTGTTCTTGCAAAGAAGAAAACAGGAGAGATACGCATGTGTGTGGATTTAAGATCACTGAATAATGCAATAAAGGTTGAGAATTACCCCTTACCATGCATAGGTCAGTCCAAATGGTTCTTAAAGTTGGATTTGCCGATTTTGCACACCTGATGGTACATTACAATTTTGTCGTATACCATTTAGACTGGCCTCAATGGCATCTGTATTTCAAAAAGTAATGAATAGGATGTTGAAGGATATTCCCAATGTCGGTTTTTGTCAAGATGACATTCTTGTGACACAGAGTATAGACACAACGAAGTGTTGGAAAAGGTGTTGATGAAATTACAGGGAATGGAGTAAGTCTTAGAGAAGATAAATGCATATTTGGAGTATCTAAAATTGAGTATTTAGGACACATTCGTTCAAAAGATGGAGTGAAACCCAAACCCAGTATTGTAGAAGGAATTTTAAATGCCCCTTGCCCAATGGACAAAGAACAACTGCATTCATTTATTGGGTTGTGTGAATTTTACACAAAAATTATCCGAAACTTTGCAGATTTAACAGAATGTTTTTGGAGTGTTTTAAAAAGGGGGACAGATTTTATCTGCACCTCAATTTGCCATTAGAATTTTCAATTGATTAAACAATGTATAGTTACAGCTCCTGCGCTTCAACTATATGTTGAAGGTAGAGATACTTATGTTACAGTTGATGCAAGTTCATATGGAATGGGAGCAGTCTTGTCACAAATGGTGGAAGATAAGGAAGTTATGATTGGATTTGCATTGAGAAGGATGAAGGAAGTAGAAATTAGGTATTCAGTGATAGAGAAAGAAATATTGGCTTGTGTATGGGACGTGGATACGTTTAGACACTATTTGTGTGGAAGGAAATTTTGGCGAGAACAGACCACAAACCTCTGATGGAAAATTTTGCCTGGAAATTAGATAAAGGCGGCTACGGCCAGATTAGCAAGATTGTCATATTGCAAGTGGACAAAATGTGAAAGCAGACTTTCTATCTAGGTTGCCTATTGAAAATAGTGAGTTAGATTCTAACGAACAAGAAGAAATAGAGGAATGCATTATTGCAAGTGCTGAGGATAAGGTAATTTGTTCAATCAAGGAAGAATGGCATTGTGCTGTAAAAGCTGATGCAATACTTAAGCAGGTAATGACATTGGTGATGTCGGGCTGGCCTAAAGAGAGGTCTCTAGATGTGGAGTTGCAACCATTTTGCAAGGTGTCAAAGAGCTTTCTTTAGAAAATGGTTTATTGGTCAGGGATGGTAAGTTGATTCCCCCAAGTGTTTGAGACAGAGAATATTGGAGACTGCCCATTCGGGTCATTTGGGTATATCTGCTACTAAACTCAGGGTCAGAAATGGCTTTTGGTGGTCCAGTGTGGACAGAGAAGTGGAAATGTTAATAAGAGAGTGTGTACAATGTTCCTACAGTGACAAACATCTGACAACAGTGACACCTATTCCAAAACCTGTGATAAGTCCTGAGAGGGTGTGGCAAAGACTAGCAGTGGATTTTTTAGGTCCATTCAATGTGTTGCCAAATAACATGAAATATTTTGTTGTGTTGAGAGAGCATCTTTCAAGGTGGATTGAAGTAATAGGTATTTCAGAACCCAATACCAAATCAGTTATTCATTTTCTACGAGATGTGTTTTGCAGAGAAGGTGTTCCCGAAGAGCTCCTAACTGATAATGGGGTATAATTCACTCCAGCTGCCACGTTAGAGTTTTTAAACAAAATGGGGGTGAAGCACTTACGCACACCATTGTATCACCCTCAGGTCAATGGCAAAATTGAGGGGTTCAATAGAGTGCTTGTAGAATGCATACAGAGTGCCATAAAAGCAACGGTTGATTGTGAAAAGGCCATTAGAGATGTAGTGTGGGCTTCCAGAACTGTTACTGGCAGCATCCCTTTTGAGTTAATGAGGGGCAGAAAAGTTATTTCAACATTAAATCCATTCTGGAACCCACGTTATTAGGCAACGAAACTGATGTTTTGAATGAATCACATAAGGCTAAGAGCATTAGTGATGAATTTCATAAGGAAATATGTAAAACAAAAATGCAATGGCAAAGGAAGAGACATCGTGTTAACTTTTCTGTAGAGGATGTTGTTCGAGTCAAAGATAATTTGTTGTTACAAAAAAGGAAAATCGAAATTTAGAGAGCCATCTTGTATTTAGGAAATTAGGGATTAGGCGGTGAAAACCGGTAATGGACAATGGTGGAATATGGCACGTCTAGACAAAGTAAACAGAGTTGACAATGATATTAGTAAGGAAAAGTCAATGGAGAATCAGGATGCACTGCAATTATGGAGAAGCACAAGAGAAAGAAAATTGCCAAGTAAATTGTATGATTAGTATTCTACAAATTTGTTTTTAGAGTGTTAGAATTAATATGAATTTAGTTTTTCTTTTTTTAAATTATGGAAAGGGGGAGATATGTGGTATTTAGCATATGTAACATCTTATAGATGTTTAGCTATTAGCAATGTAAGTCTATGCATAGTAGAATGTGTATGGAATGTAGAATGCATTGATGTAATGGAATAGTTCAGTTGGTGCTGATCTCCTGGGCCCTTTAGACATGTAACTTGTCTTCTGACTTCAATAAATAACTTTCATATGAAAACCACATCAACTGCAGGAAGTTAATCTTAACAAGTCTTCTTTCATTTTGTGTTTGATCGCTAACATTTTGGCTGAAACAAATTGTGGTTGGTCTCTGTTCTGTATTTTATTTTTATGGCACACGCAAGCAGTTGGATTATGAGATGTATGCCAGGTGTTTTCCTATTGGCAGAGTGCTTGTTTTGGCATGTGAATTGTATTTACATGGGTGCAGACGTTTTTGCTTTGTTCTCTTGTGAGACGGCTGTAAGATCAATGGTTTAGGCCATTCATCTCTGGAGCAGATTACTAGATTGGCCATGTGCCTGTTGTTTATAGAAGAATTGTAAGTGTTATTTTACAATCTAATAACTGCTTTCTTTAGTAGTTGTTTTTGGGATCTGATTGACACTTTTGGGTTCCTGAGTTGTCTGTTAGTTCATTGGTCTGGCTAATTAGATTTGATGGTGCTTTGTTTATTAGGAAGCTATGGTTTGTGATTTAACAATATTTTCTGGAGACAATGAGGTTAAGTGTATTCTCAACCAAAGTGGTGTATAGACTTGAAATGTTTTACATTAAAAAGGCTACGAAAACGTGAGAAGTTGTAGGAAATTCCATTTTAAATTGTGTTAAGCGTTGTTACCATCCAACTGTGGCTATGCTACAGTCTAATAGCTAGAACAAAAGATCTGGTGTACAAAGCCAATTATAAATAACAAAGGTGCGAAAGGGTGAAATCAACTGTGAGAAATTGGGTTACTAGTTGGCTGGGGTGTGAGCCCAAATCAAGCAGTAACCGCAATCCTTGTCAGGGTAAGGCACAAGCAACCCTCAAATTAACCTGTGCTCAAGCCTTTGGTAGCTTGGCACAGAGGAGTCAGGCTTAACTTAGAGGCCATGTGTAAGGTATTACTTCAAATAGTAAAACAGTGAAAACACCACACAAAAAATATCCCACACCAAATCAGAACAATAGAGCAAAATGCAATAAATAAAACAAGACCAAAACAAAAAGAAATCCAATCACTAGAATCGAAGTTATGAATTTGTAAAGAATACAGTGTAAAATAGGCACCTAGAAGCACAAATCCCAACCACAGCTACCTGTTCACGCTGGATCGGGTGAAATTCAAAAGCGATGGAGAGCAGGTCGGTTACAGTCCCAGATTAGTCCCGCTGAAATTTTATTTTCTCAAATGTTGTGCCAAGAGACCTGTTCTTTATTGGAGATGGCTGCAAGGACAGCATCGCTGGAGGCTGTCAGCATGCCGTGAAAAGCAGGCCGAGTGTCTTGGATGCGCAGGCTGGAGCTTCGCGTTCGCGGGTAATGCTGCAGCACAAAGAGACAGGCTAGCGGTGCTTTGCACTGATTTTCAGTGCGAGTGGTGCGGTCTTGGTGCTAACGGGCCCGTTCACAGTTGCAAAGAGCCCAATAACTTGATTTAAGCTTGCAGAGCCACACCAAGGGTCTAGTACCGGAGGGGCACCCCTTGGGGGTTAGGAATTCACTGAGCTGGGTCCAGGAGCTGGTTGGGGAGCCTTTTATGTCCCTGAGGCTCAGACCAGGAGGCCAGCACACTTGCCCTTGGAGTAGAGTCACTCTGAGGTCCTGGGCTCAAGATGAGGTTGCAGGTCCAGTTCTTCCTCCCTAGGCAACGGGGCAGCAGGTCAACACAGCAGGGTAGTAGCTCCTTCAGAGTACCAGTCCAGCAGTGGTAGTCCTTGTCACAGCAGTCCTTCCTGGCAAAGTATCCACAGGTCCAGAGGTGTACTGAAGAGGTGGTGTCTGAGGTACAGAATTTATACAGAGTTGTGTCTTTGGACTGGGGAGGAGCTTCTTGAGGTATGCCTTTGAAGTGCACAAACGCCCTGCCTTCCTGGCTCTGGCTTCAGACTCACTTCAGGGGGTATGCAGCTCTTTGTGTGAGACAGGACACAGCCTATTCAATTTTAAGTAGGGGTGGGCCCAGCTCATCCCATCCATCCTGCCAGTGGTGGCCCATCCAGTCACACCTAAGCTCCCCGCTGTGTGTGGCTGTCTATGAGGAATATGCAAAGCCCGACTGTCAGCTACACCCAGTCATGTGACCCAGAGAGAGATTGTAGGCACCAAGTGGCTAAATAAAGATAATGACAACTTTCTAAAAGTGGCACTTTCAGGATTTCAATTTAAAATTCGACTTCACCATAAGTTAGGATATTAAATTGTGGTTCCAGAGACACCAAACGTGAAGGGGTTACTTGTTCCCATTTGGAAATTATACTTATAAAATGTAATAAGGTAATTCCAATGTTATCCTATGGGAAAGGTAGGCCTTGCCGTAGTGAAAAATGAATTTAAGAGTTTTTCACTACCAGGACATGTAAAACGTATAAGTACATGTCCAACCATTTAATTACACAGCACCCTGTCCTCTGGTCTGTGCAAGGCCTACCCTAGGGGGGAATTATATGTATTAAAAAGGAAGGGTTGGGCCTGGCAAAATTTGCCAGGTCGAAATGCAGTTAAAAACTGCACACACAGGCTGCAATGGGAGGCCTGAGACATGTTTAAAGTGCTATTTAAGTGAGTGGCACAATCAGTGCTGCAGGCATTCTAGTAGCATTTAATTTCCAGGCCTGGGCACATTAAGTGCCAATTTACTAGGGACTTACAAGTAAATGAAATAAGCTAATTGGGTATAAGCCAATCTAACATGTTTTAAGGAGAGAGCACAACCACTTTAGCACTGGTTGGCAGTGGTAAAGTGTGAAGAGACCTCAGGCCAACAAAAACGAATTCATCAAAAAATAGGAGGAGGAAGGCAAAGAGTCTGGGGATGACCCTGCAGTAACGGGGCCATGTCCAACATCAACTATAATAGTTCTTGAAATGCAACCAACATACCCATATTTCTTAGCTATGGGCCTTATCAAGAGTATGATGCCAATGCTACAACACAATACAACATCACTAGCTATACAAAAGTAACAAGGGGTGGGTTAATATCAGGGAAAACCTAAGTGAAAGAGAATGGACCACCATATAGACTGAGTAATAAGACTAACTATTTAAGAAAGTGGGTGAACTTTCCAGTGCATAAGACTGCACTGCCCTTTTGACTTTAGATTTCTTCAGCATATATTAGACAATTTTATAGTCTTGATAGGACGAACTAGATAAACCTTTCAACAAACTCACTGAGGGATATTTTAAAGTATTCCAATTAGAAGTTTTGTAGTGTGCTTACTTAGATGGTATAATCTCTGTGATTTATAATGTAATTAAGTGTTAACAATGCAGAGTAATGAGTTTCACAGGTTTTGCATTTTTTTTTATAATAGTGTATGTACATATAGTAGCAATCAACATATCAGAGCAGCAAGTCCCTCAAGACACTGCACCTGTCCCAAATATTATTAATCAATATGATCCCACTATGTGCACCAAACCAAGGCACCTGCTGTTCCAAAGGTCCGACTCCAAACGTCAGATTGAATAAAATTTCACAGATAGTAGTGCACCGATAAGTTATAGTCCATTAAAAAAAAAGTCCAGTTCCAAATTGCGTATATTCCAAATCGTCTTTATTTTCTTTTGTGATCTAAAAAGAGACAGCCAACGCATTTCATTCACCACATGTGAACTTCTTAAGGGCTGTAAAGAGACATATAATATGACATATATCTGCATTCTCACATTAAAACATACTAAAACATAAATTCACATGACAAAACACAGAAAGACCATTTCATCTACACCATAAATCAACATAATAACCACACAAAGATGGAGGGAACAATCGCGAGAAACTCCAAGTGCACCCCCCAAAATGTATAATTGCACATAACAACAATTGTAGTTAAAAATAAATGTAAAACATCCGAAACGTGAGTGTAAGATGGAAATCATCCACTGCATGAGAGATATATTATAGCATGTCAGAACCACATACATACACATTTAAATCTATCATACTAAATTTTGAATATATTGTCTGTCCACAAGCATGACACGTGACAGTATATGATATTAGACATATGGTTTACTCATATGTGATTGGTGTCAGTCACATAATATACAATACATCATCCACAGAATATACATATCGCCTAGTGATACTTTTACCTAGATACCGGATACCAGTTAAATATCAGTGAACACTCAGGGACTAGAACGGAAACATTAGAATAGAAATAAAGATATGTTATGGAAAGTTCTTTCTCTGACATGTGACTGAGGGGGTCCTCTCACCCAGCTAATCACGACTTATATACTTATCAACAGAAAATCGAGCAATATCCCCTTATCCTCAATTTAATGCCCACCCCTGCTGTATGGCAGATAATGATACATTGTTTTCAAACAGATATCCACACCCGCAAGGTATCCCACAATAAATCATGTGAACCATAACAAGTACATTACATACCACTTAAAATTCTATGTCCACCAATTGAACATCTTGTGCCTCAATTCCACCCATTGTCAATTCGATACCGGTCCTTTTACATGCATGCGATCCTGATATTCTCAACCGATCCCAATTCCCCAATCGATCTTGGCTGTTTAGCCCCTGTAGTTGACACCTACAACTGAATGCTATCTATGTACTTTTTCTATTGAAAAGACAAACAAAATAACGCACTGCCTAATCCCACCCCCGTTTAAGTGTGATATGTCCTTTGCTGGTGTTAATCATTGAGGATGCCCTCCAATGGCTATCAACATGTTATGATGTTACATGTTAAGGTCGATGCCGGGTCGCCCCAAAGTTATGTAACATACTCAATAAATTCCACCATGTTAGTCTAATGTGATCCAAGATGAAAACAGTATGACCGGAATGTCGAATCCTTATTGTCCCCAGCCTATATAAACATATGAAGCAGTACATACTTGCTTTCAACAGGCCGAAATGCTTCAAGAACCCCATCTAATGTAAAAACCAAAATTACCCAACATTTGTCATTAAACGATACTCAGCACTCTAGAGATACGTACATAGTCCCCATATGATAGAATTCATTCTAACCCATAGGTCCCCACTTCGTAAACCACGTACCGCATAGCTTCAAACGCTGTTTGGCTCACCAAATATGCTGATCATGAGTTCGCCTGCACCTACATAAAACCTGTACATTCCACCTGCTGTAGTGCCCGAACCTAGTTACCAGGTATCCCCCAGTCCAAAACAAATATTACAGAAAGCCTTCTATGTCTCATACCTCAATGCGTATCCTCGAACATCCAGCTTCTGTGGCGTGCAGCCTCGCGTCTCTGAAAGCAGCACACACACCTGTATCAACTTATGTGCTACCGGGCAGTCACATGGTACCCACGGGCAAGTGCCACGCGTTAAAGTGAACCACCTATATTTCAATCGCTGCAAGTTACATTTTTAAGTTACCTGCCGAGACTTCCATAAGGATGTTACACAATTCGAAATATTCACATAAAACATGTGTACGTGTCTCCAATGCAGGGAACGCAAAAAGGTTCATGCAGGCATTATTACCATATTTCTCAGAAGCGTGGGGTAAGCAAAACAGCCCCTTCCATACATCGTATCTTCTGCGCGTTCCTGTCATATTAACACGTAATGGAATGGCAGAAAAAAATAACTTACACACACAACAACTTGTGTGTGTATCCACCCTATTTTAGCAAGAACAAAACTGGATGAGAGGCGGAGGATACAAACAAAGATGTTTCTAATTTCCTGGATAAAACTAGGAGCATAATACCCTCCTATTCATCAGTACGTCCACCGACTCCACACGCTAATTTGTGTTTGAAGCGCACCCATAAACATAACCTAATCTGCCAGACACAAGCTGATGAGCCCACCTTCCATTCTGTTGCTGATGATATTCCAACTGTGTTTCCATTTGCCGTATTGAATCCCACACCAGCCGCCTATATTGCATTTTTATGTCAAAAAATGCACATGCTCACGGAGCGTCTCTGGTTCTTTGGTGTCCATATCATAACATGTGTGGAGGGGAATACTGTGGAATCATATCCATCCAGCGTCTAACAAATAAACCATATCCAAAAATTACATCCCATCATATACAACATAATTAATAACGACAAACAAAAGAAACATATATATACTAACACAATTCCACAGGAGCACTTTATTTAGTGTTCTATGTGACCATAGTGCGAGGGCACATTCATGCTCTCTTCTTGTTGATCACATACTATTTTTCAATGTAAAAAAAACCCAAATGGGAAGAGATTAATCATTAAATAAACCTTGGTGGCCACCCACCAATGGTTATAGTCATGAAGTCAAAAATGAATAGCCAAAGGTAATACACAACAGGGGAAGGGGGTTCGCTCCAAAATGTATCCTATCGGGAATCTTTCAATGCTAGCCATGAGGAGGCAAGTTTCTCAAACAGCATATAGCCCCATTCATTCTCACGAGCATTAGGTCTCCATCGTTGGTGATATACTGGACTGTCCTCCCTTCAGACTAACACATGTTAACCCCTCAAATCTCATTGTCCCCAAGCTACAGAAACATATGGGAAGGATCATGGAGGGATCGCAAGAAGTAATGGAACTCCTCATCTGTGTTACGACTCATCTCAATGCAACGCAAATGGCAGATCCATCCTGCTTTGTAGTTCTCAACAGTAACTCTCTGCCCCCTACCCCCTGGTGTTTGGGGGACATAATCAATACCATGAAACCAAATGTCCACATTACCTGCATGTTGTTCAGTCATGTGAGAGATCATAGGATACCTCTTATCATTATTCCTCATGGCTCGAACATGCTCCTGTATCAGAGATTTCAGTGGCCCCATCATGCTGCCTATGTATATTATATTGCATTTACAATCAATAACACGTCACAAACTTTGTTCTACAATTGATGTGATAGCGTATATTATGGGTACGCCTAGTATGGTAACAAAATTGTTTGATCTTGTTTCTACCATATTTACATATGTTACACTCACTACACATGAAGAAACCCTTTATAGGTTCAAGTAACCATGTATTTGTCACTCTAGATAATGTTACATAACTTGGACACTGCCAGTCCTTAATTGTTCTGCCCTAACGGTATGTTAACTTAGGTTTAGTGGAGATGTCATCCTTGACCCCAGGTATATCCAGAAGCAAGTGCCAGTGTTTCCATAGAATCTTATAGATGTCATTACTGTACTTAGTATACTTGGTGATGAATGCCAATTGGCACTGTTTCCCCTTGTTTTGTCAGACCCTTTTCCTCAGTGTGTTATTTCTAGGTATCGGTTGTATCCTGTCATCCCCCTTTTGTAAAATACTGTCCTCATAGCCTCGAGATCTAAATCGTTGTTTTATACCCTCTATATTCGCTGCAAAGGTCTCTGTTTCGTTACAATTACGCCTGGTGCGCACAATTTCCCCATAGGGTATATTATTAATTGTCGACCTGGGGTGGGCACTAAGGGCTTAACAATTAAGGACTGGCTGTGCCCAAGTTATGTAACATCATCTAGAGGGACAAATACATGGTTACCTGAACCTACACAGGGTTTCTTCTTATGTAATGACTGCAACAAAAGTAAATATGGTAGAAGCAAGATCAAACAATTTTCTTACAATACTAGGTGTATCCATATTATACGCCATCACATCAATTGTAGAACAAAGTTTATGACACACCTTATGGGTTGTAAATGCAATATAATATAGGCAGTACAATGAGGTCACTGAAATCTCAGATACAGGAGAATGTTCGAGCTATAAGGAATAATTATAGGAGTTATCCTATAACCTCTCACATGACTGAACAACATGCGGGTAATGTGGATATTTGGTTTCATGGTATTGACCATGTCCCCCCAAACACGGGGGGAAAAAGAGTAACTGTTTATATGCAACAAAGCAAGCTGGATCTGATGTTTGCATTGCATTGAGATGGGTCACAGATGAGGAGTTCAATTACTTCTTGTGATCCCTCTGTGACCTTCCTCGTATGTTTCTGTAGCTTAGGGACAATGCGGTTTGACAGGTTAAACTGTGTTAGTCTGAAGTGAAGATAGTCCAGTATATCACCAACAATGGAGATCTAATGCTCATGAGAATGAATGGGGCCATATGCTGTGTGAGAAACTTGCTTCCTCATGGATAGCACTGAAAGATTCCCGATAAGATACGTTTGGGAGGGATCTGCCATCCCCTGTTGTGTATTACCTTTGATTGTTCATTTCTGGCTTTTTGACTATAACCTTTGGTGGGTGGGCCACCAAGGATTATTTAATTTAATGATTAATCTCTTCCGATTTGGGTTTTTGGACATTGAAAGATAGTATGTGATCAACAAGGAAAAAGTATGAATATGACCTCTCACTTTGGCAACACTAAAGTGCTCCTGTGGAATTGTGTTAGTGTATATATGTATCTTTTGTTCGTCATTATTAATTATGTTATATATAGTGGTATGTCATTTTTGGATACAGTTTATTTGTAGGACAGTGGATGGATATGGTCCCTCTGTATTCCCTTCCACATGTTATGGTATGGACACCAAAGAACCAGAGAGGCTCTGGGAGGATGTGCATTTTTCGACATAAAAATGCAATGCAGGAGGCTGCCGTTGGGTTTAATAAAGCGACTGGAAACACAAGTGGAATATTATCGGCAACAGAATGGAAGGTGGGCTCATCAGCTTGTGTCTGGCAGAATTGGTTTTTAGGGGTATGTTGCAAATACTAATTAACATGTGAAGTTGGGTGGATGTACTGATGCATAGGAGGTTACTATACTCCTGGTTATATTCAAGAAAATAGAAACATCTTTGTTTGTATCTTCCTTCTCTCATCCCGTCTCGTTCTTGATCAAATATGGTGAACATGGACACCAGTTGTTGTGTGTGTAAGTTTATTTTGCTCTGCCGTCCCATTACATGGTAATACGACAGGAATGCGCACAAGATATGATGTATGGAAGTGGCTGTTTGGCTTCCCCCATGGTTTTGAGAAATATGGTAATGATGCCCGCATGAAGATACCTTTTTGGTTCCCTGCATTTAGCGAGACCCGGCGGGTAACTTAAAAATGTAACTTGCAGCGATTGAAATATAGGTGGTTCACTTTAACATGTGGTACTTCCTCGTGGGGACCATGTGACCACCGGGTAGCGTATAAGTTGACACAATTGTGGAGGCAGGCCCCTTCATCTTGTTGCTTTCCGAAATGCAAGGCCGTACGCCACGGTAGCTGGATGTTCGAGGACACGCACTGCGGTATGAGACATAGTGGGCTTTCTGTAATATTTGTTTTGGACTCTGGGAGACCTGGTAACTATATGCGGGCGCTACCGCAGGTGGGATCTACGGGTTTAATGTAGGTGCGGCCTAACTCATGACCAGCATATTTGGTAAGCCAAACGATGTTTGAAGCATTGCGAAACGGGGTTTACGGAGTGGGCCCTATGGGTTAGAATGAATTCCGTCATATGGGGACCATGTACAAATCTCTAGAGTGCCGAGGATCATTTAATGAGTTTAATGGGTGAATTTAATGGGTGATGTTGGTTTTTACATTAGATGGGTTTTTAGAAGCATTTTGGCCCTTTTGAACATAAGGGTGTACTGCTTTGTATGTTTATATCGGATGGGGATATTAAGGATTGGAGATTTCGGTCATACTATTTTCATCTTGGATCACATTAGACTAACATGGTGGAATGTATTGAGTATGTTACATAACTTTGGGGCGACCAGGAATCACCCTTAGGAATGTAACACTGTAACGTGCTGATAGCCATTGGAGGACATCCTCGATTGATTAAGGAAATATCACGCAACGGGTGTGGGATTAGGCAGTGCGTTATTTTGTTTGTCTTTTCAATAGAATAAGTACATAGGGGCCGATTCACAGAACTAATCTGAGATAAAATCCTAAACTTACTACTTTTGGTATTCACAGAAGGCATTTAGTAGTAGTAAGTTAGGACTCCTAACTTTACTACTGCTAAACTGAGACAAAATCCTAACTTTATGACTTTCGGTATTCTACAAAGGCATTTAGTAGTAGTAAAGTTAGGAGTCCTAACTTTACTACTACTAAATGCCTTCTGTGAATACCAAAAGTAGTAAGTTTAGGATTTTATCTCAGTTTAGTAGTAGTAAAGTTAGGAGTCCTAACTTTACTACTACTAAATGCCTTCTGTGAATACCAAAAGTAATAAGTTTAGGATTTTATCTCAGATTAGTTCTGTGAATTGGCCCCAGAGATAGCATTCAGTTGTAGGTGTCAACTACAGGGGCTAAACAACCAAGACCAATTGAGGAATTGGGATTGGTTGAGAATATGAGGATCACATGTATGTAAAGGACTGGTATCGAATTGACAATGTATGGAATCAAATAACAAGATGTTCAATTGGTGGACATAGAATTTTAAGTGGTATGTAATGTACTTGTTATTGTTTACATGACTGATTGTGGGATACCTTGTGGACGTGGATATCTGTTTCAAAACAATGTGCCATCGAGCAGGGGTAGACATTAAATTGAGAATAAGAGGATATTGCTCGGTTTTCTGTTGAGCAGTATAAGAGTCGTGATTAGCTGGGTGAAATTACCTCCTCAGCCACATGCCCGAGCAAGAACTTTCCATTACATATTTTTATTTCTATTCTAATGTTTCCGTTCCAGTCCCTAGGGGGTTCATTGATATTTAACTGGTATCCAGTATCTTAAGAGCCTGACACCATTCACATATGAGTAAACCATATGTCTAATATCATATACTGTCACATGTAATGCTTATGGATGCAACATTACTGGCAGACAATATATTGAAAATTAAGTAAGTATGATAGATTCAAATGTGTATCTATGTGGTTCTTACATGCTATAATATATCTCTCATGCTGTGGGTAATTTCCATCTGACACTCACATGTTTCAGATGTTTTTAAGTTATTTTTAACAGCAATTGTTAATATGTGCAATTTATATGTTGAGGGGTGCACTTGGAGTTTCTCGCGATGGTTCCCTCCGTCTTTGTGTGGTTATTATAGGGATTTATGGCGCATGTGAAATGGTCTTTCTGAGTTTTGTGAATTGATGTTTTTGCATGTTTTAATATGATTACACAGATTAAGGTCATAATATATTATCTCTTTACAGCCCTGAGTAAGTTCACGTGTGGTAAAGAAAAGCGTTGGCTGTCTTGTTTTATATTTCCAAAGAAAATGCTGATGATTTGGAATATATGCAATTTGGAACTGGACTTTTTGTTAGACTGGACTATAACTTATCAGTGTACTACCATCTGTGACATTTGTATATACATATATATGCGGACTTAGATAGTGCAAACCCAGCTACGACGCAAAAGAGCTCTCTACAATGATGGCAGGATAGAATGCATAAAGGGAGGGTTGATTGTTCCAAAGCCCATGAAAAGTGTAATCAAAAAAGGGATGCAGACAAAGTGTGTCTTCAAACCAGGAGGGGTCAGAGGGAGCATGTCAAAACCATTCAGTCAATGGTGGGTTCACTATGCCGAGGTGTTTCTTGAGGAGTGCGGTCTGGTCTCTTTTCTGAAATGCAGGAGTGATGTGATATATGTGTGATATAGAAATAGTCTCCAGTCAGCGAAAATACTCCCAAGAGGTTCCCGATGCGGCAGAGCACTGATCAATCAGCGGCATTGAGATACCTCTAATTCAGCATAGTGTCCACAAGTGTAGGGAGATGCAACCAAAGACAAACCTACATGAGCATCTACAGCAAAGCGCAAGCTGCGCTATTCTCATGATGTCCAGGATGCGTGCTAGAATAAAGTTGTGAATGACTGCATGATCACCGGGCAATGACATTGTCGCGTCTCAAATGCTGTATCTGCTGTCGAATTAACGCTGCAGAAAACAGTTGGATGCAGCCAATGACAACGCGTACACCGGGCAATGACAAAGATGCCTCCCACATGCTGTAATCTCTGTTCAATGAGCGCATTCCACACGCTGGACTCACAACCAATAGTAGCGCAAGAGATGATTGTTCCAAGCATAGCCATGGAAACTAACCGGCAATCCCACGGGCGTTCCACACAGTGACGTAGGCTTGATCAAACTCTGAAAAGGCAGTCAATGGAAGTGAGAAGCAGCAATGCTGAGGGTTCCACTGGAAACGAGCAACTATAGGAGTGCTTAAGCCTCAGGTGAGCACAAGCGCCAGCTCGAGTATAACCACGAGCGCCTGAGCAAGCCTCAAATGGAGCATGCACAAGAGGGAAAAAATGCACCCCAATTTCCCAAAATCTCTTCTGAATGGCCCTACGACCAGCAGCTTCACAGAGTAAGGTACACAGCTGGCAATCCTTTAGGCACTCCTAAGGTGCAAAGAAAATGTGTTGAATAATTATGTTTCTACCAGCAGATCCAAGATGATAAAAACACAAAAAGTGCTTAAATTGTCCCCAGGCAATCCTCGTCACCAGATGAAATATGGTTCAATCCAAACAAGACCAGGGCCAGCAGATAGTCAGTAAATCTAGTTTATTCCAAGAGAAACAGAAACTCCCTCCACTCCTGTCTCCAGCCTACCTACAAAGCCAGCAGTCATTTGAAAGATAACATTCAAAGTTCCAACAGGCAGGTAGGAGACAGAGACAGATTCTTATGTCAACACTTAACATACATAATGACACTAAAAGACACTAAAAGAATAAACATATATCACAGATGGAGTCTGAAAGAATTCAACTGAAATATTGCCCCCCACCCCACCTTAAGAACCTAGCAGAAGAATTGTTGGCACCTGATTTTGGGAGTTGGAGAACTGGACCAAGTCGGAGAGATTCCCCTGATGCTGTGCCCACTGAAACTTCAGGTCCCACTCACAGCCTGCTTATGCCAGTGGGCGTGTCACTAGCAGGATGCAGGAAGCCATGAGGCCAAGCAGCCTCAGAGTCAGTCTCACTGAAATCCAGGATAGAGGCTGAAACATCGGTATCATAGCCCGAATATCCTAGACTCGCCGTTTGGTAGGATAGGCCCGAAACTGCACTGTGTCTAGAAGAGCTCAGATGTAAGGGAGCGTCTGAGAGGGAGTCAGGTGTGACTTCAGCACGTTGATAGTGAACCCCACAGAGTGCAGGAGGTGCGCCGTAGTCTGCAGGTGGGAGACAACTGTCTGGGGCAAGCCTGCCTCCAACAGCCAGTCGCCGCGGTAGTGGAAGACTGGCACTCCTGATCTCCGCAGATGAGCTGCAACCACCGCCATCACCTTGGTCAACATCCGAGGGGCGCTGGTAAGGCCAAAAGGGAGCACAACGAACTAAAAGTGCTTATGACCTACAGTGAACGGCAGGTAATGCCTGTGGGCAGACCTAACGGAAATGTGAAAGTATGCATCCTGCAAGTCGCATGCCACCATCCAGTCTCCTGGGTCCAGGGCAGACAGGACCCAGGAGTGAGCATTTTGAATTTCTCCTTTTTGAAGAAGGAATTTAGAGGACACAGGTCCTGGATAGGATGAAGGCCTCTGTCATTTTTGGGTACCAGAAAGTAGCGGGAATAACAACCACAAACTACTTCTGGCATCGGCACCCTCTCTATGGCTCCCTTGGCCAAGAGAGCCGCCACTTTCTGGCAGAGCAAGAAGAGATGTTGCCCGGTCAGCCTGTCATAAGTGGGTGGCATGGGTGGAGGGAAAGTCACGAAGGGGAGGGAGTAGCCCCTTCGGACAATCTGAAGAACCCAGCGGTCTGATGTTATCGACTTCCGGTGGAGCAGGTGATGGCGTATCCTGCCTCTTATGGCTGTCCATGATGGTAGGAGAGCAAACTAAAAGGGTTTGAAGACTGTGGCTTTCGTAGGGGGTCGGAAGGGGGAACTGGACCGACCTCTGGCTCCCTGGCCCACGGGATCTGTGGGTACTGCATCCTCAGCCACGCAGAGGCTGGGAAGCTTCCGTGACATGGTGACTTGACAGGTATAGACGCAGCTGGAATCCCCTTCCGTGTCCATGAAAGGTGAGAAAATTGGAGTGGGTTGGCGAGGGGCCATAGAAAGGCCTAAGGCCCTGGCCGTAGCTCTATCCTTGACGCGCTCCAGTGCTGAGTCAACCTCATCTCCGTAAAAACAGGAACCATCAAAGGGCATGTCCTTCGGCGACACTTGGACATCCCCAGAAGAGCCAGTGGTCTTCAGCCAGACGTGGCGCCGCAAGACCACTGACGAAGAAGATGCTCGAGTCGGTCATGTTCAGCCCACATCAGATTGTGAACTTCGCTGCATCTCTCCGCCTGCGATAGTTTGGGAGAGTATGCCCCGGGCCTCCTCCGGGACAATGGGCAGCACCGGCGCAATCGAATCCCATAGCACATGGGAGTAACGCCCAAAAGGCACGCAATGTTCACAGACTGCAGTGCCAGGCTGGTGGGAGAGAACATTTTCTTGCACAAGGTGTGAAGCCTCTTGGATTCCCTATCTGGAGAGGTGGTAGGGAAAGTGCCAGGATTTACTCGGAAAGTGGAGGCCTGGACCACCAAGCTATGGGTAGGGTGTTGCATGAGGAAACTGTGGTCCCCTGGGACAGAGTGGTGGTGGCGGGCAATCATACTGTGCACAGGAACTCCTATGCAGGGTTTGGACCAGGTCGCAAGCAGGACGTCCGTAAGGGCTTCATTAAATGGGAGAAGCAGTTCTGAGGAGGTCACGCTCAACTGAAGCACTTCTGTCAAGGCGGACTGTCACTGAGGGTAGGCTAAGGGTCATGACCTTGGCCGCCTTTCTTACCACCATAGCAAAAGAGGCTCCCTCCTCCATTGTAGGAGGAGAGACTATGCCAGTATCTGGAGAAGTGTCCAGTCCACTGGCATACGCCAATTCCTCACACCAGTATATGTTGGGGTCTAGGGGCAGGTATTCTTCAGGATGCAGTGATCCCTCCCAAGTCTCAGTCCATAAGAATAGGGTTCGGACTCCGGCCTGGAAGGCATGGTACCAGTCGGCATCGGACGATTCCCCTCCGAGTCAGGAATGAGAACAGGGAAGCGCTGCCTTAGGGTGCCGGGAGTGTCGGCATTGAGACAGGCGCCAGGTCATGTTGAGGTGGCACGACTAGCGCAGATTCTGATCCATCTGTGGATCCAAGGGGCCCAACTGAAGCTGGGGACGGAACCACTAGCGGAGAACCAGTAGGGGCCCATCCGGACTCGGAGGGGCTTGAAAGCGCACCAGCAAGAATAGGCAGCCCAAATATGAGATGCATGGCCTCACAGAACTCAAGAAGTTGGGCAGGGGTTGCTTCGGCTTCCGGACACTCGGGGGATGCGCGGAGCTATCCCAGGCGCAAGCTCTACCGCGGAGCCAGACCTTGAATGACGACGCTCCTTCGTCTCATTGGATGACTTCGACGAACAGAGTGAAGTTGAGTACCTCCTCGACTACTTGCTCTTCTTCTTCTTGTGGGACTTACTGGAAGATGACTTTGAGTTCGACGAGGATCTAAGGCTTTGCGTCTGAGCCCTGGAGCTTCCTTTCGACTGGGATCAAGACCATCGCACATCGAGCAGCAAGGAGCTTGAGAGAGCGCTCCCTCAAGGCCTTGGGGTGCATGGAGCAGTAATCGCCACATGTCTTTGCGTCATGGTCGTGCTTGGGATACCAGAGGCAAACAAGAAGCGGGTCCATCAAAAACATCTGTCGATGAAGTCAGCCTTCCTAGCTGACATACCTGCCACATCAGGAGAAAGATTCTCAAAAAAGACTTAGACAAAAGTCAGTTAACAAATGACTGGGGGTAGCTCTCTCCGGATCTGGGCTGATTGGCGTGGAAAGAAAAGAACCGACGTCAGCACGCTGGGGTGACAGCAGTATAGACATCATGTGCATCACTTCCGGCGCAGACAACGCCATGCGGAGCTCCACAACGCTCATGAAATGGATCCAGTTTGATACCTGGGGATAATTCTAAGGTAAAGAATCTGCGGTTAGAAGTCACTATCACATGTGCATCACACTTCCTGTACTCCTATTGTAAAGTTGGGGTTATGAACAATTTGTTACTTTGGTAGATCAATACCTCCTTGGCTTTCACCAGGTGCAGTACGGTGTCCCTTTCTCTGTTATGTAACAGACTTGCAATGATCGCGCAGGGAGTTGCCCCTGGAGGAGGTTTTGGGCCAAGCGATCTGTGGGTGCGCTCCACATTGAAAGCATTCAAAAGTGTTATCTGCCAACTAGATATGTTAGAAGAGCCTCTACAAATATTTTTACACCGTCCATTGCTGAGGATTCAGGAATGCCCAGTATGCGTAGTTTGTTGCACCTAGATCTCACTTCAAGATCTTCATTCTTAGCGTTCACATCCAGGAGAGTCTTTTCCATTTTATGGACAGTGTCCTTGGATTCATTGATTACATTTACAAGGTCTAGGAGTCTTTGATCAACAGTGTCGAGTCTAGGGACTTTTTTGTCAATGCATTTTTTCATGTGGTCAAGGGGCATCTTGAGGATGTCAAGCTTGGTGTTTATGGCCTAAAGACTGTAGTGTATCTCCAACAGAATCGTTTTTAGCTTGTCTTGGAGAGTGTTTGAAAGCACATCAAGGCAGTTATCAGACTGGGCCTCCCCTGAGCTCTTACCTGGTTTAGGGTGCAATTTGCTTTCAAAAGTTAATTTTGTTTGCTTTTTGGTGGATTTGCTGTTGTTATGAGAGGCTGACTGTTCACTGTAGTTGTGTGCTAGGTTAGTGTGTCAATTCCTCCTTTTTATCAAAGTTGCTGTTTGTGATAGTGGCTTACAGTGAACCACAAGTCAGCTATAATGACGGAGGCTGGGTATCTAACATGAGGGGATGTGACGTAGTATATGAATGCACCACCTCAAAAGGTCAACAAGGCCCATCAGTTGGCAGTCTTCCTTATGTGCTGCATTACAGGACCAAACAGTGAACAATAAGGGAAGGGTAGCTAGAAGATATTATTTTTGTATGATAACAGATCTCAGCACATGTTGGAGGTTGTGGCATCACAACCCAGGGCGGCTGGCAAGATGGCAAGTTGCCGAACAGGCTTGGATCAAGTAGGCTTCAGTACCACAGCACCCAGTTCACTGATGCTCAAGATACAATTGATTTGCAGGTTTCTTATTAATTCACCTTTATCGTTTTTTAATTAATACAATTTGCACCAGAGTAATGGTAATAGTATTCAATGTAGATTGCGAATATTGCAATATTCAGAAATGTTCAGGTTGACAAACACTGTATCGGCGTAAAACTATAGTGCTATTGCCAGCCCCCCAAGACCACCGTCAGTAGATTAAAATCTGGAAACAGCTTGTAAATTCTGGATTCCCATCAGGACCAGACAATTATGCTGTGTCCTTTCTTGGGTTGTATTCCTTTAGGAGCAGATGTGGCTCTGTGGGGCCTGCAGGGCAGTCACATCTATAAGCTTGGCATGATACAGGTTATACCAGATGGCAAACTAAATGATGATTCCTGTTTAACATGGTACCTATAAATGTCCCCCCATATTCAAAGTAGTCTAGTGCTCGGTGGGTAAGGGAGGGCCTGGATCATCATTGCCCACTCCGTCAAGTCTTCGGTAAGTTTATCATTCTTTCTCACTCTTTTCATTTGTATTTCCTCCACCGATGCCCGATCCACCAATTCCTTAATCCAGCTGTTGATACATAGACTTTGTTTCTTTTACGGAGTTAACCCTAACAGACTTTGCTTAATCGTAGGTAGTAGAAGCTCTCCCATATAATGGTTTAATCTGTTAAGTCCCTCCATCCAGAATCCCTGTTACACTTGATATCTCCATTTGACATATATAAAATCAGCTTCTTCAGCTTGATTTTGAGGATTTTAGTCAGTTTAGCCAGAGTCAAATAGGTCATATGAACATAGTTGTATTGTATCAAGTACTTGATGTTGTTTTGATGTATTGACTGACTTTGTCCAACTCTTTATATGTAAGTGGTTTGTCTATATGCACCTGCCACTATTCTTATACTTTTAGTTTCGTCAATGATATGTCAGCACGTAATGCTGTATACATACTAATTATCAGTTTCTTGCAGCGTGACAGTGCTATCATTATTTGGGTAGCCTCTGGCGCCTCGGAAAATGTGGTTTCTTTAGATATAAGGACTATTCGTTTATATTGCAAAAAATTGCATTTTCCTTGAACGAAGTGCTGCTGTTCCCCAAAACGTCAGAAGTCTATTCTGCGTTTCTAGGTCAGCAAGCATGAGACCCTGCTAGACAACGGAGAAACAGCAGCCCTCATCCTCCTGGACCTATCAGCCGCCTTCGACACGGTCTGCCACCACACACTACGAACACTCCTTCACGACGCCGGGATCCAAGAGAAGGCCCTGGACTGGACCACATCCTTCCTTTCCGGCAGAACACAAAGCGTCCGCCTCGCCCCCTTCCGATCCAAGGCCACCAAGATCATCTGCGGCGTACCCCAAGGCTCCTCCCTCAGCCCAACGCTGTTCAACATCTACATGGCACCCCTCGCCCACGTCGCCCGACAGCACAACCTCAACATCATCTCCTACGCCGACGACACCCAGCTGATCCTCTCCCTCACCAAAGACCCTCACACCGCCAAAGCCCACCTCCACGAAGGAATGAAGGCCGTCGCCGAATGGATGAGGACCAGCCGCCTGAAGCTGAACTCGGACAAGACGGAGGTCCTCATCCTTGGTTCCAACCCTTCAGCCTGGGACGACTCCTGCTGGCCAACATCACTGGGAACAGCCCCGCCACCCACCGACCACGTACGCAACCTAGGGGTCATCCTCGACCCCACCCTCTCCATGACTAAGCAGGTCAACGCCGTTTCCTCATCCTGCTTCAACATCCTCCGAATGCTCCGCAGGATCTTCAAGTGGATCCCCACCGAAACAAGAAAAACAGTCACCCAGGCCCTCGTCACCAGCAGGCTGGACTACGGAAACGCCCTCTACGCAGGAACGACGGCTAAGCTCCTGAGACGGCTGCAACGCATCTAGAACGCCTCTGCACGTCTTATCCTCGACATCCCCCGACGCAGCCACATCACACCCCACCTGAGAGACCTGCACTGGCTCCCTGTCAACAAGAGGATAACCTTCAAGCTCCTCACCCACGCACACAAAGCACTCCACAACTCCGGACCAGCCTACCTCAACAGACGACTCAGCTTCTACACCCCCACCCGCCAGCTCCGCTCGACCAGCCTCGCCCTCGCCACAGTCCCCCGCATCCGGAAAACGACCGCCGGCGGCAGATCCTTCTCCCACCTCGCCGCCAAGACCTGGAACACCCTCCCCACCAACCTCCGACAGACCCAAGACCTACTGGCCTTCAGAAGACTCCTCAAGACCTGGCTCTTCGATCAGTAGCAGCACCACCCCCCTCTTCCCCCAGCGCCTTGAGACCCTCGCGGGTATGTAGTGCGCTTTATAAGTGACATGATTGATTGATTGATTGATTGACAGTGCTATCATTATTTGGGTAGCCTCTGGCGCCTCGGAAAATGTGGTTTCTTTAGATATAAGGACTATTCGTTTATATTGCAAAAAATTGCATTTTCCTTGAACGAAGTGCTGCTGTTCCCCAAAACGTCAGAAGTCTATTCTGCGTTTCTAGGTCAGCAAGCATGAGACAACCTCCCCGTTACCATCTATCCACTGTCATTTTTTGGGCTATTTGTGCAAAGGGGTGGATACCCGAAATCTGCAAATGGTGGGCGCTTTAGTATCTGTTTGACCACTTTGTCCCAGAGTGGGCAAACCTTTTTGATTATAAAAGGATTTTGAGTCTGGGCATTCCCGCCCATCAGCAGCAGATTCTGTAATGGTGTATCCTTATGAGTGCTATCCAACAACCTTTTTCCCCTATTCTCTTCTTTTTTTTAAAATGTCTTTATTTGTTTTAACATGAACATGGGAGCAAATACATTCGTCTTGTGCAGACAGAGATACATTAACATTTCAACAGGTGGGTGATAGGTAGATAGCGTACTTCTGCTGACGTACCCTGGCGTGGGGTGGTAGGGTGGTGGTGCCTCGATCAGTGATTGAGGGCCCTGCACGCACGGTGGCCAAGCAGGAATGCATCTAATAGTGATCCCAGTGTTAAATAACTGTGCGTACAGGGACGAGGGCTACCAGGAGGGGAGGGGAACTGCGTAAATTGACCCAGCTATGTGCTCAAGCAATTTAATCCTAGTTTATCCACCCATCTCCGTGAAACTTCCCATCTGTGGTTTGCGCGTATGCAAAGTGCTTGCAGTGCTGAGTGAGTGGGGTTGAATGACGGGGATAAAGGTTGCGCCATGGATGTGGAGGCCGCCTGAGATGCTTATGGAGTTCTCAACTCTTCTATCACAGATGTGTTGTTGGACTCAGAGCACGGGGGTCGAGACCCTTGCCGGATATTCTGAAGATCTAGGAGCATGGCATCCCAGGCGGATGCCAGGGGAATCTTGCGTAACCTCAGGGCGTCCTCTCGCCTCAGCGCCACACTCTCCACCTGTGCCCAATTTATGAAGGAGCGAAACCATGCCTCCCACGGCGGGGGATCAGGACTCTTCCACCGCCTGGTGATCAGGCGCCTAGCAGTGATCAGGCCTAGATCTATAAAGGGCCTTGTATTTTTTGGATCTATGGAATAGGCCCAGAATACATATTTACCATGTGTTGCCCAGTATGCGCTCCGTGCTGTCAGAGAGACGAGTGGTGCCAGTACCCAGCTAGAGCATTGCAGCCCCAGGGCATCTGAATGAGATCAGCATCCACCAACTGACAACGAGGGCATTTGGCATCAGAACGGCGAAATATCTGTTTATGTTTTCCGGTGTGAGGTATGCCCTGTGCAGTATGTAGAGCTGTATGAGGCGAAACCTAGCGTTATGGGGTATGAGAACAGGGCCCTTCAGGATGTCCTCCCAAACCTTATCAGTGCTAGGACAGGGTAGGGGAGTGTCCCAGTGGTCTCTGGGCGAGGTCAGTCGTTGTGCCACGTGCATGCCTAGAGAGTCAGCAATCCACCTGACAAGGTGTCTCCCCGTGCACATGGTGTGTATGTATTGGATAGTGTGATGTGTTGGCAGTTCCTCAGTTCATCAGGTTTGTGGTAGACAATAACTCCGAGGTAGTGGAAGACAGTGGGATGCCATCGGATGCTTTGGCCAGAGATGGTTAGTTCAGGGTCTGTGGCGGACGGAGCAAACGAGTATAAGCAGGTCTTTGCCCAGTTGACACGGAGGCCAGAGAGGGATGCAAAGTCGGCCAGTATCTTAGCGATATCATCTATGGGTGCCAGAATGTCCCTGACATAAAGAAGGAGGTCATCCGCATAAAGCGAGACCGAATGAGTCCTGTTGCCTAGCGGTATCCCCCAAGATGCCCCTCCACTCCGGAGGGCTGCCGCCAGAGGCTCTATTGCCAAGGAGAACAAGAGTGGGGACAGGGGCACCCCTGCCTGGGGCCACGTTCGATTATGACTGGGCAAGACAGGTGGGGGCCCGTCTTCACTCTCGCCTGAGGGAGAGTGTACAGGAGCTTTATCAGGCATAAGAAACGACCGCCTAGACCATTTCTGGAGAGGACTGCAAAAAGATAATCCCATTCTAGCGTGTCAAACGCCTTCTCCAGGTCGAGCAGCATGCACCCTGAGTGCGGCCACTGATCAGGCGAGTATCTGGCCACCAAGAAGAAGGGGCGTAGATTCAGTGATGTGCTGCAGGACAGGATGAAACCATTTTGGTCTGCGTGGACCAGTGTCAGGACCAGGGAAGCCAGGCGTTCCACCAGTATTTTGGCCAGGATTTTATAGTCCGTGTTGAGGAGCGCCAATGGGCGGTAAGTGGCCAGCATTTCCAGGTCTCGATCTGGTTTCGGCAAGAAGACCAACAGGGACTCCCGTAATGTCGGTGGCAGCCTTGACGTCTACAGTGTAGCCTTGTATACGGCCAACAAGCGGGGGCTAATTCTGAGGTATAAGCCTTCTAGTATTCTGCTGGCAGGCAATCCGGGCCAGGGGCTTTCCCAGTGGCCAGGGCTCTAATGGCTTCTTGGATTATAAAAAGAGTGATAGGTTCATCCAATTGCATCCGTTGCTGTGGCGCGATGGTGGGTAGGGGGAGCAGGGAGAGGAACTCGTCTAGTTTGCACGTGTTCGCGATGACAAGCGAGCTGTATAGATCTGTGTAGGGCTTAACTAATTCAGCATGGATTTCCTGCTGGGTGTGTAGGAGCTGGCCGAGGCCCGAGCGCAGCGCCAGGATCAGCCGGTGTAAAGGTTCCTGTCTAATTAGTTGTGCCAATAAACGGCCTGCTTGGTCTGCAGAGGTGTGGGTGCGGGCAGAGTGAGCAGCGTAATTGAGGCAGCAGAGCCTTTCCAGTAAGTCCGCGTGCTTGTGCTTCACTGCAGCTAAGTGCTGTGCACTCGTGGGATCTGTCATCGCAGTGGTTTCCAGGGGGAGAAGTGATTGCTCAAGATGTGCCAACTCACCGTCTAATTGCTTCCGGATACCCCAGCTGAGGCCCAGGCAGTGGCCGCGGATCACTGCCTTGTGAGCCTCCCATTCCGACCCGCATCTGTTCCAGAGCCCGTGTTAGTGTAAAAATATGTGCAGATTGTGGCGCTGAGGGCTGCGCGATAAGGCGGGTCTTCCAGCGCCCCCGGTTGAAGATGCCATAGGCGTGTGGCTTGATCAGGGCCTGGCCACTTTAGCCAGAGGAGGTGGGGGGAGTGTGGTCCGAGTGTGTGCGTCCCAGGTAGTCCACATGGTGGCACCCAGGAAGTAGAGCCGCCGAGCTCACAAAGTGGTCCATGCAGACATACAGATTGTGTGGCGGGAGTAGATTTAGTCCTGGGGTGTTGTGTGCTCCAAACATCTGCTAGGTGCCAGTGGCGTAGCCAATCGCCTAGAGTCTTAGCATTGGACATTGCTGTCTTGCGTGAGAGGGGGGAAAGGATCTGTCCAGTGTGATGTCAAGTACTGCGTTAAAGTCCCCACCTATTAACCAGGGGAGGAAGCTCCAACGCGCCAGGACACTTGATAAGGAATGCCAGAAGGATGCTTGCTCAGTGTTAGGGTCGTATATTGTCCCGAGGATCAGGTGTTATCCGTCTAAGCGGCCGCGCACAAAGACATAGCGTCCATCCACGTCTGTTAGCGACTCTTCAACATGGAGTGGAGTCCCTGGCCTAACCCAGATCAGTACCCCCTGGCCTGCGAAGAATACCCCATGGCATAGATCTGCCCGCACCACCTGAGCCGGAGTCGGTGAGTCTCTGGCAGTGTAAGATGTGTTTCCTGTAGTAGTGCTATATGCGCTGCCTGACGCTTAAGATAGGCGTAAGTGTTGTAGCGGCGTGCTGGAGTGTGCATACCCTCACTTTCCAAGAGATAATGTTAATGGGCGACATGGCTTATGTAAGTAAGCAAGGGCATAGGCGTGGCGTGCGATCAGGGCAGACAGAGAAGTGGACCAAAGGGTGCAGGCAGGCGCATCGCCGAGACGTGGGCAAAGACGTGTTGCAGTTCTTGCAGTATGGGCTGTGGGGATGAGGAAAAGTGGAAAGGAGGGGGTTGGGGGGAGGAAAACAAGGAGACAGAACGGGAGCTAACTGTGTCAGAGCAGAGGGACAACATGTATCTGCCCAAATTGTGGGATAAACGTCCCATTACAACAGACGGCTGACTTTGCCAAGGCCGGGGGGGGGGGGGGTGTCACTCTGGAGGTGAAAAGGGGTGTACTGTGTGAGCTTGCGATGTAAGCCCCAGTGTAACGCTGTACTGAGCTCCTCGTACAGGTACTCGTTAGTGACAAGGGAGCAGTGCCCGAATGTTTGCAGGGCACCGTGACAATTGGCAAAGAGGGATCTGCACGAGGGGTTCATATGGGGTGTGAGGGGTGCGCTGCGTGTGGCAATGTAGTGTGCGGCAGGTGACTGAGACAATATCTTAGAACAGTTTATCTGCCGTTCGTGGCGTGATGCAAGGGAGCTTCCTCGCCAGTGGGCCAGGTTGTCGAAGAATTGTCTTCTCTGTGAGATCAATCAGGTGAAGTGTCCAGCTCCCTTTCGGAGCCATGGGCGCCTAGCGTGGCCGCAGCCTGGAGTGCTTCTCTACGTTCTTGAATTACTTGTTCCAAGTTCGGCACAGCTCAAGGTTGGGAGGACTGTATGGGTTTGACGTGTGGGTGCTTCTTCCCGTGGGCTCTCAAGTGGGGGTGTGCAGTTTGCCAATTGTCACTGTGTCCTGGAGACGTTCCCCGATGGGCGCCAGACTCCAGCCATGCCCAGGCCTCCTCTGCTCCATCGAAGAAATGCGTGGTGCCACTAGTTGTGACCCGGAGGTGGGCCGGGAAGAGGAGAGAGTACGGAATGTCCAGCACGCGCAGTCCCCTCTTCACTTCCAGGAAGGACCCTCGTTTTCATTGTACTCCCATGGAATAGTTGGGAAAGAAGAGGACAGCAGCAGCATTGTCGACTCGCACCCCTGCGAGTTTACGAACCTCCCTCAGCACGGTATCACAGTCTCTGAAGTTTAAGAGGCGAAAGAGGAAAGGTCTAGGTCTTGACCCGGGGGGCGGGCGCCTCACCAGGACCTGGTGTGCCCTTTCGACTGCAAAGAAGGGGGAAAGCAATCCCAGTGGGAGAAGGGCGCGCAGCCACTTTTCAGTGTATCTCACTGCATCAGAACCCTCCGCGCCCTTGGGCAGACCAATGACACGAATGTTGTTCCTACGAGAGCTCCCCTCGGCATCCTCGGCCTGGCGCTCCAGGAGGGGAACCCGTTTGGACAGGTCGCGCAGCAAGGTGGTTGTGTTCGCTGCAGCGGGCGGACCTCCACAAGTGCAAGTTCCATGTCACGCACTTTGTCCGAGAGCTTGCGGTGGTCATCGTGTAGCAAGGTAAAGTCTATAGTAATTTTATCAATGCGGTCCTCGAGTGAGGAGCGGGTTTGGGCTAAAAAGGTGCCCAGTCTCTCCACCACTTTGAGCACTGAGTCAATTTTGGAGTCTAGTGTTAGGGATGAGATAGCATCCGGTGCCCGCTCTGTGCGTTCTAGCTGTGTGGCCGTGGTGTCCAGCTGTGAGGGGGCGGATGTCGCCCGCCCTGTTGTCGCCCCATCGCTTGGTGGTGTATTCCAACGTTTGTTGAGAGGGGCGGGGATCGTAGGCAGTGGTCAAGTGGGGTCAGTCCTGGTGTGACCCAGGGGCCCAGAGGGGCTCGCAGCAAGACTGTCCGAGTGCAGTGCAGGTCAGGGCCCGAGATGACCCCCGGGCCCAACAGCCACCCTAGACTTCACAGCCCCAACCTGGGTAGGCAGATGCAGAGAGTATTTGCAGAAGGCGAGCAGCAAAAAAGAGTGGGGGGTTCCACCATAAGAGGTGCCCACTTATGGCTCCGTGAGCTCCCTTGCGTCCGTGGTGTGTCCCGAATGGTCACAGGCTTCAGCAGCCGCTGACACTGGCTGGCATAGGACTGGGCCCGATGCTCCTCCGGACCCCGTGATGACCTTCCCCCCGTGACCTGTGTCCAAGCTCCAACACGAGGCTCCTATAGGGCGGGCGCGAAGACCGGTGCAGGCAGTTCGATCACAGGGGGAGAGCGGGAATGCTGACGAGGGCCCCCACCAGTTCAACACACTCTCGGTCCCTCAGCGCCTGTGGAGGAGGTCAGGCGTACGCGGCAACTTCCAGCTGTGCTCCAAGGTAGCGCAGGCCTTCGTCCCGACATGGCCCCTGAGCTCGATAGCCGACCTCGAACCCAATGCCCTCACCGGGTGCTTCTAGCAGCGGATGTGTAGCAGGGCTTCTGCAAGTTCCTATGCGCACGGATTGTGGCCTGGATGAGCACAAGCCGCTGTGGCCGATGCTCCTGCCGATGTCCCTGATTGCAGCAGGTCTAGGCCCGATGCGTCCCTGGACCTCGTGGCGTACCTCCCCTCCGTGTCCCACACCCGGACCTTTAGGTGAGGCGCCTGTGGGGCGGGCGCAGAGGTCGGGTGGATTGATTGCTGGAGCCGGGGGAGATCGCTTCTCAGCGCATGCCGGGGGAGGTCAGGCTTGTGCAGCGCGCTCCAGCTAGGCCCCGAGGCAGCGCAGGCCTGGGCCCGACACGACCTCCTACCCCGAGAGCCACCCCAGGCCCCACCGCGCTCACCTGGATAGTCGGACGCGAGGAGTTCCAGTCCGTTTTCCAGCCCACTTAATGCAGGGGGGAGCCTCAGTACCCCGCGCGGGCACCCGGTACACCATTAGGTCTGGTCCGCATAATGTCCTCGTCGCAGCGGCAATCAGGCTCCACCTCCATCTGGGGCCGCAAGGGCTAATCACCTTCCAGACCACAAGGCCCTCCTCCCGTGCAACACAGTGTGGGCTCAGGCTGTGCGAGCCAGACAGTCCTGGCTCGGGAAGGCAGGGACCTGCAAGACAGCCAGATCTTGTGAGGGGCGAGGTCCTGAGTCCCGTCCCCGCATGGAGGGCAGACAGACCTGTCCAGGCGTCCGTTTGCAGTGCAGCACAGCTCGTTCACAGTCCCAGGTGGTCGGTACCTTTCGCGGTACCCGAGACCATAGCTAGGGACCAGGAGTGGCGGCGTGAGAGAGGATATGTTATTGGATTATGAGGCTGGAGCGCAGAGCCTTTTCAGAACGCATCCGCAATGTTGGCCAGTTGGCCACGTCCCCCTTTCCCCTATTCTCTTCTTCTAACCATTGCACCGTTGCACTGCATGCTGCAGTGGGCCGCCATATTGTAAAGCTCTGTATCAGGGATCTAAAACCACCCTCTATCCCATTTACACTTCAGGATATTTAACTTTACTCAGCTTTTTTTTTTACCCACCCAGATCGGTTCTACCACTTCTGGTCTAATTCAGTAAATAGCTTCTGAAAGGGCACATAAATTGCTTCCTGGAGCACATAGAGGCGTCACGATAAAAACAGCATTTTAGCCAGGGCCACTCTATTCATCGTCAAGAGTGGGAGTTTCCAGAATCTGGTGGAGGACCTTAGGCCACCAATCACTCTACCCATATTTAATTTATGGCTGTCAGCCTCAACCTGAAAAACAAGTATACCAAGGTATCTAATATCCATGGTAACCCATGATAGGCCAACAGCAGGCAATCCATCCCCACCAGCCCTTGAGTTCCTACACCAGGAACAGTTTGGATTTACTACGATTAATGTCCAAACCGAGACCTCTCCATATTTTGCAAGCAATAGATTCGGGGTAAAGTAGATCAGCTGTCTAAGGGATACTTGTGCGTCTCTCTGTCTACAATGACTCCACATGGGTAGTGACTCCCACTCACACCCCTCGGTTTTTCAATATGTCCTGTAGTCTACATGCCAGCAGTTAACTGGCTAATGCAAACAGTAGTGGGGACAAAGGGCAGCCATGCCTCATTCCCTTTTCAAATTCAAATTGGTCTAAGACCATGTGTTCCATTTGGGCTTTGTGTGCAGTAATTTGACGTATCTGACATAATCTCCAGGCCCAGGGACCGCAGTATATCCCACATAAAGGACCAAATTACAGTATTGAAAACCTGTTCGATATCCAAAAGGGCCAAAGCATAATCCTCCCCATACATTTGCAGTGCGCTGAACACGTGGGACAGCCTACGCATATTACACAGCGTACTTCTCCGTAGCATTGACGCACACTGTCCTTATGCACCAGATCAAACACTACCTCCAACAATCTATTAGATTGCCTTTTACTGAGTATTTTTACATCTATGTTTAACATTGACAATGGGCAGTATGCGGACATGTACATGTGGTCTCTGTCCAGTACTGGAATAAGAACTATCAATGCCTCCCTCATTGTTTGTAGCTATATTCCAGTCATAAACGGTTCCATATAAATCTCCAACAGTTATTCCACCAGCTGCCCTGCATTGGTTGGGTACAATTCAATAGGGAAGCCATCATCACTTGAGGCTTTGGCTTTCTGCATAGCGTGGATTGCAGCAACTCTTTCCTCTTTAGTAAGAGGTGCTTCAGGCATTTCCCTCTGGTAATTTTCTTTAGGGGAAATGTTAAGTAGGCTTTTATTTGATGATGGTGAACCTCATAAGGTTGTCTATATAACACATGCAAGTGTGTGTAAAAGATATTATTTATGCCTGCCTGCATTCGTGTTCCCATGCCTGTACTTCACCAGGAGTATGGGGACATGGCGTCTCACTCTTACATAGCCATGTTAACAGTCTGCCTGACTTATCGTTTCCTCTGTGAACTTTTTTGTCTGTATGTAACAACTACATGTCAGTCAAGTCTTTCCGAAGAGTCAGGATGACTTCTCTTCATATCTGCCGATTCAGCTATATTTCTGGGTGCAGTGGCAGACCCGCTCCACTGCCGCTAAGCATTTTTCTTGTAGCCCCAGGGAGTTTTCCAACTGCTTTTTCTGGCTGCTAGCTGGCTCTAGCGGGACTTAGCCCTTAGTATCTTAGGTTAGTCTGTGGGCATGTTGATATCCCCCAAGCAGCAGGAGCATGTCTACCATAGTAATACCTTTAACGCTAACAATATGAGTCCCCAACTTCTCCCCCTACCCTATGAACATGGAGCCATTCCTTGGGCTAACCTCACTACAATGACCAAACAACTTAGCTAGTGCTGCCGTCCCTTCCTAGTTAACGAACCGTACACAGTAACTCATAATTACATTGCGGACGATCTCACACGACCTCACAGTGCCTAGATGCAATAAAGGGAAAACAGAAAAGGCTTGGACCCTATCACTATCTGGCCTGGGCCACTCAATAACTCTCCAACAAAACAATGACCAGATAGGTTGTTTAACCAATTACTTTTTAAATTAACTTAGGCGAGAAATACTAAGTTCATGTGATTTATTTCACGACATTTGTGACTTATTTCATGCACATGTCAGTTTAAAATATTCATTGATGTCATAAGATCCTGCCTATATATGGGGCAAAGGGTCACACAGTTATCATGAGGGTTGTATACTGTCTGGGAAACAAATTTCTTTTAACCAGTTCCCAAATTACACCCCCAGGTATTATTCGCCTTTGCCCAGGTGTCAGGTGTCAACGCGTTTCAAACCCGGAGTGATTCTAGGGTTCTCCTCAGGACTCGGACTGGGGATCAAGGACTGTTGCGGTGGATGCCCAGACAATTGTTTGTCGTGGCGTCAACAGTAAGAGTGTTTGTGTTGTCACATAAACTTGTACGTGTGCCTAGAATCACTCCGGGTTTGAAACGCGTTGACACCTGACACCGAGACAAAGGCGAATAATACCTGGTGGTGTAATTTGCCCCATATATAGGCAGGACCATAGGAATTGAGAATGGTTCGCCTGTTTTTTGCATGTTAAATATGGACTGGCTACCTGTAAAATATTTGCAGGACACTCTTTTTTGCATTTGGCGTTCATGTCCGAATTCATGTTTTCAAGATTGTGTTTTTGTTGTAGTGTTAACTGTTTGTTATAATGTCATAAGCATGGAATATCGAATGTTGTGTTGTCTATCTTATGACATCAATGAATATTTTAAACTGACGTGCATGAAATAAGTCACAAATGTCGTGAAATAAATCACATGAACTTAGTATTTCTCGCCTAAGTTAATTTAAAAAGTAATTGGTTAAACAACCTATCTGGTCATTGTTTTGTTGGAGAGTAGATGCAATAAAGAGCGGGCACCCGCAATTTCAAGATCTAGTTCTCCCAGTTTCCCCTAATACTCGACATTTCAGATAATTCCCCTGCTAGGTGTTGCTTTCATGTGCTAAAGCACACACACCTATCCCCAGTTAAGTTACTATATGTAAAGCATTAAAGCCCCATTTCAACCACGTATGCAACAACAGGGTCCCAAAACCATTTATCATCAAGGCCTACAAGTCATGTATCCCACACAGTTCAGCCCCTGATATCTATTTCATGGCCCACTCATATACACTCCGTTATATCCCAATCAACACAGAGTGTGCAGTAGTTTGTTTCTCTAGCTCACAGTTCTCCTTCAAAGCTCACATGTCATGGCTATATTAGTTTGTGTCTTGGGCTCACAGTTCTCCTTCAAAGTTCACGTCATGGTTATTTTAAAGGGCTCATCCCGTACTATCCTCATTGAGCTCTTCCCTAGCCTGCATGATGGGGGTCAATCTAATCTGTGCAGTCATTGCCCTGTTTGTTTTACAGTGGCACCTCCATCAGGATCCCATCTCCTTGCACCTCGATTCTTTCTGCAATCTGTGTTGCATCTTGGGTTCCCATCAACCGTGCCTCTCTCAATGATTGCACTGCACTGTGTTGTCTCCCTGTTCTAGTGCGGTGTCCTGTGTCTCTGTCTCTAGGGTTCATTCCAGTCACAACCTCAATCCATTCCCATGATCCTTCTGGAGAGGGGAAAAAGTGGGCTCTGTCGTCATGCTGGATTCTCAACTTAGTTGGGAACATTAAACTGTATTTTAATGTAATCTCTCTTAATTTCTTCTTGATCATCAGACAGTCTTTCTGCATCGTTTGCACTTTTTTTTTTTTTTTGTAAAATCTGGCAAAATAAGTTTGGCTACATTCTCATAGTGCAGTGCACATATGAACAATGTCAAAGGATGGCATCTTGGTTGCAGTCAGGGTCCCCAAGAAGCGGGTGCAACCAATGGCCTGTGGACTCTCTCTACTGTGAAGAACTTAGATAAATTATTTGGTCACTGGGCTTCTGGTATTCCTTCCTCCAAGAATAGCACTGCAGAGGTTGCCACAGCTGTTTTTGGGAATCCAAAAAACAGCAAGTTGTTACACCTTGAGGGTCCCTCTGCAGCTTCAATTTTTTTCATCCAACTTGACTTTCTGCGCAGACAGGGATGTCACTATAGCTTTTAAACTATTTACTTCCCACTGCAGCATGGTGACATGTTTTTCTGTCTCAGTAACTCATTTCACAACTTTCCGCATGTCCACTCAAAGCAGATTGACCTCAATAGTGACAGTATCTATCTTCTCTTCTAGAGCTGTTCTGGAATTTTGAATGGCGGTCATAATGTCTCTGGGGGAGGGCTCTCTCTCTCTGCTGCTCTTTTGTCCTGTCCCCTTTGACTTTAAGACTGATCATAACCCCTATGGGTTGTGATGTAGTGTATTATCTTGTTCCTCTCCGCAGTTCTTGCTCCCTTCTCTTTGCCCATTTTGTTGGTTTATGTACTTTTTAGTCTCCACTTGTCGCACATTTGGGCTACCCTTGATTTCAGCCCTATAGTCTTCCCAGTCATCATCTCCAGCAGCAATTGGGGCAAATTGTCAAGCCATCATATTGTATTCAGCCCTAGAAATTGAGCAGTATTCTTGGTGAGGGTGTCTGTTCTGGCGGTGCTTGTCTCACTCTGCAATTCCCTGACTCAGGAGCAAAAACACCTACAGGCCACACTTGCTCATCCTCTTCTCAGCCTATTTGGGCACTTTGCAAGGGCACAGATAGTCATTTATGTGCATCTATACACAGTCTCAGTATTTGGGACAGAGCAGTCTCCATTCCCAACCACTGAGGTGCCCAGTATCTTAATTTCAGGTGCAGCTGGGCCCATCCCCATCGCTGCAGGGGCCCAGCCATGCACCTACTTGCAGAGTGTCTTGACTATTCTTTGTAAGCCCAGCACAGATAATGGCAATCCTTCCAGTCCAGAGGCACTAGGCTCACCAGCCCGCAACAGCACTACTTTTGAGCAGGCTAGTTGCCGTACCTTCTCCCTCCAGGGCAGGATGCATCAGCAAACCACAGCATCCACCCACACCTATTTCTTTCTCCAAGTGTGGGCAATCACAGCTGCCGTGCCTGCAGCCCAGGTAGCAACCATCGTGCAAGAATACTCAGGGCCTGATTTAGATCTTGGTGAACAGGTTACTCTGTCACAACGGTGACGGATATCCCGTTCACCGAAATATAAATCCCATAAGACATAATGGGATTTATATGTCAGACTGGGTGTCCGTCACCGTTGTGACAGAGTAACCCGTCAACAAAGATCTAAATCAGGCCCTCAGTCCTCTCTCACCCACTGAAGATCAAGTGAGGTGGGGGCCACATAAGGCAGCTCCTCAGTCCCCGCTGGTGCACAGGTGCATCCAAACTTTAAAATCAGTGCTCTAGAGCTCCTGAAAGGTGGGGTTGGGGGAAGGGCTGCGGTGCCATACATAGCCCACGGTTAAGGCCCCCTCCTGTCCAGAGTGGCACCCACCTGGAGCTGCGCTGTACTAGTGAATGAGGGGGCTATCAGCCTGCACCGCCCTCTTTGGCTACAAGTCTTTCTTTCAGAGCAGTCACCAACAGACAACGACAGAGGGTCACAGCTCATGCCACTCTGGGTTGCAGGCATTCTGAAATGCCACTCGAGTCAGATGACATCTCCACTGGCTGCAGGGCTGCAGCCATGCCAGAGTAGGATGTGTGTCCTCAGAAAGTTCGTCCAAGGGTCGTGATCCACTGGTGCAGCCGCAGATCCGTGAGGCCTCTAACAGGAGGCAATTTTACAATATGCTCCCCAAGATCAGGAAGGTGTGGGCAGCTGGGGCTGAGTTACAGATGAGATGAGCTTAAATATAGATAAAACATTTCAATACATGTTTCAAGGATAATGACAGATATTTGAGCTGTGGAAAAATTGGATTACATGGCTATCTTAGCGGGTGATTTGGTCACCCCCCCACCCCCCGAACTGGACCAAAGTCAACATCTATCGCCTGCCTTTCTGCAGGAAGATGTTCACTGCCAAAAGTCTACAATTGGCCTCAGTCCACTGTCTTTTTCATATACCAAACAATAGTAGGAGTAGCATCCCATGGCAGTCTCTGCCTCTGGGAACGTCTCTATGGCCTCTATGGGCAGTAATGACTAGACTTCTTGCACATTGGAATCATTCCCTGCTGAAGCCTGAACAGAAACAGGTGGAAGATGAGGGGGAGTGGATGTGAAGGGGAGGGGAATTAGACTCTGCCCCATACCGGTTACGCATGACAATGGGAGGGGTAAACAAATTGGCTTGGCCTCAGGTGCGGTGGAGAGGAATAAGATTGCTGCCCTTGGTGGTGTCCACAATCTCTGCCACCACCGTGTCCTAATGAGCCACAAAAAAGTTGTGCTGGCTGTTGCAAGGGCTGTGATGGCTGCCATTGGCAGTAGGCAAGACACCAAGAGTATTCTCTGAATTTTTGGCACTGTCGTTGGAATTAATGGGCTAGTGAAAGTACACCTAAGGAGCAGGTCTTAATGTGGCTGACTTTAAAGCTCTCCAAAACAAAGTCAGCCTTTTTTCCAAAAAGCCTGGCACCGGGTATTCAGATAATTTATATATATTTCATACTTGTCCGATTATAACTAGTATTTGGTAAACGTTAGGTGACTTTTTAAGCAATGTGTTGAAAGCTGTTATATATCTAAATCCTTTCCTAGCTGTTTGCTGTGAGTAAACAATATATTAATTCTCCAATGTTGTTACCTATTTTTATATGTATAGCCTCAACTAGAGCAAGATTGTTCATTGCGGAACTGGAATAACAGTCATTGAATAGTAGACGCCAGAGAAGTAATGTGAAGACCTAATTATGAGAGTAATGAATTCATTACATTTATCTCTTAAAATGTCACTAATATTTACCAACATGTTGACAACATGCCCGAAAGAAAAAGGATCCTTGGTTCGCTGTAATATTTTCAATAATAGCTGTGGTTTTTGGTAAATTTGGGGTCTATGTACTCATTTCTCTACGTTAAACTAAATTTTGGGTGGGTTCCATATCTTGTGTTATGAGGGGCTCTTTTTCATTGACATTTTGGAACAGACAAATGAGATCTTGTGTATGTATGTGGTATTTGTATAGTGCGAAGGTAGCAAAAAAGGCAGTGGAGAGGTGTACAGGTTCAAAGGCAAATATATTGTCACAGAGGTAGCTGGTCATTAGGTTGCTACTGCAGACTGATGTAATATTCTTTAAAGAGCTGTCTTCAACTCTTTGCTAAATTGGAGCAACATTGAGGCGGTCCTTATGGACACAGGGGCATTGTTCTAGATCTTAGGTGCATAGATGGAAAAGACCTGCTGCCTTGTTTTTTCTGTTTTTTACACTCCTAAGTCTCCAGTCTGATGGCCGTCTTAGCTGCAGGTGTGCCGCTTCCCAATAGAGATAGTGAGCTTGTCTACAAGATAGGTAGGGATGCTGGTCATGATGACTTTGTAAGTGATGCAGCTGGTTTTGAAGATGGTGCGGGCCGGCAAGGGGAACCAATTGAGTTTGACCAGGATGGGGATGATGTGATCGTATTTCTTCCAGCCCTGGATGACATAATGACATATGATGCTATGGGTAGGATGCCCTTAAGGGGTGCCAGTGTAGGGTCTGGGAACCCACAGTGTTCTGAGTTACCACTATGCAGATGTAAGAGTACAAGAGGTTGAAAAACAGTTCTCAAGTCAGTTACCAGAGGAAACTGTTTACTTTCTTTAGACAAGAGAGCTTGTACTAAGCTGTCTTTGGTTTTGGCAGTGTGGCCTTTGCAGGTGAGATAGGGGTCCAAGGTGAATCCAAGTGGTTTGGCATTTGGTGAAAGTTGGGGTGCAAAGCCGTCAGGGTTCATGTAATGTATGTAGGAGCTTGATATCCAGGTCTGGGTGAGGTGCAGGCAGTGTTTGGGACGTTGGATGTCTGAAGAAGGTAAAGTTGTGTATCTCTGGCACATTGGTGAATCTTGATGCTGTTAACTGTGAGTAGAGCCATGAGGGGCTCCATGTAGAAGTTCAAGATGACAGGTGACAGTTTAGAACCCTGCAGGTAATTGGGATCTTTTGGCACCTCAAGGTGTCAATTTGAACTAACTGGTGTTGACTGGTGGAAGGGTAGGAGAAACAGTGATGAACACTGCCAGTAAGACCCATTTGAGAATCCACAGTTTGATAGTCAAAGGCGACTGAGAGGTTGAGCAATATCAGGAGGCAGGCGTTATCTTCATCTGTGGTCAGGTTGGTGTTGTCTGCAATATGTAAAGTAGTGTCTCTGTGTTCCACCATGATTTGAAACTAGATTGGTAGTCATGCAGGAGATTGCCTTTTCAATGATCTTGCCGATGAAGGGTAGGTGAGTGATGGACCGATAGTTGGTATGGTCATCAGGGTCTAATTTAAGCTTGTTTAGGAGTAGAAGGATTTGGCCTGTCATGAGATCTTCTGGAAAGATGATTTGAGTGAGGGAGGCATTAACAGTGGGGAGTAGAGATAAGGGAGCTACCCTGGAGAGAGCTTTGATGAAGAATGAGGGTAATACATGAATTTCATAGGAAGTGGCTTGTCACATGGCCCATGGGGACATTGTCGTCTTTTCTAAGTTAGCATGAGCACGATGCAGATTGTTCGCTGCTTTGCACATATTACTACAGAAGTTTATTTTGCAAATGCCTCTTTTGCCGTTTTCACATGAGAATCTATCGCTGTGTTCACACTCTGCAGGTTCCTGGGATTTAGTCTGAACATTGTGAGTAAGGTCGATCAACAAAGTCCCTTGTTATTCTGTTCTGGTCCGGCCCTAGCACCTAGACAAAACATACCAATGCAGCTGTTTGGGAATACGTACTTTGGTCTTATTGAAATACACGAACAGGTAGCACACACTTGGAGAGGGATCTTTCCAGGGAGAAGAGCAGGACAGCACCTATGATGTAGATCTACCATCTATGGACTGAGGTACGGGGCCTGCAGATAACACCCAGAGATCTTCTGATATATAATCATTTTGCTTCTATACAAGGGGAGGGAGATTAGGCTATACTGTCTTTTTATAATGACAGCTCCTTTCATGATTTAAGGACTAATTGCTATGCTTACCATATTTGTGATATACATTTTCCTGCTTATTGTGGCTCATATACTAAATATTAGAGCACGTTAGTTAAAATAAATATTTTAAACTTGTTCGTGTCTCTGTCAGATCTTATTGTGGACAAGTACAAGAGTGCGAGCGAAAGGGTGGGTCTTGCAACCACGATTCCTGAGAGAGTCGGGAGTGTTGTGTTCTGGGCTGTCTAATCATTTGTCTCTCTGTGAGTGAGTAGGAGAGCAAGTGAGACACTCTAGCTAATCGGTCCTGGGCTCATGGGTACTAAGGTGGTAGGATGACTCAGTCCCTATGCACTAAGGTCCCATAATCCTACGCATAGTTGAGTATGTTGACGTCATCTGTGAGAGACAGTGTAGTTGAACTTCAATGGGCTGAGATCCCAGACTAGTGCAAATTGGGATTTTCTGCGTCCCATATATGGTTCCACTATTTCTGTATGAAATACCTTGATAAAAAATTAAAAGCTTGCAATGGTCACACAGCATATTTATAAGGGATTCCTGCACGCCACTGAAAAATCCCATTATGCGCATTCAGGCATGACCCACACAGTCTATCATGCATAAGTTGGCCTTCAAAACGTATTCTGCTGCACCCTCCCTGTCTTGGATTGCTAGGCAAGGGAATTCCTGAATATATCAGGGACACACAAAGGGCATGAGTCTACTCACCCAGGTGATAAATCAGTGTTGAAGCACCTCCCTGCGAAGCTGGAGGAAGAAAATACTCTTCCCAAACCCATCAGTGTGTTTCGATTCTGTGTCAGGAAGTGCAGTAGGGAATGCAATGCAATGAGGTTGACCTTGCTTGTGGAAGCTTGGACAAGCAAACTCTCAAGGGCAGTAAGCTCAGTCAAACAGGCTGGGTTTCCGGGGCCAGATCTATGTTGCCTTGTTACAAGACAACTAACTGGAGGGAAGATGAAGTTCATCCAAAGTGGCGGGCTGCACCTTGCTAATTTCATAGCAGGACATAAGTCTGTTGGGGGCAAAAGTCAGTTCCTGTTCAGGAACAGTTATGAGGATTGGACCCGATGTGTGCCGAACCACTGGAGTCGGAGTCAGCTGGAAATGACAATGCTTCTGCCACCAGACTAGAGGCATGTAACAGTGCCAGCAAGTGGACAGATTGTGGACCAAAGGGGTCAGTCGGCGGTGAGGCAGAACTCACCCTGGAAGTCCGACTGGGGCCCCTGAAGCTCTGTAGGGCCCAAAGTCTCTCTAGAGGGAGCAGGCGTGTCATCCTGAAAAATTGCAACACAGCCTCTCTAAAGGCTTCTGTTTGCTGTGAGTCAACAATGGCCTGGGAAACTTGGGGCATGCTATGAGTAGCTTTGGTTATACTCAGAGTCGGTCGATGGCAGTAGAGTCAGGCCTATGGATTACTGATTGCACAACTTCTCCTTGGAGCAGGAGTGGCGGGATGGAGGCAAGTAACACTTGGACTTCTTGTACTTGTGACACTTACTTGTATGGTAACTTTGTCTTTGATCTTTTTTTTTTTTTTACAAGTATTTCTTTATTAAATTTCAAATAGTCACTCCAGTAAAATTACATGGCACACATTTTGCATTCTATAAATATTGCTCCTGAAAAGATTGTGGTGGCCATTATTGACTACCTGTTCAACTTGATCCTTTCTGCAGGGTCACTCCCAAACATTTTGTTTTCACCCCTCCTGTTTTCTGAATTTCGTTTCTGTTGGCATTAGGACTCTGTGCACTTTACTACTGCTAACCAGTGCTAAAGTGTTTGTGCTCTCTCCTTTAAACATAGCAGAATTGGCTAACACTCAATTGGCACATTTAATTTACTTAAGAGTACCTAATAAAGTGTTGTTAAAGGTACCCAGGGCCTGTAAATTAAATGCTACGGGTAGGCCTGCAGCCATTATTATGCCACTCGCTTAAGTAGCCCTTTAAAAGATGTTTCAGGTCTACCATTGCAGCCTCTGTGCAAATTAGACGTGGAAAATAAACCTTTTGCCAAGCCTAAAACTCCCTTTATAATACATATATGTCACCTCTATGGTAGGCCCCAAACAGCCCATAGGACAGGCTGCTTAGCATTTAAAAGTCAGGACATGTGTTTTTAAGTTTTACATGTCCTGGTAGTGAAAAACTCCCACATTCTTGTTTCACTACTGTGAGGCCTACCTCTCCCATAGAATAACTTTGGGTTACCTTACAACATTTAATAAGTGCTAACTCTTGTCTGGGAATAGGTAGAACGTCATGTTTGTCTCAAAAGAATTGTAATTTAAAATCCTATTTAATGGTAAAGTTGGATTTTAAGTCACAATTCTGAAAATGACACTTTTAAAAAGTTTGCAATTAAGAAACAGGGGCTGCCATTAACAATCCCTAGAACCTAGGGCATATGCTCAACAAACAACAACTGCTCCTGCAGCTGTTTCCGTGAGACATCCTGTGCAGTGGTCTGGCACAATGCTCATCAGCCGCACAGCAGGCTAATTCATGTTGCCTCGTCTTGTGGATTGAAGTACCTTGAGTGACTGATTCTTAATCCTGTTTTTGCTGAGTCCTTACTGGCGAAACCTTCCCTCTAAGATTCATACTACTGTACCAAATTCTAACATGGCTTGCTGCTCAATGAATTTCAACTGTCTTGATGATGACCTATAACAAGGCTAGAGTTGGCACAAAGGGCCAATGGAATCTATATGATTGTATCCACTGATGGACCAATAATTGTATGGACTGTAAGGAACACTGATTATCTACTCCTTTGGTTGCTTTGTTCATTTTATTTGTGTACACACTTTATTATTTGTTTGCCATTTATCACTGTGTGAACACTCATGAGCACTGTGCACTTAAAAATTTGAAAACTTGTTTATGTGTCTTTCTGCTTCATTAAGTGTGTTTTGAAATTTTCTACATTCTCATGTATTGATGTTTGTTGATTCCTGTAAAAGGGAAATTCTCTTATTGTATACATGGAACCATTGTTATTTGGCTACTTTTAGACAGTTGGCATTTTCTTGTCCTAACCATTTAGTGCCTTCAGCCTGTGTCCTTGGTCACATGACTGATTCGCTGGCAGTTGGTCCTTGTGTATTTCTTCCAGACAGTAAGACTAAGTGTTGGCCCAATAGGTCCTCCTGCCATGATGGGTGGGGCAGAGCTGTTTCTTGCCCCACTCACATTTCAAAGAGCTGCTGCCAGCACACTCCCAAAGTAACTGGACACCAAGCTTTAGTTATTTTAGACCACTTGGAGCCTGGGCAGGGAATGGAAGGAAGTTTCCAGAACCAGATGTTTGGGTGGACTAAAAGCTTCTACCCCTTTCAAAGGCTGGCACCAGGTATAAATATTGAGCCCTCAGATTAACTCTTCAGTTCACTCCTGGACCTGCGGAGGACACTCAGGAGGACTGTCCTGTACACCAGAGAACTGCCCTGCTGCTTGAAGCCTGCCTTGTACCCTCAGAGGACTGCCCTGCTGCTTGAGGCCTGCCTTGCTGCTTGTACCCATTACTATCAGAGTGACTCCAAGGGCTAGTTAGCTGGTCTCCTTTTCTGAGCTATAGGGACACAACAAGCGGCAGCAACCTTGAACCTGCACCTGGACCCTGCCTGAAGTGAGTCCTGACCCCCCTTCTCTCCCAAGTGATACCCAACCATTCCTGGCCTCTTGGGACTTCGAAGATTTTCCACTAAAAAGTGGCAGGAGAACAGACAGGAGACCGAGACCTACCTGCTCGTAGATACGCATGAGCTGCATCACCGGTCGACCAGACTTCACTGTAGCTCCCCTTACGTTCTTCTCCACAGCAGCAAATCCTGTTCAGAGGGACCTCTCATGAAGGGTAACCTGCCTCGTGGAGCCCTCGTCTTCTACAGCTTGCAGCTTGGTCCTGCTGGAGATTTTTGACTTCCAAAAAAGTGACAAAGTTTGAGTGCAGAAATCTTCATTGTGTCTTCGTCCAGCAGTTCCCTGATGATGACGCCTCTTCCTCGAACAACGCCGGCTACCTTGCCCCGCTGAACTTTATCTTATCAGAGACTTTTTCTTGAAAAGTTTTCTAGGTCCAAAGGTAAGCCAGGACCGATCCAATCCACCTTATATATCTGAACCACACTCCATTGCGGTCTGCCTTAACTTTTGACTTTGCCCCAGTCTCAACTACCAGATACCCACAGTTGGTGCTTTGAAGTTTTAGGAGCTATTTTTCACCTAAAACTTTAAAAAAAAACATAATTCTTGTTCTACTATTTGAATTTAATTTGTTTTGGAGTCATTTTACTTATTAAAATCTACTCCACTTTTCTAGCTGGGTTGGGATTTTCATATGCTGTTTTTTTACTTTATTACTGTTTGTGTGCTGCATAAATACTTAACACAGAGCCTCTAAGTAAAGCCTGACTGCTTTTGTGCCACACTACCAGAGGGTTAAGCACAGGTTCATTTAGTGACTTTTGTGGTTCACCCTGAAAGGAATTGTGGATGTTGCTTGATAAGGGTCTTCACCCTCCTCAATCATAAACCCAATTTCCTACAATATCCATTTCTTTTTACATTTGATATACAATTTTGCCTGCATAGTATGAACATCAGCTGTTTGTCATCATGTAAGAGAAATCTCTTAAAAAAACAAATCAACTAAAAACGACAAAGTTAAACAAGTTAACACTTTAACTGTGTGGATATCTTCAATCACAACCATATAATCTTTACTACTCCACCAGGATATTGCTTATTTTTAATTGTTAAACTTTCCACCCAAAGTGCAGTGACCTATCCCCTCTGGGAAATGAGGAGTATGCATCCTACCTTGGATTATGCTCATTCACCTATTGCCTATCGAGATACAACTACAATGTGAGGCAAAGGCTGCCCTTATTTCAATATTCTTCAAGCATCGCACAGTTCACAGACCCTCTCCAAGTGTCTCTTCAAATGTGATGATCCATCCAGCCCATTACTAATGCTTCAGGGGGGTCTTTCATCAGATTTTGATGCCAATGCAATCAGGTAGGTGTCCCACACTTCACCCAGAGGACCCATGACTCTGTGTGTGCGATGTACGCCACCTTTCTACCTCTGCTGTAGTCCATTTGCTCAGATCATGTATTCATTTTCTTAGTTGCAGTACAGTTGATGATTTCCATGCCATTGTAATCTGTCGTTTAGCCAAGATATATGCCAGGTCTATAAATGTTATTACGTATTTATTCTTTTTTGTTTGTGGCAATATCCCCAGTCGACACTGGACAGGATCAACTGTGAGCAATTTACACGTCAGTTCAGATGTATTAGCCATTAACTCCTCCCAGAAACGTGTGCTCTCCTGGCATGACCAAACCATTTGATAAAAGTCTGTGTCCAGGTAAGTACATCTAAGACAGTTCGGTATTACACCTGGGAACATACGGCTAATCTGAATGGGGGTAAGGTATGTCTGGTCTTGGTAGTTAAATTGGGTGTGCTTAAGCAATGGGTTCCTTGATACCTTTTTAATGTAGTCCAGGGAAGGTGTCCATTGTCTGTCAGCTCCCAAACAATATTAGTGGCCCATTCATCCCTAAGGTCCTGATATACAATTACATGACATGTCCGTAATGCACTATAAAGTAGGGTGATCACTTTCCTGCCCCCACCATGTCCCGACAGTAACTGTAGTGTTTCAGAGAGCTGCGGTTAAGTTTGATCTTGCCTCCATGTCTTACTTTTGGTGTGTATCAGTCCACTGTATGTTAGGAAGTGCCAAGCTCCTATCCCAGAACTTTTCTCTATCTCTTGAAATGAAAGTAGCGTGTTGTGCATCTACATATCTCCCTGCATGGCCAGTCCACACTCTGTCGAGAGTCATGTATTATGGTGCGTGGCCATCTTGAGAAATTCAGGCAGGGCCCACAGAGGTAAATTCGGCGAATATGGAGGAAAGGTCTTCCAAAGCAACACATACCTGTTCCAACAGTGCTTTGCCACTTTTGCTAATTTGTTTATGAGAGTACTTTCGTTCAGTGGCCCCATCAACCATTCAAGTATTGGGAGTACCTTAATCCAATTTATTATGCCCGCCCTTTCTGGGTTGGGAGTGGCAGACATCCACTGTAATTGAACTTTGTCTTTGATTTACCCGAGGATGGCAGCATGGAGCAGGATCCGTTCCGCTGTTTGCATCCCCATCTACCTCACATTATATGTAAAATGACATACATCTATACCTCCCAGTCCCTGATCACCACAGGGTGCATCATGGAGCATTTGTTGCAACACTTATCATGTCCCAACCCTAGTGACCATAGGCAGACATCATGTGGATCTATGACCAACATCTCTTTCTTGCAGTTTGCTGTGCTGTTTGATTTTTTGAGGGGAGATTTATCTAGGATACTTCCAATGAAAATGCCATTTTGGAGCTAGTGAAAACAGACAAAATTGGAAACTGGTTAATGTCAGGGGTGCAGATCATTCATACCCCCTACCCGAAACCCAGTATATCTCGACAGGGGCTTCTAAGTATCTCTAATATCAGAAGCTGGTCCAAATGTTAGGTCACATTTAATGACTAAGTATGTAAACATTATGCTTTCAAGTTGTGTTAAGAACTGCATCATCTTTCAGTGTCCAGAGCCTGACTGATATTTCAGTGCTCCCAGGGAGTGTCTATTGTACTAAAAGAACAAGTTACTTACCTTCGGTAACGCTTTTTCTGGTGGATACAGTATCTGCCTGTGGATTCCTCACCTTTTGAATTACCCAATGTGCAACATTCCACGGAAACATTTCTCCATAGCTCTCCCACGTCGACGAGTACGTCATAATGGGACGGCTCCGCACGCTACTCCGGGTGACGTCATCGGAGCCATAAGAAGAACACGTTGGCGTGCTGATGTGAGTTCCACTCATTTTTTCCGTGCCTTCGAGGCGAAAGGGTGAACCAACAAAATTTTCACAAGTATACATAGTATACAAAACCAATTAAAGCTGGAAATTCTAAAATATAAACATTTCCCAGTGACAAGCATCACATTATTCAAATTATTCCAACAATAAAATACATAAATTGAATGTCAATAATTTTTCAGTATAAACAGGCAGGCAACGGGGAGGCGGGTGAGTCAGTGAGGAATCCACAGGCAGATACTGTATACACCAGAAAAAGCGTAGGTAGCAACTTGTTCTTCTAATGGATACATCTGCCTGTGGATTCCTCACCTTTTGAATTGAATCCTCAAGCAGTCCTGCTCCTGGTGGAGGGTGCTTGCCAACTGTGGCATCTGAGACTTGATGGTCTCTGATGTCATGTTGATATGGTTACCCAGCTTCCATTCATACCTGTGTTCCATACTCTGTTACCATGGTTAGGGAATGTTGATGTTGAAGTGAAGAGTCAGTTATATACTGGTGGGGGTTTGGATGGGTCCTCTTCCTGTCTCTCTACAATAAACCTGAAGCTGCACTTCACCTCTTTGTACCAAGAGTCTTCCTTGTGCTGCATCGGATCCTACACTGGCGTAGTCGGCAGCTGGAGAGACGGAGGACCAGATCATAAACCTTTGTGTGAGATCTTCAAAAAAAAAGGGATTGACCAGGTATCGAGTAGGATAAGCAAATGGGTCATAGCTCTCCAGGAGTATGACTTTGAAGTCCGATACATTCCTGGTGTGGAGAACAGTGTTGCTGACACACTGTCGAGATTGGTTGTGGATGGGGCCCCTGGAGAAGACAGTAATGACGATTGGTGTGAAAACGATTATAAGGTTTGTGAGGTTGGTGAAGGGATAATTGATGAATGTGAGTGGCGCCTAAAGTTATCTTTAGATCCTGTGTTGTCTGAGGTAATTAGCCTCATGTGTAATGGGTGGCACTCTAAAAAGCAAGCTTCACTGGAGGGCTCCAAGTTCTGGGGGGTGAAAGATGAATTGGCGGTTTTGGATGGGATGTTGGTACGTGGGACACGGCTGATACCCCCCCTTGAGGTTCGCAAAGAGTTGGTGGATTTGGCCCATGAATCTCACTCTGGTATGTCTAAAACCAAGGAGAGACTCAGGTCCGCCTACTGGTGGCCTGGAATGGATATACTGGTTGAAAGGACTATAAGAGACTGCATGGTGTGTGCTACGAGTGAGAAATCCAAACTTTTAAGAGTACAACCGATGGTGATCAGGGAGCTTCCCAGTGGACCTTGGAAAGAAGTGGCCCTGGACATTGTGGGTCCTGTTTTTTCCAACGGTCAGCAAGGTTTTATTATGGTTCTTATTGACCTATTTTCCAGGTGGCCGGAAATTCGCTTTACTTCTAGTATAGAGACTGTGCAGGTAATAACATTTTTGGAAAGTCTTATGGCTAGAGAAGGGTACCCAGAATCCATTCTTACGGACAATGGGGTCCAATTGGTCTCGAAAGAGATGGAAACCTTTTTGCAGAATAGGGGTATTAAACACAAAAGTGCTCTCTGTACCACCCTGAGACAGAATGGCATGGTGGAGAGATTTAATAGGGTCCTGAAGGAAACGATATCGTTGGCCAAAAACTCTGGGCATAACTGGAAGGAACAAGTCATTAAAAAGGTTGAGGATTACAGAGTGACCCCTCACTGTTCGACCGGTTTGTCACCTTTTGTTCTCTTTAAAGGGAGGGCTCCATGTACCCGTGTTGAACCGTCGTGGGTAAGGCGTCTTGAGGAGTCTGCCTCTGGGTCTTCTCTCCAAAAGGGTGCTATTGACTGGAGGAAGAAGGAGGAAGCTAAATGCGTGGCTAGGAAATTGCATTTCGATGCCAGAAAAGCCACCAAAGAAACAGTGGTCAAGGTTGGTGACCTGGTTGTTATCAGACTCCCGGGCTCTAAAGTCAAGTTTTCTGAGCCTTTGAGTGTGGTCAAGGTTTTCAAAAATGCTGTAAGAACTCAGGACCACAGAATGTGGAATTTAAGTAGGGTTGCTGTCTGCAATGCTTCTATGTTGGGTGATGCGTCTCTGCCTGGAAAAAAATTGACTACTGACAATTTTGTTTCTCCTCGTTTATCTTCCAGGTTTGTCAAGAAACCATCATACTTAAAAGACTATGTTTCATAAATATTCCTGTTGTTTTCTTTGCTTCTTTTAATTTAGTTTTATTGCTTTTGTTTTCGCTGTATCATTTATATAACTTCATGTTCCTTTTCTTATTGTTTTAACGGGGGAGGTGTGTGGCATCTGAGACTTGATGGTCTCTGATGTCATGTTGATATGGTTACCCAGCTTCCATTCATACCTGTGTTCCATACTCTGTTACCATGGTTAGGGAATGTTGATGTTGAAGTGAAGAGTCAGTTATATACTGGTGGGGGTTTGGATGGGTCCTCTTCCTGTCTCTCTACAATAAACCTGAAGCTGCACTTCACCTCTTTGTACCAAGAGTCTTCCTTGTGCTGCATCGGATCCTACACCAACCTATACCAAAAAATCCTGCAGCACAGAACGTGCAAAATGGCCGTCCCTCCTCACCTCTGAGTCTAAGCAATAGTGCTTCGCAAAAGTGTGGAGGGAGGCTCAAGTTGCCATTTGCAGATCTACAACAGAGACGCCTCCAGCTAAAGCCGAAGAAGATGACTTAGCTCTGGTGGAATGAGCTTGAATACCTTAAGGAGGCTCCTTCTTGGCCAAGGCATAGCAGATCTTGATACAGAGGATGATCCACCTGGACAGCGTTCTTTTGTGGACAGCCTTGCCCTTCATCTTGCCCACATATCCGATGGAAAGTTGGTCATCCAACCTGAAGTCCTTAGTCATGTCCAGGTAGAAGCTGACCGCCCTCTTGGAGTCCAAGCGGTGAAGTCTCTCCTCCTCCTTAGAAGGGTGAGGTGGAGGATAGAATGTGGGTAAAGTGATGGATTGCTCTAGGTGGAATGGAGTGACCACCTTAGGCAGGAAAGCAGCTCTTTTCCTAAGAACTATCTTATCTGCATGAAATTAGGTAAATTGAGGCTTGGAGCTAAAAGCTTGCAGCTCACTCACCCTCCTAGCGGAAGTGATTGCAATCAGAAATATTGTATTAAACGCCATGAACCTTAAGGGACACCTATGTAAGGGTTCAAAGGTTCAAAGGGAGATCCCAGCAAGAATGTGAGAACTAAATTCAAATCCCACTGAGGCATGATAAAGGGAGTGGGAGGAAACCTATTGGTGATACCCTTAATGAATCTCATAACTATGGGAGATTTAAATAGAGAGGGTTGATCTGGTAAACAGAGAAATGCTGACAAGGCAGACAAGTAGCCTTTAACAGTAGCTACTGCACAACCCTGATGAGCCAGGGAAAGAGAGAAACTCAGAATATCAGACAAATGGGCCTGCAAAGGATCAATCGATCTCTCTCCACACCACTTAACAAACTTGGCCCACCTACCAGAAAAGACAGATTTGCTGGAGTGTCTTTTGCCCAATAAAATAACATCCACCACATCCGGCGGGAGAGAGGAAGAGCTCAGGTTGTCCCGTTCAATCTCCAGGCATGAAGGTACAGACTCTGGAGGTGGGGGTGTAGAACCTGCTCCTGCGACTGTGAGGTAACACTTCTCGCTGGGGGTCAAACGTCTCCTTTTAAAAGCTATTAGTTGGTCCTGGCCAGCTGCATTAAGTTGTGAAAGAACTGCACCTACCCCTATCTCAGAAGCCTCTGTCTGGACAATGAAGGCTTTGGAGAAATCAGGACTTTGCAGAATGGGAGCAGTGCACATGGCCTGCTTCAGGTCATCAAATGCCTTCTGACAGCTAACTGTCCACTGAACTTTCTAAGGCATTGTTTTGGAGGTGAAATCATTAAGGGGAGTCACTATGGACCCATATGCCATAACAAACCTCCTGTAGTGCCCAGTCAGGCCCAAGAAAGCTCTGACCTGAGTCTGGGTAGTGGGAGCAACCCAGTCCATGATGGTCTGGATTTTGCTCTCCAATGGTTGAACCTGCCCTCCACCTATAGGTGGCCCAAGTACACAACCTTGCTTTGCCCTATCTGGCACTTTGTGGCCTTGATAGTGAGGCCTGCCTTCTGCAGGGCCTCCAGAACATTCCTGAGGTTGACAAGGTGATACTCCCAGGTGGAGCTAAAGACAGCAATATCATTTGATATGCTGCACTATAGGCTTACAGACCTGCGAGAACTTTGTTCACCAACCTCTGAAATGTGGCGGGTGCATTCTTCAAGCCAAAAGGCATCACAATAAATTGATAATGCCCACTAGGGGTTGAAAACGCTGTTTTTGGTTTGGCATCCTCAGAGAGGCTGATAAGCCATTAACCAGCTGTCAGGTCAAATGTAGTGAGATACATGGCTGAGGCCAGAGTATCAATCAGCTCATCTGCCCTGGGAATTGGATGGGCATCAGTCCTAGTGACTGCGTTGAGACCTATGTAGTCTACACAAAACCTCATCTTTCTTACCATCTTGGGGTGAGGTTTTGGCACAAGGACTACAAGACTAGCCCAAGGGCTATCCAAAGGTTCAATGACCCCCAACTCCAGCATCTTTTGGACCTCAGTCCTGATGCAGTCTCTGACATGGTCAGGCTGTCTGTAGATTTTACTCTTGAGAGGCAGACTGTCACCTGTGTCCACTTCATGGGTACACCAGGTGGTTTGACTGGGAGTCAGAGAGAACAAGTTTGGGAACTGATTGAGGACTTGCCTACAATCAGCTTGCTGCTGGTCAGTGAAGCTGCCTGTCAAGGCTACCCCATCAACAGGGTCCTGAGAGAGGAGATCAGGGAGAGGATCACTCTCTCCCTCCTGTCCCTCATCAGTTGCCATGAGCAAGCTCATGTCAGCCCTGTCAATAAAAGGTTTTAGGCGGTTCACACAAAGAAATCTGTGAGGACTTCTGGATGTGCCTAGGTCCACCAAGTAGGTGACCTCACCTTTTTTCTCAAGGATAGTGTGGGGGCCACTCCATTTGTCTTGGAGAGCTGCTGGGACCACAGGCCCCAACACCCACACTCTCTGTCCTGGCTGGTAAACAGCCAGCACAGCCTTTTGGTCATGCCAAGCTTTCTGAAGCTTCTGGTTGGCCTCAAGGTTTTTGCTGGCCTTCTTCATGTACTCAGCCATGCGTGGCCGCAGGCCAAGGACATAGTCCACAATGTCCTGGTTAGGAGGTTTGAGAGGTTGCTTCCATCCCTCATCCATCATCAAATGCACTGGCTAAGATTCCCATCATCTCTGCATGTGTCCTGAACTCCACTTCAGGTCTGGGAAAACCACAACTCTTTTAGGGCCAGTTACCCCTCCCCAGCTGAGATTCACAACTGCCAACGAATAATCATTCCTGACATTGCTTGCATTGGTCACTTGGTAAAGTTGACCAAGTATGTTCTGGTCAGGAGACACAAGTTTCTCTGTCACCATAGTGACACTGGCCCCTGTGACCCTGTATGCCACAGCATCCTGACCATTAATCGGAGGCTGTTGCCTGTACTTGCCCAGGTTAGTGGGACTTACAAGTAAAGTGGCAAATTCCATGCCACTGTCACAGACAAGGACAGCCTGAGTGGGTATTCCTGACTAGGCCAGAATCCACTTCATAACCCAAGGTTAACCCTACTAATCCCTTGGGGGCACTACTACTACGTGTACTGGCGCTAGGGGCTCTAGTTGCCTTAGGTGCAGTAGTAGTAGTAGTAGGTTCTTTGGTGTTAGCTTTAGAGCAATTGGCATCCCTTGCTCTGTGGCCTTTCTCGTTACACAGGTAACACCAAGGTCTCTTGCCAGAGGAAGAGGAATTTTTGAGACCCACCCCAGAGGAAGATTTTTGGGGACCTTGTGAAGGCTCTTTTTTGTCTTTGCCATTAGCCCCACTCTTCTCTTGAGCCTTAGAAGAATTTTGCTTCTTCTGGTCACCTCTACCACCATTGTTTTTCTGCTTCACCCTGGTGTGGACCCATTTGGCTGCCTTATTTCCCAATTCTTGGGGAAAGGTCAGATCAGAGTTCACCTGCTGATTTGGACACTTTTTTTTAAAGAGATTTTTATTAATCATTTATGTTATCATCACAGCAGTTTATCGATGGGTATACATTCTTAACACAAGTTCTACATGTGTAGCTGCTACTGACATTCTCATTCTTATCTATAAAACCCCTTAAAAAAAAAAATAACAGGTTACAACGTCAGTGTCCCCCCCTCACTGATTTGGACACTTATTAAGGATATGCTCCCTCATCAATAAATTGTACAATCACTCATAGTCATGCACATTACTTTCATGAAGCCAGCCTTCCAGAGCCTTAGTAGCACTGTCTACAAAGTCAACCCAGTCTTGGGTGTGTGCCTTCTGTGTGTCCCTGAATTTAACTCTGTATTGCTCAGTTGTTAAATCAAACCCATCTATGAGGGCACTCTTCAAGACTGTGTAGTTGTCAGAATCTTCCTTTTTGACACTGAGAAGTTTGTCTCTGCCTTTGCTAGCAAAGGAGAGTCACAGGATAGCTGCCCACTGCCCTTGAGGGACCTTCTGTACTTTACTGGCCCTCTTCAAGGCAGTGATACATTTATGGATATCCTCCCCCTCCCGGTAAGGAGGGACTATCCTGCTCAGGTTCATAGCATCAAAAGATTGCTCCCTGACCCTTGGTACGCTAGTGCTGCCACCATGGGACTCTAGTCCCAAATTCTTTCTAGCCCTCTGTACTTCCAAGGCTTTCTTATCAAGGGCCAGCTTCCCTTGCTTGATTCTGAGCTTGGCTCTCTCAAGTAGGTGGTATTCCCTCTCTAAGGAGTCCTCCCTCTAACTAGAGATGGAGGTCTCTATGGAATTGTTAGATGCACTGGAATTGACATAGGAGGATCTAAACCTCCCCTGTACTCTTTTCACCTTCCCTTGAGGAATAAAGGGGGACCTACCTCTAGGGACTCCCTCTGTACTATTCCCTCGGTGATCAGAGTTTACCAGTGTAGACTCATCAGACTCTTCCTGGTCATGCTTAGAATTAGTGTCACTGCGGTGAGTCACCCCTTACCCTTCTAGAGCCACCCCCCCACATTGTTCTGCCCTTCTTTTCTTATTACTTAACTTTCTCCTTGCTGCATCACACATTTGTCTCTGTTTTTGTACTGCTTGTGTGAAATTGGGAAATGTTGCATTCTTGACTACCAAGCAGTCATTGTACCTCAAACTTACAATACAAGAGATTGTTATAATGGCTCTGGATTAATTTCCCTGCGAAGACAGAGGGACTGACATCCTTAGAATTCTGTCCAAAGAGAACTTAGACAGTCCCCTAGGTTGTAACCAGTACAAAACAAGAGATTCAACAAATATTTTTGCACTCTGGGGATATGGCCTGGTGTGCAACATAATTGTAGCTTCCTAACGAAGCTCACAGTCCGGACCCCCACTAATTCGTCATAATCCTGCAGTAACCGGATACATCGGCCCTGAGTCTGCATGCCAGCCACCACTGCGGCTATTTAGAAAACAGTGCTGCATCTCTTGCAGCATTGAGCTTACCATTGAGGTTACCAATACAATTTAAACAGTGAGCATATGCACTGTATCACTGATTAGCTGTGGTAAAGTGCCCAGAGTCCTAAAGCCAACAAAAACGGGTCAGAAAAGTAGGAGGCAAAAAGTTTGGGGATAAACCTGCAAAAAGGGCAAGGTCCAACACCTAGATAAATCCCCAGAAAGACTCTTGCAGCAAACAAAAAATAAGTATTTTTGGGCCGAAAAGCAAGATCCAACCAGAAGATTTCCTGCCTTTACATTTTGGGACGTGATGTTTATGTCCTCTGCAATACAGAGGTAGGGAAGAGGAAGTGAATGTCTCGCCCAGTGCACCACAGTTGTTAAAACTGGCAAGATAAAATCTGACAAGGCCAAAGGAGGTCTACTTACAGCTGCTTCCTAACCAGTGCTGACATAAGAGATGACGAATGTTCTGTGTAATATCCTGAAATTTCGGTACACACCAAAAAGATTAAGAGATGTGCTGTATTTCAAATTGACAAACAGCACTCTCCCGCGTGACTGATGTTGCAGAAGACCAATTTATTAAGCACCCAATGCAGATTTCTAGGATGCCTTGACTACATACAGGTCTCCCATGCTAGATTTCCTAGTGGCTCCAGAGGAGTTGTTATCCTATTCAAAATATCTGTCCTGTTCAAGGTTAATGAAGATTTTATGGAGATCGAAGCCAATATATGATTGTTGTAGGTATGCTGGGTGGTAGGCCGTGGACATTTATCAATATCTATTGTATTGTATTGTAATTGTATTTAAATAGCGATTGCTACCCCTGACGAGGCGTCAATGCGCTTTTTCGGCAAGTAGCACGCTACTCCGGAACCCATAAAGGATTAGTGTTGAATTAGTATAGTGAAATATGAAAGTAATTTGACTGGTGGATAGGTTAGTCAGTTATTTGGATTGAGAAGGATAGTGGACGGATAGAAGAGGGAAAAAGGTTTGCATTTATATAGCGCTTGTTACCCCCGATGGGGTGTTGAAGCGCTTTTTCGGCGAGTAGCACGCTACTCCGGAACCCATAAAGGATTAGTGTTGAATTATTATAGTGAAATATGCAAGTAATTTGAGTGGTGGATATGTTAGTCAGTTAGTTGGATTGATAAGGAAGAGGAAATGGTCTAGAATTTCATTTTTTTTTTTTTTTGAGTTTATAGTCGTAGGAGGGGTTTGGGGTGAGTAAAGGGGAGGTGGAGGGGAGTTTGTATAGGGAAATATGAAATTAATTTGAGTGGTTGACATGTTATTCTGCTTTCAAAAGAAATAATGTAGGGATAGAGGGAGATAGAAGAGGGAAGGAGGGGTAGCAAAGGGAAGGGTCTAAAATCTTTTTTTTTTAGTTCATAGCAGTAGGAGGGGTTTTGGGATGAGTAAAAGGGAGTCAGAGTTAGGTAAGGGTTTAGAAAAGCTTGTTTGGGAGATCTGAATAGTAAAAGAGGTATGAGATGATGCAAGGAGTGTAGAGGAGGGAAGAGTCTAGAAAGGGTTTATTTTGGGGATCATAGTAGTGGTATGGGATGAATGAGAGAGTGGAGGTAGAGGATATATTGATAGATGTATAGGGTGAGAAATAGGGTAGTGCATTGGAAAGAGTAGTAGAATGAGGTTTGAGATGAGTCAGAGAGTTGAGGTAGAGGATATATTGAGAGCAGTATAGGGTGAGAAATAGGGTACTGCATTGGATATGCTGAATTAGAAGAAAAGCAATAAATATATAGATACATAAGTACATAAGTACATGGAAGATATATATGCATAAGGAAGGTAGTATATGTAGATTAAAGATGCATTTAATAAACTCCGGCTTTCAAGTGTTGTTGTACTTTAAATTTATTTATTTGTTTTTTATTTTTTGAAATTCAATACTGAAGCAATTGGAGATAAATAGTTATGATAATAGATTTACTTATTTATGCAGTCACTTATATACATGTAAAAAACATGGAATAATGGAACTATCAGTAATATGTATATTTATTGGGTAGAACTAACGAATATCTATATTTTTAAAAACATAATTATTATACACGTTTATACAAAGCAATACACATATATAGGTACATATCTATAGTCCAAGTAAATGCTTATATACAGAAGGATATGTGGATATTTCTGTTTGAGTATGGTGGTTATGTGGGGAAGAGTCAATTCTTGAGTAGTTTTCTGAAGATAAGGTGGTTAGCCGTGTATTTTATGTTGCGGGGTAAAGAGTTCCATAGTTTGGCTGCTGAACTGAGAAGGATGTGCCACCCATGGTTTTTTTCTTGTACGTTTTTTCTTGTCACGTTGCCCATGATATATTTGCTCGACCATGTAAATGTTATGAACCTACTATTTCTCTATTGCTTCATTCTATAAATTGTATGATGGCTTCCCATTAAAAATGACAATTAATGTTATCTCAAAAATATTCCCACACTCTTTCGGCACACTTGAGTAAACAGACTATTTTTAATGCGGTTACGGAGAGTACAACACTAAAGTATCCTCCCTTCTTGCTAAAGTATCCTCCCTTCTTGCCAATAGTTGCTGATCAATCACTCTTAGTTGAGAGAGATCTGCCTTTATGGATTTAATGTCCTGTGCATTCTCAACTGTTTTTTTTTTCAACTGAGCCCACTCCGTCTCTTTCCTGAGGTCTACCTCTTTCACACTAACATCTTCTGTGTCCTTATCAATTTTATTTTCTAGTATGCTTCTGTACTCCTTAACCACTGCCACTGCCTCCAACAACAAGGGCTGCCGTTGGATCATCAATATTTGTTCTTTGGTTCTAGGGACTGGAGCACTGTGATCCTGTTGTGTTTGTGAGAATCTTTAAGAAATGTGCAGCACTCCCTTGGTTTAGTTGTGTTGCCCTTGTGCCCCTTTTGTTACCATTCTCTGCTGGACTGAAAGAACAGATCTTGTGATTAGCAATGTTTGTTTTTTAATCAACACTCCTTCATTGCAGGAATGATGACACCTATGGATTTTAATTAGGAGAAATGTGACACCATGCACCTCTAGTAAACCTTGTTGCGCCCTTGAGGTGCTTTTGCAGGATTTATGGTGTAGAGCCTCAGGTTATCTCTAGGATACATATCAAACAGAAGCCTGGAGTCCAAAAGTGATGTTGCCTTCTCCCTTGTCTGCATGTCACCAATATATTACTAAACGAAATCTCTGCACTGTTGCTGAGGCATGTAAAGTAGTCATAGTAGCCTCCGGGTCACATTAAAGCCCACACTAGGCGCCGGAAAGGTCAAAGCAAGCGTACTTCTACGATGAGGAGGAAGTAGGGAGGGGGAGAAGGCCTCCACAAACCTGTGACCCTGAGATGCCCAAACTGCCATCTACAATGGGGTGCTGCACATGCATTTATTCATACTGCACTGCCTTGTAAAGAGGCATCATGTGTGCCCCGTCAGGCTGTGTCCCTCCCAGATTACCCCCACAGATGCTCACAGTCTCGATTTCCAGTGCAAGAACATTACCTCTGTCACTCCTAAAGGGATGTCTTGCCACCAATGTCAGTTTGTACATGGCAGACCACCTTCCCCAGGGGGTCATGCAACTTTTTGGCCCTCTCTTCTCCCCATTCCACTGAATTGCATGGCCCTGCTCTCAGGTTATCTTGATACTTGGGCAATCTTATATCCATCCAGGGCGGTCTCTCGGCCCAGAGAAGCCATCCAGGCCCCTCAAGCTGTCACACTCACTCTCGCTCACTGCTGGACCCAAGAGGCACTTAAGTCCATTGCTTCACATAGTTTACAAGGGTTAGCTGCACTTTTAGAAATGAAAATGAGGTGAGCATGCTTCTTACTCCGCCATTGTTCAGCCTTCGCCGACTCGGTCCTTCCACGGCTCTCCTCGTCCCTGGGGATCTTCAAAATGGAATTCTGTCTAGTGGAGCAGGATTTACTACCTACTATTTGAAGCTCAGATTTCAAGCGATTAGTTTGAACCATGGTCAAGCTATCTTGCCCTGCTTGGTAATGTCTATCAAAAGGTTATACACTGCTCAACCTTTCAGATCGTGATAATGTGTTGCCTCACCAGTACCCCCGAAACCCCGAAACCGGTCCTAGGATGCTTGTTTCCGGTCCAGGGAGGACCTGGCTTGGCAGTTCGGGCTGGACTGTTCCCATGAGGCACAGGGTCAAGACTGATTTGCATATGGCCAGGTCTAAACTGGGGTGGCATGGTGAGCAAAAGAATGATGGATTTAACCCAGATCTCTTGACTGGGGGTGAATGTTTTGATTTGTTCTGCATTCTGTCCATCAATTGTGTGTCTTTTGCTTTCTCGCCCTGAATGTGCCGGGTATGCCCAGACGTGGGTCCCGGGCTCACTGTGCCACTGGATTCAAGCTATCCGGGCTGATGAGGGGTGAAACCCCGAAACCGGTCCAAGGATGCTTGTTTTCGGTCTAGGGAGGACCTGGCTTGGCAGTTCGGGCTGGACTATTCCCATGAGGCACAGGGTCAAGACTGATTTGCATATGGCCAGGTCTAAACTGGGGTGGTATGGTGAGAAAAAGAATGATGGATTTAACCCAGATCTTTTGACTGGGGGTGAATGTTTAGATTTGTTATGCATTCTGTCCATCAATTGTGTGTCTTTTGCTTCCTCGCCCTAAGTGAGCCGGGTATGCCCAGACGTTGGGCCCGGGCTCACTGTGCTACTGGATTCAATCTATCCTGGCTGATGAGGGGTGAAACCCCAAAACCGGTCCTGGGATGCTTGTTTCTGGTCCAGGGAGGACCTGGCTTGGCAGTTCGGGCTGGACTGTTCCCATGAGGCACAGGGTCAAGACTGATTTGCATATGGCCAGGACTGTTCCCATGAGGCACAGGGTCAAGACTGATTTGCTTGAGTGACTGACAAATTGGAAGCAGGCACACTATGAGCAATCCCCTACATGAGGCACGAGATTTCGAAACAAACGGTGACAGGATGGGTACAACTGTATTTATATTTCCACTTACTAGGTACAGTGCTATTGTTTGTTATATTATGTCATCTAAGCTATGTAACGGTCAATAATTGTGAACTGCTCTGTTTGTTGTGTATAATATTCACAATAAAATGTTTTTTTTTTAAATTAAAAAAAATCGAATAAAATAACACTCCACAGTTTTAAATTTAAAAAAAAAAAAAAAAGGACTGATTTGCATATGGCCAGGTCTAAACTGGGGTGGCATGGTGAGCAAAAGAATGATGGATTTAACACAGATCTCCTGACTGGGGGTGAATGTTTTGATTTGTTCTGCATTCTTTCCATCAATTGTGTGTCTTTTGCTGCCTCACTAGTACTGTCATTACCGCCACCACCGTTACCACTGCCACCATAACCACCACTGTTACTATCACCATCCCCCCACCACAATTACTGTTATTAAAACTATCTCCACCATCATCATTACCACCAAAACAACAATATTCGTCACAATCAATCATTGACATTACTGAAACAATGTCATGACATTTTTGTAGCAATTAAACTGATTTCCTTAGGGCAGATGCTGCTGCCAGTACTCTTATGAAGGAAGATCCAAAATTGCTTATGCTTCTGTGCTCAGTACCCAGTGAGGGATCTGAACATCAAAATAAGCCTGCCATTGTTCAGTAATCATCGCTTCATGATACTTTTGTTAAGCTGAGCTCAAATTTCTGGTCTTGCAGCTCCTTTTCTAATGATCACAAACCTAATCAACACATCCCTCTCTTCTGGATAGCCACAATGCCTTTGAGAACATAATCAGTCTACTGTTAAAAACCCTCAGTTGATACGGACAACCATTACAATTATAGACTTAGTTATGGCCCACCTTCTGCTGCAACGGCCCTGGAAATAGTCACTGTTTGGCAATTATTTTTACACCTACTAATTCAAGACCCTTTTAGGTGAGTCCAACCAGTGTGCCAGACCTTGTTGTAGAACTGAAACAATGCTTTACCTACTTGCGAGCACGGCAATCCTTTTATATTCCTTCTGTTAGACATTTGTTTCCATTCAATACCATGAACCATAACGTGCTCTATGAGACTGGCAGAAATGTTGCTTACATGGTTGTTTCCTTCATACAAAATCACACCCATTAAATTAAGGCGAGCCCCATCTTTTCTAGAACCACCAATATGAAGTACATTTACCTTAAGGATCAGGCATTTACTTATTTATTTAGGTGTTTTGTAAAATGGGTCTGCACTGAGATAAAAAGTGAAAAAAGAAAATAGGCAGGTGACAGGATATATTGGTCCCATTATATAGACCAGCAGGATTAGTAGAGATGTCAAATTTGACATTTTTCAAAGCTAGAGGAAAAGTCTTCAGTAAAGGAATATAGTTTGGTTACGAGGAGTTTCCTAAATTGAAAGTAATCTGTTAACCCTATAAGGTAGGTGTTCAAGACGATCTAGAGTTTTGGACCTGGTATTCCCAGACAATGGCTGTGGTGTTTCAGTGGATGTTTAAGGATCAGGTACATTAATGATGTTTGAAGATTCCGGGCAAGGGTGTAAAAACGGCCAGCTTTTATAGATGTAATGGGCTTTTGTCTCAGCAGCCCCAAGGATCTTAGCTATTATGCTGGAGGCTACTGGCATCCAAAGCTGTGCTTTGATACAGGTTTGACTTACTTATATATACAGTTTTAGGCACCACTTGGAAGCCTTATGTTCATGACTTTCGCTAACACTTTTGTTTTTTAATATTGTTATTGTGGTTTACAATTTAAATGCAACACAGTAGGAGAGTATCACTGGAAGATACAATTGACTTCAGATGAGCTAAAATACTAAATCCAACAACGAGGAATTGAAAAAAAGTATCATACAGATAAATCTCATTTCGTAACATACAAGATTATAAAATTCAGGAGGCTAAAATAAATACCCACAATGTCTAAAAAACCCTTCAGGAATAAAATCTGGTACATCAAAATCTTAAAGTGCATAGTGTACAGGAAGTTTATGGCAGATCTTGTGGGCGAACAGAGATCTCCAAATGCTTGATTTTAAAAAGCCGAAGCTGGCTCCATTTTACTAACTGATGTCTATTGATACCAATACCCCCGTTAAGAGCCTGCCCATCCAATTAATAAAGTCTTTAGTGGGGGATCTTTAGTGGGGGATTATGTCCAAAGATTGCCTACTACACTCTTCAATGCCTATTTGGCTATGCTCTCTGGTATCCTTGCCAATCAACAAATTAGTTGACTAATGAATCCAATGGCTCTCTGAAGTTTTTCCAAATACCAAATACAAGCTACTGTTTTCCACAACCTCAGTACAGCAAACAGAAAAACTAGTTCTGCTTAAAGTAGGAGCATATTTGGACCCTTCTTGTTAGAAACTGGGTTTTTGGTTGAGAGGGGTGGAAGCCCCACTCAAGCAATAATCACAATCTTTATCAGGGTAAACCACAAAAGTCACTAAATTAACCTGTGCTTAACCCTATGGTATCTTGGCACAAAAGCAGTCAGGCTTAACTTATAAGCAAAGTGTAAAGTATATATGCAGCACACAAACAGTATTTTAAAAGTAGTATTTTATGTGGGGAAGGGAACTGTGACTGATGATTGACAACTGTTGCTGTTTCTGTTTGTGGGATCGTAGATGGGGGAATAATTCATTTTGTGAGCCATTTTGTTCGGTTGTTGTTCCAGGGTAGTCAGCGCTCTAGAGCGCCACATACTCATTTTTGCCCATGCCAGCGTTTTAAAAAACGGCCGTGGCGTGGACATTCTGGCTCTCCTCCAAATACCAAGGTCTCTTGAGCCGTTATTCTTACGCTGTTTGTTTTTTACAGAAATTCATTTTAAAAATAATTTTTATGTGGAGAAGGGAACTGTGAATGGTGATTGACAACTGTTGCTATTTCTGTTTGTGGGAACGTAGCTGGGAAAATATTTCATTTTGTTCGGCCATGGTTCCAGGACTGTCAGTGCTCTAGTGCGCCACATCCTCATTTCTGCCCACACCAGCGCATTTAAACGCAGCAGTGGCACGGACGCACACAACGGGCGCTGCTGGCGCACCGAAAGCAAGCCTGTCTGTGCCCGAACGGGACCTAAGGACCAGGAATGCTGCCTCTGACATCCTAGGTAGGCTCTCCGACTCTGTCACACAAGTGCACGCTCTGCGCCCCCTCTATACTAATGTCTGTCCTCTTTTTTTAGATCTAGATCGAGCCATAACTACTAGAAAGTTCCCACATTGCAACTTTAAGACTATTCTTTTACACTCTGAATCTGCTTCTACACCTGCAGCCCAACCAATGCTCTTCCAGACTAATTCCACCCAGGACTGTGGTGGCATTACGTTTTTTAATCTCAATTGCCGCTCGCTAGTGAAGTATGACGGGGCATTTTCAACTTTCTTACAGACCATGGGCCAGATGTGGTTTTTCTTACAGAGACTTGGCTAAATTCTGCCTCAGGGCCTGATGGAATCATAGCTTTGCCTTCTTCTTACCGGACCATGAGAATGGATCGCAAAAACAAAAAAGGCAGCGTTATCACCATTATTTTTCAAGAGCATTTGGTATGTACAATTGATAAATTGTCAATTCCTGATTGTAAAGCTCTTGTTTTTCACTATCACTTGCCCACAACTTCACTTTGTCAGGAGCCCTTATATATCACCCTCCTGGCAATGTGACTAACTGAAGTTCAAGCATTTTGGAAGCTCTTGCATAAGTTAACTGTATTAACTGCACTATCTTTGGCAATCTTAACATCCATTCGGATGATGCGGCCTGCAGTACAGCTACATCGGTAATAGAGGTTCTTGCAGCGTTTGATATGCAGCTTATTACAATGTCCCCCACTGATGTCACTGGTCATTTGCTGAATCCTATTTTTACAAACCTTAGTAATATTCTGACTGACCAGCCGCTTACCCTGCCATGGTCTGACCACTTTGCAGTCCTGTTCTCTCTCCGTTCAGGAGCTTGTACTCAAGACTGCCAGATGAGGTCCACTGGCAGGAACTGGTCGAAGTTGGATCTTCCTGCCTTCAATTCATTACTTGAAGCCAATCGCCCTGTATTGACTCTGGTAGCGTAGATGCGTGGATCAGATCTTCCTAGGATGCTTTAGCCCCTATCTCATGTAGGAAACATCTGAGAATCCTTCCTCCTGCCCCGTGGTACAGTTCGTAACTGCATCACTTGAAAAAAAATGTATAAAGGCCTGGAAAGAACGTGGCCTTCAATAGTGAGGATAAACAAAGCTATAGGAGGGCTTTGAAGGACTATCAGAAAAAATGTTGCACTACTAGAGCCAAGTACTATTCGGGTGAAATCGTTGTGGCAAGTAACTGCCCTAAAACCCTTTTCAGGGTAGTAAGGAAGAATCTTTCTGACCAAGCTATTACGGTCCCTTCTACTGCACTGTCACAAGCCCAATGTGACGAAATTGTGGATTTCTTCTTAAAAAAAATAAAAAAAAGCTATTCAGACCACATTTTTGGATACATCCTCAGCATGTTCAGATGAACTCCCATCATGCTCGTCTGGCACCTTGAACACTTTTATTCCTCTAGAGATGTCCTCATTTATTTCATTGCTCACGGCCACTAGGTCAGGCTCTACGCTTGATCCTTGTCCCCTTCTGTAATAGGTAAGCTGGACAGGCCAATTATGGAACAACTCACCCAGCTTCTAAATGTCTCTTTGACAGAAGGCAGTATTCCTTTAGCATGGAAGTGGGCCTTAATTACACCTTTACTTAAAAAAACTAATCTTGACCCTTCCATATGGTGAAATTAAAGGCCCATCTCACTTCTACCTATATTAGCCAAGGTGTTGGAAAAGCTTGTCAATCGGCAACTTACATCTTATATTGAGACTAATGTTATACTGCACCCATCGCAATCAGGCTTCAGGGCACTAAATCTGCCCTCCTCAGTGTCATGGAATAACTCAGAGGTCAATTAGACTCAGACAGTACCTTCTAGATCTCAGTGCCACATTTGATAAAGTGAACCATTCCACTCTGCTTCGCAGGTTGGAAGTAAAGGAAATTCAGGGCACAGCCTTGTCGTGGCTAAGATCCTTAATGTATATTTGCACCTTTCAGGTGCACTCACATCAATACAGGTCTAAACCACATCATCTAGCCTCGCAGGTGCTGCAGGGTTCTACCCTTAGCCCTCTTCTGTTCAATATATATGTAAGGCCTCTTGCAGAGACTGTAGAATCCTATGGACTTACACTTTTCTCGTACTCCGATGATACTCAAATTGTTTTATCCTTAACCGCAATGCAGAAGCCCTCAATATTTGTTTTGCCCAGGTTTTAGTATGGATGAACATCAACTCGCTGAAACTTAATTGGGACAAGACAAAGGTTCTGCTAGTGGGCAATCATCCACACCTTTGCAGTCCCCATGTCTGGCCATCAAACCTGGGTATGACCCCCTCCTCAGTTCATGTGGCAAAAAGTCTGGGGGTATGGCAGGATGACAAGCTGTCCATGCAGTACCAAATAAAGTGGCTGCCACTTGCTTTGGTATCCTTAAATGGCGAAGGAAAATTCTGACATGTCTTCCAGTCCATGCACAACGAACTGTAGTCCAGGCTTTGGTGATTTCCAGACTGGACTACGGCAATGTTTTGTATCTGGGTGTTGCAAACTCCTTGCTAAAACAACTCCAAATTGTCCAAAAAACGGCAGCACGCCGACTTCTTTATCCACCTAGGTTCACCTCTTCAGCCAATTTGCTACATACCCTAAACTGGTTGCCCATTGAGCAGCAAATCCATTTCAAGACCTTATGCTATATGCACAAGTGCCTTGCTAATACAGGGCCAATGTATCCAAGACCGTTGGTGTCTGGTTACCTTCCAAATCGCGTACTCAGGATGTGGCAATGATTCCTATAATTAGGAAGTCTTGCCAAGGTGGCCGGTCATTTGCGTTTCTCAGTCCTAAGCTCTGGAATGATCTGCCACATTCACTGAGAGCCTACAAATCTCTCACAGTTTTTCTGAAGCAGCTTAAAACCTGGCTTTTCCCTCCTTTATAATTGGTAATGTAACTGTTTGACCATCCTGTTTGGTGAGGATACCAGCGCTGGCAGATCTTCCCTGGTAGAAACGCGCATTACAAATCACCTATAATAATAAAAATATTAAAGTGAAAACACAACACAAGAAAAATCCTAATATTATAAAAAAAATTGTACTTTTTAATAAATAAAATGAGAACAAAACAACAGAAATCCAGTTAGTAGATCTGTTGATTTTCAAAGTTTTATTCAGATATAACACCTAAAAGCACAAAGTGTTACTCGAAGTCACCTGGTCATGCTAGACTGGGGAAACGTCACAAGTTCACGCCGACCATGATGGAGCGCGGGCCAGATACAAGGACCAGGTTTGTCTCACTGAAAAAGTTACATTCTCAAAGCCCGGCGGGCAGAGTTCCATTTGCGGTTGAGGAGGCCACAAGGGGAAGGGAAAGCGCATCAAATGGTCGCTGCTGTGGTGCGAAGAGCAGGCCTGGTGTCGTGGACGGTCATCGATGTAGAAAGAAGATCCGGTTGGGTGTCACAGACGGTCATTTCTGGAGCTTAATGTTGGCTGTTACAGCAGGATGTCATTGCTGTAGCATGAAGTGCACATCTCGTGTTGCCAGAGGTCAATGTAGAGCGAAGAGTCCGGTTCACTGGAGCTTCGGATTGGCAGTCATCACGCATGGCAGAGTCTAGGTGCGAATGGGCCCGTTCGCGGTCGAAAGAGCTAAAAACTTCAGGATTTCACCTTTCTTTACAGAGGAGTGCACTCTGATGGCAGCCAAGTGTCCTGGACTTGGGGATGCACCTCTTGGGGATCATGGACTCGCTAGCAGAGGTCATCAGGGCTGAGGCAGCTCCATTTGCAGCAGGTCAGCTGGGCAGTTGGAGGTAGGCCTCTGGTACTTGTGTTCTTGCAGCTCAGAACAGGAGTTCCCTTTCAGTCACTCAGGATAGCCTGGGGCGAAGGAAGCAGGTACAGTCTTTTTTTCTCAGAGAGCTGTGCAGGCCTTAAGCAGCAGGGCAGTCCTCTGGGGGACAAGGCAGGCCTCAAGCAGCAGGACAGTCCTCTGGTAACAGTAGGGAAGTCCTCTGAAGAACAAGGCAGGTCTTAAGCAGCAGGGCAGTTCTCTGGGAACAAGGCAGTCCTAATTCTGTAATGTCCACAGATAAAGGAGTGTACTGATGAGTGGTTCTGGAAGTCCACTATTAATACCTGGTGCCAGCACTTGAAATGAGGGAAGAACAATGGCGTCTGGTGACCTTTGAAACAGGTGGGGCGTAAATACCGCTGTTATGTTGCGTTGAGTCATGGGCGTAAAATCAAACCATGCATTGTCTGTGTGAGAGCAGGAGGCGAGCACAAATGTCCTGAGAGTAGTTCAGTGGGGTAAAGGGATATGTTCTCCCCCTAAGAATATTTTTTTAACAATGGAGTAAAATCATGTACTTTCCAGCACAATATCTTTAATAAAATGACCTGTGGCTTTGGTCTATGACTGATGTAGAAGGCCTTCAACCAGTATAGCCCTTGGTAGTGGACTAAAAAGCTATGGTAACTTAAGGGCATTCATTTTAATAGCCTGCTCTTTATTAGCATGACTTTTGTTAGACTGAAGGTAATGAGTGAGAAAATGTTTAATGGATGCTAAAAGATTTATGCTAGCATTAGATTAAAGTGCAGTCTGTGTTAATTTAGGCAGTAGGTAGTTAGTTCTTATTGGTTTGAAGTGTGCTATCAGACCACAAAGCTACAAATAAGCACTTTTGGGTGTTTCATAATGGGTGCATAACATGAAATTAGTCATCCAGCAGAGCTCTCAGCTCAGAAAGATGATAAGCACGTTTAACAGAGAAAATGGGAACTCTGATATTACACCTTAGAAAAAGCAGAATACATTGCAGTGGACAAGAAAAAAAAGCCTTTTCAAAAAGAGCAAACTTGAGTATGAGCAAATACAACAGACGCATGCACTTTTTTGTGTGAATTGGCTCTGGTACAGATGAAAATATAAGACAAGTTTCTCTTACTAGGAATCGTAAGCTTACAGTGCTACCAGCCTTATTAGACCTAGATTTATGACGCCAAACATCATTAGGACCATGGTTACAGGTCACCAGAAAAAAAAGCTTTCAATAAAAGCACATTGGCATAGCCAATAGGTCTCGCCTTTGGGACCTTATAAGTGTGTAGCGTTGCAGCTTTCCGATGACGGTGCTAAATACAAGATGTGACTGACGTGCGACAGGAGGTACGTCAACAGCAGAGAGGGAGCAGTTTCAGTGTTGCTTTTCTAGACCTGTGCAGTGCACGTTTGTGCTTTTCAACGTCTAGATTGGTTTGTGTGTTGTGTAAAGCTTTTATGCTGCACCACTAACGACATCAAAGCCACAAAATACAATAATTACTTACTTTCAGGTTTTTAAATTCAAAAATACGAAATATCCCCAGCTCCCCAAATCCGTCATCAGCCTAACATGACGAGTTACTAATGGTCCACGGACAAATGTATAGTTCGTCTTTATAAAACTTGCAAACGCAGCCTCTCCTGCTGAGACTTATGTAGGAATGCCCTGCAGGGCACCAGCCTCTACCATGCGTTCTTGGAGGTAATCGGCAACTCCTCTGGCGCACAGACACAAATGCAACATGTGCCGCAGGCCACCGAGGGATCACTTCCTCTTCAGATTTTACCCAGATTTGCCAAAAAGCTCAGCTTTAAACTGTGCCCCTGGTGGTCCAGTTGGGGGAGGAGCGCGAGGGGGGAGCGCAGGAAATGTATATTCCTGTCTTTCAATGGATGCTTTCAAATAAAAATACCAATTGGCGTTAGACCCGTTTAAACTCCAGGAAGTTGAGTATTTTCGAAAGGCAGAGGTAGGGGCTTACCCGAAAAGAAGGGTCAGTTTGGAAGCCCACTCTATTATCCACGGCCTTCACCTGCCCCCAGGAATGTCAGTCACTCCAGGAATTTGATACTCTAAAAGCGAGAATTGGGCAAATGCGAAGGGGGGAGGGGAGCACACTGCCTTTTGCTGCAGGCGATCAAGGGGGGGCCATGCTGCCTACATGTAACTCAAGACTCTTCAACACACTGGCTTGGGAAACGTAGGGAGGCGCTTTACATTTTTTTGGCAGACAAACTCACCTTAACCGCCTGGAGTTATAGTTGTGAATGGAGTATGCGGCTGTATTTACATAGTTAAACTTACAATAAATGCTCGCTAGTATGTCACATTCTAGAGGGAACTCTGTCCGGGTAGTTCCGCTCTGTTATAAGCACATTTTTTACGCACAAAGCTAAAAAAAGAAAATCAGTTCATCTAAAAAAAAAAAAAATAAGACCCACATGTCTACATTACGAATTTCACCAACTAAACTGCTTTAGGTCTCATCGACAATGTCCAGGTTGGTTATACAGGCATGCTATAAACGGCGGAGTGGACGTCTCATTTTGCGCATGTTTTAAAAACATCACTAGACTCATCACGGGAATTGAGACATTAAAAACATGTTTCTGTTAATGTTTCCCCTCCTTACTTTACACTACCAGGGATACTGTACACATGTTGATATAACACTTTTCCAATCAGGAAGCTTGAGATCACGGGGTGGCAAAAATAACAACAGCAAAATAAAAAAGTCAAGCAGCACAGCAGAAACTTGCTGCTTTTGTCTAATGTAAGTGCCTCAGGCTGCTTCAGAAGAGCGAGGCTCAGTCCATGTACAGCGTTTAACTTGCGGGAGCGAGCAGCGGCGCCATCTGTTTCCAAAGCTCGGGCGCGATAATTGCAAACAGATGGCGGCGCTGCTCGCTCCCGCAAGGTGGATGCCTTACATGCACGAGTACTCATTGGAAACAGTGCAGTACATGCACGAGTTTTCCAAAAAGTACAGACCGATTCCAAAAGGTCGATCCTAAGCAGCGCTTGCGCGCTGATTAGGCTCGACCTAAAAAATAGCACGTATGAAATACAAAGTAGCAAATAAACACAGATGTAGAATAATTGTCTTTTCTGCTTGGTACAAAGCGCATGCACACACGGTTTTATTTAAAGACGTGCGCACAGAGTGGCAGATCAATGATTGATTGATATGGTGAGTGGGCCCTCAGAATTGTGGTGGGCACTGCTGTTTTAAAAACGGTTCTTTGTGTTTTGGCTTTTCAGACATTAATTCACCACCAGCTGTCGGCAGAAATTTACAATTTCGAATGTGCTTAATTGCATACACCCGACCTGTTTCTAAGCTGGCATTTTAACAAATCACTTCTTTGACATGTATGTTCTTGCACACGAGCAGATACATACCAGTGATATTTATCTCCAGGGCCCACATTTGTCCCCTTTTGAGTTTTACTGCATATAGGGGCCCACATTTGTCCCCTTTTCAGTTCTACTGCACATAAACTGTGCCTGCTCAAAAAAGTGGATATTCCCAGGACAGAGCAACGAGTGTGCTTCTAGGCTAGAAAGACAGCAGCTTTGGAAGAGTAAACAGAGACAGCGCCACTCGAATTCCACATTATAACAGAAAGCCAACTACTGTCTGGCATCTCGCTGAATGAAACACTAAGCTCACCTGTTAGAATGAACTCTGTAGTGCACACTCTTGAACTCTGTAGTGCACACTCTCCATCTCGATCCAGGCACTATATAGCAGTGCCCTCAAATCGCAGAGCAGGAAGCTCGGCCCCAGAGCCTGCACAGAGTGACACCAAAACCTATGCTGGCACACTAAGCACTCTCTAAAGCTCAGCTTCTGCATGCACTTTCAAACCCCACCCTTTCACAATTCATTACAGGAAGGGGTGGGCCCAGGGAGGCTTGTTGACCCCTCCCCACCCTGTGACAATCTGTGAAAGGGTGGGGTAGCTGAGACTGCAGTTCACGATTAACATCAAGCTCTTGTGCAGCAGAGTTTCAAACTGAAGCGCCAGGGACAAACTTCACAACTCCATTTTCAGGGGGTGGAGCTCAGCACACCAGGCAATGGCCCTGCTGGGCTGGTGATATCACAAGCCTCAAGGCTGAGTGAACGCCAGTCCGGCAAATGCATTTCCATTACCAACGAAGATTGCTGTACATGCGCATATAACAAAGCCCAACAGTAGAGCGGTCGACCTCGAAGCTGGGGAACCGGTTTCGAGTCTCGGCAACGATGCTCAACATCCTGTGATTCTGGGCAAATCACTTAATCTCTCTGTGCCTACCAAAAATGAATGTGTCCATCTGTAACGAAACTGGTGCTCATGTAAAGCGCTCTGATATCCGCTGTCTCGGGTCTAGTTCGCGATATATAAAACTCTAAAAAAAAAATTTAAAAAAAAACTCAGAGCGACTGTAATCATTAGGCAGCGCATGTGTGTTTGTTGCTTTATTTGTTTTTTAATCACATTAAAAAATATATAAAGAAAGGAATTTTAACTTTGTTGGAAAAAATTAAGGGGTGCGGAGCACCAATGCCCATGAAGGGGAATCGGGGGGAGAACCTGGCTACCCCCACATCTGGTTCTGGATAGTTCTTCCTGTCTCATGCCAAGGCTCCAAGAAGAATAATAGTGTCAGGTTTCTTTCTGTGTGCTGGAAGCAGCCCTTTAAAATGCAAGTTGGGCAGGGGACAGCTCCGCCCCCAGCAAACCAGGCAGGATGGCCCATCCTGCCTACAACCAGTCCCCTTTGTCTCACTGTTTGGCAAACCCCAACAGCAGAACCATTCACAGTTCTGTGACCCAGGACACTGGAAGAGGCACAAAAATGGTTAATGCGAGAAAATGGCAACTTTCTAAAAGTTTGTAACAAAAAGGGGGTTGGACCATTACTACCACCCAAGCTAGGCCACAGCTATGTTTTTAGAACAAAGAATGCTTGGGTGTAAGCTCATGAATTCATTACTTACAAAAAAAACACTTTCGCAACTAGAGTGGTTTGATGTTTTTATTACACCTCTCTTTTTCTTTTACAATTTCAATATACTTGACTATTTAAGTCATCAAAAAAGAAAACAATAATTACTCACAATTAACACATCAAAAATAACATTTAACATATGACATTCAAAAATGACATTTAACATATGACATTATAAATCACATTTAACAAATACATCAGTTATCTACATAACAGAAAATGACCAACAATTACAAACAACGGTTGACCAGTCCTAATTTAGACAAAAAATGGCGACACACATTGTTTAGATTTTTCACTTCTGTGGTCTGCCATACAACGCTAAGCAGTGTAAACAGTGACACTAGGCAATTGTCTTATGTGCACAGTATATGATTTACTACAAAGTTGTACGTCACTGCTTAGCCAACAGGGGTTGACGCGTTTCCGAACCCTATATTGCTTTTGGGGTTCTCCTCAGGACCGGGACAGGTCACACACTGTAATAATGTAAAAAATATTTTGTGTCAGCTAGTAAGTCCCTAAAAAATAAAAAAACGAAAAAAATCGGATGAATAAATGACTCTTACCATTTAAGGATAGTAATCACTGGTGTGGTTTGATAAGTTGTCGACACGCCGTGATCACGTCGTGAGTTAAAAAGGTCTACAGAAATAGTAAAAAAGTGGAAGGATTTACTACAATCTGAGTGAAAAAACACTATTTGCAAAATTCTCAAATAATAATAAGTGCACTCCATTGACATAGCACAATGCCAAAGTCATCATCCCAAAAGCCTTAAGGATAATTTACCTTATGGTCAGTATCTGCGGATACGGCGCAATTGTACCCGGAAAGAGGATTACGAAATACACTCAAGGTCACTAACTGACAAACTTAAAGAGAAGGGGTATCCATCCAAATTGTTAAAAAACTCTTGCAAACGCGCATGGTTTACACCGCGTGAAGTACTACTTGAAAAACAGCAAAAAAAACCTATGACGCGCTTAGTTTGCGTGTCTACGTTTGGCCCTTATACCAATTCATTTAAAAAAATCATCTGCCAGAATTGGCATTTGGTTAGGGACACTGATACTTCCCTTCAAATACCGCTGTTTGCACTTAAGAAGAACATGAGCATCGGCCAGCAAATCATACGAGCTTCGGTCGACCCCCCCTAAAAAATCGGATTCTCTGCGCCCCTTTTTCAATCTACCAGCATTGACAGGTCATCATAAATGTGGTACCTGTCAATCATGTAGTTCTACGATCGAGGGTACTGAATTCATAATGGGTAGTGACAAGTGGAAACATACTGATTTTTCAAATTGTAAGACCAAGAATGTGGTCTATGCACTGATATGTCCGTGTCCCCTTATGTACGTTGGTAAAACTTCGCAAGAAGTGAGACAGCGAATAATCCAACATCGATCCAGGATCAAAAAGTGCGTGCCCAATGCACCCCTCGTTGCCCATTTTCAATTGTTAAAACACACAGAAAAGGATTTCCGTTGGACAGTTTTGGAAGTGGTAAAACATAACCCCAGAGGGGGTGATTTGGATAGATTACTTCTCAAAAGAGAAGCGTATTTAATCATGCAATTCAATACGGCCGTTTCAGGACTGAATGAAATGTCCGAAATTAATAGACTGTAACTCATGCAACTTAAGTATTAGCAATGTTGTGCCATTTGTCAAACAACTTTATTTATCTTTATTCATTTTTCTAAAAAAAAGGCTAACTGAACTACATGTTCCATCATGCCTCACCAGCACATGAGCTAGAGGTTATTAATCAGCTGACTTCCCCAGTCATACCACTTCCGGATTGTGGAGAAGCTGCTTTGGTGGTGATAGAGATAGTCATTGAGGTGTTCCGGCATAAGAGGCAAGTCTGTAGTAACGATACTCAATTGGAAGCACAAATATTATTTTAAACAAATCTCTAGCGGTAATTTCGCTGTCATGTTTTGCAGGATTCTAACATCTAACAAGAGTGCATCTCTGCCACGAGCATACCATACCGTAAGTCAGGCTGCTTCTTGTCTTTTGAAGGTGAACTTCAGCGTTGTGACTGAATAAGCATAAAAATTAGAAATGGATACACGTTATCCTCCGTTTTTTATTTCAGGCGCAAGTGATTGAAAATTCACAGTGCCGCACCTCCGAGTCTAACAAATAATTAAATGATAGATTCCGAAAGATAAAGGTATGTGCTTCTTAGACGCAATACTATTTCTTCGCGTTTTCAGCCACAGAAGCTATCTCGCAAATTAGAACTCTTGTTTTTCTTGCTTTATATAGATTTCCTCCAAAGCTTCATCTTGAATATATCGCCATCTAGTGACACATTCATGTGAGAAATTTGGTTTGACAAATGGCTTTAAGGCAAGTCCCTTTATAATCAAATTCAGAAGTGTTAAAACAGCATTGGCCATATTTGGCATTGTGCTATGTCAATGGAGTGCACTTATTATTATTTGAGAATTTTGCAAATAGTGTTTTTTGACTCAGATTGTAGTAAATCCTTCCACTTTTTTACTATTTCTGTAGACCTTTTTAACTCACGACGTGATCACGCGTGTCGACAAATCAAACCACACCAGTGATTACTATCCTTAAATGGTAAGAGTCATTTATTCATCCGATTTTTTTCGTTTTTTTATTTTTTAGGGACTTACTAGCTGACACAAAATATTTTTTACATTATTACAGTGTGTGACCTGTTTCGGTCCTGAGGAGAACCCCAAAAGCAATATAGGGTTCGGAAACGCGTCGACCCCTGTTGGCTAAGCAGTGACGTACAACTTTGTAGTAAATCATATACTGTGCACATAAGACAATTGCCTAGTGTCACTGTTTACACTGCTTAGCGTTGTATGGCAGACCACAGAAGTGAAAAATCTAAACAATGTGTGTCGCCATTTTTTGTCTAAATTAGGACTGGTCAACCGTTGTTTGTAATTGTTGGTCATTTTCTGTTATGTAGATAACTGATGTATTTGTTAAATGTGATTTATAATGTCATATGTTAAATGTCATTTTTGAATGTCATATGTTAAATGTTATTTTTGATGTGTTAATTGTGAGTAATTATTGTTTTCTTTTTTGATATGACTTAAATAGTCAAGTATATTGAAATTGTAAAAGAAAAAGAGAGGTGTAATAAAAACACCAAACCACTCTAGTTGCGAAAGTGTTTTTTTGTAAGTAATGAATTCATGAGCTTACACCCAAGCATTCTTTGTTCTAAAAAAAAAAAAAACTTTCTAAAAGTGGCATTTTCAGAATTGTGACTTAAAATCCGACTTTACAGTTAAAGAGGATTTAAAATCACAATTCACTTGAGTCTAAGCATGTCAGTTCTACCTGTTCCCAGTCAAAAGTTCGCACTTACTAAATGTAATAAGGCAACCTAATGTTATCCTATGGGAAAGACACACCTTACAGTAGTGAAAAACGACTTTATGAGTTTTTCACTACTCAGACATATAAAAGTTAAAGACACATGTCCTAGTTTTTCAATGCAATCCACCCTGCCCTATGGGTGTTTTAGGGCCTACCTTAGGGGATGACATGTATGCATTAAAAGGAAGGTTTAGGCCTGGCAAAAGGTTTACTTTTCCAGGTTGCATTGGCAGTTTAAAACTACAGCACAGGCTGCCATGGCAGACCTGAGATGTTTTAAAGTGCTACTTAAGTGGGTGGCACAGTGCTACCGGTCCACTAATAGCATTTAATTTACAGGCCCTGGATACATGTAGTACCATATACTAGGGACTTATAAGTAAATTAAATATGCTAATCAGGTGTAAGCCAATTGTCCCATGTTTTGAAGAGAGCGAGGGAGCAAGCACTTAACACTGGTTAACAGTGGTGAAGTGCACAGAGTCCTAATGCCAACAAAAATGAATTTAAAACAACAGGAGGGGTGAAGGCAAAACATATGGGGGTGACCTGGCACAGAGGGCAAAGTGCAACACTTCTTGTTGGGCCTGTAATCATTTCTCCTTTCCCAATAGATTGGCTGAGTCATTGGATGCACCATCATTTTTCAGAAGGCATGTCTGACAGTATTGCTGATATAATGCTGCTGCAAAACTAGCTTTCAACCATTAAGGTCCATCTTTTCCAAGTAATCTTATTAGTTTTTGCAGTAGTTATATGATATCTGGGTTGTTGAATTAGCACACACACAGGACAAAGAAATCACTTTCAAAATTGCTAAGGGTCCAGAATCATGGTGCACATCAGCACTAACGTCCCCCCTCCAATGTTTCCCAATAAAAGAAAAATCACCAAATCTGTCTCTTACGTTAAGCTTTACTTGGCTAATTACCTGGCTACCTTGCCAAGCTGTTAATTTCTTATCATGCACCTAGAAGTCTTAGTTCAGCTAATCACAAAATTGCTATTCTGACAATCAGATACAGGAAATTAACTTTTAAAACCTTCTTGCTTTTCTCAATTAGATGAAGTGCCTTAGAAAAGATACATCTGGGCACTCATACTGTAAGACCTCTCACTCACTCCTTCCTACAACTAATGGCAGCTACTTCGCAAAATCTTTTTCTGACTCTTGACAAAATGGTATAAACAACAACGCTAAACAGCCTTACCTTAAATACGTGAAATGCTTCAAACTGAATGTTAGGGCTCTTATCTCTGAGCAGATTCATCATAAGCTTCAGGTTTTCTGGTTTGCTGATGTATTTTGTCATAACAGAAAAGTTATGTCTGTCCAGAATCAACTCACCAAGCAGCTGAGGGGCAAGATAAAAGAGGTCAAATTAGCAGATGCAGTCGCTTATTTTAAATACCTTTACAGCCTACTTTTCTCTAAGAAATAGCAGCACATGGTGGAACTGAATCCCTGACCACTCAAGATTTTATGCTTACTATTCCTTATCACACTCACTTTAGTTTCTTCAGAGTGCCACTCAAAAGAACTATTTCTTTTTTTCTTTTTATTTATTTTTATTCTTTTTCTTAGCCATAAGTATAGTACATTACACAAAATAGATTTTAAAAAACAACAATAACCTAAAACAAAACCCAAAGAGTAGAGCATACATAGTACAAAAGGAATAAAGATATAACATCCATCGGGACTTAATATAATTACCACACATGTACCGGGAAGGGACAGCATCAACAGCACTAATACCACATTTTTTTGAGAAATAAATCAGAGAAAGACTAATACAAAAATCCATTCAAAAGAACTATAAATTAATAATCACATTGGAGGCTAGACCACACCCTTTTAAATTTTAACCAAAAGCGCGGACCTCTAGCTTTAGCTAGTGCTAATTCCATTTCGTAAATTTGTCTAAGTAAGACCCAAAATTCATTGATGCTTGGACTCGTTTTTTGAATCCATACTCGAGTTATACATAAACGAGCACACGCTATAATGATTGAAACTAATAATCTCATATAGCTGCCCATATCTAGTATTACCCCTAATACTACTTCCTTCTCTGCGAGTTGGACATCCTGACCAACCAGTATTGTAAGTGCATAAGTTACATCTGACCAGAATATATTCAACCTTGGACAAGTAACGAACATATGGCATAGATCTGCAGCATACTCTTGACATTTTGGGCAGAATGATTTAGCCGATGGTTGAGTCGTAGCCCATTTAGAAATAAGCTCAGGAGTGTAATACAGCATAAACACAGTCCTATGCTGCTGAAGTTTCAAATTAACAGATGTTACTGCTGCGTCTATAGTTTCCAATGAGTCCTGTATTTCCTCATTTATTATATCAGTTTCAAAGATCCGACTTAATTTCGATGCTACCTGTACGCCATCATCGCTAACAGCTGCTAGTTTCACTATTTCACCGTCACTTTTCAACTGTGGAATGAGGTGTAGCTAGCAGTGAAGAGGCGATGAAGTCATTCGTGGATAGCACAGGTCCTTTCTCAAGACTGTGGTGTTCACTTTGTCTCCCACTAAGCAATCTAGTATCCACAAACAAATGAGAGTTGTTCAGTTACAATCAACATTGTTCTGCCCAGGTTTAAAATATGAAAACCACTTATTGTTCTACCCAATCACTATGCTTTGTTAGACTAAATTTGTAATCCTGACGTGTTCCATCGTATTTTTCACACAGCTTTCCTACATGTCATGGTGGCATTTGCCATGGCGTCTGAAGTGTAGCTGAACAGTGATTTCAGTATCGCATTAGATAACCCACAATAGGGCTACACACTCTTTTTGCAAGACAACATAATTGGCTACAGACTGACTGACTTGCAAGATGGGACACCTATTGGATTTAATGTTTCTTCCAAAATTATGGTTGATACGGTATTTATTGGTATGATTTCTGTAAAGATTCCTGGCAACCAGTGTTTTAATCACCCTGCTTATACGCAGAGCACATACACATATTATCCCAAAACAAAAATAAGACCACTTTTCTTTTTAAAAAGGAGGGGGCGTGGCCAAGATGGCGGCGGAGTAGCAGTGTTACTTCGGAGCTCCGCTCACCGTGGCCGTCAAATCAGCATCCAAACGCAATCCTGGACGGCCCATAGTGCTGGAAACGCTTTGTTTGGAGTGGAAAAGAGAATACTGACCGGGGAGCTTGTTGCAACCCACGAACTGCGGCTGGAGCACATCGGAGAAGATTCGGGCCTTCGAGTGGCCGGCTGCAAGCAGAGAACAAGGTGCGGCCTGGTCGGGAGCCGAGCTAGGGCACTGATACGCCCGACACAGAGTTCCGAACGAGACCCCGCCTTTAGAGACCCGGGGAGACTGGGGGCCACAGAAGAGGTCTCAGGGAAGTCTGAGATACGCCGAGAAGAGGCAGTCCCCACCCGAGCTGAGGTGAGACGAGCTGTGCAGGCCGCGCCTGTGGGGAGCTGCGTAGTAGCCCGACTGACGGAGCCGGAGAGTGCGGGCCGGGCAATTCGCTGCCGGAGCACTGAAGCAGAGCAGAGGTGGGGCACCGGACCCAAACGACGTACCGGGCAGCTGTGCGCCGGGATTGGTGGTCCCCGTAGAGGGCAGCGAGTCAGGAAGCGGCCTGCCCTGTGCTGTTGGGCCGCTGCGAGAGGGGGATCCGGGCAGATGTCGGATCGGCAGGCAGTCGCTGGACACTAGAGCCACCACCTAAACTCCCCTGAGGCGAAACGGAGCAGCAGGCAAACCCCCATATAACGGCGTCCCTGCGCAGGTGGGAGCTGCGGTGCTGCTATCATCGAGGAGAGGGGCCCGCTTGCATGTTGGAAAGAGCGTGAAGACGAGAAAGGGAGGAACAGCGGTGAGAGCTCGGGAGCATCGCACAGCCTGGGGGACTCAGCAATAGTGGTCCTCGGGCGGGTCCGGCATCGACTCTCAACTCGGAGGGCGACAGTGGAGGGGTGGCCTGCTCCTCCAGACAGAACTGCGGTGGAGAGCGTGAACAACGCGCAGTAAAGAGGTCACGTTGTTGCTGGGCCTGCAGGTCGATAACGGACCCTGAGGTCGTCAACTAACCCGCACAGTGGCGGACCAAGACAGCGGTAGGCACATTAAGAAATATTGAGCAGGTGAGAGAGGTGACTGGACCGGGTCCGCTAGAAGGAGGCGGAGGTTGCCGGTGAGGAGAAAGCCCTGAGTCACCCCATAGACACTGAAAGCCTGACATTAGTAGAGCTAGCTCCACCATAGGGGGTACTCGGTGAGTCAAGCCAGAATGGGACACCATAGACTGGCCCCACAGCGACACCGCAATATAGTGCAGCACCCCGTGAAGGGGGGGCGGGGAGGAGCCTTCGACAAGCGGCTATAAGGACTCACTTTGCCAGACCGCAGACCCCCAGTACGGCGGGAGATCTTGAGGGTGTTACTGCAGGTAGAGGAGAGACGGGATCCTCCAAAGATGACCACCCACCGAGGGAAAAAGGACCCGACAATCAAGGACCTCCTACAGAAACCGGGCACCAAAAAGGCGGAGCAGCAGGGGCCCAAATGCAGGAGAAGGATATGAACCCCCCGGGGGAGCAGGCAGAAGAGCCAGTCACCCGCGGCTTCCTGGAGCAGTTATTCGGGACCCTCAGAGAGGATTTCGCAGGCCTGAGGCAGGATGTTGCTTCGGACTTCAAGCAGATTAGAGCGGAGATGCAGGAACTAGGAGACCGAGTGGACTCCCTGGAACGGAACGGGGACAGACGGGAGGAGGAGATCACTGAGAAAACCCGAGAGTTGTTGGAACTCAAAGACCGAAACGAGGAGCTGCACCTTCGTCTTGAGGACCTAGAAAACAGTTCTCGGAGATCCAACATTCGCATTAAAGGAGTACCTCTGCTCGCAGATGGTGGTAAGCTGGAGGACTGGGTGATCAGGTTCTTCATGCATGTCGCGCCGCAATTGGGGGATAAAGAAATTGTCCTGGACCGCACACACCGTGCCGGTCGCCCTGCCAGGGACCCGGGTCAGCAACAGGATATCCTCACGTCTCCACTCGTTCAAACATAAGGAGACTATTATGGCGGCAGCCAAAGACAAAGCGACTATAGCCTATGAGGGTCTCCAGATCAGGATTTATCAGGACCTGTCCCCACTCACTCTCCAAAGACGTAAAGCCTTGAATCCGGCTACATCTTTCCTACAGGACAAGGGAATTCGCTATCGGTGGGGGCACGCCTTTCGACTGTCCTTCGTCTGGGACAAAGAGACGCGCTCTGTACGCTCGCTGAAAGAGGCACAGGAGGTGCTTGGCCTGGAGTTGGAAGAGGGTGATATTCCAGGATCCACTGTAGAGGACTCTGCCTCGCTAGGCTCGCTAAAATCAGGAGGGAGAAGAGGGAACAGACGTGGGAAACCTTCCAAACCCACTGCCACTGAAAGCCAGAAGGAAAGAGAGGCGCTGCTTCGACAGCTCCAGAACCGGGATGAGGCTGGTGATAACCCTGTAGCCGGAGAGTAGAATCCTCAGACACGCTCTTCTTTTGCAATAGAACCCACGAGGCTTGTCCAGAGATGGAGAAAACCGGCCCGGATGAGTCGGGTTCTGCCCAGTCGTCGAGATGACTGAATTCTGGACACATGGACCCATGCACGATAGTGCAACTAAAGCCGATTGGATGGCACCCTTCATTTTCCTGTTTTCTCTTTCTGTCTTTCTCCTTTCCCCATCTACCCTTTATTATTTCACCAGACAGGGGGCACATATCCGAAATCGCTGCAGGGTGGGTGCGGTGGGGATGGTCTTGATTGAGGCGGGGAACGGGGAGGAGGGGGAGATAGTGGAGGGGGGGCATTGGGAAAGTAGGCGGACACAGCTGTCGCCCGGTCTCATCATAGACCTGGAGTCACCCCTTAGGTCCCATGCCGACAACTAAAGTAAGCATTCTGAGCTTCAATGTTAGAGGCCTAAACTTCCCGGTGAAGAGACGGATGCTGTTAACACTCCTGCGGGAGACTGGTAGTGATATCTGCCTGTTACAAGAGACTCACCTACTGCGAACAGACTGGAAACGCCTTCGCTCCAGGTGGTTTGACAGGCAATATTTCTCCTCTTCGGGTGACAAGAAAGCTGGGGTAGCGATCCTGTTCGCCACACATTTCCAGGGCAAGGTTTTAGGCGTTCAGGTTGAGGTGCCGGGCAGAGCTTTAGCCGTGAGGGTAGAAGTTGGAAACCACACATACACCATTGCATCCATATACAGCCCAAATGAGCGCCAGGAGACGTTCCTCGGGGACACCTTGAATGCTATCCTGGAGTCCCAGGATGAAGATCTGATTTTAGGGGGAGATTTTAATATAGCACATGGCGCGCAGTTGGATCGGTCCGTGCAAAGACAGGGTCATTCTGGGGCTCTCTCCGACTTTATGAGGCAGAAATTGACAGATTTGGGCCTGACAGACGTGTGGAGGATGATGAATCCAACAGCTAGGGAATACACATGTTTTTCAGCGGCTCACCAAACCTATGCCCGTATTGACTGGTTCTTGACGTCCCCGAGAGTAACTAGGGACACCTGTGAAGCCTCGATAGGGATTGCAGCCCTTTCAGATCATTCTCCAATCGGACTGAAATTATGCATTCAAGGGGGTCCCCGGGGCCATAAACAGTGGAGGCTCAATCATAAATTGCTCGAATACAAGGCCAACATTAAAGATATACGGGAGACAATTAAGGCGTACATTGAGACTAACGATGATGGTGTCTCCTCGATTGCCACTCTATGGGACGCACTTAAGGCTGTTATCCGAGGGCGATTTATAGCGATAGCAGCAGGAGTTAACAAAGATAGAAAAGAGAAAAGGGAACACCTTGAATCGCAAGTCAAGGAACTGGAGGGGGTCCATCGTAGGACGGGAACCGTTCAGGTCAGGAGACAGCTTAATGCTGCTAGAAAACAGCTGAAAGCCCTTGATTATGACCGGGCGGAATACTCGCTTTTACGGACCAAACAGCGCTACTACGCTGGAGGTAACAAAGCAGGGAAACTCCTTGCGACTCTGCTTTGGGCACAAATGAGCGCTAGAAGAATGTGGGAACTTAGAAGCCAGCAGGGGGAGGTTTTACGCTCTGATGAAGATATAGCGGGCAGATTTGAGTCCTTTTATACTGAACTATACAGTGCAGGCGATTTAGACCCAGAAGCAGCCAGGCACTATGTGAAGGATGTTCTGGTGACGGCCCTCCCACACCTGGAGGCGACTAATTTGGATGCAGACGTCCGCATAGGAGAGGTTCTTAAGGCCATAGCGGGCCTCACCTCAGGGAAAGCACCAGGGGAGGACGGATTCCCGACTGATTTTTATAAAGCCTTTGCCCAAGACCTGGCCCCGGTACTGGTCCGCTTATTTAACTCTTTCAGCGACACTGGCAGAGTGACTGTCTATGACCATGGCTGAAGTGGTTGTGATCCCAAAACCCGGTAAAGATCCAATGGACTGCGCCTCTTACCGCCCCATCTCGTTATTAAATGTAGATCTCAAGATTTTCACGAGCATATTGGCTGCCCGACTGGCGCCAAACATGCAAGGATTGATTGATCCCGATCAGTCTGGATTTATCCCATAACGCAATTGCAGCGACGGCACTCGTAGGATGTGCCACTTGCTGGGAAGGCATTTGATCGGGTTCACTGGCCGTATTTGCAACAGACATTAGGCAAATTTGGAGCGGGAGAACGCTTTTTGAAATGGGTGGACTGCATTTATGCGGATCCACAGGCACGGATCAGGGTTAATGGCGTAACATCCCGCCCATTTAGAATTCGGAGAGGTACAAGACAGGGGGACTCCTCCATTATCTGAGCCTGCAGGGTCAGACCGCCCAAATATGGCGCACATGGCGTCTTATAACTCTTTAAGCTGGGCGGGGGTCGCTCCCACACCCGGAAAGGCAGGGAAGCGCGGAGCCGATCCAGGCACCCGATCCGCGGAGTGGGGCCTCGAACACCAAGGTTCCTCCACCGCGTCGTGATGTCGAAGCAGGTTTCGACTTCTTGTGCTTTTTGTGGTGCCTCTTACCTGACTACGACAACTTTGACGAAGAGGACTTCGATTCGCCGGAGCGGTGCTCGGACCTTCCTCTCGACCGAGACTGATGAGGAGACCTCCGCTGTGCCGGGCACCGGGCCCCGAGCAGCTTTAGGGACCGCTCCCTCAAAGCCTTCGGCGCAATGGCCCGGCAGTCAGAGCACGACTTCGAGTCATGGTCGCGCTCCAGACATCAAAGACACACTAAGTGGGGGGTCCGTGACCGACATGGTGCGGTAACAGGTGCCACACGGCTTGAAACTGATGTCTTCTTACTCGACATGACTCCTACACACCAAAAGAAGTCGACAAAAAGTCTCAAAAAGTCTGTAAAAAAATGACAGCTCTCTTCAACGGATCGGCGCTGGCTGGCGCAGAAAGAAAAGAACTGACGTCAGCGCGCCGGAGTGGAGGTTATATTGACGATGCAGACGTCACGACGCCGACGAACACGATGCCGACTACATCACACAGAGTCAACCAACGACCACCTACCGGCGTGCAGGGGTACTGCTAAGAAAAATCTTCCAGATCCAGCCTGACGCCTGGAAGTTCAAAGGTAAGGAATCTGCGGCTAGATGTTTCTATCAGATAAAAACTATTACAGTTTTAAAACATGTGTTGACTTGGCTTAGTCTCTAAGATGTCTCTATCAGATAAAAACTATTACAGTTTTAAACCATGTGTTGACTTGGCTTAGTCTCTAAAACATTACATCTTCTTTTGAGACCTATTGTTTGTCTTAAAATATTTAATTTCGCTGAGTTGGAGAGAGATCCAGTATCTTGAGATCCATTCTGCTGGTCTTGCGTTAAGTGCCGGTCTTGCGTTAAGTGCCAGGCTCCCTTAAGCACATTAATATATAACTATTTTTTCATGTTAATTACCCCTAAACTTCCTAGTTTTATGAGGATCTTCATTCAGAAAACCTTTTTGAACTACTTATCGCTCTTGCTGATAACACTTTGAACAACTTCTGGCAAAAAAAGATATAATTACACAGGCAATTAAGGACAACTCATCTTTGAAAGTTATGATGACCCTGAAAGGAAAAGTAAGAAGATGGAGTTAAAGTGAACAAGCAACAGGAGGAAAATAACTATGATAGTAAACTTCATGTAATCAAGATTAGAAAGAAGTTATCCTTTCAGTCATATATACTTAAGACACATTTGAATGCATGAATGAAAGAATATTTGCAGAGCGAACTAATAACTCGAAAAGAAGTGCCCAAGGGCTTCCAAAACCATCATACTAGACATGGAACGATGAAAGAGAGTAAATTATTTGTTAAACAGATAAGATTTGAGCAGTTTCTAAACCTTTCATAATTGGATAGGTTACTAAAAAAGGTGGCCATGACATCCTTTGCTTTGGCCGTTAGACCTGATAGTGAGCATCCTCCCTATCAAGCTCTTTTACATTTAAGCAAAATTATCAGATGTTGGAGTTTTTGAGCCTAGTAAGTGATTTGGGGTGTACCAAGGAAATATGGAGGACAAATATGAACCTGGTGCTGCAATGTACACCTTTTTATTAAAAAGGCATAGTGTTTTAAAAAGACTTCTCTTGGCAACAGGCAGTGAACGTAATTGACTAAGATGAGAGGAAATGGCGGAACTTCTTTTTAATCCCAGAACTGTTATTTTTTTAACCTCTTGCATGCTAAGGACGTGCTGGAGCCGTCCAGTGCAGCAGCGCTTTGGTGCTGTGGATGGCTCCAGCAAGTCCTGGTATTAGGGGCAGAAAATCCCTCTGGTGCATGCACCAGAGGGATTTCCTTTTTTTCTGTTTCACTTCGGGCTACTGATGCCTTTAAAAAAAATGTAGTTTGTAATGAGGATCGGCGCTCATGGCGTGCTGACACCATTACAGTGAAAGTGAAATGAGTCGATTGGCTGATTTTACTTTCATTGCTTTGCTGCACTGGGGCATTTCTCAGTGCCCCTGAGCATCAATTCAGACGGGGGAGGTATCACAAGAAAGGGGAGAATCTCCCATTTTCAATGGTATCCTTCCCCAGTGGATCACTGCTTAGGGATCGCTGCAGCAGGGATCCACCCACTAATAATCATCATCAAAAAGTTTTATTCTGTTTCAGGCAAAACCGTAAAAGCACACAAAAGTAAATGCAAACGTTATACAGACCATTTATACACAGTTAAGATTATAAAGCAACACAATTCATATATCGCCTAGGCCTCTTCTAGCTTAGATTGTACCCGCAAGGAAACTAGCGACAGAATGACTAATCTTCACATCCGGTAGGAGCTGCAGATACAAGAGCACCGGTCTGACCTTGTTAAAAATACCAACTTCAAAATGGGCCGCTTAAAACCTTCCTTAAGGCACTGTACATAGGGCAAAGCATAATGAAGTGCAAGGTGTCCTGACGAGAGACAATGTCACAACGACATCGGCCAATATCAGCGTCTTTTATCCATCCCTTCGGTATTTTTAGTAAAAAGTGAGACAAAATCAACCTGAAACTAGTCCAAAGGTATTTATGGTAGTTAGACAACACTAAACAAAGATAAGGTTTGATTGTCTTTGTGGTTTGGATCATAACTGAATGTCTAACCATCAGTTTCATCAAAGCCCCATATTCTCGCTCAGACTGTTTCCACTAAACAAAAGCATTTTTTGTCCAGGCCACATCAGCCTTACTGATCGTACTGGGTAGATTGAATAACTCGGGTCGACCAAGGACCCTAAACATAGACTCTAAAAATTTCAGTCAGGGTATTGATGATGCATGGGCGAGCTCAAGGCAGTACTCCAAAAAGATTCGATTAAGCATGGTTTTTGGGTTAGTCCAAATTTTGAGCCATTACATCAGAGGGTGCAACTGTATCATTTCAGTAAAATAGTTCATACCCAGCTTGATGTGCCACCTCTGAGGCAACATTATTTGGCAAGTATAATAGCTTTCTCATATATTTGTTCCCCTCTGTCTGGAGAGGTTAGGAAAAGAAACGTATCACACCAATAAGAAGCAATCAGAAGCACTTAGCATTATATAGTTTAATCATAGCATCAACTGATGTATGGCCTAGATGCTTAGTAAAATCAAACACACCCTGGATAGCCCTGCCCAATAGTAGACAGTTTTGTTTTATAAGCAAGGACCAACTCAGTGAGGCATCAAAGAGGACACCAAGGTAACAAAATTATTTTACTTTACTGATATAACTGTCCTTAGTAAAAAAATAAAAAAAAACATTCTGGATTTGGTGTTTTCTAGGCCGATGGCCATAACATGCTATTTATTGACGTTAGTGCTTAAACTCAAATTGTCCTTAAACTCTGCAAAAGATTCTAAAAGCTTCTGCAGGCCTATAGTGGTTGTAATAAGATAACCACAGCATTGTCTGCATACACTAATGCAGCTTTTGGACGTTTACCCACATGGGGTAAATCCTTTGCGTCGTGGAGCAGATGTTGATCCAAAAAATTAATGTACAGGGTGAAAAGGAAGGGAGGCTAGAATACAGCCCTGACAGACACACCTTTTTAATCTAAAGGGTTGTGAGCATCCCCCCGCTCACCATATCAGACCGAGGCAGGCAGGTTATGGGGCAAATCTCTCAACAGGCGATATTGTTCTCCACCCCCATGGATCCCAGGACAGCCCAGAGCTTATCTCCGTGCACTCTATCAAAAGCTAAACTGAGATCCATGAAGGATAAATGGACTGACCTTTTCTTGGCAACAGTGTACTTTCAAATAATCAAATACAAATTCAAACAGGTCAACAGTCCCCAAATAAGGCCTAAAACTATACTGTATGTCAGACAGCACATTGTGCTGTTTAGCCCAAGAACTCAGTTAATTTAAAATCACCTGACCGAGCATTTTTACCTCAAAGTCGATTAACAAGATTGTCTGGTAGCAGCACGGGTTCTCCCTACAGCCTTTTTTGAAAACCGGCACGATTACCGAGTGTGACCAAGAATCTGGTAAACCATGACTTCCTGCTGCATTGAGATGGATGGTGATCAGCCACTCCACTAAAGTGTACGCCACTGTCTCTACTGTGCGCCACTCTAATCTACACCACTACACTCTACTCTGCACCACTGTACTCAAAGCCACTGCCCTTAAGCCACGCTACTCTACACCACTCTACGCCACTGCACTTTATGCCAATGCACTCTACACCCGCTACTCTGCACTACTTTAGTCTATGCCAATGCACTGCACACTACTACACTCTGCAGCACTTCTACGCCACTGCACTCTATGGCCCTATACTCTACTCTGCACCACTCAATGCCACTCTATTCTGCACCACTCCATGCCACTGCACTCTGCACCACTGCACTCTTTGCCACTGTACTCTGCAAAACTCCACTCTGCACCACTGCACTCTACGCCACAACATTCTATGACTATGCATTGTACGCCACTGAATTCTATGCCACTGCACTCTATACTCTGCAACATTCTACGCCAATGCACTCTACACCAGTCCACTCTACGCCATTCCACTGTACGCCACCTTGTGTGACTCCACTCAATGCCACTCCAATAAACGCCACTCTACGCCACTAACTTTTAGCCATACTGAACAGCAGTCACACTGATGTAAAACATGGATAAAACACATTGGCAAAGCCATCAGCTCTTGCATTGGAAAGGCTTATTGCCTTTGCCAATGCTTTTTTATTTTTAGGGCCTATTTTTCTAGTGGCATTTCTGTCTCTCAGGGTCAGATTTTGGGTAAACATCCTTATTCCACCCCAATCAGTGCCGAAATGCTGATGCACCTATACTGGTGTGGAAGCCATGATGCCTGGTTAAGCCGCCCCCACCCCCACGCACTTTGGATTTAGAGTGCTTATCCCAAATCTGCCTATGGGGACAGAAAGGCCACTAGACACCTGCAATTTCAACATTCTTCCAAAACGAACCGGGAAGACCAAAACATAGTCTTTCTGCCCACCCCCTCCTCCCCCACACACACACCCTTTGGATTTAGGGTGTTTACCCAAAATCTGCCCCCGGGGACAGAAAGGCCACTAGTCACCAGCGGTTTCAACATGCCACCAAAACAGTCCGGGAGGACCAAAACAGGCCTACCCCCCCCCACCCCAGGAAAAAATGTATCCCCATACCTATGGCAAGAGGGGAAATTTTGATTCTTTTGGATTTTTTTTTCCACATATGGGTAGTAGAGTGGGGCTAAGTCCTAATATCGTCCTATTTCTATGGTGAATGGCTGCACTTTTCGGGCTCGGTCAGCTGCCACCTGGGGAAACCTACTAAACCCAGGCATTTCTGAAAACTAGACACCTGGGGCAGTCCGAAATGGTGTGCCTCTCATGGATCCCATAATATTTTATACCCACAATGCCCTGCAAACCTCAAATTGTGAATAAAATCACACATTTGCCATGATTTTCTGTGACGTAATCTTCCGGAACCCACAGTGATCCACAAAATACTTATCACCCAGCGTTCCCCCACTTGTTCTGATAAAAATGCTATCCTACCTATGTGGCTGGGCCTCGTGCTTCCCACAGGCACAAATCAAACCGCGGTCAAAGAGAGTGACCTCGTGAGACTCCTATTAACCTTGGTTTAATGCATTCCACACAAGCCACCCCACCCAGGTGTCTAGTTTTCAAAAATGTGCATGTCTGTTAGGCTTCCCTAGGTGCTGGCAGAGCTAGGGCCCAAAATCCACAGCTCCCCACATTGCAAAAAAAGGGTCAGTTTTCAATGGAAAAATGGGATGTGTCCATTGTGAATTTTGGGCCCTTTCCTGTCGCAGGTACAAGGCCTACCAACACAAGTGAAGTAGCATTTTTTATGGGAGGCTTGGGGGGAATGCTTGGTGGTAGGATATTTGTGGCTCCCCGCAGATTCCAGAACTTTCTATCACAGAAATGTGAGGAAAATTATTTTTGTAGTAAAAGTTTGAGGTTAGCAAGGCTATTTAGGAAAACCTGGTGAGAGTCACACAAGTCACCCTACCCTGCATTCTCATTCGTGTCTAGTTTTAAAAAATGTGCAGGTTTGCTAGGCTTCCCTAGATGCCAGATGAGCTAGATACAAAAAAAGGGGGCCAGGTTTCAATGGAGAAATGTGATGTATCCATGTTGAGTTTTCGACCCTTTCCTTTCGCAAGAACTTGACTTATCCACACAAGTGAGGTACCATTTTTATTGGGAGACTTATGGAAATACAGAATGGCAAAATACTTGTTATTGCCAATTGGATTTCTCTGCATTTGTGCCTTCCAAATGTAAGCCAGTGTGTAAAAAAGAACACATTTTGAAAAATGCTCGCTGAATCCCATACTAGTATGAGTACCCACAAATTTAGAGATGTACAAATAACCACTTCTCGTAAACTCTGCATCTGCGTACTTTTCAGAAATAAATAGGTTTCCTTCATACCCTTTTTTCACTCTTTACATTTTATCATATGAATTGCTGTATAGTCGGTGTACAATGAAAAACCATTGTAAGGTGTTATTCAGTTGATGGCTCTAGGTACCCTGGGTTCCTGGAGTACCTACAATCCTCATATGTCGCAATATCTAGAAGAGTCTAGCGAACGTAATAGTATATTTCTTTTATAAATCACCTATTGTGACAGTAAGTTACAGATAAAAACATTGTCACAAATGGCTGTTTTTCCTACTCATTTACAAAATGTTTTTTATTTCAACAGTTATCTTGGGGGGGGGGGGGGAGGGGAACCTTGAGGAATCTACACAAATGACCTCTTGCTGAATTCAGAACTGTGTCTACCTTTCAGAAATGTGTAGCTTTCGTGATCCCCCATAGGTTTCACATCAGTTTCCACCAGAAACTGGAAGTAGGTTGAAAGCAGAAAAGTTAGAAGAAATGGGCGACCTCTTTGAAAAATGCCAACACTGTGATTAAAAAATGCTTTTGATTTAGCTCTACATGTTCCTGAAAGATGGGAAGATGGTGACTTTAGCACACTAAACCTTTAATTGATGCCATTTTTAGGGGGGAATACACACTTTTTTACAAAGCACCCTTTTTCCTATTTTTCCCAAAAATCCCCAAATTTTGCTAATTTTGGCTAATTTCTCAGTGCCTTCCAGGAAAATCCACACAACCTGGGAACCTTTAGAATCCCCAGGATGTTGGAAAAAAGATGCACTTGTAGCTTGGATACCTTATATGGAGTTATGCGAAGTTATGGAGGCCTAATCGCAAACTACCCCAGTCAAAAAGAGATTAGCATTCTAGTAGGAAAAAGCATAGCAGCGAAAAGGTTAAACTTTTTATTCATTTAGATATGCTTATATACAAACAGACATAACTTGTAGATGTGTTTCCATTTCATGTTGGTGTCAGACACAGCATATCTTGGAAGGAGTTTGTGTACAAGCTTTGCATGCTGGAGAGGCATCACCTCATCTTATGTCCCTCGCAGACGAATGCAAAACCCCGACACATATTATTCTTGACATTGGAAACGTCCGACCCTGGCCACTATCCATTAGAGTTCCCACACATATGCCCACCTCCAGCTGATTGATGTCACATTTCTAGCTCAGGGGCTCTGGCAATCATAAGTGCAACATTTTAGAACAACAACATAAGTTTGGAAATCGTCTGGTCACCCCAAATGTCTAAACAGACCAATCCTACATTCAGGTTTATTTCTACCTCTGTTGTCCTCCTGAGCTGCTGATGCATCCCAGACCGGGACTCTTGAATTCTCAGACAGGCCGAAAGTGTATGTATAAATTTACCTTGTTGTTGACAGCCCCACAAGCATCATCCCCTGCCCTTCCCATCTTTTTGAAGCCTAATTCAGGTATAGAATAATCAAGCCAGAATCTTAAGCTGTAACAGCCTGAAGCCCACTCTAATCACTAAATCCTGTAGGTACCTGCAAGTCTTTCTCCATTCTGCAAATAAATCCTTGTTACAAGTGGTTTGGTTGGCAACTTTGTTTAGTGCCTTGGAGTGTTGAATATTTGTACCACAGAGGATCTTGGGACATTAACTGACGTCCTCACCTTGTTAGAGACCTTGACTTGTAATAAGGGTTTATTGCCACATGTTTGGCATACTTTGCAATGGTAATTTATGGTAGCTGGCACCATGACAAATTAGAGATATATTTTCATTTGGATTGACAAATGGTCTAAGTTTCTGTCTCCCCCATTTAAACAGGTATTAAGCCAGTCGAGCTTTGTCCTGAGAAGACCCTGTAAATTATAAGGGGTCGAAATGTCGACATTATATCACATTTGAGTAGTTACAAATCTCCATGTTGCTATGTCATACGCACAGTTGCCTGAACAAAATCAATTCTAACCAATGTTTTGTGTTTCCCGTATATATTTTTGTATTTACTCACACAATTAAAGCACTGCGTCACCTGCACTTATGTGATTGTTTGTACTATTATCTGCATATACATTGAAAGATAATAAAGTGTATCCACAGAAACCGTTGTCAGCAAGTTATTATTATTTGGATAAACCGAAGTGAGAACTTACTACTTGGATATATAAATAGCACATTGATTGTTTGCTTCCCCACACACAGGAAGGTGGGTTGCACACTTCATTAAAGAGTTCCATGGTTGTGCTCTGATTTGATAAATTTAACGCTTACCCTGGTCCCCGTGGGCCTATGGGGTTGCCCTTGTGACATTATACTTATGGTTGTCGGAAGCTGGGTGAGTCGATTAACAATCTCTCAAAGAAAGTAAGAACTCTGATGTGTTCTCTGAAGCCCAAGTTAACTCACTGATAAAGAATTATTGCTACCAAATTCTATTCTTATCCAGGTTTCACCTCAGCGGATTGAAGACAATAGAGCAACGATTTAAAGGCTATTATGAGCTCCATACTGGATAGTTACATATTTGTAGGCAACTCTAAAAAGTAACTGGTTCCAGAACTAAGCTGGGCTTAATAGAGAAGAGCATGTAAATGAAGCATTACAGAAACTGCACTAGTAATCAGCAACTTGCCGGATCAAATTTCAAACTGAAAAGATGGTTTCCACGTTGCTCCACCAGAGTTGCTCTGCATCTGGAATTACATGATGCACCCATATACTACTAACTGACCCGGATGTCTCAAAGCAAGGGCTGGTTGGAGGTCCCCAGAAATTTTACTTTGAGAGGTAAACTCCTCCTGGTTTCTGGGGTCAGGTGGTGAATTCACCCTAGCCCTTAGAAACTTAGATAATATGTTTCAATTTAAGAGTAGCCTGACATTGGTTTTGTTGCCAGGTGCATGATAGCCTTGACTTTACTTTACTTGATTTGACATGAATGGTAAGTCAGTGAAGTTACTTGCTTTGACCAGTTTGAATTGGAAGATTGAGAGTTGATTGAATGATGCCAGCAACCGATATCTACATGCAGGTCTATTTATTTTAATCTTGGTCTGAGTAGCCTGAATGCTGGGTATCTTGCTCCTGAGTCATTGTTTTAGCCTCTTTTATTTTTTAAAAAGAGGTGGTCACCAATGGTATTCTAGAAAACTTGAGAGTGGGCAGTTTTTCTGGTGGTGCACTCAAGGTTGCTGACTTTTCTGAATCTCCTCTGAAGTTGCTTAGAGGGATATTTTTGAATTATAAATCTGTTGGTTGCAATGGAGCCTTACTGTTTTAAAACATAGTTGATTGAATTTTCACTTTGCAGCTAAGTGATTAACATAGTAATTGCTTTACAACTCGCCACACCAGCCAAAATAGTATTGGAATGTAAAAGCATGTAATACTGCAGTGAAATATACCAAAAATAACAATTACAACCATGAAGCAGCCCTGTGAGGGTATAGGAGATGCTGGGGAGTGAGTCACAGTCCGTGTGGTTGGGTATGTATGGTGCGGAGAGTTAGGCATGTCTCAATGTACGTTGTGTACAGGAGCTAGTTCTCCACTAGTTTGGTATGGTGCAACATGAGAGGTGTCAGAGGTATGATACATTATTCCTAGTCAGTTATGTGTTATGACTAGTCCGACTGTTCTGCAGTGTGCCTAATTAATTGTCGTCACTTCCCACATGTCACAGATTGTCCAGTATTTGTGTCCAAGCCTCCACCAAGCTGCCAGTCCTCTGTTCGCCTCTCTTTTCAATACTGCATTCTCACAAGAAGCCCATTTGCAGAGCTCCGAGAAACAACCTCGGATGGTGGGGCAGTCCGGTGCTATCCAGGCCATCGTCAACTGGCATCTCGCAAGGATTAATACCAGATCTGCAAACCTGTTTGTGACCACCTCTTTCTAAGGATGGGGAGACCAACCCAAGAGGCAGGCGCTGCAGGGGTTGCTGGCAATTGTTTTGTGGGCATTGTTCAGGCTTCCAGCACAGTTTTCCAGAAATAGATGAGTATTGGGCACTCCCATAACATGTGTAGGAATGTGGCATCAGGAACTCCACATCTAAAGCATCCTGCATTCGCAACTGTTACCAACAGCATCTTGTGATCAGAATGGGTTCAGGGGAAATATTCCTCTGATAAAACCTTGTTCTGCAAGGGTGTGGTGCATAGAATTTTGTCTAAGTATACATAGAGCGCATGCAGCCCAGAGTAATAGGAGTAGTCCCTCTGTTGGGGGTAATGGAGCTGCCAAGTATCCCCCAAGTCCCGATGAGACATCCAGTTGGTAAACCCTTTGGCCATCTTGTGAGTGGGGGCATTAGGTGGGGGGGGGGAGGGGGAGGTGCTATCTGTCCTGCAGAGTATCAGCAAGGCTGTTAAAGTTTCCAACTACCAATAGAGGATAATTGGTGAGTCTATCCAGAAGTGGGGCCAGTGTCCAGTGTGTCTAGGAAGGTGCATTGATCCAATTTAGGCGCATATGTGTTAAGTAGTGCAACATCCCTCCCATCCAGTTGTCCTGCCAGTAGGACATATCGTCATTCACAATCTACTACCTTCAGTTGGGGCAGAAGGGGGAATGAGTACCCCTCTTGCAAATGCTGAGTATTTCATGCAATACACCCTGCCCCTCCATCGTTTATGTAGTGCAAGCCCCTCTACCATAGTCAAATGCGGCCCTTGCAGGAAGGCCACCTGCACCTTTCGCTGCTTAAGAAATACCTGTACATTATATCTTTTATTCGGGAAATTAAAACCCAGCACATTCCATGTTATAGATTTTCCAGACCACATCATGCAAACTTCAAGTGATCCCGACATGTACCTCCTCCTGGTTGATAATGTGCTCACCCCCACAGTGAATTAGGGCTATAAATAAATAGAGTTAACCATAACATTCCTAATGCCCTAACCCAGGACTGAGAAGCCGAAAAATTCTGTCCAAATAAGTGGAAACAATCTTTACGCAGTTTTCAAGTTGCACAGCGTCCGCATATGTCCAAATGCATTCCACTCTCACAAGGGGTCCCACAGAGCTCAGTTTTGAGCCCAACTCTTTTAAATCTTTACATCAGACCCCTGGCGGAGATTGTGGAAAAACACAATGTCACCATTGTCTCCTATGCGGATGACACGCAGCTTGTTGTCACCCTATCCCACAACTCAGAAGATGCAGCCATCCAGTTCTCTTCCTGTCTGAGGGACCTTGCTTCCTGGATGTCAAGTAATTGCCTTAAGCTGAACGGCAGTAAAACTGAGGTCTTGGTCGTAGGGAAGACCCCTTCCATCTGGTCCTCAACGTGGTGGCCCCAGACTCTGGGTCCCACACCCATCCCCAAGGAGGAAGTTAAAAATGTAGGGGTTTGGCTGGACCCTAAACTCTCCTTCGAGACCCATACTAGGAAGGTTACAGGGAAATGTTTTGGAACCCTAAAAATGTTGAGAAAACTCTGGAGATCCTCCCCATTTCAGCCAGGAAAACCCTGGTCTACACTCGTGTAACATCCCAGCTGGACTATGGAAATGTCCTCTATCTTGGAGCAACAAAAAAATGTCTCCATAGGCTACAACGCATTCAGAATGCGGCAGCACGACTAGTTCTCAACTTACCTAGGAGAGCTTCCTCTGTGAAAGCCCTTGACTCCCTGCACTGGCTGCCTGTCAACAAAATAGTTCTTTTTAAAACTTTGTGCTTCTGCCACCGGAGTCTGCAGGGCAAAGCACCCAGCTATCTTCTTGTCCCCATAATCCAACACATCAACTTAGGTCATCCGGGGCTCACTAGGTTAAAGTCCCTAAAATCCAAAGAGCAAGAATGGGTGCGCATTCATTTGGTTATTTGGCAGCCAAAAACTAGAATGCATTACCCCTTTCTCTCCGGACAGAGCCATTGGAGGACATGTTCCGAAAAAGATTAAAAACTTGGCTCTTCCAGCTCTGAGGTCTCATGTTCGTATTGCCCCTGTTCCCTGTTCTTGGGTCCTTTCAGCCATCTTTACGTAGTAGCTCCTAGAGATCCGTCCCTGCAGAGGGGGTAGGAACCATGCCCAACCTAGAAAGATAGCAACAGTCCTGACAATCCAGGCACTCCGGAGTGCAGGCCCACTCAGGCCCTCCTCCTTCCTGCAACCCTCCGCACCCGATATCTCCACAATTGCCGGGTGTGATCTACATTTGGCCCCCCGAGATCATCAGCTAGATGAGGAGTCAGCGCCGGGACCTGCTGCTGAAGGCCATCCGAGGCACTCAACTCACTTTCACTTCCCTCTGAGTCAGAGCCTTGATCGGGAGCCAGCAGATGAAAGAGGCTTTTGTGACAATGCAACACTTCAGTCACCACCTGAACGCTGGCCGTAGCTGCCTGCTCTTCAGAAGGGGGGTTTCGTGTCTGTCGTTTTCGTCATTTCCTTGTACTCTTGCTCTGCCAGGAGGCAGGAGGTGCTGCATTCTCAAAGTGTGTGTCAGCACCCTTAGAGCCGAGCCAATTCCAGGCCTCCTCAGGGGTGTGAAAGAAATGATTGGTGTCTCCCTCCAAGACCCAAAGTTTCGCTGAGAATGGCAGAGCATTTTGCAAGCCCATAGATTGCAATTGCAGCGTCACCGCAGCATAGGAGGAGCGCTGTTTCTGGACCATTGCTGAGTAATCCTGATAGGCACAAACAGCTGAGCCTTCCACTTTCCAGGGCCCTGTGGTTCAAAATAATTGCAGGATTAGGTCTCTGCCTCTATAATTTAACAAGCGTGTGATAATAGGCCTTGGGGGTGCTCCTGGGTGCCCTGGCATGTGGTGCACATGTTCTATGGAGAAGAAGCAGGGGTTTTGCCAACCACCATCTCTGTCAGCCACATTTCAAAGAATATTTCCATGCTCAGGCCCTCAAAATGCTCTGGGATCCCCAAGAAGCGAATGTTGTTGCAACTGGCGCGGCTTTCAGCATCTTCCACCTATTCCTGTAGATGTTGCATATCCCGGTTAAGCAGGAGCACTTGATCCTGCATCCCATGTACTGTAGGCCAGAGTGTCCCGAGGATCGATTCAGTGTCCTCCACTTTCTCAGATAATTTCTTGTAATCAGCCCAGAGCAGGGACATCTTAATAGCAACAGTGAAGACCTTGGATTCCACTGTGAAGTTTGTCTCCTGAATGGCCAGCAGAATCCGTTCAAACTGGCTAGAATACTTTTCCAATGTCAGCTCTAATTAGTGCAGTGTGCTACCACCACTGAACCCTTGTACAGAGGAGGCATCCCCATTATTACGAGAGGTGACGGGCAACAATTTAGTCGGTTTAAGTTTGACCATCATGGCCCAAGTGTGTGCTCATGAGTCCAGCATGAAGGCAGGCCCAGCTATTCCAATGCGAAACCACCCCGGAGGCACAGTCAAATATGTGCATGGGGGGAGGCTGCAGGGGGGGGGGGAGAGACACAGGTCTTCGTAGAAGTTCTTGGCAGGGACCCACTGCAATAAGAAACAGGTACAGTCAGTACCATATTCCAGGCGGTCCACAAGTAATCCAGCTTGTGGTGCGTCTCAGAGGGGTGCTGTCGGGGTGGTATCCGCACACCCCAGTGGAAAGCTGCTATCTGGAAGGGAGGCCTGGGTAACTGAGCCCCAGTCAAGCCAGTGGGCAAAAAGTACTGTGTGCTGATTCCCAGCTCCGAGGTAGCAGGACAAGGTGCAGTTTCAAAGAATCAAACACGTGGGGGCTAGGGGTACAGCCTCCCCTCACATGCAGTGCATATGTCCAATCAATGCAGGGGAGGCTGGGGTCGCGGACCAGCACGGGCCGCAGGGACTCCACAATGTTCCTCATGTTATGAACCAGGCCTCGTCCGAGAGGTAGATAGGCCAGGCATAGCAACCATAGGGCAACAGAGAGTGGTGGGGGCCATACCCCAGGCAGTCCGAATCCAGATGGAACGCAGTCCGATAAGACACAAAGCTACAGCCCCGCCCAGGCCTCGGGCCCAGCTCCGTCCACGCACTACACTCCTGCGCATCGGCCGACAGACCAGTGTGGGCCCGGCTCCGTGGTCCAGCCGCGCAGCCTGCAGCAAGCCTGCACACAGGATCTGGGACGGCCTCCAGCGCTCCCCCAAGCGCAGCGGGCTGAGGAGCGGGTTGAGCCCCCATGCAGCAGCTGCTCCTCCTCCTCACAGCGCAGCAGGCCGATCACTGTCCATCCAAGCCACAGGCCTGTGCCCGGCTCCCGTACAGCCGCTACGGTGCGGGCAGATACTCCGAGCCGGCCGAAGGTAAGGCAAGCCAAGAAAGTCCGGGGGATATGCCACCCACCACAGATCGTGTGGGGTCCTAGGGAGTGAGGCGGGCACAGGATTTTGAAGGATCTCAGCAGGTCTGTCCCCGGAGTGCCAGCTTGCTTCTACTCAAGCCACCATCACTGAGCCTTCCTGCCTTCTTGACAGAAGATTTGTTACTCTATTGAGTGCTTGGAGAGGAGTTTTGAAATATTCGCTGTTAGATTTTTTCCCTAGTGTGGACGTGCAGTGGCTTTTGTCTTCATCTTTTTTTATTGCTTAGTTGAACCAAGGATTCTAAGTTTAATGGGTAAGAAGGGATGTCGTCTGGAACAGAAGGACTTAGCTGAAGCTTTTGGAAAGCTGAGGGTAGAGCTGATCCTTTTCTTTTATTTGGTTGGTAAGTTAGATAACCTAGAGATGAGAGATGTGTACCTTGAGGTTGACTTTGTTCCTCTATCTTTATGTAACTTTGCTGGTTACTGTTGCAGTGGTGGTTGTGTTCATGACAGGGTTATAAATAAGGAGATGAGGTGGTGATGGTCATTCCAGATCATGGGTAGGTTTCTTTTTACTGTGATGAGTCCTGGCAAAGAGAAGATTGCGTCCAGTTTATGAGCAGTTGCATGTCTAGGTCCAAAGAAAAGTCTGGGAGAACTTTCTGACCTCGAGATTTCTTCCAGAGGGATCTTGGATGTAGAAGAGGTGGTTGGTCAAACAAGATCTTTTCATCGCATGGTATGCAGAGGTTGTCATGGTTTAACATGATGTCTGAGGTGGTGTCTAGGAAGGTGTCTTCAAATCCTCAGCAATGGACTAGGAATGACTGATATTTGTTCATGGCTGAATACTTGAAAGTTTGTTGCCTGTAAGACTTTAACGAGTCCATGATGGTGAGGACTAGTCCTCCTCCTGTCTTCCAGAGGCTATTTCAGGATGATTCCATATGTGTACTGAATAGGGGAATAGTTCTGGAAATGCGTTGCCTCATATCCAGGTGAGGTCAGGAGTGGTAGCCAATCTACCATTTAAGCAGCCTGGAGAAACAGGCACTGACAATGCCAATAAGCCTGACTTATTTCGGATGTATGCAGTCGTTGTCAGATTTGTCAAAAAAAAATTAAAACAAGAGAGATCTTGTGTTATTTTTATGTCATACAATATGTTTGAATTGTAATAGATAACCAAATGTACTTACAATGTTTGAAAATAAATAATGCAATGCTGTAGTAAGATTTTTAAGGAAATCAAAAGTAATGAAACTGTACTTTTTTAAAGATTGTGTTTTACTTAGGTGTGCATTTGCTTAATTTAATAGTGAAAAAATGCAAGTATGGTAAGTAGACAGGCTATGGTAGATAGGAATGGCAGGAACGTACTGAAGAAGCTAGGTAGGCATGGTAAGAAGGTATAGTAGATGCAGCAAGGAATTTTGATAGGTAGGTTTGGTTGGTCAGGTATGTTAGGTAGGTGTGATAGGTATAATAGGTTAGGTATAGTAAATTAGGTATGATACATAGGTATGGTAGGTGAGATATAGCAGGTAGGTGAGTTGGTGAGGTTTGGTGGGAATAGCTGGTTAGGTATGGTTAGATATCGTAGGTAGGTATGGGAAATGAGTGAAGTATGATAGGTTAGGGATAATACGTATGTGGGGTAGTCATAGCAGGTATGTAGATAGGTAGGTATGGTAGGCTGGTAATGTTAAGTAGGTAGATTAGGTATGGTATGTGGGTATGGTCGCTTGATATAAAATAATAAAAGAACTGATAGGTATAATATTGTAGGTATGTAGATAGATAGGAATGCTAAGTTATAGTAGGTAGATAAGGATCGAAGGTTAGGTGTTTTAGTTTAAGTAAATAATTAAATATGATGGATCACTGCACGTTTCTGAAGTAAAGTAGTCCCTCCTGCATTGAGACAGAGGTGGAAGGATGAAGCCAAACAGCTAACAGCATGAAGTTACAAATGTCTGAGATTGGGATGGGAGAGAATACTTCGGAAAATGCATTGTGCTGTTGAAACCGCCCCAAATTTTCAGCAGTTTTAGAATGTTTCTGGAGACAGAACATGACCTAAAAACCTACCTTCAAGGTGTCGTTACTGGGTGCAAGCCCCCCCGAAAATAGGTACTTCTGGTTTCGGGCCTGCTTTAACCTATATCTTGCATACCTGGCACGCCTGTAATCGCACAGGCACAAGGGTGGAATAAATCAATGTGAGAACTTTGCATTTATAAAGAGTCTCGGGATTCCAAGACACATAATATCATGATAATACAATGATGATTATATAATTAAACACATTTTTAAACTGTTTTCTTTTCATTGTGTTTCATGGATTCACGAGCCAATATAACAAGAACCATATTTCTCCAGAATTCACCTCCATCGCAGCTGTCAAACCTCACAGTCATTGGAGCATGAGGTAAAGTGGAAAGAGACTGCTAAGCAGGTGAAAGAAGGCTTTCACCACAAAAAAAGAGTTCTCCAGCGCCTTACCACAGTTTACTGATGCTTGGAAAGTCAGAAAGGCAAGCACATTCGCCAAGAAGTATTTCCACCTAGGCATCCACTGCCTCCGACCAGCCTGCCATCCACATCAGTACGCCTGAGATGTTACTTAGGTCTCTGACTCATAATCTAATGTATTTACCTTTCGGTATTTGTTAAGCACAACATTCACCCACAGGTATCTTGGCACTGATAACCTTTGAAAGGAGTTGGGTAACTTACTTCAAACAGATCAAGTACTAATGCTGATGACAAACTATTCCAAAGTTCCAAAGCTGCTACCAAGAACGCTTTCCCACCTAAGGTGGTATGGCAGTACCTCAGGACCCTGGACAAAGAAGCTTTTTCAAGATCTAAGTGAATAACTCGGTTTGTGAGGGACCAACTCCTGGGACAGAGGAATTTGCCACCCACATTGAAAGGCTTTGGGGACTAGACACAGAGATTTGAAGATAATTCTCTGTTCGACTGGGAACCAGTGCACCTTAGTTAATGAAGGAAGATTGTTCACAGCTTGGTGGACAGAAAATGTGGATTTTAATAAAGATATGGAAGCCAGGATTATGTATAACCTCTTTAATGCCACCACTCATAGCGGCGCCTGTAAAGAATTTAGAACATCACAACATTCGATAATGCAATAAAAACTACGACCAAGCAGCTATCTTCTTTTTTTTCTGCTGCACACAAACAGTTAAGTGGTGTTTCTGTATGGAGAGCTGTTTGGTTTAGTTGTAATTGGTCTGGTTGTAATTTGGTAAAAATTAGAAAGTAATTTTATGAGCAATGATGGTTGAGTTTTTTTTAAATGTTTTAGAATGAGAATATTTCATATTTATTTTACGAATTGTTATTTGTTGTTTCCATCATTGTAACGCTAGACCGGTTTAGGTTTTTCAAATTGCACAGTGTGAGATGACTTAGTTTCATCTTGTTTCTGTTAAATTTTAAAAATCTCACTAACGAAGAGGATTGTTGCTACTGAAGCGCGAGTTTGCGATGTTGAAGGCAGTAGGTGGCGCACGAGGTAAGGTTGCGGCAGAGGACGCACTAGGATTCAAATATTAAACTGCAATGCTTGCTTACCTCTGGGCAGTGTAGCGCGAGGTCGCACTTCGGAATGATCAACAGAGCGCAAGGTCGCACAGGCTAGTGCAACGCTTGTTTGAAAGTTTATCCAAGATCCCAACGGCGGACTTATAGCTCTGCACCTCACGCTAGTTCCATCAATTTTTAGGTCCTGCGCAATTACTCCCCAGCACCGGCCGTTGCGTGGCGCCTCTGTGTTCCAGGTCCCGAAAAGTTGCTGCAAGTGGGGGTGCGCCAGGTAATGAAGTCCAAAACACTTGTTGCAGTATCAAAAAACCTTTATTTCAAATTTGTCTTTTCTTTAATTTAATAGCACTCAGATGTGGACGTCACCATTGTCATAACGGCTTTCTGTACGCAATAGGTTATCGCCTACAGGCATGATTATGCCTGGGAAACTCCGACGGCTTCCAGAGCAATACACTGGAGAGAATTCTGGAGATATTGTAACGCTTCTTGATATACCTTCGTGATATTAAAGCCCTGATGAAGTTGTCCTTGCGGGAACGAAACGCGTTGGCTGAGCTTTATTTGCTATTGAATTAAAGAAAAGACAAATTTGAAATAAAGGTTTTTTGATACTGCAACAAGTGCTTTGGACTTCATTGCCTGGCGCACCCCCACTTGCTGCAGCTTGTTTGAAAGTTGTTAGTTTTTGCATTCGGGCTTGCAGTATGCACGTATGTCAAGACGCACCTGCAGCAGCCATTTTGAAAGATTGAAAAGGTTGTGGTGGACTGTCATAAAAGGCAGGAGTTATTAAAGAGTGGAGACTGGTTAAGGTCACTTCAGTCAATAGCTCCAATGAATGGTTGAGTGTGTCGTGAAAAATGAGCTATTATAAAAATATTTGTTAATAAGAAATGTAATTGAACTTGTACCAGAAACCTTTCTTACTAAAGTAGCAATACTAGTACTGGCTGAAGGGGAGAATTTGGCAGATAAGGCAATTGAATATAAAATTGAGGACAGCCTTAATAATACTGTACAGAGAACATCTTCGAACACTGGGAGCAGAATAAAGAAAAAATTAGAACAAATTAAATGTCCTCAACGTGTGGGTCATGGGTCTGAAGATGAACATCTTCGTTAAGCAGCTGAGGCTGATTTGAGTAAAAAGATTGATGGAGGTAAGTTTTTACGGAAGAGAAAGCATTTATAGCTAAAGATGGAAGCGATACACAAAGAGGTCTGGATAGGAACCTAAGAACATGCCAAGATAGACTACTGGATGTTTCTGGTCCAATAACGAAGATATTTGATTAAACAGAGGAAGTGTACGTCAATGGTCGTGCTAGTGATGTCGGAGAATGGAGACAATGGATTCAACATGCTTTTTGCCTTTTTGGTAATGCTAATACAGCCTTGGCTGTGGAAAGAAAGAAGAGCACTCTGAAAAATCGATCCGAAGTTAGTGGATTTGTCTACCAGTGAGGATGGTCCTTCAGCACATGCAATGGTTTTTTTTGCGATTTCTCCATAAATGAAATGTGTAAATATTTAGGGGCATCTAGTTAGTCATATGCAGTGCTTAATTTGAGCTGGTGGTTTTCGGTACTCAACACCAGAAATTTATTTTGAACATCGGCGCCTTATGACAGGCCACCACATGGTGGCGCTGTTTGCCTAATTTTCAGGTGAGCACAACAACAGAGAGTTTAATAATTCAACATAGATTAAAATTAATAATACCTACTACCCACCCCATTCTTACAGCTTTGGGTGGCCTGGAATGGTCTGAATTGTCACACTTGTAGAAGTGTGATGGTTAGTAGTTTTGTTGGTACTGTCAATGGCAGCGCTGGCAGGGGACATGAGTGGTGCAAGCTTCAATGGCCTTCTGAGAAGGGCTATTGCACATAAATGTTTACAAATGAAGCACTGGTCATATGGTTTGTACATAGCTAACTTCTGGGACAGAGGGTTTCGCTGCCCACTTTGAAAGGCTATATGGACTGGGCAACATGATTTGAAGATAATTCTCTGTTCCATTGGTAACCAGTGAAGCTTAGCTAACACCGGAGAATTCTTGGACTCGGGTGTATGTGACCCCTCTCTCCTTCACCACTACCCATCCCTTTCAAAGGAAATGTTAACTCCATGGACAACATATCAGATTATGTCAGTTACTCTGAGCACTGTGCGAAGCACAGAACTGACCCAGAGATGCAAGATCCAGGTGAACCAAGAAGCAGCATTTCCACCTTACTATTTTACCCACAATCCCAGGAAGCGGTATTTCCACCTTGCTATTTTACCCACAATCTCAGAATCCTTTTAGTATGCTCTGAGAATCATGCAACAGACAAGAAACATGGTCCTAGATCCTTTGGGTTGAGGCCATCTCTAGTGCACTTTTCTCTGAAATGAATGAATGGTAAAGGTCCAGCCACTGCACCTGGTCATAGTGGTTTCACTTCTAGAGGCACAGGTGCCCCTATTAAAGGGATATTGGCAAAATCCCTGGAACTGCCAGTGGATACAGTCCCTTACACATCTCATCAAGAGGCCAGGGTTTGCTAATCTGGATGATCCCAGTACTGACAACATACATCCAAATAAGGAGATCTTTTTGTTTCCTGGAAAAGGCAATACAAGTGCTGCTTTTTTATATACAACAAGGGTACTTGTGCCGTTATAGCTGCTTGGACTTCACCTGCAGAACCTTCACTCCAGATGAAACCTCGACTCCTAAAATAGGCTGAAGAGTTGCAGAAGATGCTTGATTATGAGCATGCAAGTCTCTGTACAACTAGTATGGGATCTCCAAGGATGAGGACACCTTTGTTTCTGGGAACCTTCTCTTCCAGTCAACAGTGGTGATGGTGGTCATCCTCTCATATTGAGGAGGTCAACTGTCTCACTAACAAATGGAAGACAATATACAAATTGTAAGTCACCACATCATGGCCAGTTATGGTCTCCAAATGTGGCACAATTTTAAACAATATGCCTCCCTCCAGTCCATTTTCATCCAAGAGTGTTCATGACGCAGGCAAGGAAAGCCTGATGATGTCCAAAGACCTCAATGACACTACTTCTAGGAACATGAACACTTGTCTTTCTATGCACCTGCCAGCATGGCTGAAGTCTCACGACACAGGTGGCCCAATATAAAGTTACAGATTTTCTCTCTGAGGGAAGAATGTATTACACATTTCAAAAGCAGAGACACAGTAGTAGTTTAAAATAGACACTGTGATTGCCAAATTAGCTGGTTCCATCCAGTTGTGACCGGTCAGAACCCAGACCTCCTTCCGGCTGACCAAGGCTTGCCAGCATTTCAAAATACGGGACCTTTCTTTGCGCTAAAACATGGCAAGGAGGCCTGTCGTTCCATCTAGCTCATACCCCATGCTGACTAGGGCCCTTCAACTTTGTCTTCGCCATTCCAATACTACTGCATGCCATTAGATCTTTTGTTGGTGCAGGAGTACATAGTAAAACAAGACATGTGGTGGAAAAAACAAACACTAAGGACATTATCCAATCGTACCCTGCTGTAATGACAGTAATGACCACCTGTAGGTACTAGCAGCAAATGTATGTATGTATGTATAAGACTGTGCAGTGGACATGTGTTACATGGACATGCTAAGCAGCAGGTTATGCTTTGAAGAGGGAGAGTGATTCCAAATAACCCAGGACAGTGAAGGTGCAGTGCAGGATTCATAGGGGTGGGTGGAAGGGTCAGTCTGAGTGTTTAGGAACTTGACAAAGTGTTGTTTTAAGAGGAGAGTTTTCAGTTCTTACAGGTGGAGAAGGGACGGACCTGTCAGATTTTAAATGGGGTGAAGCTCCAAATTATGAGTTTGTAGCAGGACAATGCTTAGCTTATAGGTTTTTCCCTTTTGCATTTTCTTAGTCCCAGCCTGGCAATGTTGTTACTGCACGTTATGTCTTGCTCACTGTCACCAGGGATAGTGGGGGTGTTGGGAATTGATGGCCTTGTAGATGATGTAGCAGGCCTGACTGTAGCGGTGTTTTTGTCATAATCACAAAAACCACTGATTAGCCCAGCGTGAAAAGGCTCAATAACCCGGTGAAGAGAAGGGCCATTATCTCCTACCTAGAAAAGTCACAAGCAGACATCTGCCTACTTCAAGAAACGCACTTGCTCTCCAGAGATTGACATAGGTTGAGAACCAGAACCAGGGCCTTCCCCCAACAGTTTTTCTCCTCTCTGACACGTAAGGCTGCAGGAGTGGCTATACTCTTCGCACGTACACTTAAAGGGAAAGTGGGAGCAAAAATAGCAGAAATTAAGGGCCGTCTTTTGGTGTATCAGTTGCATTTAGGAACATAGGTACTGGGGGTGGGTTCAATCTATGCCCGAAACGAGGGACAGGATAAATTCTTGCAAGGCGCAATAGGAGATATTATGTCCACAAAAGACCAGGGGGTGATCCTTGGGGGAGATCTCAATCTGGTGACGCACAGCGAGCTGAATAGTTCGGTACAGAGACAGGGGGGCATGGGGGCAATATCAATTGAAGGGGCGCAATGGTTACAGGAACTGGGATTGCATGATTTATGGAGGGTTACGCATCCAGACACGAGAGACTACACCTTTTTCTCCCATGCGCATAAATCTTATGCCAGATTGGACTATCTCCTGGGGACCTGGCCGGTACTAGACGTCCTAGCGACGATAGGGATAGAACCATGGGTCCTGTCAGCTCACTCGGCGGTTTTTATGGCGTTAGCTCTCTCTAGCGTAGGAGATAGATCACGTTTGTGGCGATTAAGGGAAACCCTGCTTAGTAGAAAGGAAGTTGTGGAGCAGATTAGGGTGGCCATTGAAAATTATATGCAAATCAATGATACCCCCGAGGTGAAACCAGCTACAGTATGGGAAGCACTGAAAGCCGTGGTAAGGGGAGAGTTTATTGCCATCTCGGCAGGAGACAACAAGATAAGACGCGAAAAACGCGCCCAGCTCCAACAGCAAGTAAGAGAGCTGGAATGTATCCATCATCGTACAGGGGTGCCTAGAATATGGAGGCAGTTGGAAGCAACTAGAAAACAACTAGCAGGAATCGACTTAGATAATGCGGAATATGCCCTCCTACGCCTTAAGCACTCTTTCCACGTTGGGAGCAACAAGTGTGACAGGTTATTAGCAAATAAACTCAAGGGTCAAAGACAATCCACTGCGATAAAACGCCCTGAAAGAAGAGGATGGCACCTTAGTTATTGGTGATAAACAGATAGCGGAGAAGTTTAGAGCCTACTACGCAGCCCTCTATGACTCTTAAGACTGCCCCGTTCCCAACATCCAGCGCTACTTGGGGGGGAGCCAAGGTCACAAGCCTAACGAAACAGCAAGCAGAGGTTCTAGGTGCCCCCATAGGGATAGATGAGGTTATATCAGCGATATCCCGATTAAAACTGTGCAAGTCCCCGGGACCGGATGGTCTCCCAGCAGCCTTTTATAAAACCTTTTGTAGGGAATTGGCTCTGATTGTTACCACAGTCTTTAACTCAATTGAGGGCCCAGGCACTCTTCCATCGTCAATGGCTGAGGCACCCATTACAGTTATGGCTAAGCCGGCGAAAGATAAACACCTCTGCGGGTCTTATAGACCCATCTCGCTCCTGAACGTTGATTGGAAATTACTGACGGGGATATTGGCAGCCCGCCTGGGTCAGCTGATGCCAGGTTTATTTGAGCCAGATAAAGCGGGGTTTATCCCATCCAGGCAGTGTGCGGACAACATTAAAAGGGTTCTACATTTGATAGATAAGGTCACTCGCAAGAGGGGGGAAGCCATGCTACTCTCTATAGATGCAGAGAAGGCCTTTGACCGGGTCCACTGGCCATACCTTATGGAGACGTTGGCTCACTTCGGATTGGGTGGAAGGTTTCGAGCTTGGGTGCTGAGCGGTTACAATTCTCCAGTGGCCTCAGTCAAGGTGAATTGGCACAGTTCAAAACGCTTTCCGATCAGGCGGGGCACTCGCCAGGGATGCCCCTTGTCCCCCCTTCTGTTTGCTCTCTATAAGGAGCCATTTGCGCAGAAGGTGAGAGACAACCCAGGAGTAAAGGGAGTGAGCTTTGGTGGAGAAGAGCACCAAATCACTCTCTATGCAGATGATGTACTAGTTGCACTAGAGGAACTGGGAGCGTCGCGCCCGAACTGTTTTAAGGAAGCACAGCAATTCAGGGAGGTCTCAGGATTCCATATAAATATCTCTAAATCCCAGGCACTAGACCTTACAGTTGCCCCTGAAACCAGAGAGAATATATCTGAGGCATTCTCCATTAAATGGGCCTCGCGTGCTATTTCCTATCTGGGCCTACAAATTGCCCCAACAATAGAGGAGGTATCTGGACTGAATTATCAAGACCTATTGCGGAGGGTGAAGGGTGAAGGCGGATTTGTCCCGTTGGAAACTGTACCGCTGTCTTGCCTTGCAAGGATTGCGGCTGTAAAAATGACAGTACTACCCAAAATCTTATATCTATTTCAGACCCTCCCACTGCAACCCCCAAAGGGAATGATAGCACAGTTGAAGGGGGAGCTGCAACAATTTGTCTGGGTGGGTAAGCAGCCCAGAATGAGTCGGACCGCAGATGGGAGCCTACGCCGAGGGGAGGTTTGGGTGTCCCGTGCTTGCTTCAATACTATCGAGCAGCCCAGCTTAGGTACTTAGTGGAGTGGTCGAGGCCGGAGTCTGAGAAGCGGTGGCTCTTTATGGATAAGGCTCTAGTGGGCACAGACCTGTGGAAGATCCCATTTTTGACACGTTCCCACCAATCTCTACCTGTCATTGATTACATCCCCCACGTTGCGGTCCTGGGACACAGCAGCCACCTCTAAAGAGCTGACATCCTTCCCTTTCCCCCTCACTCTGGTGTTAGGGAACGGGGACTTCCCCCCAGGAATGGACGCCAGTGGGTTCAAAGCATGGCAGAGACCGGATTGCCGTTCAATCAGCCATTTTTTTCGATGAGGATGGCCCCATACCCCTTGATGACTCACAGAGAGATCGGACTGCACTTGAGACAGAGCGATATAGATACACACAAATAAGGCACAGGTTGATGCAGCCCTTAGTAAGAGAAGCAGCGTAACGTCCTTTAACCCCATTCGAGAAATGGCTGATTTGCAAAGCCACAGACTGATTACAGAATTAAATGGGCATCCTAAGAGGGGGAGGTGGGGGGTATAGGGGAAGACTCAAAAATGCCTTTGCAGTTTAGGTGGGAGAGGGTGGTGGGCAGACAGCTCTCCTCAAAGGAATGGCTGGATGTCTTCTACCAAGCACCACACACAGCATCAAATATGGCCAGTACTGAGACGGCACAACGAAAATCGTTTCATATTGGTATCTAACTCCTGAAAGATTACACCGGATGAAACCAGAACGAAGTGACAGGTGCTGGAGAGGATGTGATGCACAGGGGACATTGCTACACATACTTTGGGAGTGTCCCAGGCTATCGCAATTCTGGGAAGAGGTATTACACGACATTGATATGCACTTTGACACCCAATTGTCTAGGTTCCCCACCTTCACAGTACTTGGCCTCCCTACTCCACTCACTTACCCGTTACGCTCTAGACGAGGTAGAGACATAGCGTTGGCACTGGGGGCAGCGCACCAATCAATATTAGCACTATGGGGAACGGGGAAGATACTGACTAGACTAAATTGGTTACACAGGCCTTGGCACATTTTGGGAATGGAACAACTCTCCTTGTCTTTGACGCAACAGGATGATGCATATCAGGGATTATGGAAGCCGTTTCTTCGTTTACTATCACAAGAATTTACTGAACTTACCTGTCCTAAATACTTGCGGCTACTCCGGCTTATGGCACAAACTGAGAACTCCTGAGTGGGAGCAGCCATTGAAATGAAGAGTTGTCCCAGATTTTTTCTTTCTGTACTGTAGTGAATATTGTCTTGTTGTTTATATGCCCGGAACGGGGGGAGGGTGAAGGGTTGGTGGGAGGGGATTTGATTCAAACATGAGCCGAGTGGTCTGATAAAATGGCATTTAGAATTGAATCATTTTGTATGTAATGTCAGATATTTGGTTTCAATAAAACAGATTTAAACCTAGAAACCACTAATTAAAAAGTTTGTTAAATTTACAGCACTACTTCTATTGTGATGGGACCTGGGCGGCCTTTCTAACGTTGGCTTTTGGTAGGAAGGGATTCATATTGCGAAGTAAATTCAGCCGGTGCCTGGTGGTCTTATTTTTGTGTACAGTATGAGTTATAAGGTGAGGTTAGAGTCACTGTGTATTGTGTAGTATTGTCAAGTTCAGGGATAAACCGATCCAGGTTCCTCATGGAGAGCCATTGCTGTAATTCTAGTTCTTTGCAGGCATTCGCAATGAGTACAAATTATGTCTTGGCAGAGTTCAACTTTGAAAAGTGTTAGAAATTGGGTTACTTGTTGACTGGGGTGTGAGCCCTGGTCAAGCAGCAACCACAATCTTAATCAGGGTAAGGCACAAGCAAACCCCAAATTAATCTGTGCTCAACCCCTTGGTAGCTTGGCACATAGCAGTTAGGCTTAACTTAGAGGCAATGTGTGAAGTATTTGTGCAACACTTCAAACAGTAACACAGTGAAAAACACCACACAAAAAGAATCCCATACCTAGTTAAAAGAATAGAGCTTTCTTTAATAAATAAAACAAGACCAAAACAACCAAAATCCAATTAGTAGATTGGGAGATATTTAAAGTTTTAGGTAAAATAGTGCCAGTAGCTGTGGAGTGCAGGCCGGCTACAGGGACATAGTTAGGCCCACTGAACAAAGTACCTTAAAATCTGGGTTGCGGAGCGATGCATGGATCCATGTTGAAGATGCGTTGTGCAGGGGTGGTTCCGAGGTGTGGCGAGGCTGAGGTGCAAGGTCCTGTTGTGCCGACGTCGAGGATCCCGTCGACGGGGCTTGTGAAGCAAAGTCCGGCGTCGAGGATGTGGCGCGCAGTCGGGATGATGTGCTGGTTCCGAAGAGCTGCGAGGCTGCGATGCAGAGTCCGGCATCATCGTCGGGGCTGCCGTCAACAAGAAATATGAAGGCCTGCGCTGAGGATACATCACGCAGTGGCAGTTCTGAAAGTGATGCGAACTGCGGTAGTGATGAGAGTCTTTGCGACTGGTCAAATCCACACAGCAGCATAGATGCGTCGGTTCTGCTTGGTGTTGCACCGCGCAGCAGAGGAGATGCGTCGGTTCCACTGGATCCACAGAGGCTGGCAAAGCATCTTTTGCCCACTTCCAAAGGTTTAGGACTGGGGTGGCACCACTTAGTAGGGTAGACTCACAGACGGAAAAGTCCAGGTTCAGATGCAAGGTTGTTGGAAGCCTGTTATAACTCCGAGGCTTCAGATCAGGAGGCCAGCCAACTAGCCCTTGAAGTCACTGTGGGTTCTGAGTTCAAGAGATACAGGTCCAGTCATTCTCACCCAGTCAAAAGGTCAGCACAGCAGGGCAGCAGTTCCTTCAGAGCAGCAGTCCAGCAGAGTGGCAGTCTTTTCAGCAGCACAGCAGTCCTTCTTCCTGCAGAGAATTCACAGGTCCAGAAGTGTACTGGAGCTGTGGTGTCTGAAATCCTTCTTTTATATACAGTTGTGCCTTTGAAGTGGGTAGAAGCTTCTAGAGGCATGCCTTTGAAGTGTGCAGATGCCCTGCCTTCCATGTCCCGGCTCCAGACTAACTACAGGGGGTGTGCAGCCCCTTAGTGTGGAGACAGGACACATTCAAGTGTAAGTGTGGCTGTGCCAAGCTCTGCCAGTGACTGCCCACCTAGTCACACCTAAGCTCCCATTGTGTGTGGTTGTCTAGCAGGAATACACGAAGCCCAACTGCCAACTACGCCCAGTCATGTGGCCAGAGAGAGGAGGCAGTCACCAAATGGCTAAGGCAAGAAAATGCCAACTTTTTAAAAGTGGCATTTACAGGATTGTAATTTAGAATACGACTTTACCACAAGTTAGGATTTTAAATTAGAATTCCAGACACACCAAACATGAACTGTTTATCTCTTCCCATTTGGAAATGACACTTATAAAATGTAATAAGGCAACTCCATGGTTATCCTGTAGGAGAGATAGGTCTTTCAGTAGTGAAAAATGAATTTAAGATTTTTTCACTACCAGGACATGTAAAACTTTTACATGTCCTACTTTTTAAATACATTGCATCCTCCTCTCTGGGCTGTCCAGGGCCTACCCTAGGGCTGACTTATATGTATTAAAAAGGAATGTTTGGGCCTGGCAAAAATGTATTTTGGCAGGTCGAAATGGCAAACTGCACACACAGGCTCTGTAATGGCAGGCCTGAGACATGTTTAAAAGGGATACATAAGTGGGACGCAGACTCAGTGCAGCAGACCCAACAGTAGCAGTTAATTTACAGGCCCTGGGCACATTTAGTGCCACCTCACTAGGGACTTATAAGTAAATTAAATATGCCAATTAGGACTGGTTAGCAGTGGTAGAGTGCACAGACTCCTAAGGCCAACAAAAACGAATTCAGCAAAAAGTAGGAGTAGGAAGGCAAAAATATTTGGGGGTGACTCAGCAGAAAGGGCCAGGTCCAACAGGAAGGCTTTAGAAGTCCAGTTCTGAATGTTATGCTATTGAAATTGATAGTGCACACTGCTACCCCAACGGGCTCTCCTGGCGCAGAGCAGGTAAGAGGACACTTAGGAGCATCAAACTAAAAGAGCCAGGTCTTCAGGCCTCTGCAGAAAGCGAGAAGTGGCGCACAGGTTCTCAGTGACTCTGGAAGAGAATTCCGGAGTTTCTGGCCTAAATATGCATAGAAACATCCTTATATGCGAGTCAAGCGGAACCTAGGCACAGTAAACAAAGCGCAAGTCATTGATCTCAGAGATCATAAGGCTTTAAGTTGATGCATTTAAAATCATGAGCCAGTGCAACTCACGAAAAAGATGGTGAACCGAGGCAAATTTTGGAAGCCGGTAAAGAAGCCTAGTGGCTGTGTTCTGCACAATCTACAGCCGACGAATTGTAGCTTCATCGATAACTAGATATTGCACATTGCCATAATCTAATCTGGATAGGATTAGGGCTTGAAGTACAGTCCTTTGGGCAGGAGTGAGAATCAACCAAATGATCTTTTTCAGCCACTTAAGCACTGCAAAACAGGTGGCAGTCACCTTAGCCACTTGGGGCTTCATAGATAGCTTATCATCCAGAAGAAAGCCCAGAATTTTGATCTTCTGAGATGGAGTAGGCAGAGCTCCCAGAGATTCTGGCCAATGTTGTGTGCCCCAAAGAGAAGAATTGTTAGAGAGAATCATGACCTCAGTTTTGTCACCATTGAGCTTGAGCGAGTTGTTATTCATCCATGAGGAGATACGACTCAAGCCAAGGCTAAGACCCAAAAGTCCATGATTATGTGCAGATGACAAAGCAAAGATGATCTGAGTGTCATCTGCATAAGAGAACAGTCAGGCCACAACACTCAACTACATCCGCCAGAGGGCGGATGTAGATGTTAAACAACTGAGGGCACAGCTCAAAACCCTGGGGGACTCTTGAAGTTAACACATGTGTCTCTGACCTGGTACTTGATGAAAACACTTGAAACAACTGATCTTTCAAGGACGATAACAGCCAGGCCTAGGAAGAATCATCAAGGCCGAGTGACAGCAATCTTTCTGCCAGGATGGAGTGCGACACAGTATCAAAGGCCACACTCAGGTCTAACAAAATGAGCACAGCTGTTCCGTCCTCATCAAGGCACTGCCTCAAGTGTTCGGTTACGCGCAAAAGGGCCGATTCAGTGCTATGATCAGCCCGGAAACCCGACTGGGATGAATGAAGGAAATTCTGAGCCTCCACAAATGAAGTGAGGTGAGCATTTACATTTTTCTCCAGAATTTTGGAGCAGATAGGAAGCAGAGAAATTGGGCAAAAATTCAACCAATTGCCTGGGTCTAAATTAGCATTCTTCAAAAGTGGAAGGACCATTGCATATTTCCGGTTCTAAGTGACAAACCCCTCCCGTAGAGAGGAATTAAGAAGATCCATTATTATAAGTAACAAGCTTAAATCTAAGTGCCTAAGCATACTAGGCAGCTGGGGATCCAGCGGAGATCCTGATTTAATAGATAAAAGAATGGATTTTAAAGTCGCAAACTCTAAAGGGGACCATGTCCTTAGTTTAGATGTGAGACCAGAGTTGGTCGAGGTGTCAAACAATTTGCTTGAATGACATTCTGAGTGCCCATGTCAACAACAGTATCACACACGTGTGTTTCATTCAAGTTATTCTTTGCCAATTGTGAATTAATGTTTTCCACTTTATGGATGAAAAAGAGTGCTAACTCCTCACATTGCATCTCAGGGAGCCACAGTGTAAAAGGCAAATTACAGAAATCCGATAGTTCCTTAACCACCTTAAAAAGTGTTTTAGTGCAATTTAGAGCACTTCATTTTTTTTCAAGTAAAACGCTGCACGAACAGATTTACAAAGCCCATGATATTTTTTTAGCACTGCTCTGTAATGGATTTTAGCCTCTTCTGTATAAGACTTTCTCCAAAGTCTCTCCAAGACCTTACATTGCTTTTTCTTGTGCTTTAATGTTTTATTACACCAGGGAGCATGATCGTTTAACAGTGGCCAGTAAAATTTCCTCCATAAGCCAGTGTGAACCAGATCCTGATCTTCAGCAGACGCTTGTTTTAAGAAAGACCTGGTATGATGGAGTGTTTTATTTAAATTTAGAATATTCAATTTAGCCCAGTTCCTAGATTTAAATGTAGTGTTAGGTCATGTTGTTAGAGAGCAAATCAGAATTGTAACATTAAAAGGCACGGCAAAGTGATCGGACCAGAGTAGCGGAAGAGGAGAGGCAATAACCAAATCCGACAAAGTACTAAAAACTGGATCCAAAAGATGGCTGGCGACATGAGTGGGAGCCGAATTGCACAACTTCAAATAACAACACTTAATTAAGGAATGATGGCGAGGCAGTCAATGTTGTGGCCCGATGATATTTTGATATACCAGCTGGATGTCATCTGCATATTGGTGAATGCTGATGTCTTTGCTAGCAATGAGGACTGCTACAAACTCCGTGTACAGCTTGAAGCTCAACTGTGAGAGGATGGATCCTTTGGGGACCCCATAGGTGACAGGAATGGCTGCCTTTTTCTTTTTTACTAGCATTCTCGACCACTTGGATATTAGCTGTCTCTATAAAGCGCTGTGGTCTAAGATGACACTGTGAGTATACAAGGTATGCAAGAATTAAGTGCTGAGCCATAGAGGACCCTATTTTCAAATTTAGAGCTGTGTTGGGGAGAAAAACTGCCTGAGAGCAGTCATAACGAAATTATTTAAACCGTATACTGACACCGGAGATCAAGTAGAGCAGAGTGACACCTGGGGTTTAAAAACATGTATAGTTTTAGAAGGATTAGCGAAGCCATTCGCCTTTCTACAGCCATTATGAGTTCATCTGACACGGTAACAAGTGCAATACGGTTCAATGGAGGGGGCATGTTTCTTAGAGTTTTATAGGGAAGGAAATATGACAAACAATGCTCAAAACTGAAGGATGGACAAAAGGTTTCTTTACCAAAGGCACCCCTATGGCTTTCTTCCATTCAGACTGAACTGAGCCTGAGGTGAAGGAAAGATTGCAACCATCTGAAAGGGCAAGAGCATGAGAAGAAGGTGAGATACATGTGCGCAAAGAAAGCAAGTTAGTGTTTATTGGAAGTCAAAAAGCCTGCGGGCCAGGTGAGAAATGCATCTCAGTTGCGACTGATGCAGGATTCATGGAAAGAAGGGATCTAGGCCCTGGGTCAGTCCAGAGAACAGATGGGCACCAACAGGTTTGCCTTAGTCGTGCCACTAACTTAGCTGTGCACTAGGAGCCTAGAGGGTGCAGTTGTGTGGGCTGTACAGTGCTGACAGGACAAAAGCATGACAAATGAAAATTAAAGAACAAGCATTTACAATGCAATAGGTCTCGCAATTGCTTGATTTTGAGCTATTAGCATTGTAAATGGCAATGCCTTTTACAATATTCAAAGGCATTGTCATTTACAATACCAATAGTTTAAACTTTTGCAAAAGCGATACCTATTGCAGAGCGCGGTGTCCGTTAAGCAAGCACTGCGCTCACTATTAAAGTTTAAAAGCGCGGTGTCCCTGAAAGTGGGCGCTGCTCTCAGTATTAAAGTAAAAAGAAAAAAAAAGAAACAGAGCGCAGTGTCCATGAAGCGGGCGCCGCGCTGAGTTTTAAAGTTTTTTTTAATTTTATTTTTGTAAGTTTTTATTTATAATTTACCAACAGATACAATACGCATCTATCCTCCCTCTCACACCTGGAGGGTTGGATAGACCAGAAAGGATCAGTATAACAAATGCAGTGTCTTCTTACATTGTAAATATCATGCTGTATGTGTTGTCAGTCCAGCATAGCTTATGACATCCTAGTGTCCATTCGGCCATTCAGGGCCGCACAGGTAGTCATGCAGGGCACAGCCCATTCTGCATTACGAGACTCCATAGAACTATCATGAAAAGAAAACATATACGAAAAAGGATCAGAAAAAAACAGAAAGAGAGGGGCAAAGGGAGGGAGGGAAAGGGGGGGGTCTCTCTGGCCATTGAATATAAAGCGATCAGCAGTGCACTCGCACCGTATGGGGGCGTTCGTCTTGCGCCTGCTTAGCCGGTATTTACGGGGGCCTCCGCCTGGTCGAGCGGCTGAGCAGCGAGGTAACTCTGCAGCGGTTCCCAGATATTTTTAGGGCGCGCCTGCGCGGGCATTAGTTTCCAAAACTCTGACAGCCGATTATGGCAGAAAGCTGCATCCCTGTGTCAGTCGGCCACCCGGGGTTTCTGCTTGCGATCCAGCAAATCGCCACCTTCCTTTTAGCAAGTAGTAGAAGCATAGCTGTCAGCCTCCGGTTTTCAGACGGTACATTGCGTACATATCAAAGCAAGGCAACCAGCGGGGATCGTTCACATCTGACCCTCGTCACTTCCTCCAATGCATCAAATATGTTCCCCCAGTAGGACATGACCCCCTACAACGCATACAGCATGTGTTATCACTCAAACCTGCCTTGTGCATCCAAACAGGGGTCCTATATAGCCTGTGAATGAAGTTGAAGTGAATCAATCGCAATCTGTAATTGGGCAACAGCTCCCTGGCCTGCGCGCAGCAATATTCCCGCACTCCCTCGTCAAAGGGGGCTCCCAGGCATTCCTCCCATTTACGCTGTGCCAGTGGGGTGCTTATCGGAGACTCACGCTGCATACCGGAGTATAGGCGAGTAATGAGTTTTCGAGGTGACGGGTTGGTTAGAAAGTCCTCAAGGACTCTGAATGTCGGTGGTGCTATCGGGAATGAGTCATAAGTTGTGCGCAACGCGGCTCTGAGCTGAAAATATGTCAGTCTGTCCATCAGTCCCGTGTGGTCATCTCCTAGTGCCTCATCCAAGCTTATAAACATGCCATCAGGAAATACACTTCCTAGCGTGTGTAGCTGTAGCTTCCACAGTCGTCGACAGACTCTTGCTTCAGCCGTAAAAGGGAATGCTGGGTGTCGAATGAGTGGCACAAAGGGGACAAACATAGTGTCTAGCCATGCCCTGCGTCGTAGCTCCTGCCATGCCCAAACTGTACAGCCTACCAGATTGATTCCAGGCCTGGGGCGGTGTTGTTGCCGGAACAGTGCCATATGCAGTGGAACCGGATCCGCCTGGTCGCTTTCTGGGGCGGTATGCGCCATAAACTGAGTTAGGTAGACCCAATGAAACCCGAACTGGGCCTGCGTGCAGTTGTAGTACAGTACCATGTCAGGGGAGCTCAGTCCTCCCGCCCAGACAAGGGATATCAGATTCGATCGGAGACTTTTCTTGAACTCCGTAGTGAGGGGCAGCGGGAGGTTGATAAAAACATATAAAAACTTGGGCAGTACCACCATCTTAGCGATAGCAATCCGGCCTGCCAAAGACAACGGGAATGATCTCCACCGGTGCAGCCGGCTCTCTAGCCATTCCATCAATTTGCCATAATTGTAGCGCCAGAGCTCTTCAGGGTCCCGACTGATCCATATGCCCAAATATTTCACTGGGGAGTCTGCCCATTTGAGTGGAAACTCCGACTGGAACTCGTCGGTGGCCACAGTCAGCGGGAAGATCATGGACTTCCCCCAGTTGATCGTAACGCCCGAGAGGCCACCAAACCTAGTGATTTCACAAATGAGTGGGTCCAGGTTTGCTGCCGGGTGGTTGACATACAGGGTTACGTCATCTGCATACAGTGACACTAGGATCACCCGTGGTGTGAAATTGAGGCCACGGTGCACGTGATGTTGCGCAATCTGGCTGCAAGTGGCTCCATAGCCACGGCGAATAGGAGAGGTGACAACGGGCAGCCCTGCCTCGTGCCACAAGCCACCCTAATAGGGGGTGAGACCTCTCCATTTATCCGCAATCTCGCGGTCAGGGACGTATACAGAAGAGAAATCTTTTGTAGGAACAACGGGCTCAAGCCGATACGGGCGAGAAGTTTAAAAAGATAAGGCCACTCCAGGATGTCAAATGCCTTAGTGGCATCCAGAAAGATGGCAGCCGCTGGGAGAGAGGGATTGATCTCTTGCATGGTGGCGAAAAGGGTTAGAAGATTATGGGACGTGCTCCTACTGGGAACAAAGCCACACTGGTCGGGTCTGAGCACCATGGGGAGCAGGGGGAGTAACCGGGAAGCAAGCAATTTGGTGAGTATGTTATTATCTAGATTGATCATGGACAGCAGCCTATAGGAGTTGCCTCGCAGGGGGTCTTTGTCCGGCTTTAGAACAGTTACGATCAGTGCCTCACGGAGGGAGGGGGGGAGAAATCCCTGCTCCAGTGCCTCCTCATACATGTTGAGGAGATGGGGCACAAGGAGTGGCGCAAACTCCTTGTAGAATGCGGACGTGAGTCCGTCCAGACCAGGAGCCTTGTACCCGGGCATCGCTCGGAACACACCTATCACCTCTTCCTCAGAGAATGGCTCGTCCAGGTACTTACGGTGGTTATCGCTGAGCCAGACCAATTCGATTGAGTCGAAGAAAGAGATCAGATCGGGGTGTGCCTCAGTTTGGCGCGCAGCGTACAGTGAGGAATAAAAGGCCATCATTTCATTTTGTACCGCCTCCTGTCCTATGGCTGCGGCATCCTCACCGACCCGCAGCTCACTGATATAGTCATTTGCCCATGGCTTTTTGAGAAGTCCCGCTAGGGTTTTCCCGGCTCGGTCTCCTTCGCCATATTGGCGGGCTTGGGCCCCCTTGCCTAAATACAGTGTCTCTCTATGTGCTGCTTCTTCAAATTCGGCCACCTTGACCCTGATTCGGCTGAGGATTGCTAACTGGATGGAGGCAAAGTACTCGGATTCAAGTTCCCGTATCTAATTTTCCAGGCGCCGGAGGTCGTCCATAAGAGCTCGCAGGATCCCCTGCCTGTTTGCCAATACACTTGCCTCTGATAACGGTCTTGAAGGCCTCGCACAGCGTGGACGGGGTTTCTACCGATCCCATGTTAATCTCGAAATATTCAGTGATTGCGGACATTATCTCTTCCCGGAAGACTTGGTCTCGGAGAGCCCCAGCCGGGAGCCTCAAAGTGAACGCTCTGCTAGGAGCGTCGGGCAGCGTGAATTCTAGTAGGGCGGCGCGTGATCGGAGAGAGACCTAGCGAAATGAGCACTATTACACACCCAAGTGTCCACGTAGCGCGACGTTAACCAGTAATCGATTCTGGACCACATGGGTCCGGCGGGCGATACACAGGTTCCTTCCCTGCTGTGGGGATGTCGGCGATGCCAGACATCCACCAGATCATGATCCTCCATGAGGACCCGCAACTGTTCTGCCGCCCGTGGATGAGGTCTACGGGATCCGACTGATCTGTCCTTTTCCGGGTCGAGAGCCACATTAAAATCCCCTTCTCAGAGTGTCGCGCCCGGGCCCAGGGACTCTGCCAGTCGCCAAACCTCGTCGAAGAAGGAAGGACCGTCTGTGTTGGGGCCATACACTGATATGAGCCTGACCGGGCGACCGCCAAGCACCCCCGCTGCCACAACATAGCGCCCATGGGGATCGCATATCACAGCTCTTGTGTGCCATGGGAGCCCCTTCCTCAGAATGATGGCTGCTCCTCTGGCGTAGTTAGAGTACCCAGCTATGAACTTTTCCCCCATCCATCCCGCGCGCAGGCGCGTGCATCTAGTGTTTGTTAAGTGCAGCTCTTGTAGAAAACCTATGTCCACCCCGTGGCGGTTAAGGTATGCCGCTACCAGTCGCATCTTTCTGCAGTCATTCAATCCGCGCACATTCCACGTCACTGCTTTCAGAGTTGTTACATTCCTAGCATTCACACCCCTGCGAGCATCCTCGGAGGTCGGAGCGTGCAGGTATTGGGTCATCTCCCTTCATGTGCTGATACGAGGCCAGAGAGGGGAGAGGGGGTAGGGAGGGGGGACGGAGCAGAGAACCAAAAAAGCAACCAATATAAACACCCAACACCCATCATGCCCACCCCCACCCACTACAGCCACCCAACAAGGCTGAAAGACATTTCCCCTATCCCAAATGGGCCGAAAAAGGCCAACAGTGTAGCAGAAAGTGGGACTCATCCCAGAGGGTAGCGCCAGGGGGCTCGGAGTATCCCAGCAATTTTGGTGCTGGGCGGCTGGAAGTGTAGTACAGAGAGGGACCACTTCTCTTGCCATCAGGCCATCTTGTGCAGTTCTCTGCGTGATCGATTAGCAAAGGCAGATGTAGCCGAGAGAGGTGCAAAGCGTTTTTCCCCCCCCGGGCCTCAGAGGTCTCCTACCATTTTGCCTGACGCCATGCAGCTGAATTTTTAGTAGTTTTCGCTAAGAGGATCTTCAGTCACCCGTTCCTTGTCTTTGGGCGCGGCGGGTTTGGCAGGCCGGAGGCCCCGGCCAAACTTGGCAGCCAGCTTAGGGTCAGTAAAGAATGAGGTTTTGCCAGCGTGGAGAATGCAGAGCTTTGCGGGGTATAGAAGAGAATACTTAATGTCCTGTTGTTGCAGCAGTCACTTTTCTGACATAAACTCTTCTGGCCGTTTGGCCGGATATAGTAAAGTCAGGAAAAAAAGAGATCACGTTTCCCTGATATCTGGTTTCTTGCAGGTCTCTGGCTTTACGGAGCACCACGTCGCGGTCCCTGTAATTAAGTAGTCTCGCAATTATTGGTCTTGCCGGGGCTCCCGGAGGAGGCCTCAGGCCGAGCGACCTGTGTGCGCGTTCAACTATGCAGACCTTTGACAAGGCGTCGCCAAACAGAGAGCGGAGCATTTCTTCTATGTAGTCCTCAACCCTGGTCATCACTGTGGTTTCTGGAATCCCGAGAATTCTTAGGTTGTTACGTCGTGACCTGGCTTCAAGGTATTTGTTCTTGTTTCTAATAACTTCCAGGACCTTCTCCATTTGCAGCAGTTTCTCCCGGGTGGTGTTGTTCTCGTCCTCTAGCGAGGAGGTGCGCTGTTCAACCTCAGCAAGGCGCTTGTCGTGATTTGACACCTTGTCTCTAAGCCGGTCCAGTCGGTCAGACATAGAGTCCATTTTGAGGTCGATTGGAGACAGGGATTGGTTCAATTCTGTAAACATCTCGCGAATGTTAGGGTCGCTGTGCGAGGAGGGATCCATGCTGGTCGCTGCTTGCTCTTCGGCCATCGAGGTGGGTCCTCTGGGAGGTTTGTGCTGCTCAAAGGAGATCTTGGGTTGCCTTGCGTCAGTTTTACCCATGCTTCACTCTGTGCTTCACGCGCGTGGGCGCGCGACCAGCTGGGTCAGTGGTCACAGGTATTATCACTCTGATACAAAGGGCTACAGCTCCGTGCCTGGCATGCCTTCCCGTGCAGCTGCTCTCTTCCTCCAGCAGTGTTGGGGCATGTTGTGTCAGCACCGCAGCTGCCACAGTCTTTTCCGCTCAGGTGTGGCTGTAGCTAGGCACCCTCTCTCCTTGCCGCACGTCTGCCGGACCCCCACAGCCGCACTCCTGGTCTCCTGCAGGGTCCACGGTCAGTACAGACGCACCATAGTGGAGGGGAAGGGGGGAAGGGGGGGGGTTCGACGCCTGCTGCACTCTACAGCGCATCGTGCTCCTGCTGCAGTGCGCCGTTTCCAGGTGTCTCTCCCTGCCTCATGGGGGTCTATGCCTCCCTCAGGAGTCACAAGTGGTTTGCAGCATTTCTCACAGGGAAGTCTTAGCGCAGTACTGTGCGTCTATCCATAGACCCGCTAGATGCTTGGGGTCCATTTAGTGGTACTGATCGTGCGCCCTCCCCGCGGGCCTTGTGCATTGCCAGTCGGCCTGGGGGAAAAGCCGACGGGGGGTGCGTATCACTTGAGGCAGATCCCCCTCCCCCCCGTCGCCGTTCAGTATTTCCTCCAGGCTCCCAAATATGTGCACAACAGGCCCGCCTTTCCTCCAACCGGGCCTCCAGTGCACAGGGCTTGTCAGCGCAGCAGGGCCAGTGAGCCCCTAACTCAAAGGGGCCGCAGCCCGGCCGCAGCTCGTCAGTCCTCGCCCTTCTCAGCTGCCCTCAGGTGCCTGCAGCAAGATCGCGTCTCCACCCCGCCGGGCAGCCTCCCGGCCTAAATCCCCTCAGCCGGGGTGCGCACTCGCTCACCTCCACCCCGGTTCTGCAGTGGGGCACACTGCTCACAGGCGTCTGGCGCGGCTCCCGACCTCAGTCCTCGCGCTTCTCAGGGTTTGCCCAGTGCAGATCTCGATCGCCGGCAGCTTCCCACGGGCCGGGCGCAGTCGGGATCCCCAGACGTCACGTACGTGCTTTCCGCTGCTCTCTGCTCAGCGGCTGCACTGTCAGCCAGCTTGCCCACTGATCACTTTGCCACTCCGCTGCCGGTGCGACGTCTCCTTCCCGGCCTAGGCAGTCGGGCCCGCCATCTTGCCGCCGCAGGCCGCGCTTGCGGATCTGCTCACTTGCGTCTTTCGCCCCCCCCCCTCGGTCTGCCACCATCGTCGGAATTACATTCAGCAGCTGCCCTGAGGAGTCAGGAACATTTCCTGTCCTTTGCAGGCTCTGTCAGTGGCCCGATCTGCTGGTTAAATAACGGATAGTCCGTCCAGCCTGCAGAGCCTCACTAAGTGGCGGCCATCATGCAGCCAGCACTCTAGCGCCCCCCCCCCTGAGTTTTAAAGTTCAAATAAAAAATAAACAAACAGCGCGCGGTGTTCCTGAAGCGGACGCCTCGCTCAACATGAAAGTTTAAAAATAAAATTTGAAAGTGAGCGCAGTGTCCCTATAGTGGGTGCCGCGCTCAGCATGCAAGTTAGAGCAGCATAGTGCTTTATAAGTAAAGCGACCGCCATTGTCCTGTGTGGGCGCGCTGCAAATACAAAAAAGCAGCCGCCATTGTCCCCATCAATGTCAATAAACAAAATAGTGCTCACTCACTAAATAAAGCAGACCGTGCAATGAGCCAAGTAAAAGGTCCAGTCGTTATGGGAGGTAACAAATGCAGACAAGGCGGTACCAAGGAGGGACTAACAAGCCTAATAATGAATCGGAAGCCAGCGTTTATGAAGGACAATGACACAAGCCAATTAAAAATATGGGTGGAGAGAGGGCGGGGCGGGGCTTCCAGTGCATACGCTTCTACAGCATGCCTCGCAGAGCGAGCAACGCATGTGCGCTGCTGCTAGGCTCGACTTAAAAAATGGGTAGGAAATTACAAAAGGTGGAGGACAGTGCCTCCCGCTTGCCTCACGTAGTCACTGGAAAACAAACAGTTGAGAAGAAAACAGGATAAACTGAAAGGAACACAAAGTAAAATTAATTCAAATAAAAAAAGCACCACTCACCAATGCCTAGAATAAAAAAATGAATTATAAAGATAAAGAACAAGAAAGTGGGCCGAGGTCACCCAAAAAAAAGAAAGAAAAACATTCTAATTCAAGTAAAATGGCAGGCAGAAGAATTACTCCAGGCAGTGGAGCTGGACAACATAAGAGTGGTAGAGGGGTCCAGGGGCTAAAGATGGGTTGGGGAAAAGACAAAGTGCAATGGATGTCTTTAGTGACTTTCCACACATAGACTTCACAAAGCTAAAAGGGCCTACACAGCCAAAGTAACGCAAGTTTACATGGTAACAAAGTTAGGGCTTGCAGTGTTGCTAGATTACTTATCAGACCAGCAGGTTTCATGGTTGTTGTATCCTGTGTTCTACAATGCATTCTTCCCTAGTGTTCCGCTCCTTGCCGCTCGGCCAGTGTGAGAGGTCATTTAGAATGTTGAGTGTGTTTGTGCTTGGATGAGTGTACAGTAGGAGTGAGTGGGTTGAGCAGCAGGGATGCTGCTCCTGGTGGTGCTTACTTAACAGCTTACTTACTATCTTACCAGTTACCTGGAACGGACTGTAACTGAGTCCTAATGAACCTCTTCCTATAACTTACACTACTGGCTACTGTATTACCTGGCTACAAGCATTATACTTTGTTTAGAACAATGGTGCATAGCTACTGTCTATTTCTGTGCTGGCGCTGGAAGGTTAATTCAAAGGCAACTACTTCAAAGACATGCTTTGCCTTTTTTCCACGAGTTTGAACATAGGAATTGGGTAATGTACTTAAGCAAAGGTAAGGAACGTGCTTTCGGAAAATCACCTCACATCTGCAAATCACATTGTTTGGAAAGTCTTGTGCAACTCACCTTACCAAGCATAATGAAGATCAGATATCTCAGCAACCTTTGAGTTCTACTAGTGCACACTATCATAAAAGCACAGAGCAGCCTCAAATTGCATCTGTGTTGTGGTTTCGATTGGATGGTGTCTATGTGCCTTAGGTACGAGTGTGTTTGCAGTATCATAAGGATGGGGTTGGAGGTAAATATGGTGCACACAATTAACCTGCCTTATCCAATCTGGCCTCTGGTATAGTTCTGTTTTGCGTGCTTATTATTTTCTAATTGAATGGGTTATGTAACATGTTATAGTCTGCTGTTTTTGTCATGTCTTTACTGCTCTGCGCTGCTTAGCTATGCGCTAAAGGAATGTTGTGGTGTCACAGTGTGGCTCGGTGGCAGCTGGAGAGGGAGGGCTGAGGAGAAAGGATGTTGTTGTGCTGGGTCGTTCAGTAAGTAAACTGGAAGGAACTTACCTTCTACAATAAACCTATAACCAGTTTATGTAAGAGAATTGGCTAGCTGACTTCTGCTTATCAATGCTCTTGGGGGAAAGGGGACAATTCTAACAATCAGCTTCATGAAGACTATCTTCTTCAGGCACTGCTATGACTACTAACACCTGTACAATGTACTCCTACATGCCGACTCCTATAACATTTCAATATTTGGCAGCTTTATAGTAGGCTTTTGGTTGCAAGTAGGGCATAACAAGGATTACTAAACTAATGTACTGAAACTGATGTACAAAAGCACCATAGGTAAAAATACTTGTGATGCTGAAAAATGTCCACAAAGTCTGAGAGTAATAACGAACTTGTGGTGGCCAAGTTAATGGGTGCTCTGCCATATTATCATGTTTTTAACTTCGACCCACAAAAATATCTAATGTAGAATATCAACTACCATTATATCATCAAGAGAAGTATATCTGGAGAATTACAGATGTATGATTCTTAACTCCACATCTATGTACTTTGACAATATTGAGTAAACTCCATCTATATATATAACAATACCACATATAACTTCTCATCTAACTACCTTGAGGATAAATATACATCAATATTTTGACATAGGGCCAGATAAAGCGAGTCACTATTTTTTTTTTAAAACGCAAGAGTTTTTCAGTTCCCTCTCGTGGGGGGGGGGGGGTTAAAAAATGATGGGACCGAGTTGAACTCAACACCAATGAATTTGTATAAATATGACACATCCAGAGTCATCATAACAGTGCAACGCATAATCTATAATTTCCAGTTTACCTTTAAAGATTGTCTCTTTGTTACATAATTTTCTGAGTGTAGCAATTTTTCATAGTCATTAAAGATCTGCAAAAAAAGATACATAACCGTCAGCATTAATGAGACAAACTTTACATCTCCGTACACATTCTTAAAGAAATTGACTCACAGGGATGCTGGTAGTTAGCCCCACAAACAGCTTTGCACCCATTTTCCCAAACTACGTGCTCGGTGTTAAGACAAACCTGCAAACGGTGTTAACACCAAGTGCAAAAGAAGAATGAGCGCAATTAACGTTCAGTACTAAAAACAGGCAGGAAAATCTTCGAACCTGTTTATAACACTGCTCCTACCTCTAAATGAGGCCCTTGGTGTGTTTCAAACACAGCCACTGCACGCTTTGTGCATTTCCTTCTATTTAATAGTGGGTAAGAGACACGAACTATAATTAAATGGCATTACATTTGCTCATACATCACGTGCGTTTTGGCAATGGATGAGTCAACATCAGCATCATCATGATGCACGTTTAAGGTTGCCAACACACAACAGGTATCCTAGAACCAACTAAAGCAGATGCTGTTCTTCCTGGAACAGCGAATCTCAAATCGCAAACAACTGACAGCATGCAAGAAATCTAAGATGTACAAAACAAAGCAAATGAAGCACGGTTGTGTAAAGGTAATGGAAAACTCAAACGAACAACCCGGTGCGTATATTTTCACGTTCATTAATTGTGTGTATATTGCGCTAAACGTTACCCTAATAAGGTGGCCATGCTATCTATGCAGATCGTGAACCTATATTATATTAAAAAAGAAACACTAATATCTTAAAATATCTGACAGGATATTAAGAATACCTTAGTGACTGCACTCCGTAAAACAGTGTGCTAAACAAAATCTAGCCTTGCACATTAACAGGCGCTGCATAGAAATAACCCTATGCGTCAGAGTACAAATAAAAATGGCCCAACATGACCATAAATAAACTGAACAATGCTTGTGCACTACCAGTGCATGACTGGGACCAGGGGTGTTGACCATATCAAAGAATTCTAGGCCAGATGTAAGAAGCTATTTAGAGGTCACAATCCCTTTGATTCACTAAATCACAGACAGCTAAAATGCATTTTAGTATGTTCTAAACCCATTTTGCGATTCGGTAAGTGCTGACCAAATCGCTAAATGCATACCAAATCGCAATTTGGATGGAACATGTCTAGGGCGTCCCTTCCAAAGAGTCAGAATGCTATGTATTATGATTTGCGTCAACAATTTTGGTTGCAAGCTAGTGATAGGTTACATGGAGGAGAAGCATGGGGCATGGTCAGTAAAGACTGGCACCAGAGATAGAAAGGGTAATAGGGAAAGGGGATAGGTAATTCAATGCCTAATAATAAGCATGGGACCACCCTTTGTGAAATTTAACCCAAGTTTTAGACAGGGCTGCACTCATTAAGCAAAAACGAGCTGCAGGTGGCCCCTTTCATCACTTTTTTATTAATAATATTTTTATTTGATGTAGATGTTTTCCAATAACATTATACATATACGATTAAAAAGTAGGTTCATTGATGATGAGGCAATTCATAGTACAATACATTAGTAGTTAATTGACTCTTTTCAAAATGCTAATTCAATAAATATGCCTGTCCGTATACAGAATCATAAAAACATGCAATTAAAAACAGTAATAAAAAAGAAGAGGGAAAGCTGCAAAGGGTAGTCTCAGTTACTTATAGTTACACTACTGTTTCCATTAGATTTGCATCAGTCTTTATCCTCATTGTAAGTGGATCCCACACTAAACGCCTTTTTTTTTTTTTTTTTTTTTTTTTGCATTCCTTCCTTTTACTGGTAGAAGACCTTTTCTAACCAGTAACTTGTTAGAAAGCAATGTAACCATTGCTGAGAGTGCAGAGGTTCAGGGCTCAGCCATTCCACAGTCAGCAATGCATATAAGGCCGGTGGTGATACTCACAATAAGTAAGGGGAGAGTCCCAAAGTTTCCATCGTGACTGAATATCATTATCTGTGGTCTCAACTTGATTTTAATCACATTCAGGGAACCCATAAATTGAAAGGTTCGTGTACAATAGCACTCTAGGGCCCTCAAGATGCAAATTTATGTACTATGTCAGCATGTGTTTTTCTGCAGCGAGGACATTTAGAGTTGTCCCTCCAGCCCGTCACCACAGTCTGGCAGGAGTGTAATGCAGATTAAAGATTGTTTTATAGTTTTGTGTCTTGAGGATGGCAGATAGCAATAGTAGACTGCCCAACCTAATAGTCTCTTTAAAAATCTACTATCTCTGTCCACGTATTTAGTCGCCATCCCCAGTTTTGATACTGACTAGCTATATCAACCTCATCAAGTTCCATGAACCACTGGTAGTATTCTTTAATTTTGCCTTGTGTGTGGTAATTGATTCTGTGAAGTAGGGCATTCTTTTTCACAGACAGATCCTCGATAGCTATAAGCCCAATGAAATCCCTACGCTGCAAATACTTGAAAAAAAAGATTGTTTTGGCTCAGTAAACACTTCCTGCAGATGTTCAAAAGAAATGAATGTCTCGTTGGAGTGGATGTCCCTAGCGTTTGTATGTCTGCAATTTTCCATAAATTACAATAGTTATCCTTAAAAACGTCAGGAAATATATTTGAAGTCCATAAAGGAGTATGTATGCCTATTTGTATTTTGTGATATTAAATATCCTCATCCAGCTTTTCCACAATCCGATGGCCGATAGCAATACCTTAGAATCTTACTCTTTTGAAATAATCATTTTCAGCTGTCCTTGAAAAGAAGCCATTAGCCATGTTTCCCAAACACAACTCATAGATTGAGAGGTTTGTTAGTTGGTTTAGGTTTGTAGTTTTGTACCAGTGTGCTCATATGTATGAATGCTGGCGGACAGTAATCGTATTAAAGTTAGGAAACCCCTACCCTCCTTTAGCAATCACTATAAGAAAACTCAAGGCCTTCCTTGGATGTTTGTAACCCCACACAAAGTTAGTGCAGATTGAGTCTAATTTCCTGAGCCTATTAGATGTTAACTCAAGGGGAATTGCCTTAAAAAGATACATAAGTACAAGCAAAATCGCCATATTTATAATGTTACAACAACCAATAATTGTTAGGTGTGATTATTTAGGCGCTTAAGCTTGCTCACTGTTTTTTTGTGTTTTTTTTTTTAAAAGGGGATAACAGTGTTCTGATATTTGTTCATCTCCGAGACAACATTAACCCCCAAGTATGTGACTTTGCTTGCTCTCTTGGAGCCTCGAACCTTAGAGAAGAAATGAGATAGTATATGTGTTTTTGCTTTTAATTAGTAGATATCCAGACACCATCCCAAATGTATGTTCCTCAGCCTCTATCTCCCTTATTGCCACATTGGGAGATGGGGGTCATAATAGAAATGTTGTATGTGTAAGCAAACACATTTTGTGGTGTCTATTTAAAAGAACTGGCTTATTATTAACGTTGCTCAATATCGTCTGCAAGAATGGCTCGATATCTATTGCAAAAATGAAATAGCAACATGGGCAACCTTGTTACTTCCTTTTTTATGTTCATTTTTTCTTACTGCAGGCCCATATTTTGTAGTTTTGCTTCTAGGTTTTTATAGAGAGACTGTACGGCCCTCATAAAGGAAGCCCAAAGTCCATGCATTTCATAGACTCCCAGTGATAATCCCAGACTGTCTTATCAAAGGCCTTTTCTGCATCAAGCAGTGTCATTGCCAATGACTGCCAACCTGATACTAGATCAAATAAAGCAATGGCTCTGTTAACGTGGTCCCTCTCTCTGTTACATAGCCATGCTGCCAAGGAGAGACTGTCTTGACAATGATCCTGCTTAGACGTGTGGCCAGAATTTAGCAGTAACATTTTGTATAGCTATTTATTATTGAAATTGGGCGATACAACCCAAGATTTGTAGCCATTTTTAGGTCGAGCCTCGAGTAGCGCGCAAGCGCTGCTAGGCGAAGACTTTAAGTAAGGGGTTTTCAGAAGCAGTCCAAACGCTCGTGCGTCGTGGCTGGCCTTTTTCAGATGGTTACGCACGGCAGACATGTGTTTCCAATTATCGTGCCCAGACGCGTGCGCGATAATTGGAAAAACATGCCGGCAAAAGGCCATGACGCACGAGCGTCTGGTTAGTTTTATTTAGAGCGAACTGGTCCCGGAGGTATTGGAGAGTGAGCAGGGGTTTTAGGCACGGGGAGATTAAGTGATTTGCCCAGAATCACACGATGTTTAGCCGACGCCGAGACTCGAGCCGGTGATTCCCGAGTTCCCAAACGGCCGCAACTCCACGTCACGTACTCCGCCTCACTACTCCAGGTGAGCATGTCCTAGTGTTTACCGGAAAAGCTTCGCCTTCTGAAGCAGCTGAACGGCTGGAAGAGTGTGCGTTGCACCCCTGTGGTTGTCTCTACGGAGCCTTTGAGCCCGAACGTTCTCCACGACTCAGTTTGCAGGCCTCTGTGATTAAAAATGAATAGGCGCCAATATACTGAATGTAAACAACGCATCAAAGGCGGGAATAAAACAGAGGGCGCAGTGCTCTCGAACCCAGAGAAGTAAACCGCCCGAACGTCCTTGCATCTGGTGAACACACGCACATAAACACATAGTAGGACACACTGCCGCGAACTCAGCGATATATCCTTCATATGCTGCCGAGGCCGCTCTTGCTGAAGATGAGCGCTTTTCGTCCGCTGATTGTTATTTAGGAGCTGAAAACAGGAATATTATAGTGCAAATTTTGACAGAAAAGAGATAGTCTCTTCTGGTGACGATTTTTGGTTTCCGTATTTTCTTAGCAGGAATGCAAAATGCCCTTGCATAGTTGCGTGGGTCTCACGTGTACAAGACCATCTGTAATAGGCTAAATAAATAACACAGCCAGCTCCTCCTGCAGATTACGGCCTCCCCTTCCTTGTCATGCTTTGACCCCTCTCACTCCGCCCACTCCCTCCTCGTGACACCCCTCCTGATGCCTTCACATCACCTCGGCTTCCTCCTGGCTAATTGAAGCATATGATTTTCACAGGTTATCAGCTGGGTCCCCAGAGACAGCCAGGCTCGCTGCGTAGGAGGCATTTTAAAAGCTCGAGTTTTCCCCAAACCCCTGTTTACATCGGTGTGTTGTACCACCAGCTAAAATAGGCTGCACAAATACCAACATATGCGTTCATGCAAGTTTGCACCAGTGCCTCGAAGTATGTTGTGCTGTGTGACAGTGAGAAGAGTGGGGTTGAAGCCTGGATATCTGCTCCTCACACTGGTCGGAATCTCACCTCCGGAGGGCGGAGTTGAGGCTTCGTACCCATTCTTTCTTTGGCCTCTCAGACTGACAACGGAGGGGGAGTGCCCATGTTATGACAAACGTGATGCTGGTTTGTTGTGTGAAGCGGGTGAGTTTTAACAGCAGTGTGTGTGTGTGTGTTGCACCCTCGTGTATGTGGAATGCGGGGACGGGGGAAGTGGAGAGCGCCTCCTTGTCCACAATGATCAGTGCGGGAGTTCTCTCTTCCTCATGGTCGGAGCCAGCAAGCATCGCACTGCGTCACAAACCGCTTGCAGTGTTGGTTTGGTTTACTTGGGCTGTCATTCTCGAAAACATCGATTCATCAAAGGAAACCTATCGACTGGTGTCATAAAAAAGAAGCTATTGGTAGCCCCGGTTTTATGTATAGCGCCTCGAGGTATGTTGTGCTGTGTGACAGTGAGAAGAGTGGGGTTGAAGCCTGGATATCTGCTCCTCACGCTGGTCGGAATCTCACCTCCGGAGGGCGGAGTTGAGGCTCCGTACCCATTCTTTCTTTGGCCTCTCAGACTGACAACGGAGGGGAGTGCCCATGTTATGACAAACGTGATGCTGGTTTGTTGTGTGAAGCAGTGTGTGTGTGTTGCACCCTCGTGTACGTGGAATGCGGGGACGGGGGAAGTGGAGAGCACCTCCTTGTCCACGATGATCAGTGCGGGAGAGGGAACTTTTGCAGAGGCAGCCTGGCCGGCAGGAACACCTAGAGACGTCAGGAGCTCTGACAAGCTGCTCGGGCAGCGCAGAAGGTCAGAGGTCTGGCACAGCGACTTATCCTGCCCCAGCTCCGCCAGCCTGACGTGCGGTATTCCAGAGACCATTAATTTTAAAGCCGGTGCAGTGGCACCGGGCGCAGGCAGGGCTCTGTAGCGGGCCTCTGTCTTATCCAGCGCCTCAGATGCCTCTTGTGGGCACTGCCCCCCCCCTTCATTATCTGCCTTCCCAACCCACAGGAAGAATGAGGTGCAATCCAACAAAGGATCTGCTGATTCAAGACTCCCCCTGCGTCATTTATCTCCCACCAACTGGCGGGGACAGACCACTTCTCCCAGGGCTGGGTTTTGTTTTTGGGCGGGGGTGCAGAGAAGTTTCGTGCCCCTTGCATTTCCTGCCAACCAGAGCAGGCATTTCCTCCCAGGGCGGTGGATGGCGCAATACCCCCGAGAGAGGGAGGGCGGATAGCAGGGGAGGCAGGTTAACACCGAGGGCCGGGGAGGCTAGTAAACAGGCCAGCGGTTTTATTGCCTTTGCGCCGAGCTCTTAAGGCAGCAGCCTCGTAAAGGAGAGTGGGATGAACCGCAACGAGGGTACATGATGAGGACGCCGTAAAAGCCTCTAAACTCGCCGCAGCCGTTCCAGAGTGAGAGGGGAGGCTGCCCAGGACAGCGGGGAAGGAGGTGTGAGCGCGGGGGTGGGTTCAAAACTTTATTTGGGGTTTTACTGGGAAGCGTACAAGATTGTCCCGTAATACAGGAAACTCTTACCCTGGAAGTACTTGGCCGTGAGCGTTCGGAATTATGTCTCCAACATGCAAAATAAAACAAGCATTTGCAATGCAATAGTCTCGCATTTACGTGAGTTTGAGCTATTGACATTGCAAATAATAATGCCTTTTATTTTTATTTTCGTTTTTAAAACATAAATAAAAGGCATTTTTATTTGCAATGCCAATAGCTTAAAGTCACGTAAATGCGAGACCTATTGCATTGCAAATGCTTGTTTTAAGAGATACTGTTATGTTAGTGGCTGTCCAGGATCTTGAACAGTCGTGGCCAGCTTGAATCATTTTAAACAGGGTAGGTAAAGCTGTTGTTAGGAGTGTGAAACACTGTTTATAAAACTGTAATGGAATTCCATCAGGCCCGGTTCTAGCGGGTGGGCCAGGCCCACCCAAACATGAGCCTGGCCCACCCAAACATGAACCGTGGCCCTCGCAGTGACGTCAGGAAGGCCAACAGAAAATGGCCACTGCAATATAAAACGTTCCTCTGAACGTTATTTTTCTTGGAGTTGCGTGATTGGGCCTGGGCTCTTTTTCACAGGCACCCCCAATCACGCATCTCCTTTTAGAAAGGTGGGTTGTGTCCCCGCCCACTCGTACAGGTACAGGGGCATGGCAAAGGGGAGAAATCCTCTTTGGCACCGGGTAATCTGTGCGTACTACTGTCCTACTGCGTGGATATATCCTTCTTTTCAGCGCTGGAGAAAAGGAGTTTGTTCATCCTGATTCACCTTTCCTGACCCCATCAGCTGTTTATCAGATCCGGCTGTGACACAGAGTTTGAACGGAGCAGGTAAGAGAATGTGTGGCTATTGTTCCGTTTGTTTACAATCTGCAAAGGCCCAGCTAGATACACACTTCGGGGCAGATTTACAAGCCCCTTGCGCCACTTTTGCGTCACTTATAACATGGGAAAAGTGACGCAAAAGTGGCGCAAGGGGCTTGTAAATCTGCCCCTTCGTGTACGCTTCGAGGATGTGTGTATATTAGTTAATGTTTTAAAAATCTGTGAGGGCCCAGCAAGACATACTTCGTGTATGCTGTGTATATTTAATTTATATCGTTGTATCGTTATCATGATGGATGCAAGACACAACTACTAAAATGTCCAGATAACTCTGGTGATTAATGATCCTGCTGGAGAGCAATATTTTGTCTGTTCGTAATTTTTGAATGCAGATAAACTGTATTTTATGTGGATAGCTCAGTGGGTTACTTGCAGTACAGAAGTTACAATCCTAAAATAGGACAGTGACCTATGAACTGACATCAAAGAGCTGCATACAAACCTGAATGGTATAATTAGACCTTATTTTTTTGGTGTTGCAATATAGTTAGAATTTCCCCAGTCTTTCATTACTCTAATCTTGCTATAAAGAGTTTGTTTTGGCAGATATACATTTTAATCAGTAAAGCCAACCCTGCAACCACTGGGGTATGCTTTGAATCCTGAGTTTGTGCTTCCCCAGCCCAAACCCTCTTAAAACATACTGCCCACCAGTATGGATGACATGTAATTCCTACACATGGTAATCCTCATTGGCTTATGTGACATTCCCTATAGGCTGATTTACATACTTGTATGATTCATTGTCTCTGCATAATGTGTGCATGATGTAAGTACTGTGACACCCTACACTATGAGTAGCGCTATACAACAAATTAAATCGAATATGAGAGAGTGGCTACAGAGAGATGAAGGACACTGTTGGAGGGTAGCAGTGAGGGAATCCGAGGAGGAGGTCAGTAGGGGGAGAGGCTACGGAGAGATGAGGGGCACTGGTGGAGGGTGGCAGTGAGGGAATCCGAGGAGGAGGTCAATAGGGGGAGAGGCTATGGAGCGATGAGGGGCACTGGTGGAGGGTGGCAGTGAGGGAATCCGAGGAGGAGGTCATGGGGGGGGGGGCTACGGAGAGATGGAGTGCACTGTTGGAGGGTGGTAGTAAAGGTATCTACAGAGAAAGAGGTCAGTGGTGGGGCACCAATAAATAACTCTCCACATGCTCTGTATACACACAGAAGCAATCCTTGTATCATAGTGACTGTTTGCAAGTAGATATGATGTAATCTATGGCTTGTAGACTACCTCCAGAAGCGACAAATTGGGCCGGTAGTGGCCCACCCGAATGCACCCTTGGCCCACCCAAATAAAAATTCATAGAGCCGGGCCTGAATTCCATCAGGGGCAACTGCGTTACCGGCAGGTTGTGAGTGTATAGCTGTTTTGATTCCTTCTAAACTAATTAGGTCATCTAAAGCCTCTCTGTCTTCATTAAAGTTTTTAGGTCAAGTTTCCAAAAATACCTTAATTGCTTCAACCGAGTGTCAATCTGAATTATTTCACTGTGATTAAAGTGAATAATGTGATCAATCCCTACAGGTTACCATCTTTTTGTTTTGAATGTTTGCTGCCCAGGTACTGTGGGATTATTTGGGCACACCTCTATATGTTTTGACTTGCCAGGTATATAGGCGGTTTCGGCTTTCACACCAGTCCTTTGGCGCACGTTACTTCGGCAGAGCAAGGGGAGTCACCTGTCTCCAGTATTTAGCAATGTCTCTCTTGGTAATCAAAGCTCCTATCCACAACCTAGTAGCACCCTCCAAGCAGCCCCCAAAATTTTCCATAATACCAAGCAGAGCAAGCCGGTGCGACAGGTCCATCTATTTTCTACAGAGTGGTAAATACCTTTTGCAAATATATTGATATGACGGGTCATTTCCACACCATGTGAAAGAAATCTCCTTGCTCCTATGGCCAACGTAAACATGTGCCATAGCTTCTTGGGTGTAAAATAAGTAATATGTAGGTACTTGTGTTGTATTTGCCAATAGACAAAATAGAGACAAAATAGCTAGTACTCGAGGGCATAGTTCCCTCTAACATGCGCGCACATGTCCTTTCTCCAGCGCCCCACACTGTTCCAATGCGCGCATGTCAGTAAGAGATAATTTGCAGCCATATGTTTAAAGATCACAGGAGCGGCTCCAAAAAACTGCCCCTTTGTTGGCAAAGTGCGAGAAGCAGCGGCGGAATTTTTTCTAAGCCGTCGGAAGAGCAGGTGTTTCTGGTACAGGCACACTGCATTTAGAACATCCGAGAGCTTGCCGCCTCTACATCTGCCACTTGCTCGGGTAGTTTTGAGGGCCAGCCAGGATTGTGCAGGGAGCGTTTAGCATTATGGTCAGAGCTGCGACTATGGAGCCATGGAGTCAGGTTCGAATTCCAGCCAGTTTACATTTTGTGTGCGGTCCCCATCAAAAATTCAGAAAGGCTTCATAATAGTCACGTTTGCATTTTGTAATTGAGCAACTTCTAGTCTGTGACTATGTCCCAACATTCGGATTGCAAGTCCAGCGAGTCTGTATTTAATCTGATGGCTCTAGGAGAGGCACTCCCATTCTGCTGTAATTTGAGTGTAGGCAGAAACCCAGGGGCGGTGAGGGATTACGAATAGGGAAACTAAACTGCACTGTGTAGGTGCAACTTTCCTTCCTTTCCCAGTGATACTGAGATGGAGGGAGGCAGCGTTAACCCACATAAAAAGTTGCAGAAAAGTATTGGGAAGCTGTGCATTTTCAGCATCCTGTCACTTTGGCCAAATCACGTAATCTACGAGTGCCTGTGATTAGTGAATGAATCCTTGTGGTGCTCATTTAAAGTGCTCCAATGCCTTTGGGCCAAGTTTCCACTAAATAAAACAGAAGGAAAATGATTTAGTAGCAGCAGCGTTTGGGGGCAGGCACAACGTAGGCATAAATGTATTGTCCATTGCATTTATTTATTGGAGTGGAAGTGGCCTGCATTTCAGCCACAGTATGAGTAGCTTCTCCACCTATGTGATTGACTGTTTCTCACTTTACTTTAAAAAACACTAACTTTTAATAAATACTTTCCATATAATCTGATGAACTAAGGGGAAATTAACTGCATGTTAAAGAAATACACTTTCTTGAACTTTGATGGCAAGCTTACATTCTAGCATGATGTTTGCTGAATGATTTACATTCCAAATATGTTTAAAGCTTGTGCACTGGCTATTAGAGTCAGAGTGAACTTGACTTGTCTCTGTTAATGTTTTTTTAATTTTTGTTTTTTAGAGTTTTATATAGCACAAACTAGACCCGAGACATCGGCTATCAGAGCGCTTTACATGAGCGCATGTGGCACACCCACTTCTTTTCCCAGGTGCTCCTTCTGCTAAGTTGCTATATTCATATATATTCAATGAAAATTGAAATCTGGGCAGAAACACAAATAAAAGCGCAACCCTTTCCAAGTTATACTGTTAACATATGGTGCTGTTAGAACTACGGGAAGTTACGGGAAGGAATGGCTCTGTTAGGCTGTTATCCCTTAGAACATCATGCACTTTTTTACGTTTTCACCATGAAACCACTACGAAAACCTTATTGATGTGTGACATTCAGTGCCGGAATTAGAAAACATTTATGCAGAAAACGCATACATTGGTAGCCAAGGCATGTCAACAGAAAGGGGGTGCAGTCAAAAGGAACGGAGTCATGAAAACCAGAGTCTTGTTGTCAACTTATACATTTATTTTTTTAAACTCCGCTGTAAAGAAATTGTCAACAAGAACAAGCATGACGGTAAATTTGTTGAGCTTAATTGGTCACAAAGGCTGCATTATAAAATATCTTATGGGTTCAGGCTACTTCTGCAGAGATATTTACTTGCCCAGCAAATCCCTTGCATAATAATAACAGTAAGATGACTCTCAGGGTTAATGCAGTAGCTAAATATTTGGCTCATAATGCTGCATAGATCATTAGTGTGTTGCCTGCAAAACACATTGTGCAACATTTCAATCACAGATTTTTATTTTATGTAGATCTATATTTTGGTTTTTGCTTTAGATGAAGATGCTTTTATTATTTGCAGTTCACATATTGCAGTCTTTCTAATGTAGCACAGTGAGCTATGAACCAGCATCAAAAAGCTGCTTGCAAACTGCAGGTCAAGAGTTTAGAACCTCATTGTTTTCTTTCTCAATTTTTCATATGAGTGCTAAATATTGTTTCTTTGCATAGTAATAAAGTCTTATAACTACAGACAATCTGAAGCACTGAGTTACATTTTAAATCCTGACTTTCCGTTTCTCTCAGCTATGCATTCTAAATACACAATATCTACCTTCTTACAGTACATGCATATAGCTTATATACACGGGGTAAACAAAGTCAAAAACCTGCCTCAAATGTTTTTCTTAAGTACTTGACTTGTAAAGTGATAAGCTGTGTGCCTTAGTTTCCCCTCCATTGAATCAGCATCTAGGTATTAGGCTACAGGTGGCTCCCAGACAGGATCATTCTTGAACAAAAGGACGGCTGATGGCCCTTTAAATGAGGCTTTTGTTTTGGGCCTAACTTGAATTATAAATGAGAAAGCCCCTTCACCATCTCCTGATTCCTGCTCGGAAAAGAAAGCAAACAACCTGCGGGTACTGCTCATTGTGTCCCAGTGTCTGCAAATTGCATAGGGAAACATTTCAGCATATTTCACTGGGTCCAGCCAGGATCCCAGTTCTGGCAGAATAATAGCTGTCTCATTCTTCTGACTGCTTCGATCAACATTGCTGCCCAATAAAAGTTTATAATTGTACAACCTTCTGAGTCATGTTCTTTTTTTAAATCTGGGATTTAGGTGCCACAAGAGTGAACAACTCTATGTCTGAAATGCACTTGTTTTCGCTCTTGTTGTAAACAAACGTTTGGAGTAGTAATTGCCACAGATGTATATTGATGAGCGCAGTGCTCGCAAGCATATTCAGATCCTTGGTGCACATAGTCTTGACTACAGCGCACAGAGATCTTGCACTGCCGCACACAGTTGAAAAAAATTAGAGGGAACATTGCTCGTGGGGCCAAACAGATATCCCTCAAGTCTGAGTCGTCTAGTGGGCCCAATCATGACTCTAATTGTACCTTTAGGTTACATAAGGTGTCAGAGGAATTAATGACAAATTACTTATAGATCAGCGATAACCTCCCTTTCCCAAGGAACCTATACTTATCCTTGCTTCTAGCGGACTGAACTTGGGAATATTAGAAAGAGAATCTTGGTGGTGTGAAAGTGCAGCATGGCGCAGCTGCAAATAATGATAAAAATGGGATTTATGTGTTTTTCCCCTACCCATGGTACTCACAGCAGACTGGATCGATTTCTCCTTGCCAGTGAGGGGGTCCTCAATGTTGTCAAAGCGTCCTATCAGGTGCGGTTTCTCTCTGACCATGCCCCTCTAATTTTGGAATGCAGGGTGATGGGTCGTCGACCTGGTATCTCTTTGTGGAGGTTCAGACCTGAATCTCTAGGAGACCCAGAATATACCATTGACATGCAGGACACCCTCCAGGGATTTTTCAATACGAACTGGCACAGGTTCACGTGGTGTAGAATGGGAGACATTGATAGCAGTTATCAGAGAGGTGAGTCTTGGTAAGACATACGATATTAGGAGAAAGTTGGAACGGGAACTGGGAGAAAAGGAAGCACATCTTGCTGGACTGCAGCAACAGGGGCGGGAGCGGAACGAGACATCACCGACGGAGGCATACAGACCGATGGCAACTGTCTGGTATAGACTGTACTGTCACATCCGAAAGATTATCAGCAACATCTCCTTAGAGAGGGAGATAAGTCGGGATGAATGTTGGCTTGGTTACTTAAAAGAGAATGCCCTCCACAAACTATTTTTGCTCTACGAGCTCCCAATGGTGCACTGGTTATGGGTCAGATAGCTATTACGCAGCTCCTATGTGATCCTCTTTTTGGGATCTAAACTGCCCCGACACCGGCAGGGGATCAAGGGGTGGGAGAGTTCCTGGATCGGGTGACCATTCCCCGGCTATCAGCACAGGCGGAGGGACTAGGGGAGGCAATAACTTTGGAGGAATTGAGGGAAGCGCTTCCTGCTATGGCGAGAGGGGAAATGCCTGGGTCCTGACTGGCTTCCGGTGGAATATTATCAGGTCCACTCAGCCGCCTTGCTCCTGGTGCTTCTGGAAACCTTCTTGGAGGCGCTCGTGCTTGGCGAACTCCCGACACATAGGAGAGAAGCGGTTATACTTATGCTTCCAAAGCCAGGTAAGGACACTGTGGAACAGGGTTCATACAGCCCACTCTCAATGCTAAATGTGGTAGTCAAATTGCTTGCAAAGGTTTTGGCACTCCGGCTGGGGCGGGTTATAGTACACTTAGTCTGGGAGGACCAGTGTGGTTTCGCACCAGGGAGGGGTTCCCGTATAAACCTGTGGCGATTGTCACACGTGATGCACGAGGCTTGGGCATCCACCATTGGAGCGGCTTTGGTGGCATTAGACATAGATAAGGTGTTCGACACACTGTCCTGGCCGTACCTATGGGAAGTCCTACGTCGTATGGGACTGGGAACCGGGTTCCTGTCTTGGGTCCAGTTGCTTTATAGACTGCCCACTGCTTGAGTGCGGTTGGGGCGGAGGTGTCCGGGGCCTTCAATGTAGTTAGGGGAACACAACAAGGCTGCCCATTTTCGCCGCTCCTATTTGTAATGGCAATGGAACCACTAGCAATACATCTTAGGGACCAACTACACGATTGGAGCATCCCAGTGGAAAACAGTAATCATGTTGTATCAATGTACGCAGATGACACATTGATATATGTAAGACTTCCTGAATGCTCTGTGCTCCTTCTTATGCAGTGAGTGGAGCATTTTGGCGAAGTATCAGGACTCCGCGTCAACCGATACAAGAGGGTGCTCTGGTGGATAGTGACAAGGCAGTTCTCCCAGCAGTGGGAATGCCATGGGAAACAAGTAGCTTCAGATATTTCGGTCTTCAAATCACACATGACCGCCATCTCCAGTATGAGCAAAATATGGGTCCTAGAAGGCCTCACAAACTCTGTCCAATTTTGGACCACATTGTCCCTGTCGGTGGTGGGCAGAGTGGCTTTGAGTAAAATGGTCCTCCTACCCCGTTACCTCTACACAATGCAAAACTCATTTTGTGCCCTACCATTGGCAATGTTTTATCAGATAGATAAGTTATTAGTTGATCTGATATGGGCGGGCAAAAGGTGCAGAGTTCGACTGGAAATACTTTAGCTGGATCTCGACGAGGGTGGGCTAGGACTCCCTGATGTACAGCTGTATTATTTAGCTGGTCTTTTGCAGTACACAGCGATGTGGTGTGATGAAGACCCCCAACTGGGGAAAGAGTTTGATGTCAGGGTCCACAGGGGCTGCTCGATTCCCTCATTGCTGATGTGTGGTCAGGGACTACCGCCGGGAACTCCTTTTTGTGTTGCTCTTGTGGAACGAGCATGGGAATTGGACGTTAGGAAAGTTATAAAGAATGCACCGTTCGCCACGCTTCTTCTGCTTTAGTGGTTGTGCCCCTTCCTGCACATCCGTGAGTCTATGAACATCGAGGGCTGGATAGAAGGTGGATGTCAGAAGGTGGGAGACTTGTATTTGAATGGTAACTGTATGGCCATGGAGGAAGTGGAAATGCACTATGGAATTGATAACTTACAGTGCTGTAACATGCAAGTATATCACGTACTGTCCGTAAAATATGGCCCACATTTTCCCGGAGGAACCGGAGCAGTCCCAGGTTCTCCAGGTAATCTTGGACCGTGGCTCCTTTAAGGGCATTATTTCCTGACTACAAGTAGCCTTGAAATCTGATAGACAGACGAACGTTGGCCTGAAGCGGGCAGCTTGGGATAGGTAATTAGAGTCGCCATTATCGGACGGCGAATGGCATAGGGTGCAAGTGCGCAAAGTGGCTAGCAATGCCCGCTTTAAGCTGGTGCACTTTTATTTTCTTTATCACACATATCTGACACCGTCTCGTCTGCATAGGGCGTACCCAACAAAGTTAGTGGAATGTACTAGATGGGGGATCACGCCTGCAGATTTCTGTCATATTGTATGGAATTGCACGCAACTTTCCACATACTGGAATGAAGTGCGTGGGGAGTTAGATAGGGTGACAAGGGTAGCTGTGGAAAATTCACTGTTTACTGGGACTGCTGCCCCTCCCTAAAAAGGGGAGAAAAATGCGATATAGGTTTGCCCAACTGGGGCTACTGCTGGCACGACGCCATATAGCAATACACTGGGCCAACCCAGTGCCCCCGGCTCTCACTAAATGGAGGGCAGATCTTTTGGAGTGGGCAGTGGCAGAGGAATGCAGGCTGCAGAGGGTGCGCAACGATGAGCACGCGGAAAGGGACCTTGAAATATAAACGGGCATGTTGGACGTACTGGGGAAACGCAGTGGGGAGCTTGGCGAAGGAGAGGACCAGGACATGAGAGGTGGGGGGGAGACACTGCTTCAGATGGGGAACATGATCTGGAGGCCACATCAGATGCGCACAAATCATTAAACAGTGACCATTCATTGGTCATGAGCAGGCCTGATGACTCAGCCGCGGAGTAGACATTATGTTGGTCTTGCCCTTGATGTTGAGAAGCCACTCCGTTGGCCACACACGAGATTCCAAATGCAGGTAGCAAGTAAGATTAAAAGATCTATCCCCTACTCTTTCCATGCTTTATCTTGGAGCCCTCCTGCTCTACCTTGACACTTACCGCACATTGATAAACAAGAATGTATGTACATAAATGTATTGAGCTGCAATGTTATTTGTATTTTTTTTTTTACAGAAAACTAAATAAACAAATTTTAAAAAAAATGGAAATGATGTAGTTAAAATTCGATCTGAAGGTCCTGAAAAGACTTCATTTATGTGCCCTGCCAGATATCCCCAAAATTCGATATGCCAATGAGGTCCCATTTACCAAAGCCCTCGAACCGCGAAGATTGTTGCAGCCAATGGCCCCTCCACAAGGGTGTCTCCAGGGTATTTTTTCGATCGCAGTACACCCACCTTAACTTTGATCTCCAGGCACACACAACTACTGTAGTGACCTTGGGAAAATTTCAAGTTGTATCAGTGTGAGTGACACCCTGGCATTTAAACTTTGGGAAGCTTCATGTTGCTATCAGTGTGAGTGACACACTAGCATTTCAACTTTGGGAAGTATCATGTGGTTATTAGCTCTATACTTTTACTGGGAATCACAGAATTATTCAGATTCTATTGTATTTACTCTATGTACAATATGTCACTTTGTGGGTGCTGTAAAGTTGACTTTCTATTTTTTTGTAAGAACAACATAAGAACTTAACCATAATTTGCATCGGCGAAGGTACTGTACATGTGATGGGGACTGGCTTTTGATCTTGCAAGACCAGGTTGTTAACCCAAGGTCTGAAGCACTATTCCCTAGTTGCAAACCATGGTGTACAAATTACACACCAAGTGGTTTGCAAAAAGGGATGCAATTTGTAATGCAACCTACATACTGATAGGTTGCATTGCAAATTGCATCCCTGACCTGCCCTTACTCAGAGGGGTCACAAAACAACCTGCTAATAAATATAAATTAGGCAGATCGCTATTTGGCCATGTGATTAGCTGTGAATCCTGGGACAGTGCAACACAAAAAAAAGATGGACTGAATGCTGAACATTGTCAAACGTTCACCCCCCAGTCACAGATCTGGGTTTAATCCATCTTTATTTTGCTCGCCACGCCATTCCAGTTTGGACCCAGCCATATGCAAATCAGCCTTGACCCTGCTCCCTATGGGAACAGTCCAGCCCGAACTGCCAGGCCAGGTCCCCCCTGGAGCTGAAAACAAGCATCCTGGGACAGTGGGCTGTAAGGAACAGCAAGAATTCAATCCCTGCATTTGCATTCCTACAGGAACATTTCTTAAAGCAACCTGGGTCCCTTAAAGAAACGAATGCTGCTTTAAAAAACCGTTTTCCAACATGATTCCCACAGGGAAAGCTGTTTCTCAGAGACGTCGTCCCTTTTGCTAATCAGACACCACCCCCTTTGAGATTTCGATATCTGTTCAATGATTTGCACCTGCAATTGTGGTTGCAACTCACATACACATGCTACTGCAACTCGCAGTTTGGAGGGGACGCCCCTTATAAGCCCCCTCCTAATTACAATTCGTTATGACTTGCAAAATCCATTTTGCAGGTTTTGCGACCACAAACCTGCTTTGTGTATCAGACTACCAATTCCTTAAATACAACATCACTTCTCAAAAGATGACCTGAATAATTTCTTAGTATATACTGTCTAGCAGGTAACCAATAAGAGTCTCTGAGGAATCAAGAAATGATTAAAAGTAACTTGTGACAGTTCATAATAATTCTGTGGCTCAATAATATCGACATCCAATGAGATTCGATGACAAATGCCACAAACGCTAATGCAGTGCTAGAATCCCTACTGTATTTGTATTTACACTTACTACATATTACAGTGTGCAAGATGAAAGAATACTTACTGTGTCATAATTCTGGTCTAGAAATTCTGCTACCAATAGTTTGTGTCGTGTTAGCAGGTCCTAAAAGAAAAACAACAGTTTAACATTAAATATTTTAAGTAAATACAGTATAATTCTAGAGTATATGCTTCTTGTGTACATACCAAATAATAATGTGTTGTTAGCCCTGTCATCACAAAGTGCAATGAATCAAGACATGTACTTAAAGATGGGTGTAGCCGGCTCTGGGAAATTGAAGGGATTGTTATGGGAAACCTGTAGAAACATTCAATCACAACGTCTGGAATCGCCCTTTACTGGCTTTCTGCTATTTTTGTTTGTCTGCCTAGCTAAGCCATTCCTTATGATGTCAAACAACACATGCTTGCTAACCACTCGGTAGCACCCAATAACCTGGCTCCATACTTCATTCAGAGGGAAGACAAAGTGTTCTGTCTGCAATCAAATGTCGTCTGGGTAGGATACTGGCTCCCATCTCTACATGAAGAATACAATGCATAATGTTGGAACATACGCCCTTCAAACACTCTGAAAAAACAGAACATTTCTCTACGGAAAAAGAAGGCACTGTCTTTTAGCCACTCAGAGTGGGAAGTATTTAAAGTTTCAATCAGGGGCCTGTGTATTCAAGCCACGATAGCAGTCCTGCCAAGTATCACGCATCAGGTGTGACGCTCACGCATTTCAGTGCGGTGTTCCGCATTACCGCACTGAAATGCATTGTCACGCATTTTGCCCCTGCCAGCGCGCGCCACCGGCGGCGCCTGTGCACCGGCTCTGCTGCTCCGAGAGACGTGCTGCCAGCAGCTGCTTGCTGGGCTTAGTTCATAAATAGTTAAAGAGCCATGATCTGCTCTCAGCTCTGGAGTGTCTGAGAGCGCCGCTACAATGTAACAAATCTGCCTGTGTCGTGCCTGGCTCCAGGCTGCAATAGCGGCGCCGCGCGGCTTTGTCACAGACTCACTGCTGCCAATTACCGACGGGGGGGGGAGCGGGGCCTGCCCTCTCAGCAGTCAATGCTACTGGCTGTCAGTCACTGTGGCACACCCTGGGGGCGCCAGGATTATAATCCGGATGTGATCATACTACTCACTGCCCTCACGTCCGGAGGAAGAGGAAGTGAGGCAGAACGGCGGGGGACTCAATCTGAGTCAGTCGAGTGAGTCTTCGCCGGGTGCACAGTGCTGACTGTCTTCGTTCTGCGGTGCTCAGCGCCACAATAACCCCCGGCGTGCCGCGTTCACGTAACTACTTGCCAGCCCAGACCGGCGGGGAGCCGAGAATGACCCACTAGTGAATTAATTTCACTCACCGGCGACGACACAGGACACTCACTGAGTGACTCATGCTTTATTTGTTAATATTAATGTGTTTAAAGTTAATTCTGCGTAGAGCAGCCTGTCACGAGAGCGGTAAAAAAACCAATTCCTGAGATCAGCCGAACCCCCGTCCTCCGCAACCACGTGGATCCTGCGTCTTCAGCAAGCGTGTCGGAACTATCAGTCCGAACCAGCGTCTTGTCTGGGCCGGGGTGCAAGGAAGTGCTCGCTTGGCCCAAAGTGGTTAAATTGGTTTCCGAGCTGGCCGGCACCTGGGCCTACTCGTATCTGCTCACATAAGTTGGTGCTGTAGTGCCTCGCAGCCCCTGTGTAGCAAAGCGGGCACGATGCAGGATCTAGATGACTTTGTTTACGTTGTGGCGGGCACCACTGGGAGGTCAGGCGAGGGCATATCTTTTACATGGCTCTCGTGCTCCTGACCTCCCCCGCCCCCAAACAACATAATGACTGTGTCTCTGAGGTCGCTGGTCGCTCTTCAATTCGCACCCAAGTGTCACACCCAAGGAGCTGAGAGGTCCCTCTGTACTACGTCGTCAGCAGCAAAACAGAGCCCTGCTGCAGCTCCGGGAACAGCTGCCATCCTGGGACCGTAATAATTAGGAGGTTAGTAAAAAAATGATCATGTCCCAAAGAGCAGCAGTGTGCATTTGTTATAGGTATATTTTTCGTTCTTTGTCTAAATATTTACCTCAAATGACATTATTATCGGAATTGAGTTATCTTCTGACTTGGTCTTAATGAGTGGCACTGCTTTAAAATAGTAACTACTTCTGCAGCCATCAAGAATGTTAACACATTTTGGGTCTGTAAAGGAGAAGGAATATTGGTGAAAGCTTTTGTCAAAAGGGTTCTTACTTTGCACTGCAGGCAATGGGTTATGAGAAGGGCTGGTTACAAGAAGTTATGAAAAAAGGAAAATTGCAAGAAAAAACTATTGATAGCTTTCTTTAATTCGTTACAAAGTGTCAAACATAAGCCAGTGAAATGTTACTCATAAATACCCTGAAAGCCTATAAATGTCACACATGGGCAATCTGAAAACCTGTCTGCTATGCCCATACCATCCAGAAACCAGAGCACCCACCCCTAACTTAAACAACTTACTGAAACTACAGAAAATGAGTTAACTGGCTGGTGAGATCCAGTTTCTCTGTGCAGGGAGAGACACACAGCAGAGTAATCACAGGGCTCTCCCTCACGCAGTTAAACAACATCCTGTTACTTCCTCCAGCGGCAATTGCTCCGACCAACTGCCATCACCAGTCAACCTGGTGTACTCAATACCAATTTTGCATAATCTGCATTGTGGGGCTGAGATTTTGTTCTGAGCACCTATAGGGCCTGTCTTCTGTTGCTGAGCACTGCTGTCATGCAGTTTGTGTCCCGTTAGTGTCCTTCCATTTCTGGTGCTTTGAAGCAATTTTAAGATACAATTAGAGCTTTTTGTTGCTCAGTGGGTAGTAATTTCTAATATTTCTATGTTTCCTTCGTCTTCATTGCTTGATTTTGCTCGCGAGAAAGTGTCACTCATAGTCGTTGAAATGTCACTCATTATTACACTAAAATTATGAAAATGTCACACATAGCAATCTGAAACCTTGGCAGCTATGCGATAGGGGTCACCAAAACAACTGTGCACAACCTACACAAACTGGAAAGCAACATGCTTAAACTAGAGCAGAAAGCAGTGGAACATGCAGAGCTGAAAGAAGAATTAAAACAAGACAAAAAAAACATGGAGCACTTACAGAAAAGTTAAGATGTTCGTCCTGCTCATCATACCTCACAAAAACATACAAGGAATGAGATAAAGCTGGTCGGCTACTAGCACAAGTGATAAAGTGGCGTCACAAAACTTGAAGGGCCCCCTGCAGAGTCATGAAGGGGGCCCCCTTCCTGACTTACTCAGGAGCTCTCAGGCCAGGGTACTGTGCTGAGGGGGCCCCCTGGAGCTTGGGGGCCCCCCCTGCACTACGAGGCCTTTGTTACGCCACTGAATTGATAAAATCCCAGCAAATCAACACCCCGCTCATATCAGTAAGAGATAGACAAGGGGCTTTGCGGGCACCCAGGATGACATTACTGAGGCCTTTTTAGAGTTTTAAAATACACTTTACACAAATGAAGGAGATCCTGAAAAAGAACTTATAGATGAGTGCCTAGAAAATGTGACCCTCCCCAGGTTGACCCTTAAACATTGTGAGGAGCTAGAGGCATTGGCGGCTGGCAGGGAACGGGGTGGCGAGGCAGGGAAGGTGAAAAAAAAAAAGAACACTTACCTCTTCGGGCGGCCGCGTCTCTCCTCCGCTTCCCTGCCGACGTCCCAGAACGGAAGCAGGAAGCACACACAGGCTCCCCTAAGCCAATCACAATGCTGCAATGCAGAGTTGAGATTGGTCTGAGCACTGTGGTTCGGCGCTCAGACGGGAACAGGGAGCCTGTGCATGTTCCCCACCAGGCTGCGCATTACAGCCTGGTGGGGAACATGCAAAGTGCGCATGACTGTTTGGCTGGCCCAAGACGGCCGGCCAATCAGTCATACACACTTAGAGTGTGCCCACCACTCCTCCCCCTGTGACCCCAGCCCCACCCTAACCCAGCCCCACAGCTACCAAATATAAAATGATAATAACTAAGTTATTATCATTTTAGTTTTTCACTGCTTTAAAAGCAGTGGGGCGACGCTACTCCGCCTTAGCGGAGGAGCTGCCCCTGGATAGAGGTCAATATCATAAACCAAGAAATTAGAGGAGCTCTGATGGATCTAGCAACTTGTAAAATTCCATGTTTAGATAGAATTCTACTTCGTATTTGCAGGTCAGTTAATTCCTAGATTGGCTAAATTGTATGCAACAGCCTTTGAGGAAATACATTAACCTTCTACTAGTAGCGAAGCCATTAAAATATCAATACCCAAACCAGAACATAATCAAATGTAAATGGATTCTTACAGGCCATTATCCGTCTTGAAGGCAGATCACAAAATTCTGACTAAAATCAGGTCAGGCAGATTACTCCCAGAAATACCTACGTTAATACCAATAAACCAAAACAGATTTTCCCTGGCTGCAGTACATCATTAAACATTAAAAGACTATTTGAAATTCTAGAACTGGCTCCACAGGAATGGCTGCAATGAGCTTGACTTTTAATGGACCTAGAAAAGGCTTTCAAAACCCTTAACTGGTGATACATGATTAAAGTCGTGGAAAGAATGAGCATTAGTAGACACAAGGAAATAGGTTAAACTGCAATGCATTAGTCCTACAGCTAAGGTCAAGACATGGAGGAATATATCATTATCATACGGGATCGGCAGAGGGGCATGAGAAGCTGCCCTATGTCCCCTCGTTTATTATATATATTTTTAATTCTTATTTATACCTTATGAATCTGTTCCACCATTTAAGTACAGGTCGCCTCATGTACATACATTGACAATAATGCATATCTTCATCCATAAACTGTAACATAAAACATACATATTTACTTAGCAGTGCATCATTTCACCCCCTTTTCTACCCATCGGTCCCACCAGAATCATCATTCGCAATAATCCGGTCTGGATCTTTGCTTCTCATAAATGATCTGAATGATTACCAGAAGTCACGTCCAATATTTATACCTGCTGCTGAAGAACGCGGAGTATAGGGCAAAACTCTGACTCCGCAGCGGAGAGGAGTTAGCCAGCCCCCCCCTGCTAAATAGGCTCCCCGCCTCCACCCCCCCTAATAAAAAATATTTACAAATTAATTTTAAAGAAATAAGAACACACTTACCTGTACTGCGGTGTCTCTGGGCTGCCCTCCTCCTCCTCGTCATCTCTCTCCTACGTCAGACGTACATCTTGCGAGAACTGCGCATGCATGCGCGCGCATGCGCAGTTCTCGCAAGATGTACGTCCGACGCAGGAGAGAGACGGCGAGGAGGAGGAGGGCAGCCCGGGGTCGCCGCAGTACAGGTAAGTGTGTTTATTTCATTTTAAATTCATTTGTAAATATTTTTTATTAGGGGGGGTGGAGGCGGGTGGTGGAGCAGAGTTCCACAGAGTTTTTTACCAACTCTGTGGACCTCCGCATAGTCGCACTACGCCAGCTCCGCACGGGGTTAGTTGTATTGTGAAGATGAAAATTGTTGTGTTGCTTTGGTTACTTTAATATTTTGTAAATTTGCATCTAGTAATGTCAAGGCTACTTTTTAAAAGCCTAGACCGACTTCTAGTGGACTTGGTTTAGAGTGCCAATACATGATGAGTTGCCATGTTGGAATTAACATTGCCCCTGGAGTAAGGGGTTATGGGGCACCAGATTTTGATTTATATTATTTAGTAACCCAGCTGCCGTGGACTGCCGGTTGGTTGGCCAGCCGCTCACTTCCTCGCTGCATGACCTAACTGGATCACTGTAAAGAGTCTAGCTTCCTCGACAGAAGTGGGTACTATAACGCTAGATTACCTATTCCAAGAGTGTTCTCTTGCCAGATTCAATACACTTGTGAGCGAACAAGGGTTTGATTAAGGCAATGGTAGGTGAGGCAGAAGGCACAATGGACATATGAATCAGTCCCTACACTAAGCTGTTGGAAGGAAATTGGCAAGTTTGCTTTACATAGCATGCTTGAAAATCAGGATCCCCCTTGATTCCCTTAAAGAAAATGGAGAGGAAGATGTAGAGTGTCCCATGATAAATAAGGGGCTAAAATAATACAGTATGCAAATAAGGTATTGTGAAATGCGAAATTTAAGTACACTCAATTTAGCATCCTACACAAAGCCTATTTGACTCTTCTTAAGATTAACAAGATGTACACAGGTGCCTCCTCTCAAAACCCAAGATGTCAGGAACCTCTACCTGACTCTATACACATAATGTAGAGTTGTGCTTCTCTGGTGAAATACTGGACCAATTTCACTGGTTCCCCTCGCATAAGATTATGACAAAATATTAAACTCCTTTGGAAACTTGGTACTTCCAGGCACGGTCGCAGAGAATGGTGCTTATGGTCACCTCTAATTAATGGAGATATTGCAACCACAGGTTCCATACACTGTTCAAAGTTTGAAGTCCCTGGTAATCATCTCAGTATTTGTTCCAATCCAAGATGGCAGTGTTGTCATTAAGCATGAATGTCTTCTTCGCTTACCAATATGTCATTGACCTTTCAGAAAGGAATTCCAGGTCAAGACCGGCAGCACTAGTATAAGAAACTGCTCAGCATGTGCTGCAGTCCTTGACCAGGGTGCGCATGCTGAGGTTATTTCTCATTTCAGACCAGTTCTCACACAGCCTCCCATTTGTGTACACCTTTGTTATTTTTGTCAATCCGTCTGTTACTGACCGTTCCTTAAGCTCCTGGATGCAATTAGAGTCCTACTGTCCCCAGTTTTCAGAATCCTTCTGGTCATCAAGTCTTTCATTCATCTACTCATTCCATCTCATGGCTGGCCTCTATCATGGAGTTTGTCAGACTCACCCTGTGTGTCACGCTCTCCAACTAGTGAACAGAGATGAGTATATATACCTACTTGTTATACTAGATATTTATAATAGCTAAAAGCTTCGCAATTCATATAACTGAAAATAACTGTTGTAACTCTCTACACCAAGATCGTGGTATTGTCGGAGGGATATTGGAGTGCCTGAAGATCTCGCATAAGAGCCAGTGTTTCTCTATTACCTACCCTTTTCCATGTTTCCCCTGGGGCAGTCACTTTGTGCTTGCCTATCATTTGAGCATCAGTCTACTCGGCTCTAGGGAGGCAGGAGGCTTGGCTGCGGGGACCCACCTCTGTAATATTTATGACAGTTCCTGACATTTTTCAAGACACGTAAGACTATTGTTTTTCAAGAATCAGTAACAATATTCAGAAGTGCTCCTTCAAAACTGCATGTAAGTATTTTACACTCATGTCTTTGAAATAAGGGTTATAACTTTTACCATTTAGCATATTTTGTAATGTTTTTTAGGGAGTGCTTAGTTGATTTCCTCGCTATCTGCAATTCAGTAAACATCTTTATGCCCAATCTGTTTAAAAATTCACCAGCTGCCACATCACATTTTACTCAATGTAAATAAAAAGTGCCAAATTTATGTGAAATAAAGCAAAACAGTAGAGTCTGCTTGTTAATGATATTTTAAATACAGGTAAGCAGACTACAAAAACGACGTTGCTGGGGATATGGTCCAAGGGAGCACCACCCAAATATGTGACATTGTTTCGACAATGGTCCACAGAGATATTACTAGGATGTGGGGCAGTGTAGAAGCGCTAGCACTGGACAAGTGGCACTCTAATGCGGATTGGTGCAGGGCAGCGGAGATATATGTCTATGAAGCAAGGGGCTTCAAAAAAATATCGTTGCCTGGATAGTATTTTATGTTATAGAATAATAGCAGGGCAGCAAGTGAAAGTATTTACAGGAACTGAATTAATTTTCTGTATTATTTTTGATACCTATGATGTGATTAAGAGATGGCTAAAGTACATTGCATGATAATGTGAGCATAATACAAGGGAGAGGGTGGTTGTGTATAATGCTCACCTAACACTGCCGACATTTTGTGACATGAGTTTATTTATGCATAGTTTGATGTTAAAGTAGAAAATGAAAAAAAAAAATGTATAAATAAAAAATAAAGGAAGAGTGATCTGAAGTTTACATGTCTCCAAAGATGCATGCAATAGTAATATCTATAATGTATTCACTGTTTATATGTTACTATGTATTAACTACTCCTAGTATAAACAGATTACTACCCAGAACTTAATGGCTAGAAGCCCTATCATTTGGCATCCACACAGTGCTTAAGGAAAGTGTTTGCAGGTGGTGGGCACCAGCAGACATTTCTAAGGAGCATGACTTTAATCCAGAGCAAAACATCTGAAAGATAGGAATGGGAGAAGAAGGAGTAAAAGACAGGAAAATAGTACAAAAGCAGAGATGAAAAACAAGCGAAGCTAATAGGTTTCGACTTAGCGAAATCTATTAGCTTCGTCAATGTTTTTAGGTCTCGCTGAGCCAGCGCATGCGCTGCTCTGCGAGAAATTTAGTGAGTGGCTTTTGAAAGTGCTACCACAGGCTTTTCCTGGCCTCAAGCTTGCGTTCACGCGAGCGTGCACGCGCGCAGCCGCCATCTGGCTTCCTATCTCTTCCTCATTAAGCGCATCGCTCGCACCCTTAAATGCGTGTTTTTATTGCCTTTGTTTATGTGACGGAGATACATTGCATTTGGCAGAACATTTTTGGGGCCGTACTGCATGAAATACACCAGGTGGCGCTAACGTGTTTTACAGAGCGCCATACAGCATTAGATATAGTGACATTACAGCGATATTCAGGGCTGATTGTTTAGGAATTGTGCCTTGGTAGCTTGAAGTCATGAGGAGCCAATAATGTCTGACTACACGCCACTCTTCCCGACTTCTGAACCAGTTTCAACTCCCTCCCGGCTGGCGTGCAAAAATTGGACTGGCTGAAAGATTCCCCAAGACTCTTGCCTGCAGCGAGCCTCGCACTCTGGCTATTTGAAGTTGTGTGTAATATAAAAAAATTGACTCCTTGCTCAGCGCAATAGGCCATGACTCTGTTTACACAGAAATAATCGGCAAACAGTGATAGATTATAAATCTCCATTACAGCGAAAGATTTCAAGGAGTAAAGCGGTCGGAAAAATAATTGTTTTTCTTGCTTAAAAAGCTTCCACGTGTGCAAGCTTTTGTCCTCTCGTCATCCTTCTGTTCCTAGGGATTTTTAAGAAAGAAAATACACGCAGCGTTTAACCAGCTATTTAAACGGTCGCAAGCAAGGTCATTGGTTCAAATCTAAGGAGAAGAGAACGGCATTTTCCAAGCGCTACTTGGGATTACGGAAGAATGTCTGCTTTCAGCCTCAACTTACATAAAAAAATAGATATCTTCAATATACTGAAAGGCATTTCTAAAAATGCCAAGATAGCAGGCCTGGCTAAGAAAAAATGTAAGCTGAAGCACAATACCTTCAGCTCAGAGCTTGGAAAAATCCCACAGCGGTACACTACCTGTCTGGAGCAGAGTAGTCTCCAGAAGTGGGCAGCGGGCTTAATTTGGCTTCCATTAATAATAGAAGGACCTTTAGAGGAATCTCGGGCTCCACACTGAAGCTGCAGAGCCATTTGTTTGGGAAGGGGCGGTGGGGAGGGGGCGGAGGTAATGCAGGTCACACAGCCTGAGGCAAACATACATTCGTCTGCTCTCAGTGGAAATAAAGAGCTTCCTCTTTCGTACAAATGTGTCTTTAAAAGGGGATGCAATGAATATTACTACAAGTGCGGTAAAGGGGGCGGAGGGCGGGAAATCTAGGTTCATCCAGTGCTCATGACCGGTTTCTGCGAGAGAGCTACACCCTACTGATGCTTAACCACAACCCACCACCAATTTATTGAATCTGTAACGTTTTTCTTTCTTTCCACCCTTCTGGGAGTGCTAAGAAACTTCACTAAGCTATACTGAATTTCCAGGGATAACGTGATAAAACGTGCTCATGCTCTATTTCGAAGCAGTTCCCTTTTTAAACCAGTACACCAGAAAAACGACAATGTTCTGTGACAGAGAACAGAATAATTTGCTTAAAAGTTTGAACGTGCCAGATGTAACAGGACTCCAACAAACATGCCTTCGTTATGAAGATTCAGGCAAGATCCGCTTCATGAGTTTTTGCCCTGCATGAGGGACCCGCAGAAGAACCAGGAAGTCTAGATAATATCTGGATTGTTAGTCCAGATCACTTTATAGAGCCTCAACACCCTGGTGGACTGGATCCTCCTGAAGCAGAAGTGCTTGCAACAAGTCTGCTACTTGATTCCTGATGATGCACAACCCGTCTCCTTCAAAAGAAATGGCACAAGAACTGGTGTGTCTTCTCCCAAGAATGCAAAAGCATAAATAAAGAGGAGAGCGCTCAGGAAACTAGATTGGAGAATACCAAAACATCACATTGAGGTTTTACCAAGTAATTATAATTTACACATTAGAATGGTAGAGGACGTTCAATTTTGGTTGTCCCAGTCACTAGAATGCCATGTTTTCGGTCTTTTACATTCCATCAACACATAGTCCTCTAGGTTGTCCCTGGAGTCATTTTTTTACAGGCTATAGTGCAGGTCCAAGTTCAATTTTCTCTGCTCTCTAGAGCTAAAATCAGACACAAGCAAAGTCTGTAGCAGAAGTCGGAATGAAAGTGAGATGCTGAATGAGTCTGAAAGAATGCTAACAATGTCTGGGACTGGCTGCTCATGCTCTGTTGGGGGAGTGGAGTTATGTTGAAAGGGGGACGTGGCAAAGAACAGAAGAGTGGGGGCAAATGCTCGGCTCCATAGAAGGCATACAGAGCAATGGAGGTCAATTTGTCAACAAAGAGAAGAGCTTGATAAATTAGAGGCAGGTGATCACAATGCTGACCACAACATGAGAAAGCAGTCAACAATCTAGAAACACCTAACTACAGGCCCACAGTTTGTGTTTATTTTGTTCACTAAACAAGTAGGCCCAATCCCCTGTAGTACAAACCCTTTGGCTGCCAGTTTACAGGACCACAATACAGATCTGTAAATGAGGACTGCCTGCCACTGAGGCAAGACTTCTATTCATATGTAAGACTGTTCAAACCTGTATATATGATTCACTAATGCAAAGCTTTTCCTTTTCAGTCGAGAGATCTAAGGAAATGGTGTGAACTCAGCTTACATTATCAACAGTAGTTCCAGTATAAACAAGCATTGGCATAGCCAATAGGTCTCGCCTTTGGGAGCTTATAAGTGTTTAGCCATGCAACAGTTGATGTTGTTGCACCAAGGATATTGTGCTGCATAACTAAATACTTATAAGGTCCCAAAAGCGAGACCTATTGGCTATGCCAATGCTTGTTTTTTACATGTTGCCCAGCAGCACGAGTTGCTGAGCAAAAAGGCTTAAAGTAAAAGAAAAAATCAATATGACATGGCCAGCATTAAACGTGTTATAGCGCTTTAAAAAATTTTTTTTTACTTTAAGCCATGTTGCACAGCAGCCCGCCCTGATGTGCAAGATGTAAAAAACAATGGGAGTGTGGAGGGTTCAAGCAACATGAGGGAACAAGGTGGGAAAGACATCGGAGAGTGGAAGGAGGGCGTGGGGATTGGGTGAAATCACGGGGAGGATGGCATATGTAAAAACACAGAGGAAGGGGTGGAAGGGTTAGGCACACGAGAGAGGAGGGGCTTCTATCAAATCAATGAAGGAGTCACAATGGTTCCTTTTTTTTTTTTTTTTTTAAGTACCCAATAAAATTACAGATGGGAGAAGTCATTGCTTAAAGCCACTTTAAATGAATATTTTTTACTTTTTCCTCAAGTGTAGAGGCTAACTGCTAGGCGAGCTTCTGTAAGGAGGGAATTCTGCCCTCTTGTCTCTGACCTGGAAAACACAGCCAACAGATGAAGAGAGGATGTGGCGTAACGGACAGAGCTGCCGACTTTGGACCTCAGGAACATAAAAAAGTGTAAAATAAAAGGAAAGTCACAGGACTGACATGTAAACACCAGGCAGCTGATGGCTTTCGTTCAACTATCAACTCACCTAGAGGTTTAATTCATGGTGTGGCGCGGTGCAAGCACCTGTAAGAAAAGCGTAAGAACTCGCTGAGATTCCCTGTGCAGATTAACAAACATGTTTATAAAAACATGTACTTTCAGAATACAATGCCTGGACTGGGCTGCACTAGGTTGTTATCCATGATTTACTAAAGCAGGATGAATATCGAATAATAGGATGTGGTGTAACAGCCGGAGCTCCCAAGTTTTGAGCTGGGGAACCAGAGTCAAATCTTGGCATTGGCTCAACATCCTGTAATTGTGTCCAAATCACTTAATTTCCCTGTGCCTACAAAAATGAATGTGACTTGGTGTAATGTAATTGGTGCCCACATAAAGCACTCCAATACCTTTGAGTCGAATTCACGCTATATAAAAGTGAAAAAAAAGAGGAAGTGACTTTTCTGCGTGGCTGGAGGAAGGGTGACACCATGGAGAGGATGAAAAAAACAGCACAGGAGGGTCCAGTAAACAGAAATAATGTACCAAAACAAAGCAGCTTCAAAAATACATGCAGTCAAAAAAGACCTTGATTCACAGAAAAAAGTAACTCCAACAAAAAAAAAGCAGATGAAGACTTAAAAAGGAAGGAGTACTTGGTCCTAGCTCCACAGAAAAGACAAACAAGCGAGGGCAGATGAAGAGAAAGCAGAAACTTACAGGAAATGACACGCAAAAACCAATTAAAAAGCAAAGAAATCATAGTGACAAGCAAGCCAACAAATGGAAGTAATGGGCAGGGGCTGTAAGCCTCTTTTAATATATATATATATATTTTAGTTACAAGAGATTTTGCAAGCACAGCGCAAGTACTTTACAGGTGAAACCTATTAACCTGCAGGAGTAAAACAAAGAGAGGGGAAGTGTCGAGTGGTGTACGATGCAGTAATGGAATCAAGACTAGGTCCTGTATTCAGCAACAGCGCAGTACGCTCCTAAAAAAATGTGGTCCCATGCACTCATTTCGTTCTCCAATTAAGCACTACATTCACTTGCATTTACGTGCTACCATGCTCATCACAACTCCAAATCACCTAGTGAATCCTGATCTAGGTGTTGATTGATGTGATATCCAAGTAGTGCTATACATTACCCTGCAAATGTTTGATTTATTGTATATAGCCCTAATTACTTACTAGCAAGTTCAAGGCTACAGCAACATGATGTGATGATATACCAAAAAAAATCCTAGCCAAAATATACTGACCACTGACACGACACACAAACTGTTTCTACAACTTCACTGTACAGTTAAGAGCATCGTTGCCTTTTAGTTCAACACTAACAATATCGCAATGATATCACATGGCTTAACACGCAAAACGTATGTTTAGGGGACCTCTTGAAAGACTGCTTAGTTTCACATCACATGCCCATGCCACAGCTCAAGGTCCCTGACGCTCTTCTGAGATAAAGAATCGTTTCAGAGTCACGTCCAGACTAAGATGCAAAATGTGGGTTGTGTGCGACTGAGTGCACGCCACATGGCCAGTCTGAGGATACCTAAAAGTATGCCAAGCCCAGTTCCGTGGTAAGGCTCGGTGAATGGCAGCTAATTTGAACTCGAATATTTGTCAATCTAGGTCAGGTCACTTTTATTTGGGCACAGGCGGAGCTCGGTGCACTGACTGCTGCACGGTTCAGAAAAGTATATGGGCACAGATTCGAACTTGAAACGGAGACAGTACACTGGGCGCTAGAGACCGAGCACTATGCATAATCTAATGCATGCAACAGTGCGCTGTGTCAAAGCAACCTGACCTAGACCGGCAAATAGTCTAGAACAGATTCGGTAAACGTCATGGAAAAATCCCAAGAGCTTGCGGACAACTTTACCTGGCCTTTAACTCCAATCGTGGCAACGCCACTGATTACATTTCTCTAAACAAAGACAACCATTTTGTTCCCGTCAGCAACTCTGCAACACAATCCCTTCAACTGGAAGGAAGAATTTAATTAAAGCGGCAACACTACAGGCTGCTTCCAAATTATATAGGCTTACCACAACAGACATTCTAGTTTTAATACGAATGTAATTAACTAGAATAAATTGAACATGCGTGAAGGTGTTTAAGAAATGAAAGTTTTCCTTCCTGTGACATGCTTCACTGTGTTTGGAAAGTAAGTTTGTGGATCAAATAAGAGTCATTCGGTCCCTTAAGAAGCAACACCCTCCCCGTTCGCTCGCGCCCAGTATAAATTGGTGCCTTTTCGGGCATAATGTACAATCAATACAGACTTATTCGTCGTGACCCCTGTCATCTTTATGCCTTATAGAAAGCGCACATCACCAACATTAAAGCAATTAAAGCACACTATGGGCCTAATTCACAAAGGTAACAAACTTTTGAGTACATTTGGCGCAAAATAAGGAACGTAGCATTGCCCTAGTCTCCCAATGGAGAGTATATGAGGTAGGCGATAAAGTGGGACGCTTGCTTGGGCAGCAGAGAAAGGGAATGAAGTTGGGTACATGACCTGCTAACGGAGGAAGGTCTAGTCATTCGAGGCAATGGGAACATCGCAGAAACATTTGCTTGCTACTACAACTACCTGTATAGTTCACATACCACTCAGCCCTGTGCCGATATTTCAGAATTCTTGGGGAAGATCGACATGCCGGGGCTCTCTGGAGAGGAGAGACAGGATATGGAGGCGGACATTAGTGAGGAAGAGATAGGTATGGCAATTATAGACATTCAGACAGGGGATACGCAGGGCCTGCATGGCCTGCCATCGGAACTTTATAGAAAGCTGTCGAACGAGCTTGCTCCACACCTATGCAACATGTTCCAGGCAGCAAAGCGTGGGGGAGTTCTCCTGAGAGACCACAGACTATCCACTATTGTGGTCATTCATAAAGAGGGGACGCCGCACACAGATTGTGGCTCCTGCCGCCTGATATTGCTCCTGAACATAGAGGAGAAAGTCCTGGCAAAACTCCTGGCCACCCATCTTAGGAGAATTATTGAGAAACAATTCCATCCTCATCAGTCGGGTTTCATGCCGCATAGAGGAACAAGGCTGAACCTCAGACGCCTGTATGCATGGTTTGAGGGCACTGAGGGAGGATTGGAGCCGGCGGTGGTCCTGTCGCTCGATGCAGCGAAGGCCTTCGATACAACTGATTGGGAATACCTGTGAGCCGTAATGGAGCAGATGGGATTCGGCCCCAACTATATAGGGTGGATGAATTTGTTTTATAGCAAACCGCACGCGCAGGTGAAGGTTAATGGGGTGTGATCATGCCCCTTCCAGTTACACAGGGGCACCCGGCAATGATGCCCATTATCACTAATGCTCTTTGCCTTGGCGTGCTGGGTTCGCTCCGACCCGCTGGTGTGACGAGGAGAATGGGAAGATAAGATCTCCCTCTATGTGGACGATATCCTATTATACGTGACGGATCCTGGGGTTTCCATCCCCAGACTACTCCAAATCTTCCACTTATATGGTACATATTCGGGATACACGATTAATTCGGGGAAGTATCTCCTCTATCTCCTGCGTGCATGGACTATGCAGCGCAATCTCCCAGTGGGCCTCAGGGTGGACACAGTGGAGTTTAAATATCTGGGCTCTATGTGATTAGCAGCCTGACCTATTCCATATGGCCAATCTCTACTCAGTGTTGGACCGCTTTAGAGCAAACGTCCAGCATTGGAGATCGCTGCCTCTGTCACTCCTTGGCAGGGCAGCAATGTACAAAATTATCACCTTACCGAAAATCCAGTACATGTTGCAGAACATAACATATCGGGTGCCGCCTGTGTTCTTCCAAAGAGTAAATCAGGTAGTCCGTGAGCTCCTGTGGGATGGGGGAGCAGGCCAGGATAGCACTGAATAAGCTCATGGGGGGGGTAGTACGATGGGGGCATTACCCTTCCTGACATAGAAAAATACTAATGCGTGTCGCAACTGATACTGGTCTTTACTCCTCTGACGGAGCCCTCGATCAGGGCGGACGGCAGGGCGCCGGGCCCCAGGGGCCTCCCATAGGCACTCTACTCCGAGCGTGGTTGCATGTCTCTCCCGCCTCTCATGAGGACCATGGCTTTGGTATGGAGGAGGGCAGATAAGATTCCTGGGGTGGCAGGGTCAACCCACTGAAATGACCCCTTTTTGGGATAGCGACACACTGACGGACGTAGGGTACCTTGAAGGGGTTTACAGGATGGAATCTAATAGGCATCTCATTGTTGGGAGATGTATGGAGAGGGAACGACATGATCGCCTGGGAAGTGTTGCAAGCAGAATACGACATGGCCCGCAAGAAAGTCTTTAAATATCACTAGTTGAGTCATACATTGCAGACTCGTGTGAAGAAGGGACAGTGGCTTGACGAATCCTCACCACTAGAGGACAGACTGCTAACGGAACTGCTCCTTGTGAGAGCGGTCTCCTTAACCTACAGTAAATTAATGCACAATGCAGCTGATCCCATGCTGAGACTCAAAGAAACATGAGAGGCAGACGTTGGAGTGATAGACTGGGAGGAATGGAAAGAGGCACTCTGATCACCCAGGAAGGTGGCAGTCAGAGCCCAGTTGAGGCTGATTAAACTCTGTGTGCTTCATAGATCTTACTACACACGAAGGCTCCTAGGACCTCAGGGCAAGCGCTTATGGGCCAGGACTCACTCTAGCAGAGGCCACCAACAAGGTCCGGGTGGTACTGGTCACTTAAGGAAAAAGGCTTCTTACAGCTTATTGTGTTCCTGTAGCCACACAGGAGGTCAGCCAAGTGACCCTTGGAATCCACTTCTTTGTCTTAGGTACAAGAGGATAGGGGTGACACCTGGACACTCCTGACCAATTAAAAACAAGTTTGTGGGGGCAAACCTTCCCACTTTTGCAGCACTTCCTGTTTGCCTTAATGCAAATAATTCCACAGTGTTCCTCTGTCCTAAAAGCAAAGATGAGGGCAATCTTCCTCCCTTGTGCAGAGCTCTTGCGTTCACAAAGAGGTGTGGCCCGGGAAATCAGCAGCCCATTCCCCTGTGTTCATTCCATACCAGTTCTGAAGATACCTTCCCTCCCACTGGGTTCGGAGCCAGCCTGGCTTGTGTGGGACAAAGGCTTTCTATTCTTCTAAACTATGAATGGACTAGCCTCACCTCTATCCATTTCATGTTAATGAAATTCTAGATTCACCCTAACTGTACTCCCTGGTCCGATAGGGATCAAATGCCCCACACCCAGTCCATTTAGGTCACCATGCTCTGGCAGCAGTTTTCACACCTCATTAAGGTCAAGCACTTGCTGGGCAGCTGCTGGCAGGCTAATATGCACATTAGCCTCAAACAGGGAAAAGTTAACTTTCTCAAAGTAACATTTCCTAAACATTTATTAAAAATCTAACTTCATCAATTAATTTAGTAACTGTGAAAAGTAGGCTTTGAATGACTGTTAGCTATTTCCTGTCAAACATTATAGATTAAGGTTTATAAACTGTACTTAGGCGTTTTCTAGGATGCAGCCACTGCCCTGCCAGTAAAAATAGCTTTTGGGGACTAGTCACTGGAGGAACATGCCAACTTTAATTTCACATATATATTCCACTTTTAAATATCATACACACTGCCTTGTGGGTAACAAGGTGTACTTAGGGGTGACTTACTAATATTTAAAAGCAAGGGTTCAATCTGTCAAAAATGGTTATTTTGACAGGTTTGAGATCAGGTTTTAAGGCTGCTGCAGTAAGGCTACACCTGAAGCCATGTTTTACAGGCCCACTCTATGGATGGCACAATAGGCGCTGGAGACGGCAGGTGGCATTTAGCTTCCAGGCCCACCATATACTAGAATCTTTTTTTTGATAACCAATTTTATTGATTTTAAGATATGGTAACGAAAACAAAAACACAAAAAGAAAAAACCTAGCCAGATAGCACAATACAATAATATCAACAGTCCCCACTTGACTGAATGATTGACCTTGTCTCGCTTGACCCCGGAAAGTCTTACACGATACCAGCATTCAATGAGTTATATAAAATCAGGCCACAGTACCCAACCATTTGCCCCATACCCGTCCATATACTAGAATCTTAAAGGCAAGTTAAATATGTCAATCAGGGGAAATCCAATTTAACTATGTTTAAAGGGGAAGCATAGGCACTTTACTCCTGTTTAGCAGGAATAAAGTGCACAGAGTTAAAAAAAAAAAACAGAAAAAAATAGGGGTGACCATGCAGAAAAGGTGGATTTGCTATACTCGGTGAAACTATAGCAAAGCTTCTACAATACCTGCCACCACTCTTCCATGGCCCACGGCCTAGAAGGAAGTTTAAGAGCAGAAGATGTTGGGGTCAAGGCATTCTGCATTAACTCAAGATATGCTGCAGAAGCCCAAAGTTGTGTCTGTGTAGGTATAGCGAGTGGAAGTAGGATACACCACTTCCTCAGCCATCAGCAGTCTAAAGAACTTCAAGGCTCATCGCAGCGCATGTGCAGCAGGAGAGAGGGTCAAATGTGCTTCTCCACATGGCTCTGTTCGTTTACAGGAAGCAAGAGAGAGCTTCAACGCTTCCTCCTCATACGAGTGTTAACTGCTGACAGCAGCTAAGGCACTGCAGGACAGAGGATTGTTGGGTGCTAGCGCCCCACATCGACGTTGGCCACTCAGATGCCATCAAGCACACCCTTCTTGAGGCATTAGGACCCTTTCTGCTGTTAGTCAAGTACACTCATTATTTTTGTTGCTATTTTATGGTTGTCAACTTTATTTGAAAATTTTCTGCAAAACATGCATTTTATGGTCAGGAAGCCCTGGGATTCCTAGAGGACCAAATGCAGGGCAAATTAAGGTACGGGCATCTAATGTGTCAGTAGATTTCCTGCTGATGGATCAGGAGATTCAGGAAGGCACTGAGGAAGCATTCCGCTAATAGGCATTACATAGATGGGAAGTATAAAAAGGATAGAGAGAGAAAAAAATATATGAATGCTCTCCTGAAAAAGAATCCTCTTTCAGGCCTTGAGAAATGTACTCACCCACTCGCTATATGGCGAGTCAGATGTTATCAAGGCAAGCTATATTTAGGGATTACTGACCCATCTGGGGAGAGACTCCAGCTGACAAAGAACAGGTGCTCTTATAACTAATAAAGTAAAACAACAATAAAGATGCCTTTAAATCTTGTTACATTTGCTGTGTGTTCAAAGACAGAGGTCAGATGTCAGCTTATGTGGATATCTGTTTACAGAATCCTCCAACTTTGCAGTCGGAGAAAGAAAAGTAAAGTGAACTGTCTGACAATCATGCTGTGTGCAATGAAAGGCTATAGGATGCCAGTTTTGTTTCTAAAAAACATTTAATTACCTTGTGAATGAACTTTACAAATATATTTCAGTAGTTGCGAAAGCACCTTTTAACATTCTGAAAATATTTTAGTAGGATCAAAACACTTTACTTGTTGATGTGCAAATGATAAATATTTGCTGAACCCCAATTTCCCCTTTATCGTTTGTACATTATATATCTTAAAAACTGCAGGTCAGTGGGCAAGTCTGTGGTCATTTCAATTGAAATGTACTGTTTGTAAATGAAAGTGCACTACCACAGCAAGCTTTAGTAATAGCTAATTAAAGTGTGAGTTTTTAAACATGAACTTAGAAACTGTCCTGCCCCCGCCCTGATGCCAATGCTATTGATGAACCAAGAGGCAAGTGAAGTGTCATGTGTACCTTTTATGTGGGCTAGATTTCTATTATACCTGGTGCAAACGTTTAGTTTATTAAATCACACAGAAGAGTTTTCAACAGCAGACATGCTGAACTCACATATTTGAAGGTGCTCTCATACTTAATAATGAAGAAAAAGGTGACTCGATAAAATAAAATATTTGCCTAGGATCACACAATTTAGGACAGTTTATGGGTCAAAGCTCAGTACAGTTAGATCGAGTAGATTATTCAGGTCACTAGTCCTGCAGGTCTAGTAAAGTTTTTATGATTTTTGGAGGCCTGTCTTTTACTGATGCCTAGATACAAACCCTTGTTTGCTCACTTACAAGCTGTACCTGGTTGATGAGCCTGTAACTAAGGCGAAACCGGTCACGGTTTGCTCAGGACAACACACGGTGAACCGTGAAATCTGAAGCCACAGACTGGGAAAAGAGAGTTGCCTCTTCTGATGCTCCTCGGGGCTGTGCGACGCCATGCTCGTGCCCATCCACAGGCCAGACCCGATCAGACAACCACAGAGCATCGGAGCAAGACTTCAAACACCGAGAGACCTTAAGGAAAGGATGGGCTTGCTTTTCTTCATTCCCCTGCAGCCCCGCTAGATCGCTGCAAGTCAGGGAGACTTTTTCTTCCAATTAAAACACCCCTACTGCCTTTACGGCCTCTGCTGCCCAGCGGCTGGCACCACCACTGTGCCCACCCTCTCGGGGAGCAGGTGGGAGGCTGGGCTTGCGGCAGGGCAGTTCTGTGGTTGCAGGAGAGCATGCTTGAGCTGCAGTGTCACAGAGGAGACACAGCAGAAGTGAGGGGTCCACAAGGACACCCTGTGAAAATCATCAAGGAATGTCAAAATTGCTAATACTGCGCACACTGCTCAAATTGGACTTCTGTAAGGTGCCCTCCAGTGCCTATGCCTTTTGGTGGTGCGGCGGCAGGGAGAAGAGAAGAGGTAAGTGAACAAGTGAAAGTGTGGGTGCACAATTGTGGCCTTTAATGTATATGAATCCGCCATCAGCTAGGTGAGTTCTGTGTGCCAAGCTTTCACAGACCCTTAAAAGACATACTGCTGGGCGTACCACTCGCACAGAGTCACTTATATTAAGAGAGCTATATTGGGAAAAGGCATTAGACCCAGAGCTGAGATTCAAAAGGACAAAATAAAAACTAAAGGGTGAAAACAAGTTGGGGCCCCATACACGACGCCTTTGGCATCCCTGGAGCCGTAGGAGCAACGGGGTCTCATGAACTGACTGATGATGAGCAGGGCAGGACTGGAAAACTGGCTACTACTAGCAAAGGACACGGAAAAGCTAAGAAAGCCTAACACTCCAACCTGTCCTGTTTTGGGCAGCATGCACACACAAACGTCTTAGCAATTCCAGTAAATCTACCTACAGAAACGAACACAATACAAACGGAAAATGTAATTCTGGTCCCTGCGCAAATTAATGCTTCCTCCCCCTTACAACAATCACAACCAAGACTTTCTGTAGACTCAGATGATGAGTCTATATATGGAAGAGTTGATGTTGTACAAACAGGAAACTCCACTCCAATCATTGATAGTACCCCGAAGGATATTATGGGTAATACATTGATGACTTCAATCTAACTAATATATTGAATAGCTCACCTCAAGGGCCAACTGAGGGTCATGCCTCAACTGATCAGGTGTATCAACAAATAGAGAAGGATCCTCTGACACCACCTCAACCACATGTTTGAACCCCTAATCAAGCCCCTAAACTTTCGAACTTAAGGCTGGAGGAAGGGGACAGTCTATCTGATACGAGTGTCATCTGCGGCAATGGCCAACCACACTTTGATATCACAGGAGAGTGTAACAATTTTCTAAACACAGAAACATACAGAGATCCCCTTACGCATGGAATCCTCTTAGAAGAGATAATGTCCAAAGTACAACAACTTCTACAAATTGATCACATCATAGATCTATTACGTCTAGTACCTTACAACTGTAAAGGAATTGCAGAAGATACTGATTTAATCCCAGAGGTAACCCCAAGTAGAGGAGATGTTAAGTCGTAAACAAACTGCCTAGACACTTATAGCAAGAAGAAAGGGACCTGTCAACTACAAGACCAGATAGTCAGGACATAAGCGCCCCTTGTCATCAAACTACCATTCAGACAGCTACTCTCAATCTGGGGCGATAACCTGGACATCAAGTGGATCAGGCACTGCTGAATTCCGACGATAGGTTGTCTCTATACTAGAACCATTTCAGCCTTGTATAAGTAAACAGCAGCTTAAGAAACTTGGGAAAGTAAATACAAATCTGGTGAATTATAAAATAAGCAGGAATCGCATCAGCAAGGGGCTAAAGGTCAAATAAATTATGAGACTTTTGAGCAGCAGCTGACTAGGAATATCATTACGGCATCAGCCGTAAACAATGGTACCTCGGCAACAACGGACAGTACTGCAAATACTCACAGTGAAACAAATCTGGTTACTAACAACATACTTCTCCCAGCTACTACAAGTAGATTAACTGACATAGACAGAGGTGCTACTACTTCCTTCATTTCAAATGATCACTCTTCAAAAGTGGACCAGCAGGTAGCACCTCATAATTGGAAAGGCTGCGATAACAATGATACCAATGCTATTCGTTTGGAAGGTTTCCCACTCATACATGAGGCAAGGACCAGAGATGACATGGAATTAAAGGGTATCAAGGAAGAAATCTTAGAAATACAGAACATCCTGCGTAAACGGCTGGAAGTAAAATCTCCATCAAACACCTTGACTGTCCCTATAGGGAACGACGTGACAGAGGAGACATTCTGATCAAGAACAGGCCTCACTTACAGGTAGTGCATTTGATCTAATCAAGAAAGGAGTAGTTGCACCTCCCAGTCGGGCGCTACAGAATAGCGCAATCTACAACCTGAGAAAAATTAATCAAGAGGTTCAGGACAACTGGATATTTAATGACCAGGAGATAGTGAACCATATACAACTTGACTTCTGTCGTAGTTATGAATCAGAAGGCCCATTTGATATTCTGAATAGGCATAACATCTTGAGGGTCTTGTATCGCTCCCCAGATTTGGAGCTTCTTAATTCAAACAACCTCCTATCTATACAATTATTGAATGGCTATAAGACTTGAATAGAATGTACATGCCCTACCTGGTATAATCAGCATCATTACGCACAGATACTTGAAAAAGCTGACATACTGGCAAACTGGGGATAAAGCTATAAACTGTGGAGCCAAAAAAACTCACATTTCTTGAAGAAAGGAGGAGATGGAGAAAATTACTTTACTGCTATTACTTTGGCACGGAGGGTAGCCTTTAAAGGCCCAGAAAATGACATTCCAATGAATACTAATAACCTAACAATAATGATAGGTCCTGTTGGTAATATGAACAGACCCACACACATTTCGTCACGACCAGTTAGTAATTTACATCTGTACACTCCGCAAAGGCAAAGTTTCTGTTACAGACAAATGAGATGCAGGACATGGTAAAAACGTGCTGCTGATTTGTTCATGGAAACCTTCCTAGTCTGACCTTTCAGGACCACCAAAGGCCAGTGGGCAGCAGGATTCGCCATCACCTTCTCCACTGGCAAAACATCACGTCGGACAGGTGGGTTTTGCAGATAGTCTGAAGGGGCTACTCCCTCCCCTTCGAGACTACCCCTCCCTCCATGCCACCGTCTTTCGATCGCATGTCGGAGGATCATTTGGCGCTTCTCCGCCAGGAAGTCTCAGTTCTCTTGGCTAAGGGAGCTATCGAGAGGGTTCCTACGCCAGAAGTAGGTTGTGCTTGCTATTCCCGCTACTTTCTGGTGCCCAAGAAGGACAAAGGCCTGCGTCCTATTCTAGACCTCAGGGCCCTCAACCGCTTCCTCCAGTAGGAGAAGTTCAAAATGCTAACCTTGGCTCAGTTCCTGTCTGTCCTCGACCTTAGAGACTGGATCGTGGGGCTGGACTTGCAGGACGCCTATTTTCACCCCCCCGTCCTGCCAGCCCACAGACGCTACCTGCAGTTCACGGTAGGCCACGAGCATTTTCAGTTCACCGTGCTCCCCTTTGGCCTTACCAGTGCCCCTCGGGTGTTCACGAAAGTGATGGAGGTGGTCGCAGCTCATCTGCGCAGATCGGGGGTTCCAGCCTACCCCTATCCCGACGATTGGCTGTTGAAGGCGGGCTCGCCCCAGGCTGTCGTCTTCCATCTCCAGACTACGGCGGACCTCCTGCATTCGCTGGGGTTCACTATCAACGTGCCGAAGTCACACGTGACTCCCTCTCAGAAGCTCCCTTTCATCGGGGTGGTTCTGGACACAGTGCAGTTTCCGGCCTATCCTCCCGAGCAGCGAGTCCGGGATATTCGGGCTATGATACAGATGTTTCAGCCTCTATCCCGGATTTCGGTGAGAATGACCCTGAGGCTGTTGGGCCTCATGGCCTCCTTCATCCCTGCTGGTGGATCATGCCAGATGGCATATGCGGGCTCTGCAGTGGGACTTGAAGTTCCAGTGGGCGCAGCATCAGGGGAATCTTTCCGACTACGTCCAGATGTCAGAGGAAACTGCGCAACAACTGCAGTGGTGGCTAACGAACCAAGCTGGGGTCAGAGGCAGATCCCTCTCCCTTCCCCAACCAGATGTCACAGTGGTGACAGATGCGTCACTCCTGGGATGGGGTGGCCATCTGGGAGAGGTGGAGATTAGAGGCGTCTGGTCTCCGGTGGAGTCCGGGCTCCATATCAACCTTCTGGAGCTCCGGGCGATCTACCTGGCACTGAAGGCATTCCTTCCCTCTCTAAAGGGGAAGGTGGTGCAGGTGTTCACGGACAATACCACAGCCATGTTGTACTGCAACAAACAGGGCAGGGTGGGGTCATGGAGCCTATGTCAAGAGGCTCTTCGTCTCGACACGGCTGGAACATCAGGGCATGACCCTGGTGGTTCCACACAGGGCAGGTTCTCTGAACGCCAGGGCGGACGAACTCAGCCGCCAGTGCCTGGTAGATCACGGAATGCGTCTTCACTCGGAGGTGGTGCAAGGTATCTTTCAGAGGTGGGGAGAGCCTTGGTTAGATCTGTTCGCCACCAAAGAGAACATGCAATGTCAGCAATTCTGCGCATTAGAGTTTCCAAGGCGGCACTCGCTCGGCGACGCTTTTCATCGCGAGTGGAACGGCGGCCTCCTGTACACCTTTCCGCCCAGAGTGCTGAAGAAGATGAAGCGCGACCGGGCCCAAGTTATTCTTGTGGCTCTGGACTGGGCACGAAGAGTCTGGTACCCAGAGCTCCTGAGCATGGCCGTCGGTCCTCCACTCAGACTGCCTCTTTGGGAGGATCTTCTGTCGCAGCAGCAGGGGAGGGTTCTTCACCCGAACCTGTCCAGCCTCCACCTCCTTGCTTGGAGATTGAGCGGCGACAGTTGACAGCTTTTGACCTTCCACCCTAAGTTTGTAATGTCATCTTGGCAGCCAGGCGTCCCTCCACTAAAACGGTATACGCCTGTCGATGGAATACATTTGTGGGATGGTGCACAGCAAAGGATGTGGATCCCCTTTCTGCCCCTCTTTCAGAGGTTCTTTTGTATATACTTTCTGTGGCCCAGCAGGGCTCTTCCCTGGGCACTCTTAAAGGATATCTTACGGCCATCTCTGCTTTCCTTCAGCTACCAGATCAGCCATCTTTGTTCAAGTCCCCCATTGTAAATAGATTCTTTAAGGGCATTACTCATTTCTTTCCTCCATCTCCTTTCGTAATGCCCCAGTGGGACTTGAACTTTGTCTTATCTTATGTGCGCTCCCTTCGAGCCTCCTCACAACTGTCCTCTCAGGCTCCTCACTATGAAGACAGCTTTCCTTGTTGCCATCACCTCTTCTCGCAGGGTGAGTGAGCTTCAAGCTCTTTCTTCTAAGCCCCCTTTCTTCTCTGGACAAAGTGGTGCTTAGGACGAGACCCTCATTCCTTCCAAAAGTGGTTAAACTTTTTCACATTGGACAAACCATTACTTTGTCCACCTTTTTCCCACCTCCGCACCCTTCCAAGGAGGAGGAGAGACTCCACCATCTGGGCCCTAAACACGCGCTGCCATTCTACCTTGACCGCACAAAAGATTTCCGGGTGGATGATCAACTCTTCGTTGGCTAAGTAGGTGCCAAGAAAGGTCGGACTGTTCAAAAGCGTACCATCTCTAGATGGGTTGTCCTTTGTATTAAAATCTGTTACGCTTTGGCGAAAAAGGAACCTCCAGTGGGGCTCCGAGCTCATTCCACCAGAGCTACGGCTGCCCCCACTGCTGCACTTGGAGTTCCACTCCTTGACATCTGTCAGGCAGTCACGTGGACATCCTTGCACATGTTCACCAGACATTACGGCCTGGACAGCCAAGTCGGGAGGGACAGCTATTTTGCCCGTTCTGTCCTCCAGGACTTTCTGGTGTGAACTTAGTTCGCAGACCCTCCTCCGGCGTTGGTATTGCTGGGGTATCTATTCTAAGGTAAGGAATCTATAACTAACTGTCTCTTTCAGATGAACAAGTTACTTACCTTCGGTAACGACGTATCTGTAAGAGACATAGGTTAGTTACAGATTCCTTACCGCCCCACCCATCCTACCAGCCCTGCGAATTGACTTCTAGGGAGAGGGACTCCCTTGCAGGGCCCTAGTTTAAGCCCACCAGTGGTCTGTGCCTTTCATGGCTCTGCACTTCTGGCGTGGAAAGTCGTGTCAGAACTGATGTCAGCAGGGCGGCGTCTAAATAGGCACAGCAACGCCATCCTAGCGAACACGACGACGCGGAGTCGACCGACGCCACCTACCGGCGCATAAGAAAAAATTCTCCGGATCCACTTTGACGCCTGGGGGTAATTCTTAACCTATGTCTCTTACAGATACATCGTTACCGAAGGTAAGTAACTTGTTCTTTACAGACTTTGATGGCTCTTGGACTTTAAAGGGGCAAATCTACAGCCCGTCTAGGGTGTGTATATCAGCCTATGAATCCACTGAACATATTATATGTCTATGTCCATTATTGTTAGAACCTTGGAAAAATACCTCAGACCTGCCGTTAAGGCGGAGGGTATTAAAACAATCTTAGAGGCACTGTCACTTTGTTTAAAGGTAATACACTGAGACTTGTGGCACAATTCGTAAACAATTTTGGTCAGGCATACAGGGTGTGGGAAAAAAGTTCTCAGACTGTCAATGATGACAGGGACTAATGTATTAGTTGCATTTTTTTAATTACTGTTTGGATTTTTATGACAAATTATTATTTTGCAGGTAATATATATATTTTTGCAACTCTTTATTAAACAAGCTCATCATACAGCAAATAATCTGAAAGCACAGTGCAAATACACAGATACAATACGGTATAAGTGGCACATTATGGAGTGGTTCAACATTCTTTAAGTATATGAGTAACAACATAGTAGCACATATCTTGGCAGCGGGTATAAATATACTCTTTCTCAAACACCTGAACCGAGGCCACCAGCACCTAGAATGCAAACGAATTATGTCCATAGAGTCGCACCCGGTATTCCCACCAGGGGCCCCACATCTTCTCCCACTTCTTGGGGCATCCTCTGCTGTGATAAACTACCTCTTCCGCCCTCTAGCACCAATCTAAGTCTGTCACCCAATCCGATATCGACGAGGGGAGAGAGGACCCCCCCCCCACCTCCTCGCGATGTTGCACTTTGCCACTCCCGCTGCCAAAGCCTGGTATAATTGGACCAGTCTTCCTCACCCTGTATCATCAAGAGCAACCATTTAGCGTCCATTGGCACTTCTACCAATAGGACCCCAGACATCACAGTCGTCACTACCTGCCAGTAACAGTGAATCATGGGACAATACCACAGAACATGGTAGAAGGAGCCCTTCCGCTCACATCCCCTCGCACATAGTGGCATATCTACTGCCCCTATTTTGTACAGTAGGGTGCATGAGTAGTAGGCCCAATCTAAAACTTTACGATGTATCTGCTGAAACCGAGCTCGGATGGTTGTATCCCATGGACTTTGTATGGCCTCCCCCCAGTCTTCACCGTTAACGTCACCTAGGTCATCTGTCCAGGTGCTTCTGAGAGTGCCCAGGGGTTCCGGGGAATTATTCATCAATCTTTGATACGTCACTGATACCCCCTTGTTCAGAATGGGGTCCGCAAGCAGGCGGTCTTCCAGTGGGGAGGAGTCTGGCAGGCATGTCCAGTCCCGCATATGAACCCGGAGAGCGTGTCCGAGCTGAAAATAGCGAAGTTTTTTAGCGGTCTATTATTTGTATTCCTGACCCAATGTTTCGAAGGCAATCAGGGCTCAACTCCTCCATACGTTGGCCAGATACTCGTCCCTATTTTTGCCCACCGCGAGAAGCCCCGCAGGCTGGACACCTCCCTCAGTCGGTCGCTATCCCACAAGGGGGTGATGGCCCTTAACTTGGCCTGCCATCCCAAATAGCGTTCAGCTTCTGTCCAACACCCCATGACAGTTGATGGGTGCATTGGTAGGACCTCCCTCTTCCAGCGGGTGGATAGGATAGTTTCATAGTTACCCGTGGGCATCACTTCTCTATCGACCATGTAGGCCGGCTCACCCCAGTCCGAAAATACCCAGTCGTTACTCACTATGAGCTGTGAGGCCTAGTACTTTTTAATGTCTGGGATTGCCAGGCCTCCTTCGTAAACCCTCCTTTGTAGCTTTCGAAGAGCAATATGCTGTGCGCCCACCTGCCACAATAATGCCTGGATCTCCTGATCTATCTGTCTAAAAAAGGGCCAGAGGGAAGGCGTATTTTGGAGAGCGTATAAAAAGCACGGTAATGGCATCATTTTAAACAAAGCCACCCTACCCATCAGAGACAACGGAAGGATGTGCCAATGTGCAGCGTCCGAACTGAGCCTATCTAATTGTGGGGTGAGGTTACGGCGTATGAACATGTGCTAGTCACGCGTCACAAAAATCCTGAGGTACTTAAAGCCCTCCATTTCAATTGGGGCCACACATCCCCTCAGTAGTCTTGGGGGAGTTCCCGACAGGGGAAACACCACTGATTTGGCCCAGTCAATTCTGTAGCCTGAATAGCTGCCAAAAAGTTAAAAAATGTGGAGAATTCTTGCTATCGAGAAGTACGGCCTGGAGATGTATAGTACTAGGTCGTCGGCGTATAGGGAGATGCGTTCCTCCCAGCCACCAGGATACCCCATATCAGCAAGGATCTAGGACGCCAACGGCGCCAGGGCAAGGGCGAATATCAGGGGCGACAGTGGGCATCCCTGTCAGGTACCTCTTTGCAATGGGAAGACCCTAGAGAGCACTCCTTAAACTTTCACTCGGGCCATAGGGGCCTGGTAAAACAACTTGGTCCACTCACAAAACTTTGGTGCCGAATCCCAGTCTGGCCAAGGAAGCGAACAGGTAGGACCATTCTATACTATCAAAGGCCATTGTAGCATCCAGCGCCATTAATGCTGACTGAGGCGCCGTGGCAAGCCTGTCATGTGAAGGACTCTATACAATCGTCACAGGCTGAGTCGAGTGTTTCTACGTGGCATGAAGCCGGACTGGTCTACATGAATGATAGAGGAGCGGACCGTAGTGAGCCTAGTTGCCAGGGCTTTGGCCAAGACCTTTGCCTCAACATTCAGGAGAGAGCTATAGGACCTATAGGAGCTGAATCCCTCCGGGGGCCTGCCTGATTTATGTATAACCACAATCGTGGCTGTACTTTGGTCTTCCGGTAGACAGCCGGATTCCCTAGCTGCCCGGAACATATCCAGCATCGGTGCAGAAATTTTGTCGCACATACCTTTAAATAGTCCTACGGGCAGTCAATTGGGCCCCACCGTCTTCCCGGACTGCACGGCTCTATGGGCCGCAGCTATTTCTTCCTCCATAAGATCCACATCCAAGGTCTCTATCTCTCCTCGCGAGCCAGGCCAACAGTCTGGAGGCTTTCTCCCCGATGTCTTACAGCCAGCGCTGAATGGTCAGTGCATATGACCTAGCCACGTTCTCCGCTCTGGCTCGTAGATCATGTTGACGTAGCAACAGCCTGTGGCGCAGGTCTGGCCCCCCTACCTCTGCTTTTTCCGTTTCAAGGGCTAGGATTTCCCGCTCTATAGTCTTGCATTCCTCCACTGTCTCCCTCCTCTTCCCCCTGATCTGCGCCTGGGCCTGTCCGCGGATCACCGCTTTGAAGGCTTCTCATAGGGTACATGGGAATGCCACTGATGCCTGGTTTTCCTGGAAGTACAAGTTGGCCTCTAAATGCAGTTTTTCTTTAATCTCGCCATCCCGCAGGTACCACGGGTCCAGTCTGGGGAATGTAGCAACATTAACTATGGGACCCCTGACGTTAACACCCACCGGGGAGTGGTGGGGAATTCCTTGTGCGTGATGTATAGTGCCTTCAAAGTTCCCTACCTGCCTGTGGTGTGTGAAGAGGTAGTCGAGGCGTGAGAAGGAGCCGTGGGGATCTAAATAATATGAGTAGTGGTTCAGGTGAGGGTTGTGGGTCCTCCACAGGTCCATCATGCCCAGCGCAGACAAGAAAGCTGGGAGGGTCCCCCGTCCAAACGTCCCCTCTCCGTGCCCAACCTGTCCAGGTCAGTGTCCATTACTGCATTGATATCACCCCTCAAGAGGAAGGTCCCAGTGGGAAGTTCTAAGAGAAGGGCACTAAGTTTTGGAAGAATTGTAGCATGGAGTTTAGGTGGAACATATAGGCAGCATTGATTCAAGGAGCAGCCCTCGTAGGTGCCCGCCGGAGCTATGTAACATCCCAGGACATCCCACCACACAGTAGTCTTTGTAAAGGGCAACAAATTATTCACCAGGATGCCCACCCACAGGGAGTCTGTCAAGTACCCAGCATGGGCCTTGAGTCTATAACCAAACCGGTCCAGAGCCTTGTAGTGGTTGCCCTTAAGTTGTTTCCTGCATCAGTACAATATCTGGGGAGTGGCGTTAAACATATTGCAAAACGAGGGTGCGCTTGATTTTGTTGCCAATCCTGTCCACATTCCACGTCCGCCCGTGTATGTGTCTATGTTGCATCCCTATCGTAGGTGTGTGTACATTGTCTAAATGTCCCCTCGCCACTTTCCTTTGAGCAATTTCTCTGTCCTCGCTACTCTTAGTCTACTGTCTTGATGAGTACAACAGTTCAACGTTTCAACAAAAACAAACATTTACCCGAACTTCTCCATCTCTGCGTCCCTGCAGAGTGAGCTATCAACCTCCCACTTCCCCAACCTGCAGAGTGCCTGTCGCCCAAACCTGTGCATGTAACAGTGGGAAGGCGCTACCGCCGCCAACATGAGCCAATCGGACAATGATCAATTATGATGTTTACTCCCCTAAAGGAAAGAATATAATCAGGTCTGACCCCATGGGTGGTCCCGTTGTACATCCAAGTTCATCAAACCAAGGGGTAGTGTCCGATGTTAAGTCTATGTGTCTATGCCCGTGCCTCCCCACAGTTCGCATCTCTCACCCACCCCCCAAAAGTTAAAATAATCAATGAGTTTTCACCCTGTACCACGGACAGTCCTCCGGCCGGGAGGGCTGGCAGAGGTCTCAGGGCTCCATGATTCACAACGTTTGTCCCCTGGAGAAGTCCCATTTTGTGGGTTCCTCCCTCGCCCAGCCACTATCCAGCCCTCCAGCCAGTCCGAGGCCTCCTCCGGACATGAAATGAAGCGTCTTGCCATCCGCGACAACTCAGAGTTTGGCCAGATAGAGCATCATGTATTTGACGTTCTTCTCCGAGGGCTTTTTTAACGGAGTCAAAAGTCTGCCGCTCTCGCTGCACCTGGAGGGCAAAGTCAGGAAAGAACTGGATAGTTGCATTTTCATAATGCAAATCCCCATGCGAACTGGCCGCTTGCAGGAGCGCGTCTTTGTCTCTATAGTTGAATATGCGAGCAATGATTGTGCGCAGGGGGGCCCCCAGGCGTGGCAGCGACCCCAACGCTCGGTGCGCCTGTTCAATGGAGAAATAGTTGGACAGTCTTTTGGGGCGTAAAGTGTTAAGAATCAGGTCTTCGAGAAAGAGATCCACGGATTGCCCCTTTGCTCCTTCGGGGACTACTACCATGCAGATATTGTTGCACCTAGCCCTGTCTTCTTGGTCCTCCCCCAGGCTATTGTCTCCATCTGCTGTTTAGTTAGTTTGGCAACTTGTTCCTCTAGGCGCTTAGATTTCGATTGTAGGCTTCCAATGTGTGTTTCGGTTGTAGCTACTTTATCTGCCATATTTCAGAAGTCCGCATGCAGCAGATTCATTTCCTCAGTCATTGTGTCTAGCTTAGGTTCAAGAGTGCCCCGGAGGTCTCTTATTACCCTCATAATATCCCTCAGAGAGGGCTCCGGCGCAAGGTCCATCCCGCTAGCTCCGCAGAGTCTCTCGCGGCTCCTCCCGTCTCCCCCACTGCACCCATTGAGACTGTGTACTTGTCTATGTGGTTGGACTGCCCGGGGTGAGGGCCCTTGTTCCAAACCATATCTTCGCGGTGCCAGCGTCTGAGCCCAAAGGGCAGGGCCTAGAGCGGTGACCACCCAGGCAGAGTCCACACCGTCCGAGCCCCTCTAGATGTCACTGCCCTATGTCACTCCTCCACTGGTGTACCCTAACTTACTCCTCCACCGGTGCATCTCGAAGCAATCCTGCACTTGACTTCAAGGGGCCCTGGGGCTGCAGGGCCGGGAACTGGGCGCGGCCCACTGCTCTAACTGGAGTACTGTCACTGGCCCCCACGCTAGGTTTGTACCTCTCAGGTGTCAATGTGCTTTTGCCTCGTGTGTTACCCCATCGCTCCGTCCCTTCTGGTGTGGCAGTTGGCATGGGGATTGAGGACCCCACTCTGGAGACCGAGGGCTGACCGTCCAAGACCGCCAGTAGGCGTGTCTGAGAAATTTCACACCAGGCTGGGACTCCGGCACACCAAATCCAGTCAGGGCAGGCCCTTCTTATGTATTGTGGCGAGGGGGGGGCTCCTCTTGCCCCACCCAACCTCGAGATGGGTGTTCAGTGGCGGATTAGGGCCCAAGTGTTTGATCCCCGCACCTTCACCGTGTCGTCAGGAAACTGTATGTTGTCTCTGGTCGGTCCGTGTTAAAGTCGGGCTGCCCACGCGCGTCCCCGCTGCCCCGTCCATGCACTCCAGGCGGCGTTGTCGGGCTCCGATGCTGATTTTTAGGCCTCACAGCCCGGATGCAGCGTCCGCCGCTCTATTCTGCTTCTGCCCCAGTGCAGGCCAGTTGCACGTCAGTACTTGGTTCAATTATGTATGCTATAAACTATTTATAAAGTACATTGTATACCCGAGGTTATCGTTGTGCTCTATACATTGGGGTGAGAGAACACATGAAACTGAAAACAAATGGGCCTAACTGGGAAATCACAATGGTTCGATATACTGAAGAAATTTTAGATGAACCAGCTTTATGTATTTTTGTATGCAAGTTCCAGTATTACAGCCAGAGCTCTAATGCAATAGCCACAAACTATAACTAGACAGAATCTTGGATGCCAGGCTTAAAATCAGAACCGGATTTGAGCTATCGGTGAGGCAGAAAATGAAAAATAGTTTTTAAAAGAGATCTCAATCAAAATGTGATCAAATTTACAAATATTGTACAACAAGCAAGCCACAGCATTCTAAATCAGCTGTACATGACTTACTGACCTGGAAAGAAGACACTGCTACATACTATTTATTCCCTTAGTGTGTTTGGGAGGATACCAGAGAGTTCCTCATTATGACCCGACTGAGTAAGAAAAGAAGACAGGTGAGCCTGCTTTAATAGCTTTGTTGAAATCAGCGCTGATTTAACCTTCAAACTTGAGATAAGCGTCCATAAGAAGACACAGATTCCTGACCATTGCTGTGAGAAAATGTATGGGATCATGGGAGACAGTTTAGTAAGGAAGGTTTTTGTTTAGAATGGTTAAGTTTTGAGGTAGTTGAATCGATATTGTTCTTGAGGCTCAAAAGAATTAAAATTAAAATTAAAAGATAATCTGCATACACACTGAACCTGTGTTTACATCTTGTATTGGATGAGTAACACGTTTTATGTTAGTTCACGAAACAACTAAGAGAAAGATGGATGGGAAAATCAGAGCAGGCAAGCATCGAAATATTATATATCTAGTAGCCAACCACTTTGTGGAGAACCAGAATGCCTGTGGAAACAAAACAATTCACCTTTTGGGAATACTGCAAATTTCTTAATTAAGACAAGGTGAAATTGGAGAACAGAACCTACAAGAGGAAGGGACAGGTTGCATACATTTACAAGTGTATTGAATTATGATAATTAATTTTACTTTGCTTTAATAAGTAATTTTGACTACAATGTTGTTACACTATCGTTTCAGGGCCTGGGCCACGGCAGCACAGAGAGAGACGAAGCAGCGGCTGCCCCCCGCGGGACTGAGTACAAGGCTGCCCGGCGGGGATCAGCACATGCTCCGGCAGAGAGTGCCCCCGGGCACACCAACCCGAGCCCTGCAGGTGAGACGTGGCGGGAGGGAACAGGCAGGGGAGTGCGCTCAGCCCCCTCCTGCAGAGACTATTAAGTGAAGCGGAGCGGGCAGGTACGGCGGGCAGGGGCATCTTAAGGATTTTGGGGGCCCGGGGCCGAACATATTTTGGGGGCGCGGGGCCGAACATATTTTGGGGGCCCCTGTTCGGAACAGCTTTGCATTTATGATCTAATTTCAGCTCTTTTATGCCGTCATTGACAGCGCACTTGTCCAAATTCTAAAGTTGTTACATCTAATATTCCGAGATAGTAACGTGCATTTTCAATATTGTAACACAGCAGCAGCTCACAGATATTACTGCAAATAATGTCCGTGACACCCTCCCATTTCTCATACGTGAAGTCCTGTTTTGATCTAAGAGAAACTTTTTTATGGATGTTGCATGAAACAGAAACACATTTCACTGCAAAATTTAAGTAAAAGACTCTTGCACATCACTCACGCTAAAAATAAATTAAAGGGAAACAGTATTTAAAACCATCTGTTTGAGAATTATGCAAGGTCATCAGGGCAAGTTTATCTGCAGAACAGGACTGGCACTATCAAGGGGGCCCCTGAACGCCTGGGGCCCTGGGCCAGAGGCCACTTTGCCCATGCCTTAAAACGTCTCTGACGGCGGGGCCTATGCTCCGACCCGGACAGACACAGTGATACAGGGGTGTCCATGAAGATTGAGCCCTCACCCCCTGACAGAAATATTTTACAATAACTTGTGCACTGAAAAGACTTGAGAGATCTTGTCGGGGGAATCACAACTTCAGACAGATGTGGTGTATTTTGGCCACGCATAGAGGACATCGTGGGTGATCCCCACGTGCATGAATAGCATCTAGAGGGGGGGGGGCGTGGCGGAGAGAGTCACCCTGCCGACCAGCGGTAAACTGTTTGCTCGGGTGGGCCCAGCAATAGGAGGACGGGATCTGTGCAGCAGAAAAAGTGCCCCATGACACATACCAACGAGGGTGGCATCCGGTGAACCCCGGGTGGCTCTGTGACGGCCGAAAGCTCAGTGAACCGCCACCCCGGATTCAGGACTTGAACTGAAAGGCTCCCAGCTGGGAGCACTGGTGGGGGAGGGCAGCCACCCCCCCCCCCCTTTTCATTTCTCATTGTGAGTGGTGCCGTGCCCGGTTGCGCCTCTTACCCTATGATTGGCACCGCTGAGGACAGGTGTGGAATGTAAGTGGCGCCACGGAGCTCCCTGCAAGACCTGGCACCTATCGGTGGAAAGCTACAGAGATACTAACTGTTAACCCAGCACAGTGCAACCCCTTGGGGCACTTGGGAGCATCAGGGAACATGGGAAAAACGGATGCCCAGCAATCAAAGCTGTCCTTTGAGCAGCGCAGGTCCCCCCGGGGCAGTACTCCCTCGTAGGAAGAACATATGGAGGTAAACACAGACGCCATGTCCACACAAGAACCGAACATCCGCGATATGTTCAAAGACCTTAAAGAGTCACTTACGGCTATTGACTTAAAAATCGATTCTATGTCTGATAGACTGGACAGGCTAAAAGACAAGGTATCTGGCCATGATGAACGTATCGCGGAGGTCTAACAACAAACATCCGCGCTGGAGGACGAGGGGGCAGCCACGCGGGAAAAACTGCTTGGCATGGATAAAGTCCTGGAAGTGATCAGGACCAAGAATGAAGACCTAGAAGCTAGGTCAAGACGCAACAACCTGCGCATCGTGGGAATTCCGGAGTCCACCGCCATGACCTGTGTTGAGGACTGTTAGAAATGGGGGTCCCCAGTTGGCAGAGGTAGGTACCTTTGTCCAAATGGGGACCCTGGCTTCTAGTCAGGGTAAGGGGGATACACTTCCAAAATAACCCCTGCTCACCCCCTTGGAAGATTGGCACGAGCAGACAGGCTTATCTCAGAGGCAGTGTGTAAAGCATTTGTGAACACATACAGTAATACAGTGAAAACACTACAAATAGACACCACACCAGTTTAGAAAAATAGTAAATCTTTATTTAAACCAACAAGACCAAATACGATAAAAATCCAACATACAATACTCCTGAAAAATGGTACTTGTGCAAAATAACCTTTAAATTGCAGGACAATCAATAAAACACAGTTCTTCCGACTCGGTAGCTCCTCCTGGGGCTACTGCGATACTGGAAACGACAGAGTCTAACAATTCCAGCCGACCGCGTCGATACGGCTCAGCTAAAGCGTCGACAGACTCGGACACAGTACCTTTCTTGTTGCAACCAACACGTTGGTGCGAGTCGGTCGGGGCAAACGTCGCAGTCGTGTTGTGAAACGGAGCGTTGCGGAGGACGATATCCCCACGATTTGGTGCAGGCAGCGGCTCGTTGACGGAGTCGGTGAGACCAGGGCTTGCGTTGAAGGGTGAGACGATGCTCGCTGTGGTGCTGGCAGGTCACGGTGCGGCGACGGAGTCGGTCAATGTTCGGGTCGGGCAGCGACGGAGTCGGTGACGTACTTGCAGCGCGTAGTGAAGCGGTGCGAAGTGCGGTGCCCACAGGACGCGGTGCAAGTAGCGGCTCGTTGACGGAGTCGCTGAGACCAGTGTTGCGTTGCGAAGCGAGGCGTTGCTCTTGGCAGTGCTTTTATGGACACGGAATCCTGTGACGGACTCGATGACAGAGTCGGTGTTGTATCCTATGACAGGTTGACACAGGTAGCCAGGAAGAGTTTTGAAGACTTCTTTATTGGTTCCATGTAAATATGTACATCAGTCCATATTCTAGTTGCCAGTCCTTACTCTAGCCTGTTCTGGTCAAGCACCAGCCCCACCAGGAGCAGCCTCCCTGCTGCTCATCCCATCTCCAACTGTCACCACTCATCCACACAGGCACCCAGGCATTCCATTCATCACAGTCACACCAACATTCCGATACCATCTCTCACTCTGGCTGAGCAGCTAGGAGAAAGCTAGGCTGGGTAACATACATACATGTTATGAGGATATAACAGTCGGTTACCCTTTTTCTTCTGCGGAGACGATCAGAGACGGTGCCCACAGACACAGTGAGGTCTTTGCTGTTCCTGAGACCTCTAGAACAGGGGGCAAGCTCAGTTCAAGCCCTTGGAGATCTTTTCTTCAAGTAGGGGGGACAAAGCAAGCAGAAAAGTCCTTTTCTCCTTTCCTTGACAGCAAGTAGCCACTGCAGGCCAACCCCAGACAGCAAACAGTACAGGGGCAGTATTCCGCCTCAGTTTCTCCGGCTCTTCTCCTTGGCAAAGGATCCTCTTGATTTCCCAGAAGTGATCTAAAGTTCAGGGGTCTGGGCCCCACTTTTTATACACACAAATCCTTTCTTCGCTGAAGGCAGAGAGTGCCAGCCAAAACCAGTTCTGTCCTCACTGGTGCAGCTTCCTGGCAGGAGGTGGAGACAGCATTGTGGAAGCCAGACTAGGCCCATTCAGGTGAAAGGAAATCTCCTCCCCCTACTCTAAATGCAGCCCAGGTCTATTCAGCCCTGCCCTGACTCATCAGGCTCTCTGGAGCCACTGCTCCTCCCCAGCCCCTGTCATCCAAAAGCCAGACAGGCAATACACAAACCAGGCAGAGGCATACTGGATGGCTAAGCAAGAAAATACTTTCTTTCTAAAAGTGGTATTTTCAAACACAGAATGTAAAAATCACCCTCACTAAAAGATGCATTTTAACATTCTGAGTTCAGGCATATCAAACTTTATTTTCCTACCTTGCTCCCAGGGGCAGTTATAAACAAACTCCCCATTCTGTCCTATTGGAGCAGGTAGCCTTGCATTAGTGAAAAAACGAAATTGGCAGTATTTCACTATCAGGACATGCCACACACATCAGGGCATGTCCTACCTTTCACATACAATGTACCCTGCCCACAGGGGTACCTTGGGCCTACCTTAGGGGTGACTAATATGTAGAAAAAGGAAGGTTAGGGCCTGGCAAGTGTGTGCACTTGCCAAGTCGACATGGCAGTCCCAGGCTGCACACAGGCTCTGCAATGGCAGGCCAGAGTTACATTTTACAGGCGGCTTCTGTGGGTGGCACAGTCAGTGCTGCAGCCCACTCGCAGCATTTGATTTACAGGCCCTGGGCACACATAGTGCATTGTACTAGGGTCTGACTAGAAAATCAAATATGCCAATCATGGAATCACTAATCCATAACACCAATTTACTACGGGAGCACTTGCACTTTGGCACTGAACAGCAGTGCCCAAAGCATCTAGACCAGCAAAACGAAGTCCAACACACTGCAAAAACACAGGAGGCAAAGGCAAAAAATGCAGGGGAGACCCATGCCAATGGTTCCAGGTCTAACACGTGTCCCCTCCAGCTGAAATGAATTGAAATTGAAATAACATTTTTAAAGCGCATGGCTACCCGGAAGCATCCCAGCGCTGGCAGTAACGGCAGTAGTGAGTTTCATCAGTTAGGGAAAAGCAAGGTTTTCAACAATTTACGAAAAACTAAGTGATTAGATTCTGCACGTAAATGGGAGGGAAGAGAGTTCCAGAGTCTAGCCGCATTAAAAGAAAATTGCCGGCCCCCGCTTCTGGCTTTCCTGATCCTAGGGACGATGACAAGATTCATATTCTCAGAACGAAGGCTTCTGTTGGGCCGGTAAGACTGAATAGTGCTCTGAAGAATGGCGGGGCCTATTCCGGCTAGAGACTTATGGGTAATGCATAGAGCTTTGAAATTAACTCTCTCCCGAACTGGTAGCCAGTGAAGTGTTCTCAGGGCAGGTTTGGCGGAGTGGTGTTTAGGAATGCCTAATAAGAGTCTTGCTGCCCAATTCTGTATTGTCTGTAGCTTGGAAAAGGTCGCAGCAGGGGCGCCTAAATAAAGGGCATTCGCATAATCCAACCGGGACAGGATGAGAGCCTGGAGAAGGGGAAGTACCTTCCGAATCATTTTCAAAATACCGTAGCAAGTAGCTGCCGTAATCCGTGCTTGTATCTTAAATGTGAGGTCTTGGTCAATCCAAACACCCAGACTTTTTAACTGGGTCTTGGGGGTAGGGGCTAGGCCGAGAGAGGTCGGCCAGATTGCTTTTAGATCAAGGGGGAACTATTACCCAAGATCATGACTTCGCTTTTTCCCCATTTAATTTTAGGAAAGACTCATTCATCCAGTTGGCAATTTCTTCCAAGCATGGACGCAGACTGAGCGGGGAATTTTCGGCTCTATTGAGCCCAATTACAAGTTGTGTGTCATCTGCGTAAGTGACTATGTGCACTCCAAAGGTAGAACCACCTCTGCAAGGGAACAAGTGTAGACATTAAATAAGGTGGGACTCAGGGAAGATCCCTGAGGGACTCCACAACAGAGGGGCATCTGTTTAGAGTTCACCTCATTATCGAAAACCTGAAAGGATCTATTGCTCAGAAAGGACTGTAGCCATGACAGAGCGGATCCAGTAACACCCTGTCTCCTAAGTCTGTGGATCAAAATGCAATGGTTTACTGTGTCAAAGGCCGCGCTGAGGTCCAAATGGAGGACCACAGCGGTGCCTCCGGAGTCCACTATTTTTCTTGACTCTTCCACTACAGAAAGCAAAGCTGTTTCCGTTCCCTGAAGGGGACGGAAGCCTGTTTGAGACCGATGGAGAAGCTTGTGAGTCTCTAGAAATGATGATAATATTGAGTTAAAATATTTTTCAGCAATTTTGCTGACCCCTGGAAGCAGGGATATGGGACGATAATTACCCAGAATGGAAGAATCAAGGCTGGGTTTTTTAAAAAGTGCCTTTACCATAGCTTCCTTCCATAGGGGAGGAACCATTCCTGAGGAAAATGAGGTATTAATCAATTCTAGAATTACAGGGGAGACAGCGCCCGCCACCTTCCTCAGTATCTTTAAAGGGGCAGGATCTTTGGGTGATCCGCTTTTTACCTTAGTCAGAAGGCTTTCTAATACAGGCAGTTCCATCGCCGGAATAGTGGCCAAAAAAGGCTGGTTGCTACAGGATTGATAGAACAGAGTACCATCTTCAAAAGGGGGAAATGAGGTAAAAATAGTTTCAATTTTATTGGAGAAAAATTCCGCTAAGTTGTTACACCGTGCCCCTGAGCAATCAGAGATAACTGGTGGGGGAACTCTAGAGAGAGTTTTGGCAATATCAAAAATCTCACGGGCGGAGTTAGTTGCTGATAAAAAGTTTTTCGTAATAAGCCGCCTGGACTACTTTGATTTCGGTTTTGTATACATTAATGCTTTCTCTATATTTTAATTTCCTGTCAATCGAGAAATTTTTCCTCCAATCTCTCTCAAGCTTTTTGCAGTTTTGTCTTAGGCCCCGGAGTTTAGCAGAGTACCATGGTTTCCGGTTACTTCCTATTTTCGCTGGAGTCCTTTTTACAGGAATGAGCGTATCAAGAGATTTTTGAAGCCAGTTGTTGAAATTGTCATTGGCCACAATAACATCTGAGGAAGACACCGGTTTGGTTTCTTCTAATATCGTGGTCCAGTGTTCGATTGACAATTTAGACCAGTCACGTACCTTAGAGTAACTGGGTGTCATATGTGAGGTCATATAGGGCGGTGCCCAGGTAAAAGGTATAAGGAAGTGATCTGACCATGGAACAGGGATAGGTTTCTCTCCTTTTAGCTCCTCTATATTTGAGAAGATAGGATCCAATACGTGCCCTCTTATGTGAGTGGGCTCACTAACTTTTTGTACAAATTGAAAGGCTGCTAGATCTTCAATAAGTTCGGTTGCCGATATCTGTAGAGGGTCCTCAAGATGGAGGTTAAAGTCCCCCAATAATGTGAAGTTGGCCAGAGTGCTTGCCAGTTTTGCAGCCAAATCTGGTAGAGAGTTACAAAATTCCACTGAGGAACCTGGGGGCCGATAAATTAATATACCAGAAAAAGTGAGAGCTGGAGAAAATTCGATAGAGAAAACAGCGTTCTCACAGTCTGGCACAGGGCTACCAGTCAACCGACAGGTCAAGCCATGTTTATAAATAATGGCTATCCCGCCCCCTTTCCCTGTGGGCCGATCCAATCTCTGTATGGAATAGCCAAGAGGGAGAGCTTGAACGAGGTCGGGGTCAGAGCTAGAGGTAAGCCATGTTTCAGTGAGAAACAATACCTCAGGCCTTTCTTCTTCAAGAAGAATGGAGATTTCTACCGTATGTTTAGGCAGTGATCTACAGTTTAATAGGAACATTTTATATTTCCTACGTTTGATGGGGTGGGGGCGGGAGTCTGTTATCAGATGGGGTCTGCAGTGGGGGTATTTGAAAGGCTCACTAGCGGGTAAGAAGGTGTGTGTACATGCTTCTCTAATCGGGCCCGCTAGGTTGCGTAATTCTTCTGCCTCATACTGTATCCGCTGAGAAGGGCGAGGAGCAGAGGTTATAGCCCCTAGCCCCGGCCGGACGCGGACGGGCGCAGACGGGCTTGCCTTAGGCGCGCCTTTGGCGCGCCAGCGGCGCGCCCGCTGCGCGCGTCCGCTCCGCGTCCGGTCAGGCATCGTAATTAAAAGGATTCAGCCCCGGAAGTGAGGGAAGGTAGGAGGAGGAGCCGTGTCCCTCCGCTTCAATCAGCGATCAGCTGTGGCGGACCGGGGACCGGCTGTGCAAAGAGCAAAGTGCCAAGTAAGTTTAAAAACTATCCGTTATCCCCCCTATTTGAAACAGTTCCCCAAATTTAAAAGCGGTGCAAGTTAAAAAGCGGTGCAAGTTCACAAACACTTTTTCAAAAACACAACACTTCCCCCAGAGCTAACAAACATACAAATACTCGCTGCCACTGCCGGCGCGCGTTTTGTCAGGCCCCTAATTAAAGGATTCAGCCCCAGAAGTGAGGGAAGGTAGGAGGAGGAGCCGTGTCCCTCCGCTTCAATCAGCGATCAGCTGTGGCGGACCGGGGACCGGCTGTGCAAAGAGCAAAGTGCCAAGTAAGTTTAAAAACTATCCGTTATCCCCCCATATTTGAAACAGTTCCCCAAATTTAAAAGCGGTGCAAGTTAAAAAGCGGTGCAAGTTCACAAACACTTTTTCAAAAACACAACACTTTCCCCAGAGCTAACAAACATACAAATACTCGCTGCCACTGCCGGCGCGCGTTTTGTCAGGCCCCTAATTAAAGGATTCAGCCCCGGAAGTGAGGGAAGGTAGGAGGAGGAGCCGTGTCCCTCCGCTTCAATCAGCGATCAGCTGTGGCGGACCGGGGGACCGGCTGTGCAAAGAGCAAAGTGCCAAGTAAGTTTAAAAACTATCCGTTATCCCCCTATTTGAAACAGTTCCCCAAATTTAAAAGCGGTGCAAGTTAAAAAGCGGTGCAAGTTCACAAACACTTTTTCAAAAACACAACACTTTCCCCAGAGCTAACAAACATACAAATACTCGCTGCCACTGCCGGCGCGCGTTTTGTCAGGCCCCTAATTAAAGGATTCAGCCCCGGAAGTGAGGGAAGGTAGGAGGAGGAGCCGTGTCCCTCTGCTTCAATCAGCGATCAGCTGTGGCGGACCGGGGACCGGCTGTGCAAAGAGCAAAGTGCCAAGTAAGTTTAAAAACTATCCGTTATCCCCCCATATTTGAAACAGTTCCCCAAATTTAAAAGTAGTGCAAGTTAAAAAAACTTGGGGAGAACTTGGGGAGAACTACCCACCCTCTTGGGAGTTCTCTTCACTAAGGCGGAAAAATCTGGACAGACCATCAGCATTGGTGTGTTCTGTACCAGGGCGGTGTTCCACCGTGAAGTTCATCCCCTGTAGGAAAATGGACCGCCTCAACAGCTTTGGATTCTCACCCCTCATCTGCATCAACCATCTGAGGGGCCTGTGGTCTGTCTGAACCCGGAAGTGAGTCCCAAACAAGTATGGCCTCAGCTTCTTCAGCGCCCAGACCACAGCAAATGCCTCACGCTCAATCGCACTCCACCTCTGTTCCCGTGGAAGTAACCTCCTACTAATGAAGGCTACGGGTTGGTCTAGGCCCTCCTCATTTAGCTGTGAGAGCACAGCCCCCACACCATGCTCTGAAGCATCTGTCTGCATAATTAACTCTTCTGAGAAGTTGGGTGCCTTAAGCACGGACGTGGTGCACATGGCAAATTTCAGGGAATCAAAAGCCTTCTGGCAGCGGTCAGTCCAGTTCACCTTCCAAGGCTGCTTCCTGGAAGTCAGCTCTGTCAAGGGGGCAACGAGGGTGCCATATCCCTTGACGAATCTCCGGTAATACCCAGTGAGTCCTAAGAAGGCTCTCACATCTGTCTGGGTCTTGGGGGGTTACCAAGCCAGAATGGTATCAATCTTGGGCTGTAGGGGCACCACCTGGCCGCTCCGCACCTGGTGTCCCAAGTACACCACAGAACCCTGCCGGATCTGGCACTTACTCACCTTGATCGTGAGGCCTGCCCTCTGCAGAGCCTTCAACACTTACCAGAGGTGGTGCAGGAGTTCCTCCCAAGTGGCACTGAACACTGCAATGTCATCCAGGTAAGCGGCACTGAAATCCTCCAGCCCAGCCAACACCTGGTTGACCAACCTCTGAAAGGTGGCAGGAGCATTCTTCAACCCAAAGGGCATCACCCGGAATTGGTAGTGCCCCTCTGGCGTTGAGAACACTGACCTCTCTTTTGCCCCATCAGTTAAGGCAATCTGCCAGTACCCAGACGTTAAATCAAACGTACTGAGGTACCTGGCAGCCCCCAACCGATCTATGAGCCCGTCAGCTCTGGGGATGGGATGTGCATCAGTCCTCGTGACTGAATTGAGCCCTCAGTAGTCCACACAGAACCAGAGTTCTGGCGTGGCACCAGGTGCAGCAGCCTTCGGGACCAAGACCACTGGGCTGGCCCAAGGGCTGTTTGAGGGCTCAATCACCCCTAGCGCAAGCATCTTGGAGACCTCCTCCTTGATGCAGGCCTTGACCCTGTCAGTCACTCTGTAAATTGTATGTTTTACTGGAGGACTGTCCCCAGTGTCCACATCATGAACACACCACTGAGTGACACTGGGGGTCAGGGAGAACAGATCAGCAAACTGTCCCAACAGTTGGCGGCAGTCACTCTGTGTTCAGGAGTCAGGGCGGGAGATAGGGTCACACCATCCACTGACCCATCGTGCTCCTTTGCAGACAGGAGGTCAGGAAGAGGCTCAGTCTCCTCTTCCATCCCAGCATCTGTTGCTAGGAGCATGCCCACTTCGGACCTCTCCAAGTGGGGCTTTAGGCGGTTCACATGAAGGATCCGCAAAGGGTTCCTCAGAGACTGCAAGTCCACCAAGTAGGTGACGTTACTCTTGCGCTCCACCACCTCAAATGTTCCGGTCCACTTATCCTGGAGCGCACAAGGCTCCACTGGGGCCATGACCCAAACTTTCTGTCTAGGCTGAAACTCGATCAGAGTGGCATTCTGATCATACCAACGTTTCATCTCCTCCTGGCTGGCTTCTAGGTTCGCCCGAGAGAGCTGCCTGAAGCGCTTAGTCTAGTTTCGGAAGGCCAGCATGTAGCTATATACATCCTGGGGAGGTTTACCGGGAGCTTTCTCCCAGCCTTCTTTCACCAGACTCAGAGGTCCTCTCACAAGGTGCCCATACAAGAGTTCAAAGGGACTAAACCCTAAGGACTTTTACGGTACCTCCCTCTAAGCAAACAGGCATGGCAAGAGGACGTCCCACTTACGCCTCATGGGCTCACCAAGACCCATAATCACGCCTTTCAGGGTCCGGTTGAATCTCTCAACCAGCCCATTACCTTGGGGGTGGTAAGGAGTGGTGAACTTGTAGGTTACACCGCACTCCTGCCACAGGGACTTCATATACTTGGATATGAAGTTGGTACCACGGTCGGACACCACCTCTCTGGGGAACCCCCAACACAGGAGAAAATCCCCATCAACGCACGACCCACCACTGGGGCCTTCACAGTCCGGAGAGGGTTGGCTTCTGGGTACATGGTGGCATGGTCCACCAAGACCAGGATGAACCGGTTGCCCATGGCGGTCTTGGGATCCAGAGGCCCCACAATGTCAATACCCACCCTCTCAAAGGGGGTGCTGACCACTTCCTCCCACTCTTGACACTTGCCTGGCAAGTCTGGCAAGACCTACGAGTATCAGAGTGCTTGCGCATTTGGGGCCAGTAAAAGTGGGTGACAAGCCTTTCAAAGGTCTTGTCTTGCTACAAATGCCCTGCCAAAGTCACATCATGAGAAAGCAAAAGAAGCACAATTGATGGACGAAATGCATATGGCCAGGTCCAAACTGGAATGGCATGGTGAGCAAAAAAACGATGGATTTAGGCCCAGATCTCTGTACTGGGGTGAATGTATGACATTGTTCTGCATTCGGTCCATCAATTGTTCTTTTTGCTTTTGTCACCCCGAGTGGGACGGGTATGCCCAGACGTGGGTCCCGTGCTCTCCATGCCACTGGAGTCAAGCTATCCTGGCTGATGAGGGGTGAAACCCTGAAACCGGTGCTAGGATGCTTGCTTCCAGTCCAGGGAGGACCTGGCCTGGCAGTTCGGGCTGGACTGTTCCCATTGGGCGCAGGGTCAAGACTGATTTGCATATGGCTGGGTCCAAACTGGAATGGCATGGTGAGCCAAAAAACGATGGATTTAGGCCCAGATCTCTGTACTGGGGTGAATGTATGACATTGTTCTGCATTCTGTCCATCAATTGTTCTTTTTGCGTTTGTCACCCCGAGTGGGACGGGTATGCCCAGACGTGGGTCCCGTGCTCTGCATGCCACTGGAGTCAAGCTATCCTGGATGATATGGGGTGAAACCCCGAAACCGGTCCTAGGATGCTTGTTTCCAGTCCAGGGAGGACCTGGCCTGGCTGTTAGGGCTGGACTGTTCCCGTTGGGCGCAGGGTTAAGAATGATTTGCATATGGCTGGGTCCAAACTGGAATGGCATGGTGAGTAAAAAAACGATGGATTTAGGCCAGATCTCTGTACTGGGGTGAATGTATGACATTGTTCTGCATTCTGTCCATCAATTGTTCTTTTTGCGAAAGTCACATCATGAGCCAGACCCAGTAGGAAGGCTCTGAAGCGCTGGGGTACCCCCAGCACACGGGCTGACCCAGGCTCAGCAACCTTAGGCTCGCTGTACAGGAGACCATTCTCTCAGTATATCCAAAGTGATCCAGACTGATCACCTGCTGCCTGGTTTGCAGCCTGCTGCCGCAAACCAATAAGAGAAGGGCACGTCTGCTGCTCCTGGCAGAACTCCTCCCTGGAGGGGCCTCCTTCCTGCTGCCAATGGGTCAGCTCAGGCAGGTCCCCCCGTTCAGGCACTTGTTCCCCTGTAGGCTCCAGGGCATCCCCCTTAGGGTCTTCCTCCTCCTGGACCGTGGGAACTTCGGGGCCGGTTTCCCGCGCCCCCTACCTCTTCTTTTCCTGGCAGGCACCTGGGCCACTTTTTCAGGCTCCAGGTCTTCCATAGACCGAGTGGTCACACACGCCCACTCAGGCAGACCCAACATCTTTAAATTAGAGCCCCGCTCCACCTTCGCCCAAGGGGAGCTCTCCAAATCATTGCCTAGCAGACAGTCAACAGGCATGGCTGGCCTCACAGCTACTTTCAAGGTACCCGAGAACACCCCCCCCCACCCACTCAAAGGGAACCTGTGCCACTTTGCAGAGGCAGTCTGAATTGTCAGCAGCAACTACTGGGTAGAATGTGTTTGGGACCACCTGCTCCTCAGACACCAGCCGACAACTGACAGCTGTGACACTGGCTTCGGTGTCTCTCAGAGCCTCCACACTATGGCCATTGATGGTCACCCACTGCCTGTACATCTTAGTGTTATCAGGCAGCTGAGCTCTTGGGACCATCTCACTGTCTCCTAAAGAGACCAGGGACATTTCTGCGGGATCCCACCCCTCTTGGGCACCCGACTCCTCTCCCAAGGCTACACTAGCCATTTGCCGGGGCGGTGCACCAGTGGGCGCGGTGGTAACCTTGTTGGGACACCTAGGATCCCCTTGGAAGTGGCCCACCTGACCAAAACTAAAACATGCCTTGGAACCCCTATGAACAGGCTTACCTGTCGGGATCCATAGCTTCTTTTCAGTGGGAGGCTGGGAACACTTACCTTGGTTCCCTTGGGGATTTACTTGGGGCCCGTTTTGGAACTCCTTCGGTTTACCCTTGTCCGGGAAGCAGCCTTTACAACGCAACCGTTACAACGCATGCAGTTACATCGCATGCCGTTGCAACGAAAAAGGTGTGCAGCAGTGGGTAGAAGGTGTTGGATTTAACTCCACCACCTTCCCTACTGTTGCACACACTGGAGTTGGAAAAGAAAATTAATCTATTCCAACTTCCAGCGCTCCCCCGACAGAAAGTCGGGGTAAAGATTGGCGTTGCAACGGCATGTGATGTAATGGCATGCGTTGTAACGTCACATATCCCCCTTGTCCCCCCCACTCTTTTGCTGGAGGCCCTGCCCACCTTTGGCGGAGTCTCTAACACGACCCTTTTGGACCCTGGTACTGACCCAGCAGTCCGCCTCCACAGCAAGCTTCCTGGGGTCAGACAGCTTACTGTCAATCAAGTGCTGGCATAGCTCTGGAAAACAATTATCTGACAAGTGCTCCCATGCAACCAAATCATAGAGCCCCTGCAAATCATTCACCTTGCTACCCTTCACCCAACCATCCAGTGCTCTGCAAAAATAGGACACATACTCCACCCAGGTACTTGACTCCAGCTTCTTGCAGTTTCTAAACTTCTGCCTATACAGCTCTGGGGTCAACCCATACCTGGCTATCAAGGCTTCCTTCATTGGGCATAGGACATCTGATCCTCAGTGGGCAAGTTTAGCAATGTTTCCCTTCCTTCACTGACAAAGCGGCCCCACAACCCCGCACCCCAATCTCTCTCAGGGACTCTGTGGGACCTCATTGCTACCTCATAGGCCTTGAACCACTGACCAATGTCCTCATGTTTAGTGAAATCCTTGATAACCTCCTTGGGGATGTATACCTTCCCTTCTCCAGGCACTGATGGTGCACTGCCACCATGGGGAGTGATATCTAGGCTCTTTGCTTTCAGATCCAACTCCCTCAAACCTCTCTCATGCTCTAAAAGCATCTTCTTTTCCTCTATGGCTAATTTCTGCTTTTTAAACTCCAACTTCTTATTCTCTAGGTCACCCTCCTTCCCCAGCCTGAGCTTAGCAAGCTCCCTCTCATGCACCCTATCTCTTTCTCTGTCCTCCAACTCCCCTGGAGACAGACCCCTTTGAGAAACACTGCTGCCATCCACGGAAGGTACCCTCCCTCATGGCAGATTCAATTGCCCCTCCTGTTGCTCGCCACATTCTCTGCCTCCACCAGAGGCTCCTCATCCTGCCCACTGGCATTTCTGGATTCTAAACAGGCCCTCAGTGCCTTTTGGTATTCCTCCTTCCTGGTGAGGCTTTTTCACAGAGACTTTACATTTCTTGCAGATGGCTTTCAGTTGAGACACAGTGTAGGTTTCCACCCTATCTTCCTCAAATTCGATATCAATGGATGCAATGGATGCTGGCTTGGTCATGATAACAACATTGGCAGTTCTTTACTTTGCAGAAAAACAATCCAAGGGAAAAGTTCAGTAAAAGTACGTGGTCACGTAATGGTCCGCACTATGCTAGTAGTGTACACCAAGCACTGTGTGTAAATCACAAATGCAAGTCCAGGATCCTCACCGCTGACCACCAATGTTAGAAATGGGGGTCTCCAGTTGGCAGAGGTAGGTACCTTTGTCCAAATGGGGACCCTTGCTTCTAGTCAGGGTAAGGGGGATACACTTCCAAAATAACCCCTGCTCACGCCCTAGCTTGGCACGGGCAGACAGGCTTATCTCAGAGGCAGTGTGTAAAGCATTTGTGAACACATACAGTAATACAGTGAAAACACTACAAATGTACCCCACACCCATTTAGAAAAATAGTAAATCTTTATCTAAACCAACAAGACCAAATACGATAAAAATCCAACATACAATACTCTTGAAAAATGGTACTTGTGCAAAATAACCTTTAAATTTCAGGACAATCAATAAAACACAGTTCTTCCGACTCAGTAGCTTCTCCTGGTACCGCGATACTGGAAACGACAGAGTCTAACAATTAAAGGCCGACCGCGTCGATACGGGTCAGCTAAAGCGTCGACAGACTCAGACACAGTACCTTTCTTGTTGCGACCAACACGTCGGTGCGAGTCGGTCGGGGCAAATGTCGCGGTCGCGTTGTGAAATGGAGCATTGCGGCGGACGATGTCCTCACGATTCGGTGCAGGCAGCGGCTCGTTGACGGAGTCGATGAGACCAGGGCTTGTGTTGAAGGGTGAGACGCTGCTCTCTGCGGTGCTGGTAAGTCACGTTCGGGTCGGGCAGCGACGGAGTTGGTGACGTCCTTGCAGCGTGTAGCGAAGCGTTGCGAAGTGCGGTGCCCACAGGACACGGTGCAAGCAGCGGCTCGTTGACGGAGTCGTGAGACCAGGGTTGCGTTGCGAAGTGAGGCGTTGCTCTCGGCGGTGCTTTCAGGACACGGAATCCTGCGATGGACTCGATGACAGAGTCGGTTACCCTTTTTCTTCTGTGGAGCCGATCAGAGACGGTGCCCACAGACACGGTGAGGTCTTTGCTGTTCCTGAGACCTCTAGAACAGGGGGCAAGCTCAGTTCAAGCCCTTGGAGATCTTTTCTTCAAGTAGGGGGGACAAAGCAAGCAGAAAAGTCCTTTTCTCCTTTCCTTGGCAGCAAGTAGCCACTGCAGGCCAACCCCAGACAGCAAACAGCACAGGGGCAGTATTCCTCCTCAACTTCTCCGGCTCTTCTCCTTGGCAAAGGTTCCTCTTGATTTCCCAGAAGTGATCTGAAGTTCAGGGGTCTGGGCCCCACTTTTTATACACACAAATCCTTTGTTCTCTGAAGGCAGAGAGTGTCTGTACCCAGCCAAAACCAGTTCTGTCCTCACTGGTGCAGCTTCCTGGCAGGAGGTGGAGACAGCATTGTGGAAGGCAGACCAGGCCCATTCAGGTGAAAGGAAATCTCCTCCCCCCTACTCTAAATGCAGCCCAGGTCTATTCAGCCCTGCCCTGACTCATCAGGCTCTCTGGAGCCACTGCTCCTCCCCAACCCCTGTCATCCAAAAGCCAGACAGGTAATACACAAACCAGGCAGAGGCATACTGGATGGCTAAGCAAGAAAATACCCACTTTCTAAAAGTGGTATTTTCAAACACAGAATGTAAAAATCACCCTCACTAAAAGATGCATTTTAACATTCTGAGTTCAGGCATATCAAATTTTATTTTCCTACCTTGCTCCCAGGAGCAGTTATGTTTATAAGATGTTATAAACAAACTCCCCATTCTGTCCTATGGGAGCAGGTAGCCTTGCAATAGTGAAAATCAAAATTGGCAGTATTTTACTATCAGGACATGCCACACACATCAGGGCATGTCCTCCCTTTTCACATACAATGCACCCTGCCCACAGGGGTACCTTGGGCCTACCTTAGGGGTGACTAATATGTAGAAAAGGGAAGGTTAGGGCCTGGCAAGTGTGTGCACTTGCCAAGTCGAAATGGCAGTCCCAGACTGCACACAGGCTCTGCAATGGCAGGCCAGAGTTACATTTTACAGACGGCTTCTGTGGGTGGCACAATCAGTGCTGCAGCCCACTAGCAGCATTTGATTTACAGACCCTGGGCACACATAGTGCACTGTACTAGGGTCTGACTAGTAAATCGAATATGCCAATCATGGTATCACTAATCCATAACACCAATTTACAACGGGAGCACTTGCACTTTGGCACTGAACAGCAGTGGCAAAGTGCCCAAAGCATCTAGACCAGCAAACCAAGTCCAACACACTGCAAAAACACAGGAGGCAAAGGCAAAAATTCCAGGGGAGACCTACGCCAATGGTTCCAGGTCTAACAAGGACTATATGGAATAAATGTTGTGCTCCCTGTATGGTGACTCCCTATCAGCAGTCTGCATAGTAGAGAGGGCCCACAGATCTCTCGGTCCGAGGCCCCCCAAAGTGCCCCAGCGAGACCGATACTCGCTCGCCTAGTGAATTACAGGGACCAGGACACTATGCTGCGCAGGTCCAGAGATCAGCAGGAATCCACATACCAGGGCAATGTTGTGTCGTTCTATCCGGACTTTACCCTGACCGTACTGGCCACCAGGAGAGAATTTGTGCCGGTTAAAATGATGCTCCACAAACAGGACATTAAATACTCTTTGCTCTATCCTGCAAAATTACGCATTTTCCACTCTGGCAAAACTACGTACTTCATTGATCCTAAACTCGCCGCCAAATTTGCCCAAAATCTTCGAGCCACCAAGCTGCCTCCGCGAGCGGAGAAACGCGCTGAGGAGGGGGAACCCCTCAGTGAGAACGATTAACTGCCTGATCTATGGGATTCTACTGTTCCCTAATTTTCAGGGGTGCTGCAGGTGGGTGCCCATCCTCATCTTCTCCCCATAAAGAACTCACCCTCTCAGGTGATTTTTTGTCTACCAAGCTGACGGTGCTGTCCTCACAGCTGCACCTGTAACGTCCAGCCACCCAGCGTCCACCAGCTGGGATACGCCGGGCCCCTGGTGGTTCCCCTCTGGGATGAGTCCTAAAATGTTTCTGTTGGTTGGCCACTCGTGGCCGCATTGGAGTAGGGGGATTGCTTTTCAGCCGTGTTGGGTGGCTGTAGTGGGAGGTGGGTGGTGTTATTGGGGGTTGGGAAATCTACTATGGCTTTGTTGTCTTTTTCTTTCCCCCCTTCCCTTCTCTCTTTCCCCCCTCTGCCACACATTAGTAGGCACTGAAGCTACAGGCATGCAGATGACTTCGCAGCTGACGATATGAGCGCACACACTGAAAATGTGACTTCCTTGAAAGCAGTGATGTGGAATGAGCAGGGCATGAATGATTGCAGAAAAGTGAGGCTGGGTGCAGCATACCTTTATCGGCATGGGGCAGATATATGCTTCCTGCAAGAATTGCATTTGACGGGTGCCAACTGCGCGCGCCTGCGAGCGGCATAGATGAGTGAGAAATTTGTCGCAAGCTACTCTAATTATGCAAGAGGGACCGTGATTATCCTCAGGAAGGGGCTACCTTGGCGCACGCGTACTGCGCTATGCAACCCACAAGGGAGATACGTAATACTAGCGGGGGTGCTGGGGGGCCACCCAATTAGGTTGGTCTCGGTGTACGGGCCCAATGTGGATGGCCTAGACTTCTTCGGTGAGGTGTGGCGACTGGTTGAAACGCTCGGGCCAGGTGCAGTTCTAAGGGGAGGGGACTTCAATGTAACATTGGACCCAGACAGGGACAGATCTGGGGACTCTCATCGCCCCCACCGCAGGCAGCGGCACAGTTACAGACTATTATGATAGATCACGGCCTGGTGGATATATGGCGCCACCACAACAGGCACAAAGAGGAAGGCACGTGTGTGTCTTCGGCAGGACCCACCTGGTCCCAAAAAGATTGCTGGCTGACCTCGAAGGATGTAGTGTCATGGGTTACCAAAACTACCCGTCTCGCTCGAACCCTATCTGATCATGCTCCGGCATTATTCGAGTCCGCACTTCCGGGTACTCCGAGCAGAGCATTTAGCTGGAGACTCCCACCGGGAGCTCTGCGAGACCAAGTATTCCGAGACGCGATTTGCTCTGCAATTGTGGCATATTTTGCACTGAATGAGAGCACGGTGAAATCCCCCTCCACACTGTGGGAAGCATTTAAGTCTGTGATCAGAGGTGAGTGTATCGCTAAGCAGACAGGGGTACTGCGTTCACTGCGAGGGGACCTTAGGCGCCTTGAGGCAGAAATACGGGAGTTCGAAAAGAAATACTTCACCACTGGTCAGTCGGGGATCCTGGGGAACATTAGAGGTAAAATCGCTGAATTTGAAGAGGCAGGTCAAAGGGAAACACTATCTAGGGAAGGAGGCACGTGCCAAAAGGTATGGAGAGGGAGACCACCCCGGGAAAACATTGACTGGTCTCCTTAAAAACCATGGGCCAACGATTACATTAGTGAGCTGCGCATAACCGATAATGAGATGGCGATTGGTCAGGAGGCCGTCCAAGCGGAAATGTTATCCTTTTACTTCTCACTTTACGCAGCGAGACAATCCAACCCCCACCCTGATCTGATCCCCTTTCTCGATTCGATCCAGCTACTATGGCTGGAAGATGGCCACCGCAGATATCTGGATGAGACGTTCTCTGAGGAAGAGGTGATAGGTGTGACCTGCGCCTTACCCGGGTTTAAGGCCCCAGGACTGGACGGGCTGACGGCTTCTTTTTACAAAGAATTCGCTTCGCTGCTAGCACCACACCTTCTCAACATGTATGAGGAATCGCTGGAGAGGGGAACGCTCCCCCATCTCTCCGAGTAGCACTTATCATCACGATTCCTAAGCCAGACAAGGATCCCCTGCTGTGCGATTCCTATAGACCACTATCGATGATCAACTTGGACAATAACATTCTTGCTAAACTGATTGCAACAAGACTACTCCTGCTGTTGCCCACAGTGCTGCGCCCCGACCAGTGCGGCTTCGTCCCCGGCAGGGGTACATCTCATATCTACTGCGTAACACGCAAGGAAAGTTCAAGTTCCATGACAACATTTTACCTGATCTCTATGCTACCTTCCTCTCCAGTTGAATCATCATTATCATTGTGTTTACTGCGACGGATTCCTGATGAAAGCTCAGCCGAAACGCGCGTAGTGTCAACAACCCGCCAGCTTTTGTCCATCACTTAGTCATTGCATTCAGCACTGTCTATAAAGAGCCTTCATGGTTCACGTAATGATGTGATGTAAAAGTAAAAATGAAGTGATATGACTGATTAATGTAGTATATATGCAAATATCTATGTATTCACTGTGAATTTGGGCACTTGAAAAAATGATTGTAAAAAATTCTTTTAAAATATTTAAACAAAAGATCAACAATAAATTTATATATATTTATCCTAAGAAATGAAAAACTTTTTCTAAAAAAATGACGAATAAACAACTCAATAATAATAACATATGTTACGTTGTACATGTGTCTTAACATATATGTAATTGCATTATTCACTTTCTAGATTTTTTTGCCTGCATATATAGATTTAATGTGAATTGCCTAGATTCCCTTTTTCCAGTTTATATTTCCTTGTTATTGGCAAGTTCATCTTGTATACAGGGGCCCCCTTCTTTGCAAGTTTATTCTTTTCTTTAATCAGACTCATCCAAACGTGCAATCTGAAACTTCTGTGTCTAGCGCATGAAGTACTGGACTCTACCCAAAATCGGCCTTAGGGTTAGGCCTTTTCAATTATAATATGAAGTTTATAATCTTCTAATTTTATTTTGGTGAGACGGATATAATCAGCACATGATTGGCATAACAATAAAGATGCATACAGTAAAAATAATTATGTGACTACATGGCTCTTCGATTTAGTAAGTGCCTTACCGGCAGATGCAATATGTTTAAGGTACAAAGTATTGAAAGTGAACAGTGAAACAACACAGCTCAGCCACTGCCCTAAATGGTTTGATCAGATCCCCTCCTTCTAACCAGCACAAAAGATGTGTAGTCTTACTCACTGTACTGTGCACATGGCAGAACAATGCATAATAAACTGACCCAAGAGGAAAGTCCCTCATGCCCTTTCATGCAGCCATTGTTAGAATAGCTACAGGAACTAGAGGCACTTTGAGCAACATAAAGTTCATTGTTCCAAGATGAAAGGAAAAACAAATATCTTCCTCTATATAAGATCCTAAACACCGAGTTTGTAAATCACCTTCATAGGAGAGGAATATTTTTTTGCCCTGAAGAAGGTGGTTTCATTCTACACAATCAACAGAAACGCGTGGACGCTTAGAATTTGTTAAATTTGTGGAACATAGAATCACATTTTGAAAAGAAATTGGTTTTTGCAATGTTTTGTTCTCATGAATTTCTACAAATTAAATAGATTTTATGACAAATGTGATTGTCTTATGTGTTATCTCTCCTTTTTCATTTTTATTATTGTATTCATATGGATCTCATGTACCTGTTTTTATATTGATATTTATGCAAAATTTTAACAGATATATTGAAAAAGAAAAACATTTGTATTACATTTTCTCGGCTCTTTCAAGACTGGGTGAATGTATGTGAGGTGATTTGATGTTTGTAGGCTGATCTGAATGACGAGTGACCTCCAAAGGAACTATTTTTGACTGTTAAGTCTATCACAGAGCCCTGTGCCTTTGGAGTGTGGGGCCCCTCTCTGCATTTTTTGTGAATCACCTTCAGCCAAAAAAACAGGCTTCTTAATAAAAGCCATCACGCGCATCCGAGAAGGCTGTAGCAAAGAAGTAACCATTTTAACTATAACCACCAAGTATTGCATAATTTACCTTGAATGTCGCAAAGGCATCTGAAGCTATGTCGAATGTTGACATCTCCACATACTTGAAGAAGTCTCTGAAATGCTCTGAGTGCAGGATGATTTTTGCAAGTGGTTCATGTCGAATGCATTCTCGCAACATAATTCCACAGTGCGAAGCGACCTGGGGAGTTTCATAGCTAAAAAGAAAAACAAAGAACAATGAGGACATAGAAAAAACTTTAGATGTCATATTTCTGATCAGGTTTTGGTTACAGGTGTTGCTGGAGTGGAAATATATTTTTATGGTTTAAATCTTTTTATTGATTTAGAGGAGTACAATAGCCACCACCTACATCCACTGGCCAGTGGGGAACAAAATAATATTCAACACAAACAAGAAAGAAAGATAAAGAGGAGAAGAGAGATGAGCCTGAGTAATCTAGGGAGAGGGGCAGTGTTACATTATAGTCAGCTGAAGCTGTCCTGGGGGGTTCAAGGTGCCTAATTGCTTAGTTGTCTGCGGGAGGAGGCTCTTTGGTGAGTCTTAGTACCCGGAAATATCTCGGGCAAGTGAGCTCCAAGAATTCTGTGGATAAGAATGCTAGAGTAGTGCCCCAGGTTTTGTCAAATTTGAGGAATGAGTGTGTAATGCCCAACAACTCCCACAACCTATACAACCAATCCGTTCGGGTCGGCACCTGTTCTGTTCCCCATCGGGATAACAGCGCCTGTTTAGCCGTGCCTAGCGCTAGGGTGATCGCTCTCCCTCGGCATAATTTAAGAGGATAAGTAATAGCGTTGGGGAGCCCTAACAGTACATAGCTAGGGAATGTGGGAATTTCGGTTTGGTGTATGTTGTCTACATTGTGTAAAATCGAGTCCCAGAATGTTTGTATCTTCGGGCAGTGCCAAACGATATGTGAGAGGGTGCTCCGCATCCCACATCTGCGCCAACACTGGTCGTCCCCTCCCTGCCTCCATCTCGCAACCCTAGCGGGGGAGTAGTGCTAGTAGTGCGCTATTTTTAAAAGCATTTCCTTACCCACTATCCTGCAAGAGGAGGCTCTGTGTATGATGTCGTGCCACTCCCGCGCTCAAGTTCAGATTCCCACCGGTGCTGCGCGGAAGACTTACGGCTCTGTCTGGGAGTGTTCAGGAATGCATATATATCCGACAGCAGGCGCTTGTCTGAGGTCCGGGTAATAAACCATCGCTCAAACTTGGTTAGCGGGCAGCTAGCATGGGGGAACACCTGTGGTTGGGTTCACCCAGTGGCGAAGGGGGAGGGACTGCCAGTAAGCATTCCCAGGGACTCGGAAGTCTGAGACCAAGCTAGTGAACTTCATCACCCCCTTTTCGTCGAACAGATCCCCAATTCTTTTGCAATTAGCTTCTTGCCAGCGTATGTATCCATTTCCCGTCCTTGCCGGGGGGAAATCCGGATTTCCAATAAAGGGGTCAGTGGTGACATAGCGGTCGAGAGGCCACTTGATTCCTGCACTCTATTCCACACTCCAAGGGTAGTTCTCAGGACCGGAGACACATACACTCCCGGTTGACGGTGTCGCTTCGGGAGCCATGGTACCTTCCAAATATGCATACCCACTATCGAGCGGTCGATAAAGCACCAATGTTTCTCCGACTCCAGCTTGTACCACTCGATCAAGTACCTCAGCTGCACCGCCTGGAAGTAGCGCTCCAGGTGCGGGACGCAAGCCCCCCCCTCAGATATGTCAGATGTCGAGCCATCTGTGCTTTTTTCCCTCCCCATATATAGCTCCAAATGAGCTGTTGTAGTTGTGCCACCAGCCTAGGTGGGGGCCGAAGTGGGAGTGTCTGCATTATGTATAGGATACGTGGCAAGATAGTCATTTTAATGGCCGCCAGCCTCCCCAGCCACGATAAAGTGTGCCGCTTCCAGTTTGAAAGTTTCCCCCTGATCTCAGCTAAGAGTGTTGTTTAATTCACCTATGCTATTTTGTGGAGCGCGGAGAATATCTGTAGCCCTAGGTAAAAGATGCCAAATGAGAACTGTGTCGCCAGCTGCTGTTGCATATACTTAGGGAGCGTCAAGCTAAGGGCCTGAGGGGCACATGCATCAAGCTAATTACCGGTCGCAAACGGGCCGATTCGCAGAATCGACCCCTTTGCGACCAGTAGGGATGCATCAAGCACAAAGCCATTCGCAAAATAGGTAATCGCAAAATTTGCGATTACCTATTTTGCGAATGCAGTTAGGGAATTGCAATTTGCGATTCCCCAAATGCAATGCAAGAAGCATTCTCAGAATGCAACTTTGCATTAAGGAATCGCAAATTACCATCAACTTCAAGATGATGGTAATTTGCAATTCCTTAGAAAAATGCACAAATTAGCATTTTTCTAAGTGACATGTGGCGCACACACATGCCCTTAGGAGGTGCCACATGTGCACACATGCCAATTTTGAAGGTGCATCAAGGAGGTCTTTTGGCCCCCAGCACCCTTGAAATTGCGTTCGCAATTTGTGATTACCTACTTGGTAATCGCAAATTGCAAATGGTTTCCCATTCATTCCTATGGGCCTAGGGCCCATAGGAATGAATGGGAAGGCATTCCCTATTAGCGAATCGCAATTTGCGATTCGCTAATCGGGAATGTGCAGGAATCGCAATTTATTTAGCGATTCCTACATGCATAAGGAATTGCGATTCCTAAATAGCGATTCCTTAAAAATCGCAATTAAGGAATAGCAATTCCTTATGTTGATGCATGTGCCCCTAAGTTTTTGGGATGTTGACCTTAAAGCCCGAGGCTCGACTAAAAGTTTCGATCTCACTCAGCAAGGGGGGTAGCGAGGTCATTGGGTTCATAAGGAAAAGTACAACGTCGTCCCCGTAAAGCAATATTTTATGTTCCCTGCCCCCCATTCTAATCCCTGATATGTCTGGGTTTTGACGGATTCTCTCTGCGAACGGCTCCATATAGAGAGCAAAGAGCAGAGGCGATAAAGGGCATCCCTGCCGTGTCCCTCTCCCTATCTTAAAGGGTCTTGAGGCAACCCCGTTCACCCTGATTCGCGCCTGCGGGTTATCATAGATGCAGTCCACCCATCCCATAAATCGATCCCCGAATCCAAATCTGCTCAACACCTGTTTCAGGTATGACCAGTGGACCCTGTTGAATGCCTTCTCGGCATCCACCGAGAGTAGCACCGCGGGCTGTTGAGTTCGCTGGGCTTTGTCTAGGAGATGACACATCCTCTGCGTCCTTTCATGCAGCTACGCTCTCGAATAAAACCAGATTGATCCGGGTCCACCAACCCCTGCATATGGGGCGCCAGTCTAGCCGCTAATATGGTCGTAAAGATTTTCAAGTCGACATTAAGTAAGGATATGGGGCGGTAGGATGCACAGTCCAGTGGGTCTTTGCCTGGCTTCGGTATTACGACCACCTCTGCTATTTTCATGGTAGGAGTCAGGGTTCTGGTATGGCTAAAAGGCGGACTAAGAGCGGGGCTAGGTCGTGGACAAAGGTCTTATAGAAGTCAGTCAGGAATCCGTCTTCCCCAGGGGCCTTCCCGGAGGTGAGTCCTCTAATAGCTAGTAAAAACCTCATCTAAATGGACGTCAGTGTCCAATGATGCCACATCATTCGGGGGGAGGGGGCATACCGATACATCCCACACATAAACCACCGCCGCCTCCGGAACTAAACTGTCCGCCGAATATAAATCAGTGTGGAAGGTCTCAAACGTCGCCGATATGTCTGAATCCGCCCGGAGGATCTCCCCCAGAGGACTTCTGATCTCTGTAATACGGCGCACGTTTGTTTGAGCGCGCAGCAGATTTGCAAGAAGTTTCCCGGCTTTGTTTCCCCCTTTGTAGTAGCACTGCTTAGTGTGTAAGCGAGAGTGCTTTTAGCTGCTGCCTAGCCACATTGAGCTGTCGCCAAATTTGGACACGCCTGTGCGACGATGCACCCCTTCCAACTCCCCCATCTGCGATTCCAATTGTTCCCGTTTTTCTCTCTTATCCCTATTCAGGCCTGCGGCGATTGCTAAAAAGCGCCCTCTAATGACGGCTTTCAGAGTGTCCCAAAGCAGGGAGATCGAAGTTGAGCCGTCATCATTGATCTCCAAAAATGTCAATATTGTTGCCCGTATCTCCTTGATATTGGCATCATATGTGAGCAGTTTATGATTTAGCCTCCACCTTCTCTGTCTCGGGGGCCACCGTCCAGTTGCACCACCAGAGAGATCGGTGAGTGATCCGAAAACCCAGCTGTCCCTATCACAACTTCACAGGTATCCCTTGTAACCCGTGGGGAAGATAAAAATAAATCTATACGCGCATTTGTTTGATGGGCTGCCAAAAAATACGTATATTCCCTATCGTTGGGATACTGATGTCGCCAGGCATCTATCAACCCCAGGTCCCTCAATTTTTGAAGCATGGAGTCAGAGAGAGCCCCGGAGTGACCCATTCGTTGCGGGGAACGATCTAGTTGTGCGTCTGGGACTATATTAAAGTCTCCCCCCAGGATGAGATCGTCATCTGGTGACTCTAACATTGAGTTCAGTGTGTCTCTAAGGAAAGTTTCTTGGTGGTCATTTGGGCCATATATGGATGCAAGTGTGTATGTAAGATTCCCTACGGCTATTCTCAACGCTAGCATTCTGCCCGGTACCTCCGTGTGCATTCCCAGGACTGAGCCCACGAAGTGCGTTGTGAATAGAATAGCCACCCCTGCTTTTTTCCCCGCTATAGAAGAAAAATACTGCCTGTCGAACCACCTGGAGCGGAGGCGCTTCCAGACAGCTTTTAGTAAATGTATCTCTTGCAAGAGGCAGATATCGCAATTTGACTCTTTCAACATGGCAAGAAGTGCACATCGCTTAACCTGTGAGTTAAGGCCCCTCACATTAAGGCTCAGTATCTGCACTCTATTTGCTGTCATGTGGTCTGCCTGCAGGATCTATTCGAAGCCCTGTTACGGGTGTTTCAGGTGACTCTCCCCCACCCGACCTCCCTCTGTTTCCTCCTCCTGCCAACGTTTACCCCTGGCTTGCTGCACCTCTACATCCCCCTCCCCATCCACAGCTTCGCAGTACCTAAATGGAGGCCCACCTTTAATAATAAGGGGGATAATCGCACAACCCTAGGATAGAATAGAAAAGGAAATAGACAAATAGAAATGCAAAACTGACAGATTAATCAAACCAGGAGGGTGTCCTCCAATGAATATTACACACATCGTGTTTGGGTCCATGTGGCCTACGGCCGGTCGACATCTTCAGAAAAGGGGAGCTTCTAGCCTCCGGCCTATTTCGGATGTCTTCGGGACCCCATCGTCATATTGCCAGGTCAGGGGGCACAATTTGCCTACAGGTTGGCACGTGTCAGTCTCTGTTAGGATCCTCCTGGTCTGCACTGTTCTGTAGCTGTCGGAGCAGGGCTTCTCTCTCTTTATGGCATTCTTGTTCCATGGGTTTTGCATATTTCCCTCTTCCAGTCCTCCGACGCCGCCTCGGACTTGCCGATCTCTGGGATGACCTATCCTCTAGGTGGCCGCTCCCAGGCTCTATCTCCTCCAGGTCCACACCGAGGGCCTCCTGGGCCTCTTTCACGGAACGCACCATCCACAGCTCCTTATTCCAGACGAAAGATAGTCTGAAGGGGTGCCCCAATTTGTAGCGTATTCCTTTCTCCCTAAGAAAGCTTGTGGCTGGCTTCAGGGCTCTGCGACGCTGGAGGGTAAGAGGCGAAGGGTCCTGGTATAGCCCGACCTGGAGGCCCTCAAACTCGATGGTGGCCTTGTCTCTAGTGGCTTTCATTATGACTTCTTTCTGTCTGAACGAATGGAGGCAGGTGAGGATATCTTGCTGTTTACCCGGGCCAGACGCCGGCCTCCCAGCTCGGTGCGTCCGTTCTAATACGATCTCGCTGTCCCCAAGGTCCGGGGCGCATGTCTGAAGAAGCGAATCACCCAGTCCTCCAATTTCCCACCATCTGCGTGGAGTGGCACACCTTTAAGACGGATGTTGGACCTCCTCAAGTGGTTTTCCAGGTCCTCCAAGTGAAGGTGCAGCTCTTGATTACGGTCCCTGAGATCTAGTAACTCTCTGACTTGTTCCGTGAATTCTTCATCTCTACGGTCACCCGCTTGTTCCAAGGAGTCCACACGGTCACCAATTTCCTGCACATCGTTCTTGAGTTGCTCAGTGTCCGAAGCAACATCCTGTCTGAGGGCCGCGAAGTCTTCTCTTAGTGTGCCAAAAAGCTGTTCTAGGAAGCCTCATGTGATCGGCTCCGCCATTTGACCACTCTCCGCCTCCTTGTCGTTCTCTGGGAGCTGTGCCATCGAGTGTTCGGGCACCTGAGCGTCTGCTTTTTTAGAGGTCGATTTCTGTAGGAGATCCTTAATCGTGGCCTCCTTTTTCATCCTGTGAATGGACATCTTGGTGGAGCACTGCCTTGGGGTCCGGGGGGACAGGCGCAGCGGCAAACCTGACTCCGGGTCCCCTTCAGTGAAGTAGACTGCGTGGGTGCCTCTTTCCCTTGTCAGCCCTTTGCCCGCCGAGGCCTCCGATGCCCCTCTACAGTCCAGGGCCTAGGCCCCACCACACTATGCCAGCTGCACCCTCGTGGTGCCCAGTCCATCTCTATACTCCCGGGGTGGTGTATTCGCAGTCAGGGTCAATCGATCCAGCCCGCGCCCATATCTTCCAGCCTCTGACCTGATGCTTTCACTGCAGGCCTCTCTGCCTCAGGGGCCCTCCCAGGCCAAGCCCTGCTCAGGCCGCTCCTTGTAGATCTGAGCTGGCCCACCACAGATCTTTAAACACTGCCCGGCTCCTCCTAGATATTTGGGTGAAGGCAGTTCCCACCTACGGTCTAACCCCCAGCTTCAGGCCTTGTGATCACAGTCCGGCCCCCTGCACCCAAGATGGCCGCTGCCCGGGCCGTCCTCCTCCCTGCCCTCGGCTGGACACTGCCAAATTAGGCTCGCCCTGGCCCAAAGGAATCGCCTCTCACCTCCTTTCTAGCAGATGGGGCAGCCAAGCGCCAGATCAGCTCCTCACACAGTCTTAAAGAGGCCCCGCAAGAGCAATGTGGAGGGGCACTGCTCACTACTCCCGGCCCGGCCTCCCGCGCTCACCTTCATGCAGACCTGAACCCTGGAGTCGTTGGCTCAGGGCTCACCGTGCCCGCTCTTCTCGGTGCAGACCGGGCTTATTCCTGCACCTCCCGCCCGGGAGTCGGGCCGCCGTCACCAACACGCTTCACAGAGCACGGCCTCCGACCCGTGCCCACCACTCGCGGCTCCCAGTGACGTGCTCCGTAGGTCTGGGTGCTACCTCACTTCGGCGCGAACTACCGCCGCTCACCCCACTGTCTGGACACTGCGGGGGTCTCATCGTGCCCACGTCGCCTCCTCAGCGGCAGTCTCTCCGATGGCGCTGCGGACGCCTGCCCGCATCCCAAGTGCTTCTTGCCCCGCAAGCCGACCGACGGGGATCTGATGCGGCAGCAGGCCGGTGCCTCGTCTCACCACACCTTCTCGTCACTGGATCCATGGGCACCCGGGTGCCATCAGCCTCTACCGTGCACCGGCCAAGGTACGTGTCCCGGAATGCCTTTAATATAGCTTTATTTGGCCTTGGCGAGCGGAGCTCCTGGGATTCACTGCTCCTTCGCCGCCATCTTGGCCACGACCCCGGAAATATATTTTTATATGCGTTATTGCTTCTGTTTGAAATGATAAAGTTACCTTTGGTAACAATATTTCTGGTGGATAGTATATCTTCCTACAGATTGCTCATCTTATAAACATCTACAGGCGCCATACTGGATCTTAAAACATATCCTTTAGCAACAGCTCTGCAGTGCTGCCAGGTGGCGACGCTACTCCAACTGCTGCTTTGCCTATCCAGAATGTGACATTGGCCTATATATGGCGCCACCTGGTGCACCTGCATTGTGTCCAGCCTCTTCCTTGGAAGGGCGAAGAGGAGGAAATTTAAAAAGGAAGGGTGATAGACTGACCCAAGCGAAAGGCAGACAACTTGTAGCAGGAAGGATGGGTAAGTGCATAAAACTAGCTTGTCTAGATAAAATACAGTAAATGGAGGTCCATGAGACAAAGCCTGCAACTTGCTACCCCACGGGGTGTAATAATCACTGCAAGAAAACAGTGTTAAGTGTCAGAAGACAAATCGAGCAACTGTGCACCAGTTAAAACAGTGATGCCAGGAGAAAAGTCAATACTAAGTTGAAGTCCTACAGTGGAACAACCAAGAGCCAGGGCAGGAAGGTATACAATAGGCCTTTCTTGAGTGACACCAGTAAGAGTGGTCTGAATAAAGAAGGCTGGACAGGAAGGCATAATTATACAGAAATGGCATCCAAATAACCTTTTACAGTTGAATCCTCCAAACCTTGCTCTGCAAGTTAAGCACAAAGAACAACATGTCAGAAAGGTGACTTTTGCAAAGCGTAAAACCGGTGGACTAGCACAAAGAAACAAACTTAAACCAGCAGCCTGCTTAGATCTACCTGTTAGTTGCCATCTAGCCGGCTAGTCAAAATAATATCCACTACCTTGCTTGGAAGGTAGAAGGTCTCTAATTGACACTGCTCGATCAGGCATGCAGACAAAGAATTTGAGGATTACAGTGGAGGTCCTAACCATACTGCTAGAAAAGCAAATTTATTGTGTGGAAGGGGAAGAAAGGGTTGACTGCAGAGTTCCAACAGATCTGTGTATCAAATCTTCCTGAGCCAGTCCAGGGCAATCAGTTTTGCCCTAATTTTCAAAAGTAGAAAATAGAGATGGGGGGTTGTATAAAGCAGATCCTGCGATTTTTGGGGCCAGAAGGCATCCCCTAGTGAAACACATGGTGGGAAGTATAGGGAGAAAAGCATTTCCTGTTTGGAGCTTTGGAAAAGAGGTCTATACATGGCCATCCCAGATGGGTGGAGATCATGTCCACCACATCGGGCTAGAACTCCCACTCATGGTACTCCAATGACAGGAGACTGAAGGCATCACATTTAAATAGAACCCACCAGATGGGCTGCTAACTGTAAAATACTCTGCTCCACAGCCTACTGCCACAGCTGTTAAACCTCCCAGCATAGGATCATATAACCCACACTGCCCTGCCAGTTAAAGCAATGGATGGTGGTACTGTTTTCTGGAAGAATCTGCACTATGCACCACGCGATGAAGTGAAAGAGCACCTTCAGAACTAGGCAAACAACCCTTAACTCTAGCATATTGATATGCATGCGTTGTTCTGACTCAGTCCAAAGGCTTTGCACAGTCATATGAGACTGTCAGCCAATGAAGAAGTCCTCCTTAACAATGGTGGCCTGCAACGACAGAGGACTGAAGCGACAGCCCACTGTGAGCTTGAAGGGGCACATTCACCAACTGAAGTCTGGAGAAAAGAGAGGAAGAACGCGCCTTGGTTAGACCTCATTGACTACAATACTGCCAATGCACAAAACTGTTCCAAAGGATAGGGTAAAACTGGCTGGTTCTCGAGCTGAATATAAAAAAGCCATTAGGTCCAGAAAGCAGACAGTTAAACTTGAAATGTCGGAGAAGCTTGTTGAAGCAACCACAATTAAGGATACCAGAGGTTTCTGGAAAATTATTAATCAACCTAACATTTCTTAATTCCTGACCCACGGACTAGGAACCAACATTAGTGTGGAGAGCTGGAAAAAGCACTTTAAATCTATTTATTCCTAGCCAGGCTCTACAGATAGCAGCTATTTAGAACCACAAATATATTTTCCATTGAAAATCAGATTTGATGTAACTGTGGTGACTGTGACGATAAGCGCCAGCCCTTCTAGGAAGGCACCTGGGACTGATCGGGTTCTGATGGATCTTTATAAGGAGAAGCTTGAGTTCTGGATACCTGTAATCACGAACATGGTAAACTGTGCCGCCATTAGTGGTCTCCTCAGTTCTTGGCATACTGCAGTGATCATCCCTGTTTACAAGAAAGGCTGTAGACAAGACCCTCTATGTTACAGGCCAATTTCTTTACTAGATTCAACGGTCAAAATAATTGGGAGTATCATTCTTAGTAGAATTGAGACCTGGGCTAGACATAACCAAGTGATTTCTCCAGTGCAATATGGTTTAGAGAGGGGCTGTGCAATGCCTTAATCTTAATATGATTTTTAATAAATATTTGAGAGTCAAAGGGGGGGGGGCATTATAACTCTCTTTTATGAATATAAGAAGTGCCTTTGACCAACTAAATCGTAGTAAATTATGGAAAACCCTGCTAGACCTGGGGCTTGAAATCACCTGGTTGGTTTCCTACAGGCACCACAAGTGCCTCTGTAAGGCCCAGAGGTGAGTGCACAGATCCCTTTAACTTGCAGCAAGGTGTGCGTCAAGGTTGTGTCCAGGCACCCATCCAGTTCCTTTTGTTTACAAATGGGCTGAATGCCTGTCTGCTATCCTCTGGAAAGGATATGCCTAAAATCAACTCCACCTCAGTTTCCGGCTCTGTTTTATGCCAACGTTGCTGTTTCGTCACCTACCCCTAATGGTTTGAGGATTTTAATTGACACTGTCGATTTTATGGACAACTTAGATCAGTTAGATGTTTTAGATACCAACATCTCGATCAGTGGGCACCTGGGCAACTAGCTTGCCAGTGGCCTGCAGTTCCCAATTGTTCTAGCCTAATCCAGTTGCCGCCTTTTGACCACTTCACACTGCTACTGCCTAGAATTTCCTACTAACCGTTCTTCCCGCCCACCCCAGTACCCATTTAATTCAGGAAGCAGTGTGACCGCATCAGTAGGCACTTGGGCCACTAGCTTGCCACTTGCTAGTGGCCTCCAGTTCCTGCTTGTTCCAACCTGATCAAGTTGCCGCCTTTTGACCATCTGACACTGCCTGGGTTTTCCCGCCCAGGTTTATCCCACTCACCGCTCTTCCTACCAACAGAAGCTCCACCCACCCAAAGACCTACTTAATACAGCACAACCGCATCAGTACTCAACTGGGTACCTAGCTTGCCACTTGCCAGTGGCCTCCAGTTCTTGCTTGTTCCAGCCTGATCTAGTTGCTGCCTTTTGACAAAGGGATATGCCCCTGCATGGGTTTCCCCCACTCACTGTTCTTCCTGCCAACAGAAGCCCCGCCCACCCCACAACCTACTTATTGCAGGCCGATGACAAGCCCGTCTGTGCCCGTCCACGCCTGGACCGTGCCTAGAGCCAGAAACCCTGGCCCAAGACCATCCAACACGCCACCACAACCACAGCCCCTACTAGAGTCGACACACGCTGCCATTACTCCACGACCTCAACAACACACAATGGCAGTCATGCTGCTGCCGCCCGTCCCCCAGCACTACGATAGGAACCTTCTCCTGCACCCATTGTGATTTCACCTGCAACACCTCAGACGCAACACCACCACCTCCAAACAACTGACTCACGCCACCAACACCACCCCGCACCAACTGTTCGCCATGCTCCTCAATGTCCAATCCTTCAGGAAACATTCAACTAAAATCTGGGACCTCTTCAACAACAACATACCCAACCTTCTCTTCGTGACTGATACATGGCTCAACCCAGCCTCCAACCCGGACATCGCTGCAGCCATCCGGCCCACCTGCAAATACACACAACAGGACCGAACCCACAAACCAGGCAGAGGACTTGCGATCATCTACAATAACACAATTTACTGCACCATCTCCACAGATTCTGACAGCAACATCATGGAACACCTCCACTTCAAAATACTAACAGATTACAACGCCACCCTTAAGAGAACCCTCGCCTACCGTCCATCAGGCCCAAAGCAGAATTCTGCAACCACATTGCAGTCTTCATCGCTCCCCTCTCCATCTGATCAACCAACTACATTTTACTCAGGGACCTCAATTACCACCTGGAAGACACCACAGACTAATTCCACAGCCCTCCTCGACAGCCTCAGCAACCTCAGACTCACCCTTCTGACCCAAGGACCAACCCACACAGTGAAGCACACCCTAGACCCTATTTTCTGCTCCAAACACCGGAATAACCGCCAGCCATACAACTCCGCTTACATAATCTGACCACTACCTCATACATATCACGATACTCGCCTACCAAGCCACCCCACCAGAAAAACCCAAATCAACCATCAAGATAGTGGGGCAAAATATCCGAAGAAAATTGGAACAAGACCCTACTGGAACGCTCACCCGACCACACCGGGAACCTTAATGTCGACACCAAGCTCTTCAATAAATGGCTTGCCGACTCGTCCAACCGCACTGCTGCCACCAGAAACAAGACCTACAAAAAAAGACCCAGTTGGTACACGAACAACCTAAGGAAGTCCAAGAGCCACTACAAACAACTTGAGAGAAAATGGAGCCTCGACAAAAACACCACTGCAAGATCCACATACAAAGCAGCCCTCAACCTCTACCACCAACAGCTATGAGATGCAAAGAAAAAGGCCCCAAGTCTCAGACTCAAAGCCAGCTCCAACAATGGCAAAGAACTCTTCACCAGAATCAAGGAGTTCTCTATTACCGCAGCTGCCAATGACATCAACCCATCCCAAGAACACTGCAACAGCCTCTCAAACTTTTTCAAACAGAAGACTGGAAAGATGTACAACACATTCGACCTACAGCATACCAATACGAACTTCCCCGACCAGTCGGACACCTCCTTCATCACCAAGCAGCAGCTAAGCAACTGGAAGCCCCTCTCAAACGAAGAAACCACCGCCCTGATGAATACCATCTACTCAGGCGCCCCTTCAGATTCATGCTCCTACTGCATATAGAACCTTGAACAAACTATCATCTCCCTCACGCTCACCGCTATCATCAACACTTCCATAACCGGTTACCACTGTCGGTTATGGGGAGAGTGGCGGTATCAAAAATGGTACTTTTGCCTCGCTGCCTCTACGTACTCCAGAACTCTTTTTGCAAAATCCCTAAGTCTACGTTCGACACATTGAACGGTCTCCTGACTTCCCTGGTCTGGGCTGCAAAGCGGAGCAAAGCCAAGCTGGAAACACTTAAACTAGACATGGAAGGGGGGGGGGGCTAGGGTTGCCAGACCTAAGGCTATACTATATGGCTGGCCTGCTGCAATACGCCGCACAATAGTGCATGGGGGAGCGCACGATTGAGACGGACCTACTAGGACGAAGGAATGACGGGACGCAACTACAGCAGTTCCTAATGATGAGCTCTAGGGTCCCTAAAGATTGCCTGAACATAATTCAGCGGGTTACGGAAGTCTGGGAGCAAGTAGTGACCCTGGTGGTCCGAAAGGCCCCATATGCTAGTGCACTGCCTCTGCGGTGGTTGAAGGGTTTCCAGAATATTCAGGAGGTCATGGATATTTCGAAGTGGTATGAGGGGGGTTGTGAGACCTCTGGAGATCTATACCAGAACGGTACGTTCATGACCTTTCAGGAAGCTCAGGACTGGTTTCAGGTGCCACCGGGGCAATTTTTACAGTATGCCAAAATATCACGCACTGTGCGAGAGATAGGGACAACATTTCCCGATGAACCTAAAGAGTCCTGTACATTTGTAACATTGCTAGATCCAGGTTCTTGTTGAGGGCTCAACTCACGCATATATAAGACATTAAAGGAGGACTGGGATCGAATCTCGACATGATCAAGGCGAGATGGGACGACGACCTGCCCGTCCCACTGACAGACGCCGAGTGGAGGAGAGCTTTGGCACAGGTAGCAGAGGCTACAAGTAATGCGCGGTTCAAGCTAATACAGTTTTATTACCTACACCGTACATACCTGACCCCACAGCGACGATCGTGGTTCACTCCAGGGTTGTGTTCTGCGTGTCCGCAATGTGGCATGGACCCCGCCACGTTCCTGCATATGACCTGGAATTGTCCGCGCCTACAACGGTTCTGGAACCAGGTGGTGCTGTCCCTTAGTACAGCAACGGCGGTGCGAATCGACACCTCCATAAAATGCGGTATCCTGGGCGTGCTTCCGACACCCAAGAAGGGGACTAGGATGCGCTATAAGTTTCCGTTATTAGGACTGGTCCTGGCAAAACGGCGGATAGCGATCCACTGGATACACTCAGCACCACCCAAATGGGAAAAATGGAGGAATGATTTGCGGGAGTGGGAGGTAGCTGAGGAATGCCGCCTCAGAGCAGTACGTTCCGGTGAGAATGCGGAGAGTGATCTCTTGGAATGGGGACAAATGTTGACTGAAGTGTCCATGGCAACGAGTGAGAAAGAGAGCACGCATAGTTCACCAAGCGTTGGGCCCACTTCATCACCAGCTAATGCAACGCCACCATGCGTGCCCTCTCGCACCTTGAACACATGAACCATAAACAAGTCACAAGTGCACCGCTAGATTTTCTATATTAGAGGTACTGCGCCGCCTGCCTGTCGCTGCCAAGGGGGTGGGGGCATGGGGGTGGGGGTTAGATAAGGGGGAATTTAGATTCCCTATTTTGGTTATTGTGTTACTATATTGTTTTTTAGGATGCAGACCCTACTTTTAACATAAAACGTACTGCTGCTCAAAACGAGAGTAACTCGGCTCACGGGTAGTAAGATCGAGCGAAAAAGTGGGATGTCATGTTCAAAGCTTTGGATGTATGATGGCTATAGATGTTGAAAATGTACATGCATGTCCTTGTTATGGATAAGCTGGAAGCAGTGATTAATAAAAAACAAGTAAAAAAAAAACACTTCCATAACCATTGCCACCTTCCCGTCTATTTGGAAAAATGCAGCAGTCAATGCTCTACTGAAGAAACCAACAGCGGACCCCAACACCTTCAGCAGCTACAGACCCATCTCGCTACTGCCTTTTGCAGATAAAGTCATTGAGAAAGCCATCAATACCCAACTCGCAGACCAACTAGAACGCCATCAACTCCTAGACAGCTCTCAATCAGGCTTTCGCACCAACCACAGCACAGAGACATCCCTCATTGCAGCCACTGATGACATCAGAAGCATCCTCGAACGAGGAGAATCGGCTGACTTCTCTGCAGCTTTCGATGCAGTCTCCCAAAAGTCACTCATCAGAAAGCTTCAGCACTTGGGTACCTGTGGACCAATACTCAAGTGGATATCCTCTTTTTCCTCACAGACAGAACTCCATGAGTTAGATTTCCCCCCTACACCTCATAACCCAATAAACTCATCTGCGTAGTCCCTCAAGAATCGTCGCTCAGCCCAACACTTTTCAACGTCTACATGACGCCCTTCGCAGGCATCGTCAGAGCCCACAGCATCAACTATAAATTCGAGGCTGAGAACACACATCTCATCCTCTCCCTCAGCAACTCGACCAGCACCGCCAAAGCAAACTTTGCTAACTGCATGAGAAATGTCGCTGCTTTGATGAAAAACAACTGCCTCCAGCTCAACACAGATAAAATCTAAGTCCTACTCTTCGGCAACAACCACTCCTCCTGGGGCACCTCTTGGTGGCAAGATTTTTAAAAGGATCCCCCTGAACACAAGATAAACGGTCACCCAGGCTCTTATCACAAGTAGACTTGATTACGGAAATGCCCTCTACATCGAAATCCCAGCCCATGTCCAGCGCCACTCTAAACCACCCAGAACGCCGCCGCGAGACTCATCCAGAACATCCCGCGAAATAACCACATCTCTCCACACCTCAACAATCTCCACTGGCTCCCAGTCCAGGAAAGATGTAAGTTCAAGCTACTCACCCACACATACAAAGCTCTCCACAACACTGGTCCAGCTTACCTCAGCCACTGCTTCAACTTCTACTGACCCCCCAACAGGCACCTTCGATCTGCATCTCTGGCAAGAGGAGAACTCTCGCATCAAGAAGACCAGAAGCAAAAAATGCTCCTTCTCATATCTCGCAGCCAAGATCTGGAACGACCTCCGGAAACACCTCAGAACTTCCCCCTCCCCCATGGACTTCCGAAGGAACCTCAAGACATGGCTCTGTCAGAAGAAACAGGCATGATCTCCTCCTCCCCCCTCAGGCCTGCTCTACTCAACGCCTGGATACCCTCACGGGTGATTAGCCACGCTCTACAAATTCACATAACATCTAAAACAAAATATATGATTTGTGGTCCTAGAGCTGCCAACATGGCCCCTTTCTGCATCAAGAGAGGGCGCATTGAGGAGGTCACTGATTTTCCATACTTAGGAATAACATTCGATTCTAAATGCTCACAGCTGTCCTGTTTATCCAGAAGGTGCACGCGTTTTAACCATTCTGTTGGTGCCCTGCTCGACTTTGCTAAAAGAGTGGGTAACAAACCAATCCTGCCTCTCCTGGAAGTATACTTGCGAAAATGCTTACCGGTTTTAATGTATGGTGCTAGAGTGTGGGGCTACCATGAAGTTGCTAAGTTACAGGTAGAGGAAAACCAAATTTGCCACCCCCTGCTAGGCCTTCCTCTATCGACCCCTCACCCCTTTCTACACGAGGATCTGGGTATCCCATACGTATCTGATCTAATTAAGGCTGCATGGCTATTGCTCTGGGTTACAGTTTGGGCAAACAAGCATACCTCCCTTATTAGGGAGATCATCATAGATTGTCTGAAGTGTGAGAGGGGCCACATGATCCCTTGGTTAAGTTACATTCAATCTATCAGTATAGCGATTAGATGAATCCAATTATTTAAATCCCCCCAGTCGCTAAAACAAGTGGATATCCCTCCGAGCCAAAAAGCTTTTTATGAGTTACTGTGAGACAACTATGGAGATGGAGGAGATGAGGAAACCCTTACTGCGGTATCCTGCCATTGTCCAAACGGTAAAAACCGAGAACCATATCTGACTTGGGTTAGGAAGCCCTGGAAAGGGCTCTCTTAGCTAAATTTTGACTGGGTACCATTAGATCACAGCTTTGCTTTCCCTTGGGGTAGTAGGATGATACTTCTTTCCTAATTTGCCCATGTGATGAGACCTCTGTGCAAACCCTGAAACACTTTGTATTCTTTTTGTAAGTATTATGAAATTCTAACAAAGACGTTTTTAAAACGAGTTCCTATTTTTATGGTTTCCGTCAGATAAAACCAGCTTTGTATTTCTTGCGTATGCTCCCGTATCACATGGTTTGTTTTTATGTGGGAAATTTTCTGAAGTCAGTTTAATACAAAAGTATTTGAATGTCTGACACCTTGTTCTCTTTTTATTATGTAATTTATTAAATGTATTAATGTTTTAATATTGTCATTTTTGCATGTGATGCTTTTAAGATTGCTTTTAAATATTCAAATCAAGCTTTTTTGATTGAGTGGAACAACTCCACATGGGCAGAGAGACTCTGGTGATATTGAAGCCACTTCCTTCTGTGGCACCATGGAAGGGACCTCATCTGCAGTCTGGCATGTGGCACCACAGGATGTATGATGCTGTTGAGCCCAAAAGGCAAATTACCTACAGAACAGAGATTGGATTCCAACCCTGAAACATCACAATGATATCCTAAATATGTAAGATACTTTGAGGTGGAGAAAAAGCTCTCATGCAGATTGTGTCCAAGCACCAATACTGCCCAGCCTCTGAGTACGAGTGAGATGGGACTTTTGCTGGTTGATGATGAAGACCAAGCAATAAATTAAGGCAAGGGTGCACTCCAGGTGGTTAGAGCCCAACATTTGGGACATCACTTTCACAAGCCAGCTGTTCAAGTATGGAAATCTATGGACTAGGTAAAGACTCACAGAATGCTTATAAGACCATATGGAAGTAGAGGAAATTAGTAATGCTGGGACACACTTGTAAAGCGGGGGTAAAGCCTGTGAGTTGGAGGATCTTCAGATGGCAATAGATATCGTGGAGAACCAGGGGCACCATCCAATCCTGCGTATTTCGGGGGAGGAAGCCTTGACTCAGAAACAGCATTTTGAACCTGTCCTGAAAATCAAAGAAATTCAGGAGTCTCTGTTTCAGAATGGATCTGAGACATCTGTTCTTGTGAACCAAGAAGTAAACAGAAAAAACAATTATGTGCCCTTCTTTTTCTAGGGCACTATTTATAGGGCTTCTTGTGGAACTGAGGGAGAACATTTGCTTACAGGATCGAGGCATGTGCAGAAGTGTACTTCCTTGTAGGCAGTGGGCAGTATGGAAGTGGGTGGAAAATCCCTTGCAGATAAGCTGGAACTTCCAGTGGTCCATTGTAATGAATTTCTAGGTGGCCCGCAAATGAGAGATTTGCCCCTTACAGGAAAATGATAGTGAAGGGTGGCTGAATCCAATTAATCAATCAATCAATCAGGGAATTGTAAGCGCGCTACTCACCCGTGAGGGTCTCAAGGCGCTGAGGGGGGGGGGTCCGCAGATCTGTTTAGCCGAACAGCCAGGTCTTGAGGGTCTTCCTGAAGGTGTTCAGGGAGGGGGCGCGTCTGATGTCTGCCGGTAGCTCGTTCCAGGTCTTGGCTGCAATGTGAGAGAAGGATCTTCCGCCTGCTCTGGCTCTGTGGATGCGCGGGGTTTCGGCCAGTGCGAGATTGGAAGATCGGAGGTTTCTTTTGGGTACGTGGAAGTTGATTCTGTCGTTGAGGTATTTGGGTCCGTTGTTGTGTAGGCATTTGTAGGCGTGAGTGAGGATTTTGAAAGTGACTCTTTTCTCCACGGGGAGCCAGTGGAGACTTTGTAGGTGTTGGCTGATGTGTTCGTGTCGGGGGATGCCGAGGACGAGTCTGGCGGCGGTGTTCTGTATTGTCTTGAGTTTGCGGAGTAGGGACTTGTTGATGCCGGCGTAGAGTGCGTTTCCATAGTCCAGTCTGCTGGTGATGAGTGCGTGGGTGACTGTCTTCCTTGACTCAGGGGGGATCCACTTGAAGGTCTTGCGGAGGATGCGGAGGGTGTTGAAGCAGCTGGAGGTGACGGCGTTGACCTGTCGGTTCATGGTGAGTGATGAGTCGAGTACGATGCCGAGGTTCTTGGCGTGGTCTGAGGGGGTAGGTGGGCTTCCGAGGGCGGTCGGCCACCAGGTGCTGTCCCATGCAGAAGGGGTGGTACCGAGGACGAGGACTTCTGTCTTCTCGGCGTTGAGCTTCAGGCAGCTGTTGGTCATCCAGACTGCAACGTCTTGCATTCCTTTCTGGAAGTTGAGTTTGGCAGTGGTGGGGTCTTTGGTGAGGGAGAGGATGAGCTGGGTGTCGGCGGCGTAGGATACAATGTTGAGGCCGTGTTGTCGGACGATGGCTGCGAGGGGGGCCATGTAGATGTTGAAGAGGGTGGGGCTCAGTGATGAACCCTGTGGGACTCCGCAGGTGATTTTCGTGGGGTCGGAGAGGAAGGGTGGGAGTCTGATCCTTTGGCTTCTTCCGGTGAGGAATGATCAGATCCAGTCCAGGGCTGTTCCTTGCATGCCTGCGTCGTGTAGTCTGGCAACTAGTGTGCGGTGGGAGACGGTGTCGAACGCCGCTGATAGGTCAAGTAGGATGAGGGCTGCGGAGTGGCCTTGGTCCAGGAGGGTGCGGTTGTCGTCTGTTGAAGCGAGTAGGGCGGTCTCTGTGCTGTGGTTGCTTCGGAATCCGGATTGGGACGGGTCGAGAACGGCGTTCTCTTCAATGAATCGTGTCAGTTTCCTGTTGACTGTTTTCTTTGCAACTTTGGCTGCGAAGGGGAGGAGCGAGATGGGCCGATAGTTCTTGAGGTCAGCTGTGGGCTTCTTGAGCAGGGGTCTAACTTCTGCGCGCTTCCAGTCGTCTGGGAAGGTGCCTGTTTTGAAGGTGGTGTTGATGGTGCGTTGAGGTTCGGGTGCGATGGCGGCTGCGGCTCTGTGGTAGATGTGAGGGGGGGGGCCCCCGAGTGGATGCTTTTCATGGTCGAGGCGGTGTCTTCGGCCGTGATCGGTGTCCAGTTGGAGATGGTGGGCTGGCTGGTGTTTCTGGGGGCGGGGGCCGTCTGTGGCGCCTGGTGGATGGTCGATGAAGTTGTCGTAGAGGTTTTTGATCTTGAGGTGGAAATAGGTTCCAAGCTTGTCGCAGAGGTCTTGGGATGGGGTGATGTCTGTGGCTTTGCTGCGTGGGTTGGTGAATTCTTGAATGACACTGAAAAGTTCCTTGGAGTTGGTGGAGTTGGCCAGGATTTTGTTGTGGATGAAGTTCCTCTTGGTGGTTCTGATCTGGTTGTGGTAGTCCGTCATGGCGTCCTTGTAAGTGGTGTGGTTTTCGGTTGTCTTGGTGTTTCTCCAGTTCTTCTCCAGGTGTCTGCAGGTGCGTCTGGCTTCTTGGAGAGCGGTGGTGAACAAGGCGGCTTTCCTGGGGCGTTGTCTGTCGGAGTTGCGTAGCGGGGCGAGCTCGTCTGCGCAGTTGGAGATCCAGGTGTGGAGTTCTCTGGCTGCGTCGTTTGCGTCGGGTGCCCAGGTGTGGTTGTCTCGGGTGAGGGTGGAGTTAAGTTGCTCGTCGGTAACCATGCTCCAGTTCCTTCGAGGTGGGCGTGGGCTGGTTTGGGTGCCTTGGGTTTGTTGATGGCAAAGTGTACGCAGTGGTGGTCGGTCCATGGCGGCTGCGTTGTGTGGCTGAATTGGACGCTGTTTCCTGCCGCGAAGATGGGGTCGAGGGTGTGTCCTGCTCTGTGGGTCGGTGTGTTGACGAGTTGTTTAAGTCCGATGCTGGCGAGGTTGTCACCAAGGATAGTGGAGTTGGGGTCGCTGGAGTTGTCGAGGTGGAAGTTCAGGTCTCCAATGAGTATGTGGTTTGTTGAGGCGATGGCGTGGGGTGCGATGAAGTGGTGGCAAAGGGTGTTCGGGGGCCGGGGGGTCTGTAGATGAGGGTTCCTCGGAGTGTGGCTTTGGGGGTGGTCTGGATCTGGAAGTGCAGGTGTTCGGCGGAGGGGAAGGTTTCGCTGGAGGTGGTGAGGCGGAGGGTGCTCTTGTGGGTGATGGCGAGGCCCCCTCCTGGGTGGTTGGGGCGGTCTTTCCTCCGGATCTTGTATCCGTCTGGGATGGCGGTGCTGATGTCGGGGGCGGAGGATGCGTTGTTCCAGGTCTCTGTGAAGAAGGCGATGTCGGGCGAGAGAGAGTCGAGTAGGTTCCAGATTTCCATGGCGTGTTTGTGTACGGAGCATACGTTGAGGAGGATGCATTTTAGGGTGTCGCCGGTGCTGGCGTCGGTGGTGTTGGAGGCCGGGGTGGCGGTGAGGGTCTGGCGGCAGTGGAGGCAGGAGAACTGGCCTTGGGTCGTGTTCGGCGAGGCCTGTTGGCATTCTCTAAGTCTTCCAGGGTTGAGTGCGAGGAGGGTGGGGGTGTCGTAGCAATGGGTAGTGGGAGGTCCAGGGTTCCTGGCGCTGGCCGCAGTCGGGTCGCGGACGGGCGCAGACGGGCTTGCCTTTGGCACGCCGACGGCGCGACCGCGCAGCGGCCGCCATTAAGTAGGGGAGGTGGGAGGGAGGAGAGGCTGGAGCAGGGGAATTCCGGGGGGGGAATTCCAGGGGGGAGGGGCCGCAGGGGCAGCAGCGGCGAAAGGAACAGGCAATCATGAGAAAATAAAAACAGTGGTGGAATTAGAGCAAGACACAGATGGGCACAATAACAGTGGCTCAACAGGGAAAAATTAAGAAAAAAAAAAAAAAACGGCTGAGAAAGGTTACGGTGGTTGCAGGCAGTCTGGTCCCAGTTGGAGCGGGCAGCAGCCTCGAACCTACCAAGGAGGAGGTCGGGGTCTGGAGGCAAGAGACAGCACAGCGGAGCTGCGGGGAGAGAGTGGACCTAGACTGAGGGTCGGAGGTCTTACTCGCGCTCCCCCGCAGTGGCCGCCATTAAGTAGGGGAGGTGGGAGGGCGGAGAGGCTGGGAGGCGGGAGCGGGACAATTCCGGGGGGGAGGGGCCGCAGGGGCAGCAGCGGCGAAAGGAACAGGCAGGCACGAGAAAATAAAAACAGTGGTGGAATTAGAGCAAGACACAGATGGGCACAATAACAGTGGCACAACAGTCTGGTCCCAGTTGGAGCGGGCAGCAGGAGCGGGCAGAAGCCTCAAACCTCCCAAGGAAGAGGTCGGGGTCTGGAGGCAAGAGACGGCACAGTGCAGCTGCGGGGAGAGAGTGGACCTAGACCGCGGAGGTGGACCGAATCCAAGAGAGAGTGGACCGAATCCAAGCAGGTTTAAAGCAGCAGAGGCAACATGAGATGGGGCAGATGGAGCTGCTGCTATTCTTGGCTCCCCTTAGGTCCACACCCATCATGAAAGGAGCAGTAAATTATTGTGAGGTCTGGACTGGCTGTCAAGGGTGATGCTATGAAGAAGGCTATCACCTAGAAAAGCAGGAAATGTGACAATATTGTTAGTGGACCTGTTTGGCTGTGGAGGCTAGTCCCAGTGAGTACCACTATTGCAGTTTATGTTGTTCAATGTGAGGAAGTTTCTAGGCAGGGCCTGCCCCTGATTATTACTTTAAGAAGGCTGATGACAGCCAAGCACACAGAACTCGCACTTCATTGTGACCATGTTGTGCATACTCTTTCTTGGTACCAACCCCATCGCTACCTGCTTTGGAGAACATCACTTTACACAAAAGTTATAGCTGGAGAGCAGCCTGGAAATGCCACTTTTCAAAAAGAAAAAACACAAGCCGGTTTCTGAAACCTTCCATACTGGATGCAGATTCACTGTTTGCAAACCATGTATTAAAGTGGGATCACTGCAACCCACTTTGCTCCAGTCCTAAGTTCTTTTTGACCACGGAAGTCAGTGCTCCACAGAGTACAGCTGCCTGACAGCCAGTCTCTCAGAGGTGAGAGGACATTACCTGAAGTCTGCACTTTCTGCTAGAAGAACTGGGGATCTGCCTAAAGAGCATACAGGTCTGCCTGCTCAGAGTAGGAAAAAAGCGTGCCTGTCCCTACAGGAAACGAGACTGTCAAGAAGAGAGATACAGCATGTTCCTGGCCTGTGAAGTACCTAGAAGAAAGTGACAAATAAAAACCTAGCCAGCAGTATGCCTCAGGCGTATTAGTACTGCTGCTGCAGGCAGAGGAAAGAAAACTGCATCGCCCCTGAAGAAGAAAGCAAGGATTGGTCTGGAGGCCGCAACTGCCACAGAAATATCATTGTAAAGAAACTTGGCTTTGAGGACGCAATTGAAAAGACAGACACCTGGTCAGCAGCCAGTCACTAGTGCCACTCCCGCTGAAGATTGGTGTTACAATGCAGACCTGCTTACTTAGTCCGCTCCACAAACCCTGACTGGCACACAGCTTCCTCTATGGTTCTTGCGAAGAAAGGGCCAGTGCCGTTAGGATAGGAGTGTATTTCGTGCTCATCACTTAGCCTCAACTGCAATGCAACCAAGGGTAGGTTAACGTGGGGGCCTAGCCTGCATACAGGGTCAGAGAACTCAGTGCGCAGGGAAGACAACACGCATAAGACAGTTTAACCAAGGGATGAAAAAGACATTGACCCAAATTGCTAATTAGTGAGACAGCTTCGAGTTATCTGCACTTGTGCCTAATCATTGCCTACTCCATATAGTGCTGGAACCTGTAGAGACAGAAACTCAACTATAGTTGGAAGCAGAAGGGCGATAGGGAGAAAGGGGGTGTAGTGCTTCACTGTCGGACGCAATTACAACCTTGTATTACAGTTTAATTGTTTTGTATAGTATTCAGTTTTGCTGTGTGATTAAAGTACTTTCATTTTTCCATTGGACTGGACATTGTTATTGTGTCAGTTGGTTGATTGTTGAGTTCTCAGTTCTTGCATCCTTTGCACCCCACCTCCCCCACACACTACCTACCTGAGAAGACTGTGACAGTGCACCCTCCCTACCCTAAGAGTCAAGTGCTGAAAAAGGTTGCACTTGGCCCAGTTTGAAAAGCTGTAGTATTATGAACCCAAGGACACCAGTGGCAAACAACCTCAGCCATATCGTTTGAGGCCTAGTAGCTCCTATCTGTCTTGTACCCCCTCCCAAACAGGGTCTGACAAATGTATAGAAGGATGGAGTAGAGTGCTATCAGATACTAAATGCTACCAAGGTGAGTGGGTAACATCTGGTGCATTGGCAATGCCATCTTAGCACGTTGCCAGTCGTTGGTTATTCATGACTTCCAGAGCTCTGCTATTCACTTTACTGATCCGTAACTAACAGAGAATTGGGGTGGTGGGGAGAGGTGACACAAGCCATTCTACAACAGCAGCAAACTCCACTTCAGTGCTTGAAGGACTTAGATTAGACACTTGATAGAGATTGAAAATGACACCTTTTGAGAAAAAAATGTCTTGACTCTTTTTATTGAAACCATGCTCATCAAATAGTACATTTGATCAAAATATCTCTTGTCTCATGATACATACATGACGGTTACAAAGCGCACATCTCAGCTTGCCGAATCTTGAATACAATTGACGGGGCGCATGTACGGCCAATCTTCAGTGTACCTGTCATTTAACAATTAGCCCCAGGAACAATCCAGCAGCTGGTCCCTTAATATGCATACAGTGGTTCTCAAACTCTCCTGTATTCTGCCAGGTGCCCTACACCTTCTCACATTTTCCAGGGCAGCCCCATCTCTGGTAAACTACTTTTTCTGCCTTTTGGCACCAATCTAAGTTAGACTTCCATGCCCTTAGTCTTGGAGGTTCAGCACTCCCCCACATCTTGGCTATCTTCCTTTTTGCCACGCTTGCAGCCAGAAGTAGGCAACGTTTCTGATATTTTGGCAAGGATTCCTCCCCCGTCACTGCCAGAAATAGCCATTTAGTATTTAATGGAATGATAATCAACAGCACACGGGGCATGACCTCGGTGACAGCCTTCCAATATTCCTGAAGTTTTAGGGATTCCCACAGAATATAGAAATATGTACCTTCCTGTCCACAACCCCGCAAACAGATATATGTGGGCGCCCTCCCAATTTTTAGCCAGCTAGGTCCACGAATAGCAAGAGCGGTGCAGGATTCTAAGTTGGACAAGACGGAACCTAGCTTAAATGGCTATCTCACGCGGACTTTGGATTGCCTCTACCCAATCATCATCATCATCTAAATCCCCAAGATCTCCTCTCCAAGCCTCCCTTAACCTTACCAATAGATCCAGGGAGTTGTTAACCAACTTGCAGTATATAACTGAAATCACCCGTTCGGGATTACCCTCCATTAGGAGACGATCTTCCGTAGGGCATGCCCCAGCTGTAGGCGTTTATATCTCTCCGTTTCTCTCAACTTAAAGTCTCTACTCGGGGTCCCAAAAGTTACACAAGCTTGATCCCGCCAAACATCACCCAGAAGTTCTATTCCTATGAGTTCCCATTCCGAGAACCCCTTCAAGCCCCCCACCTCTTGCAGCAAATCGCAATCCTAGAGCGGGGTCATTTGGTTAGCCTGCCTTTCCATCCCTGGAACCTTGCGGTGTTGAGTGTTTTCTGCATGGCCCATTTTCATTTTTCCTATGTTGGCCTGATTGTGCACGTTGTAGGCCTCATTCCCTTTTGCACATGTTACTATATAAACATGCTTGCTTTGTGCCACATTGTACTTTCACACGAAACCTGCATATGTTTTCACGCTCTGTTCTTTTCCTGGGATTTAGTTTGAACACCACTGATAAGGTCAAACACCAATGCCCTTCTTATTCTTTCTGGCCAGGCACTAGCACCTAGACATAACACAGAAATGCAGCTGTTGTTTATGTGCACACATGACTTGTCATATAGATGAGCACATTAGCCAAAAAGGGACACATGGAACAAGAGTTCTGAGACAAGAGCACTGTGTCTGCTGCGATGTAGAACTTCCATCTGTGTATGCTAAGGTACGGGATCTGCCAGTAATCCCAGAGATCTTACATATATAATCATTTAGCTTTAGTAGCAGGGAAGGGAGGCTTAGGCTACTCTGTCCAATAACATGACAGGGCTTTTCATGGTATACGGTCATTAACCATGCTAACAGTATTTTAAGTATGCATTTGTTTTCCAATTGTGGCACGTATACTGCATTTCAGAGCACAATAGTTTAAATAAATATTCTAAACTTTATTGTGGACAAGTACGAGTGAGAGAACGAAAGGGTGTGTCCTGTTACCACGATCCCTGAGAGGGTGCGTTCCTGGAGTGCCAATTTACTTGTTTCTCTGGTAAGGTTAGGAGGGCAAGTGAGGCACTATAACTAGTTGGACTTGGACTCATAGATACTGAGGTGGTATGGTAACTCAGTCCCTACATACTGATGTTCTATGGTTCCAAGCATCGTTCTCTTCCAGAGCAGAATCCCTGCAACAGTAGCCATTCTCCTTATTCGAACCACTGTTTGGGTATGTGGCGGTAATTCTCGCACTTTCTTACTCCGATATAGAATCGCCTCATAGCCCTTTCCTCCCATCGGCATCCAATCTACTCTATACGTAGGTTCCTGTTGGGCTGCGAAGACCGAATCATTAATTACTAGCAGCTGCATGGCTCAGTAGTGTTTTGTTCTGTCTGGCACCGCAATCCCCCTATCGTATACCCCCCTCTGGAGTTTGGGAAGCGCAATACGCGGTGTCCCCCACCCCTTCCATAGTAGTGTCCGCACTTCGTGTTGTATTTTTTTAAAGAACTCCTGCAGAATCTGGTGTGGCGTATTCTGAAACACGTATATCAGGCATGGGAGAGTTATAATTTTATACAACGCTGTCCTTCCCATCAGGGACAGTGGCAAAGTACCCCACTGCATGGCATCACCTTTCAGTCTTTCTAGTTGTGGGCTTTTTTGCGTATAAATTCCTGAGGATCACGGGTGATGTGTATTCCCAGATATAGGAAGCTGCCCCTCACTATAGGAGCTGCGCAAGATCTGCAGAGCCTCAGTTTGTCTCCCGTCAATGGGAAGATCAATGATTTGATCCAGCTAATACGATAGCCAGAGTAGCTACCAAATAGGTCGAATATATGCAGGATCCTGCCAATGGAGAGGGTGGGATTGGACCAGTATATTAAGATGTTGTCCGCGTAAAGGATGATATGTTCCTGCCATTTTCCTCCGCAGTGCACTCCCCACAGCAGTGGGCCCTGCCTCACCCATGTCACAAGTGGCTCAAAAGTCAGAGCGAATAGCATGTGAGAGAGGGTGCAGCCTTTATGCAGGGCAAATACTCGGGAGACATCACCATTACCTCTCACTCTGGCCAGTGGTTCCTTATGTAGGAGCCTGACCCAGTCGCAGAACCCCAGGCCTAGCACCAGCCTCGCCAGTGCATCAAACATATAGTTCCACTCTATACTGTCAAACGCCATTTTGGCATCCAGGGAGATTACTACCACCGGGTCTGCCCGAGGCTTCTTGGTTTCATAGAGTACTCCGAATAGGCACCACAGATTGAGGCAGATGCTCCAATGGGGCATAAAACCCGACTGATCAGGGTGAATTATTGACGTAATGACTCTGCATAGTCTAGTTACCAAGATTTTGGCGTGTACCTTAGTCTCCACATTTAGTAGAGATATAGGCCTATAGGAGCTACAGTCCGTTGGTGGCTTGTCTTTCTTGTGTATTACAACCACCGTGGCTATTCGTTGGTCTCTCAGCAGTAGCCCCTTGTCTCGTGCCCCGTGGAACATGGTAAGCATGTGTGTGGCCACCTTGTCCATCATCCCTTTAGATAATTCCACTGGTAAGTCATTAGGCCCAGCAGCTTTCCCCTGATCGTAAGTCTCGCAATGCCGCAGTAAGTTAGGTCGGCATCTAATGCCTCTCTGTCTTCAGTGGAAAGTGTGAGCAGTGGCAGGTCCCTCACGAAGTTGGTGAAGTCGGCCGCCGTTCTAGTCGTTGTGGACTTATACAATCCCTCATAGTATGTGGCGAATGTATCTGCAATAGAGGGGCTCATTGTCTGGGCTACTCCCACCTCATCTCTTACCTCTAGGACCCAGGACCTGTCTCTATCTCTTTTGTCAAGCCAGGCCAATAATTTGTTGGCCTTGTCTCCCACATCATATAGTCGGCCTTGTGTCGCCAGCACATGGCTATGCGCCCTACGTTCCGCCAGGTCTCTAAGGTCCTGTTGTCTGAGGCGCAGGCGATATTTAAGCTCTACATCCCCTCAGCCAGTACCCTAGCCTCCAAAGCCATAATATCGATTTAAATCTCAGAGCACTTGAGCCGATGTTCTTTCCTAGCTCTCCCTATCAATGCCTGCGCCTGAGCCCTCACAACTGTCTTGAATGCATCCCGCAGGACACACACCAAGTCTACAGTCCTGAGATCCTCCATAAAGTATAGCTCTGCACTCTCCCTTGAGGCCTCTGTATTTCAGAAACCAAGGATCAATCTTTGGAGGCAGCACAAGTTCACTTGTGGACCCCTCTAGTGTTACCCCAACCCAGGAGTGATCAGAAATACACCAAGCTTAGTGTATTGCCATTCTGAATCTGCCAGCAGGCAAGAGGTGCGGGTATACGTGGTCTAGGAGGGAGAAACTTCCATGTGGTGCCGAATATTATGTATATTGTTTCGTTTGTGGGTGTTGTAGCCTCCAGACTTCTACCATCCCCAGTGCCTCCACAAAGGGCCCCAAAGGCCCACTGTTGGTCAGTGGGTGAGCACGAGGTTCCTTGTCAAGTCCTGGCTCCACCACTGCATTCATGTCTCCACCCAGCACCAGGATCCCATTTGGCATATCTAATAGCACAGTGCTCACCAGCAAGAGGGTCCCCGCGTGCAGGCGCGGTGGAACGTATATAGAGCAAGCATTGTCTCACCTTCCCATGTCCCTGACATTGCAACATATCTACCCTGGGGGTCGTGCCATGTGTGCCTTACTGTAAGTGGTATGGACCGCTTGAGCAGGATTCCTACCCCTTGAGAGTCTGTGGTATACGCTGTGTGCACCACCAATGTATAGCCATCAGTGGTTACCTCGAAGGTGAGTCCCTTGGAATAACACCAGGTCTGGGGCATGTCTGTGTAAATGTCGGAGCACCAACGTCCTCTTTATCTTGTTGCCCAGACCCTTTACATTCCAGGTCTACATATTTAGCTCTTTCTTAACTGGGCGCCCCATTGAATTGCGGTTGTCTCAGATTAGGGCAACAGCCCCCTCCTCTGTCTCCCACGCCGGGTCCCACTCGGTGTATCAGGAAGATGTCTCAAACATCGCGACCTTTCTATCGATGAGCAATGTTGTAAACCAGACAATATAACAATAACATAAGGAATAAGTCCCACAGTTCCCTCCACCCCCAACCTTCTCCCCAGCATCATAAATCTCCTTTAGTACCAATATTGGGGGTCTTAGTTGTCTATCAGACTTCTTAGAGGATAGAAACACATCCGCCCACCGCCCCAACTTGGAAAGTGCCTGTTGCCCCATTGATAACATCTGATAACCTGGGTAGGCTGCTCTAGCCACTTAGCTACATGTGCGGATAGTTGTTTCCATATTAAAACATTCATCCCATCGCGAGTGTCTTTATGTCCAGTATCTACATCTCCATGTCTAGGGGCCAATGCCAATAACAGGGCCCCCTATCCAACTTTAAATCATAACAATTTAGGCTGAACCCCCCCCCCTCCGAGGAGCAGTACTGATCAACCTCTCATCACCACCCCATCAAAAGCTGTATAAGTCCCAAAGCCTCATGTCTCATGCAGTTGAGTTCCTGGAGGTTCTATTTTCCCATCTTTTGCCCCTCGTTGTTTCACCACTCGCCATCCATCCATCCATGACCATGCCGCCTCCGGGGTGGCAAAGTGTCAGGTCTTACCATCCGCAATTACACGCAGTTTGGCTGCGTACATCATCATCTATTTTATCTGTTTGTCCCGTAGGGCTCGCTTAACTTCCTCAAAGTTCCACCGTTGCCTTTGTAATTGGAGAGTGAAGTCAGGAAAAAAATTGATAGTTGCGTTATCAATTCAGAGGTCTCTGTGAACTCGAGCCGCTTGGAGGATTGAATTGCGGTCTCTATTGTTAAAACTCCTGGCTATGATCAACGGTGGTGGAGCGCCTGGTTTCGGTGGGGAGCCCAAAGCCCTTTGGGCCCCTCTCTATTGAAAAGAAATTGGATAATCTCTTGGGGCAGAGGGAGTTCAGTATCAAGTCTTCTAGACAGAGGTCAAAGCTAGGCCCTTCTGCCCCCTCTGGGATCCCAACTACTCCAATATTTTTTTGCCAGGATCGTCCCTCTTGGGCCTCCTGTTTTGCCATGATGATTGCATTTTGTTTAGTCAGGGTACAGATCTGTTCCTCCAGTCTTTACATAGTAGATTGCAACCCGGTGATTTGTGACTCCGCCGTTTTAAGTTTACCTGACATGTTGTGTATGTCTGCCCGTAGGAGATTTAGGTCAATTGTGACTGCATCGAGTTTTGGTTCCAGCATACTTCGCAGAGCTTGAATGGCTGCCATTATTTCCCTTATGGAGGATTCATCCATAGGTTGAGAATCCAGTTGTCCGCCACTATCGACACTCCAAGTGAGCGCTACGGGAGTGGCCATCTCCACAGTGTATTTGTCTGAATTGGTTCCACTGTTTCTGACCATTGCCCCTCGGTACTCAAAATCTTGTTGTCGCCCAGCGGCAGTGTCTATATTCTAGCATTGCTTGCGCGTCCCAGGGCAGTGGTTTTCTGTCTGGTGTGTTAGCTGAGGTTTTACATGGATTTCTCTGCAGGTCTAATCTGGGGCCCCCCAAAGGCCCTCTAGTCCACTCATGGGTCTGCGAGGCCCATCCATGCACCTGGGTCGTCCGCTGTGGCTTGCAAGGCCCTGGCTCACTGACAACTGTCCTGGTTGGTTCGTTGTGTAGAGCAGTACCCACCAGCAGTCTCGTGGCACACCACACCTTTTTGAGGCCACCCTCGGCTCTGCTCGCCCCATAGTAGTCTCTCAGGGGCATGCCTTAGTGGCCCTTCGATTGGCCGCCCTCCTCCTCTGTGTCCGAGCCCCAATGTCCTCAAAACAAAAGTCACTAGTTCTATAAAAGGGGAAGGGGAGGCCCCTCTCCATGCCACTGCGTCCTCAATCTTGATGAGGTAATGGGGCGATGCACAGGCCTACTCAAGTCGGTACTCTGCCGAGGCTCCCCGCAGGCCCCCTCCTGCCTCGTCACTCACAATTTCTCTGCGCCTTTCGGGGTCAGGGCACCACCGTTCCTCCCACTGTAGGCCCCCAGCTTGCGGGAGTGAGAGGGGGGACAGTCAGGAGAGCCTTCTATAGTCTACGCTCGTCTTCGACTGCCGCTCTATTCACCTCTCTCGATCAGAGCAGGCAGGCTCCCCGCCGTCCAGGCACAGGAGCACTGAACCGGCGTTGCTGTTCCAGCCTGCCCGCACTTGCCCACAAGCACTTACTTCAAGTCCTCTGACACTGCACTCAGTACACCAAGATGGCCAGCGCTCCAATCTCTGCCTCACAAGCAGTCCCCACGGGCCTTGCTTTGGTGCTAGCCGCTTTCCCCTACTGCCTCAGCCAGGTCAGCTCTCGCTGTCCCTCGCACCGGGTCCGTTCACGGCTCCTCCTCCAGTTATGCTCTCCTCGTAGTGCCCAAAGCAGGCGTGTCAGTTTTCTATCAGGGGTTAGGTCACTCCGTCTTCGACGGGGCCTCCGCCTCGCCGTCTGCCATCTTACCCCCTCCTTGAGGCCTACAGGAGAAGTGTAATTTCAGCTCTCAAAGACACCCTTCTGCGTCATTAAGAGGCACTCTCGGGCTTCTCTTGCATGGCATTCAGCAGTAAGCCGCTTTGCGGCCAGGACAGTCTGGATTTCTATTTTTTAAACTGTTTTTATTAACACAAAGGTAGCCAGCACATTGGAACTTGTACATTACACATTGTACATTTGCCTTTCCGATATAGGTTACATCATTAGCAAGCAGTAGCAGTGAGAGTACAATCATTCAAAGGTTGGTCTGAATTGGGGCAAAAACGTCTGGACAGTCCGGATTTTGAACGGATGATGTGGGATTCAACCGAGGTAGCTACAGAACTGTCTCAGTGCACAACCATCTTGGTCGATGGCTTGCCCCTCCTTTTGTGAAATCTTAAAACACTAAATGCGAAGCAAGAGACATTTTGCTTGAGTTCCAGTAATACCTAGCTAAAACGACAGAATGTCAATGATGCGATATGAGACAAATTTATATAGGCACATGTAAATCAATATTTGAACAGTAAAAGTAGTAATGTATTAGATCTTACCTATAGTGAGCAATCTGAAGTGTGTGTAGAGGCTGAATGAATATGTATGGAATATGCTTGTTATAAAGACAGCTATTTATTATAACTCATGTATAGATGAACAAGTTACCTATTTTCACTAATGCTCTTTCTGGTGGATACTCTTTCTAACCGCAGATTCCGACCTGTAGAATAATTCCAAAAGCCAGATACAGATTTTTAAACAGAAATTGGTCCAGTGCAGAGGTAGGTGGTGTTGTCGGACTCCATGACGGCCTTGCATTGCTCCACAAGTGACAGTGCAGAGCAGTATATAGGCGCCACACATTTGTACTTTAGCCTTCCATGCCCTTAAGATGCATATCAATCATAACAAATCAGAGGTGATAATGTGCCAAAACTGACGTGGGACCTTTTTAATAGATACAGGTATCCTCGCCACAGAATGGGGAGGAGGGTGGGTAGCAGCTGCAGTGGTATAGAATATTTACCAAAAATCTGTTATTGAAGGTATGTAACTTGCTCTACTGCTGGATACTTCTAACCACTGATTCCTGGCCTTTAGAAAAAGATACCCAAACAATACACCCCAAATGCCGAATAGCATGATGAGTGGAGATTCAAAGAGTAATATCGCTGTCCTAATAAATTTGAGAAAATCAGTTTTCTAAAACATTTAAAGAATGTGACATAATTACCATGGGAACCCCCCAACAAAAAAAAGTTATTGCCTTTTTTAGCAAACTTTTGTCCTTTAATGAACATTAATTATTAAATACACAATGAAACATTGTACAGAAAACATACAGGTGATCAATGTTATAAACACTATTACAATATACAAAACATTCGTCTTCTTTGTAGGACTCTCTTAAACCCGAGTCACTCACACTAGCAATCATAATTTAAAAAACAAAAAAAACAAGGGGTCTATGTATTTGTTTCATCTTAAAAACTGTAGAGACATTCTATTTATAATTACATACACTGTAGTCAGGAAGTTAGTACCTGCCTTAAAAATGTGTCAACTTGCGTAGACAAGAGACTGGACATCACCTTCCTCAGGGCAACCAACATAACATACTTCGAATAAATTCCAAAGGAGCCCTGGAGAACAACTGTGCAAGGCCTCGAACGGCGAGGACATCAGAATCGTGAGGAGCAAGTTATGGTCCCATTGAGGCACAATGAAGAGCTTTGGTAGGAAAAAGTGCCTTAAACATTTTAAAAACCTCATCACAACAGTTGACTTGAATAGGTCAAGAAAGTGGGTCAGGCAAACATAAAAAGGCCTACATATAGCTTCTAACTGTGCCCACTGCAAAGTCTTGCTGAGACAAAGATAAAACAAATAAAACTTCTGACAACTTGGCCTGCAGGGGATAAAGCAGACAGTCCCTGTACCAGGCCAACACCCGGAATAAATGGTGCTTATTCGCAAGAATCACATTCACTACTTCACTAGTGGGCAAGTTGAAACAGCTCAGTTTTAACAGCATAACCTAAACATCTAGAAACAGTTTATGAAGAATCAGATGTAGGACCCTGCTCTGTTGCTGAGACAGGAGCTTCTCCTGGAGAAGCAGACAGATCAGAGTGCAAATGCTCTGGCTCAATATGTCGGAGAACCATACTCTTCTGGCCCAATCAAGCACCGTCAAAATGACTTGGGCCCGGTCCAAGTGGAAACTGGCACAGAAGCCCTGTGCTCCGCTGCAGTCAGAATGCATCTCATAGTGACCCTCTTTGTGGGAACTTCAGGGCGCATTCTCAGCTGTGGTGAAAAGATCCAGTTGGAGTATACCCTACTTAAGCCATGAGCCATCCTGGGGTGAGGATGCCACTTGGGGACTGCCAGTTAACATCTCCTGAGCTCCTCCACCCTGGCATTCAGCAGCCCCTATTTGATGATTGGTTACCAAGGAGATCTCTTGATGCTCCAAACATCTACAAAGGGCCAGTGTTTTTGGCACAAGATCCAAGGCCCCATGCTTACCCGCTTGTTGCTGTACCAGATGGCGGTCATGTTGTCTGCCATGACATTCACAAACTTTCCCTTGATGGATGGGAGCAAGGCTTTCAGAGCCAGCCGAAGGTCTTGGAGCTCCATGGCAGGGGTGGTCTGGGGACAAGAGACCCCTTATTTCTACCTCTTCCAGAAAACCACTCCAAGCCAAAGATAATCCATCCATCACCACTGTGATCTCTAGATGGGGTAGTGAGAACGAACGGCCTGCTGCATGACAAGTTGGTGTTCACTAACCATCAATATGGATGCGGCTGATCCTAACAGTTACCGGCCAATCTCAAGATTACCTTTACCCGCTAAAATAGTTGAGGCGGCCATGAACACAGCATTATCTGAATATATTGAGACTAATGCTTTCCTGGATGCCACTCAGTTTGGCTTCCGAAAGCACCACAGCACGGAACTGGCACTGATATCTGCATCAGAACAGATTAGGCAGACGGTCGATGCAGGGAGAAACGCAGCACTTGTGCTGCTTGACCTCTCTGCTGCATTCGATACTGTTGGTCATATAAAACTACTGGAATGCCTTGAGAGGATAGGCATAAAAGGACAAGCTCTTTCTCGGCTTAAATCTTTTCTGTCTGACCGAAAACAATTCGTTGCGCTTTCTGACTTTAAGTCACATGATTTTACACTTCCTTATGGGGTCCCTCAGGGCTCATCTTTGAGCCCCACCCTTTTTAACATTTATGTGGCCCCCTTAGCGCAGCTGATTAGATCACTGGGTTTCTCAGCAATATCTTATGCTGACGACACCCAAATTGTGGTGTCAGTGACAGGAACACCATCAGATATGGCAGAACAATTTTATACCTGCCTTTGTCAAGTTGGAGTCTGAATGGCAACAAACTGTTTGAAGTTGAATTCCAACAAAACCGAGGTGTTACTCTTTGGTAGAAACACTACTTTCTGGTCCCCCACTCTATGGCCACCGGAACTTGGCCCGCTGCCCACCCCCTCAACTAAAGTAAAAAAACCTGGGTGTCACCTTTGATTCAAAGCTCACATTTGAAGGTCATGTGAACCAGGTTAAATCAGCATCCTTCTATACGTTAAAACTTCTGAGAAAGATTCTCCCGTTCATCCCTGCCGAGCTACGTAAGCTGGTGATCACAGCCTTGGTTCTATCCAGAGCCGATTATTGCAACGGTCTTTTTATTAATCTGAGGTCCAAATGCCTGACTAAACTTCAGATCGTGCAAAATGCCGCTGCCCGTCTTTTGTTGAATATTCCTAAGCATAAATCAGCCACTGCAGCCTTAAGAGAATTGCACTGGCTACCAGTGAAGCGACGTATTGAGTTTAAAGCCTTATGCATAGCATTTAAAGCTATTCAACATATAGGGACAGCCTTTTTCAAGCAAAATCTTTGCTTGTATGTCCCTGCACGTCAGCTACGTTCAGCTCAATCTCATAATCTGCTGATCCCTAGGTTCAAGAAAAGTGCTTGGGGTGGTAGAAGTTTTTTGGTTGGGACAACAAAACTTTGGAATTCTCTTCCCCAAAGGTTAAAAGACGAGAATCACCTGTTGGCTTTCAGGAAGGCACTAAAGACATGGTTGTTTAACCTCTGACTTTGAGCCAAGATCTTACGACTTACGTTTATCTGTTGAGCTAGCGCCTTGACACCTTCGGGTACTTGGTTTGCGCTTTATAAATTTATTTTTCATTTCATAAAGGTCCTGGGCTATCTCCTTTGACACGCATATGTTGGCCGACAGATAGCCCGGGTGTTACGTCCACAAAAACTGAGGTTCCACTGCAAGGCCTGCTTGTGCCAGTGAGGACAACAGACCAAGAGGGTGCATGAGGCCAGAAACCCATGAAGCCTCAGAACTGACCTCACTGTGCCCAGGATTGAGCATGAAAAAACAGGAATCGTACACTAAAAGTCCAGGGCTTGTTGGGAGGTGGGAACACCACCGTTTTCAGCATGGCCGCTGTGAAGAGAATCCTGTGTGTCGGCATCCGATGGGCCTTCTTTTCGCTGAATGAAAACCCCATGGATGAAAGAAGGGTGACTGTTGTTTGAAGATAGTATGTGACTGACCGTGGTGAGCCCGTCCTGATCAGCCAGTCGTCAGGGTATGGGAATACATGCATCCAACCTGTAAAGAGGGGACTCAACCACCACCATCACCTTCATAAAAACCTGAGTGGCTCGCTGCCCGAGGGGTGGAGGTCGCCGGGGCGCCAACGCCGGCGTCGCGCACGGTCGCGCAGGGTGCGCCAATCACAAGCACCAGCACTCAGATCCTCGAGCGCGGTGGCTCCAGATCGTCATGACTCCTCCAGCCAGTCGGGCTCCCCGCCACGCAATAGGCATCGCTCCACCGAGAGCCTCACGGGCTCGGCCCTACCGTTGGCCCAAGTGGACTCGGACCTTTCTCGCACCCCCACTCTTTAGCAGCAATGCAATCAGACTCAGACGCATGTCCGCCGTGGGGGGGTCGTCAGATTCTGCTAAGTCCTTATGTTCACTCAAAATGTTTAATGCCGATGCACTGATTATCCGTTCTTCTGGAGGGGTCCTCCACGCAACCAATCCGAGCGTTTTAGTTTGGTCTAGTTAAATGGGGGGTCGACAGATGCTTCTGTTTTCGAAGTATAGGGAGGGAGGAGGGGGAAGGGGGTGGGTTTGGTACTGGGTTTTTTCTTTGTTGCTGGGGGTTGAGAATGTTTGCTCCCAAGGTTTTACATTGTTCTGTGTTGTTTTGTTGCACCTACACGACACTCGGATCCACTCCTACAGGGGCCCACTACGCACGGTCCTTCCCGCCAGTGCACCTTCACACCTGGTCCAGGCCCCGCATTTGCCGTCGGCCCTCCAGGGTCCGATGAGCCACCGTAGCGACCTCCAGCCCCCATGACTGACATAACATCTCCGACCGCAACCTTCCATATTTTATCCTGGAACGTTAATGGCCTCCTAGACCGCCACAAGCGAACGGCCGTATTGCGCTACGCGCAGCGCCTCAATATAGATGTGCTTATGCTTCAAGAGACGCACCTGTTGGGTAACCTCTGCCCCTTCTTGGCACGGTACGGCTACGATAGGGTTTGGCACTCGGGCTTCGCTCGAGGTTCTCGGGGTGTGGCCATAATACTGAAGCGCACCCTTCCCTTTGTCCTTACACAAGTTATTCATGACCCGCAGGGCACGTTCGTAATCATTTGCGGGGCAATTGGGGGCAGTCCCTGTACTCACCTCCCTCAATGCTCGCCACGACTCTAAAACAATCCATCGCTCTGATGCCCACCCTCCCCCTGGGGTTCACCGTTATTGGGGGTGACTTTAATGCGGTCTCCACCCCACTTCTCGACACGACAGGCTCTCCATCTCTATCCAGGCTGGCGCAGGCGAAGCAGTTAACAAACTGGGCTGAATCCCTCGGCCTCTGTGACGCATGGCGAACTTGGCATCCACACGCTAAACAGTTCACGCACACCTCCGCTGCACACCACACGCAGGCGCGCATAGATGCAATTTTTATTCCGTCAACGGACTGCTCCACAATACAAGATGTTCGCATACTCCCGAGAGGTATCTCCGACCATTCCCCGCTGCTCCTTAGTGCAGGGGCTCCTCCCCCTCACTCACGCCCAATGTGGCGGCTGAACGCCTGGTTTCTTCAGGACGAGGATTTTAAGAAGGCGGTGGGTCTGGAACTGACGCAATACTTCGACACCAATGTGGGGTCGGTCCCTTCCCCGGGTACCCTGTGGGAGGCGGGCAAGGCCACTATTCGTGGATTTGCCAAAGGCCACGTCCAACGGCGGGCCCAACTGTCGCAGATCACTTTGTTGGAGGCGTAGGCCCTACGCCTTGAGCGCTCCCCCCCCACGGATGGCGACGTTGCGCAGGAGCGGCGCCACACGAACATTCGAAATGAAATCAAGCAACTTTCGCTGGAGGCCGCCAAGCTCCTGTGGAGATCTTCTGTGGCCAGAGTTTATGGCTGGGGTGACAAAAATGGAGCGATCCTACATAGGCTCGCCACGTATCCCAGAGCGAACCGCATTATCCCAGAGATACTGGATCAGGAGGGGTCAACGCAACGGTCCCAGGTGGCTATAGCCGGCGCATTCGCCGCCTTCTACCGTCAACTCTATGCCAAACGAACCCAGGTGCGGCCGCTCTGTGAACTAATGGAAGCGACGGGTGCTCACCTCCCTCAGCTGGACTCCACTGCTATAGCTGATCTTGACCGCTCAATCTCTCACGACGAGATTAATGAGGCTATTGCTTACACCTCGTCGGGTAAGACTCCTGGCCCAGATGGCCTTCCCCAAGAATACTACGCAGCATACCGCGAGGCCCTCGTACCCCGCCTTGCTGACCTGTATGCCGAGGCCTTGGAGAAAGGTTCCTTCCCGCCCGAGACGGACATGGCCACCATTGTAGTCCTCCCGCAGTCACAACCGCCATCTCCCCACTGCGCCAATTATCGTCCCATCTCCCTTATTAACACGGACATTAAATTGTACGCTGCAATTCTTGCCCATCGGCTGAAGCCTTACCTCACCACGTTGGTCCACCCGGACCAATGTGGTTTCATGCCCCAGCGAGGCACCAGACATTGTCTCCGGCGGCTGCACCTGGCCCTGGCTCATCGCCAAGTGCTTTCCCCTTACTTGGCGCTCCTCCTCTTCGATTTTGAGAAGGCATTCGACTCCGTCGATTGGACGTATTTAGACGATGTGCTGGCGGCGATGGGTTTCGGCCTTCGCTTCCGTCAGCTGGTTGGGGTCCTGTTCACCCGGCCTCAAGCGCGCGTCCTGGTCAATGGGGTCCTTTCCGATGCCTTCCCCATTCAAAGGGGAACGAGACAGGGATGCCCCCTTTCGCCCCTCCTCTTCGCCTTGGCGATGGAGCCTCTAGCGGCCTTGATTCGGTCCGAGAGTCTCGTTCGGGGATGGAAATGGCCCAACTCTGAAGTGGATAAGATCGCTCTTTACGCAGACGATGTCTTGCTCTTCTTAACCGATCCCGCCCAGTCAGGTCCTCGTTGTCTCCAAATCCTGCGTTCTTTTCAACAAACCTCTGGCCTCCGACTGAACTCCAATAAATCGGTCCTGGTCCCGCTCCATCTCTCCAGAGAATGTTTCGACTGGCAGTCCACGATACCGCTGCGGCGTCAGTCTTTTAAATACCTTGGGATCTGGGTCGCTCTCCTCCCGGAATTGGGATGGTCCCTTAATATTACCCCACTCGTGAAGAAAGTTAAGGCGGACCTCCACAAATGGCAGACACTGCCCCTGAACCCCTTGGGGAGGGTTGCCTTATTTAAAATGATGATTCTTCCCAGATTTCTTTACATCCTCCAAAACACCCCCTTCTGTTTTCCACGGGCGTGGTTTCGGGAGCTAGACACTATGGCTACTAAATTCCTCTGGGGGGAGGGAGGGCCCAAATGGCGTTAAACACCTGCCAGATTCCATCATTCGACGGGCGTATGGGGATGACACATCTATACCTCTACTACCTGGCGACTCGTCTATTGAGTATACACGACTGGTTCAATGGGGGCTGGTCTGACCCAGCCTATAGGCTTGAACTAAGTGGGCTCGGCCTACCCAAAATCCAATCCCTAATGTATGGGGAATCTATCCCATCCACCCTGCCTGACGTCACATGCTCCTTGCTCCTAGCCTGGCGGGCGGCTCTACGACATACCAAATGGACACACAAACTCACTCAACAAACACCTCTATGGCAAGTTACATGGCTCCGGGAGGTCAGTGGGCTACAGGGGTTCCGAACGTGGGATCTTATTGGGATCTCCCAGCTCGGCGATGTGTGGGCGAGCGGCCACATGCGCTCCTTTAAAGACCTCCAATACAGATACTCTCTGCACCCATCACAACACTACAAATAGCTACAAGTGCGACATGCCCTCCACGTACACATTCCTGACGACACCAGGATTCCTGAGTACAGTCCCACCGAGGCACAGACCATGCTAGGCGACTTGGGGAAGGGGGGTATTTCCTGCATTTACAGGACGCTGGTCAACAACACCCCGACCTCACTAGACCGACTCAGGGGCCAATGGGAGGAGTGGGTGGGTCCCCTGGACGAGGAGGACTGGCGCGACGCCCTCATGTCACCCAGTACGGTTACTTCATCTGCTAAACTGCGCTTGATCCAGTTATATTACTTACACATGGCATACCTCACCCCGCAGCGCCTACACCGAGCCGGCTTTTCCCCATCCGCCTCGTGTACGAGATGCGGTCTAGACCCGGCCGACTTCTTCCACATGGTGTGGGCATGCCCCCGATTGGCTCAATTCTGGGGAGAGATTGAAAGCGAACTGACCGAGGTCCTGGGGTGGGAGGTTCCCCATGACCCACGTCACTCCCTTCTCGGGATTACAGACGGACTAGACGGGTCCAGGAACGAGAAGTTACTTTACAACACAGCCATGGTTGTGGCCAAACGGGACATAGCCGCCTCCTGGAAACTTCCCACGCCACCAAGTTCTGAGAAATGGCGAAAGGGGGTGGATTGGTGCGCGGCACAAGAGAAACCCATGTATGAGGCACGGGGGTGTCCTAAGAAATACCAGAGGGTATGGGGCAAATGGTTGGGTGCCGTGGAATAGCTTCTTCTTTACACACGTTGTTTGTGGTCACCGCTGGATGGTGGGATTTAAACGCAATGTCTGTGTTCCTTTAACTGTATTGCGTCAATATCGGTGCTGTACAAAGTCGTGTTATGGGTGCTTGTACTCTGTTAAAAACAATAAAGTTGCTTATCAAAAAAAAACCTGAGTGGCAGAGGTGAGGCCAAAGGGTAGAACAGCAAATTGGAAATGCTTCAGCCCCACTACTAACCAAAGGCAGCATCTGTGGGACTGCAGGACAACCGCATCAAACTACACATACTGCAAGCCCAAGGATATCATTCAGACTCCCAGGTTACAGGACAGAAAGAACCTGGGCCAGAGTGAGCATTTTGAATTTGTGGTTTTAAAAAAAATATTTTTATTAATAAATTTTTAGAAGTACATAAATTTGCCACACCAACAGGAGACATCATGGAGTAACCAGTACAGTCGATTTGCGAGCCCCACAGTTACAGCTTAATGTTTGCATGCCCCACATCTGACAGTGCTAGTCTGTTGTGTGTGTCCTCATCCTAGGTTCAGGTGAGTAGGTGCACTCTTTCCCCTCTGCTTACTCTCTTAATGACAGTTGGGGTTCACCTGACTTCTCCCCATTTCTAATCCGTAGTATCGTAGCCAAGGGCCCCAGATCTTTGAGAATTTCTATGGCACCCCCCTTGCTTTATATGTCACCCTTTCCGCCCCCATATAAAGGTACATCCCAGGTCTCCATTTGGCCATTTTTGGAATGTTTGGGGCCTCCCAGTATTTTGCTATGTCTTTTTTGGCCACCACTAATCCTAAATTACATAGCGTAAGGGTGTATTTGGCATCTCTCGGTAATTGTGTCCTGATAATCTTGCTAAGTTCCTCAAAGATCTTAGTTCAGTATGATTGTATATGGGAGCATTCCCACAGGGTGTGGATGTACGTCCCTATTTCCCTTCCACATCTCAGACACTCCGGGGATTCCGCCCTTCCTATTTTGTGGAGGCGATGTCTATCGAAGTAGGCCCTGTGGAGGATTTTAAATTGTATCAGCCTTAGTCTTAATTTAATAGCCAACTCTCTTGGATACATTAGGGTTGCCTCCCAGTCCACATCTTCCAGGTCTCCCAAGGTGTTTTCCCATTTTCCCCATAGGCCTTTTAAATTAACTGGGATACTGTTTATTAGAGTTTTATATGTCCATGAGATAGCTTTCTCCGATATTTCTCCCATTAGGAGTCTCCCCTCTAGTGGAGCATATTCGGGTATGTTGGTTGTGTTGACCCCCTCGTCCTTCCATGCATGTTGTAATTGCGTATATTTGTATCTTTGATTGTCGCTTAGTTGGTGCTCCTGTTGTAGGGAGCTAAAGGTCATCAGAGACCCTTCTTCTAGGAGGTCTCCCAGTCTGGATATCCCGATTGTATCCCATATCTTAAATCCCTTTAGTTTCCCTAGCTCAGGGAGGCGTGTGCCTTCCCAGATGGGAGTATCCCTTGTAAGTGTCTTATCTCATTTCATTTGACTCTCTGCCCCTTTCCATGCGCTTCAAACGTCAAAAGCCGTCCATCCTTGAAGAGATAACAGAGAGTGAAAAGGCCAGCATCCTCCCACACCAACAACTGGCCACAGGAGAGGAGGCACCCCGAGCCTGGAACCCCAGTAGTGGAATCGCTAGGGCATAGGGAGGTGTAGACTGTGTAAGTTGAAGCGCACGCTTTAAGCAGCAGACGGTCACCCTCAGAAGTAGGGGTAATTTCCTGGGAAGACAAAACCGGGCATGGATAAGGTGGAGGAGGGAGCAGCCACATGTGGGCCGGGGTTCAAAGGGTCCCATATCAGCCACAAAGTAGCCCGCCAGCCAACAGGACAGCCACTGCGATTGGGCAACAAATTAATGTAGAAGTCAGGGGAGGATCACCATCTTAGTTATTGCCACCAGCCCCGCCCCCGAAAGGGGGAGAAAGGCCCAGGACGGAATCTGGGCACGAAGGGATACAGTTACCGCCAGGAGATTCCCATCATACTGGTCCGCGGTGGAATGATAAATCCAAACCCCCCAAGTAGCGAAATACCGTCGGTTCCTATCGGATCAGACCACCACCTAGGTCCACAATCATCGCTGCGCTGTCAGCACCAGGGGTAACAGGTAGGACTTATTTTAGCTGACTAACAAGCCGAAAAATGCGCCCTAGGTCTGTCAGGTGCGAGGCCACTGCGACGAGATAGCCTTGGCATCCCGAAGGTAAAGCAGGACGTCGTCGGCATAAAGCAAAATCAGGGATGCCATCGGATAAGGGATGCCCAAACATACCCCCTTAATCCATGCTCTAGAGCAGGGGCGGCTCCTCCATTGGGGCGGAGGGGAGTCGCCCCACTGCTTTCTCGCAGTGCAAGAAGTAGAAACATAAAATGGTAAAACTACCATTTTATGTTTCTGCTTCTCGCACTGCGAGAAAGCAGAAGTGCCTGGTTGGGGGCGGGCGGGTGGGCGGTCCTGCTCGAGGGCAGGGGGGAGTGGTTTGCTCACTCTGAGTGCCCTGACGGTTTGGTCGGCCCTCTGGGGCCTACCAAACCAGTCATGAGCATCCTCCCTTTTCTATATGTAGGCTGCATGCAGCCTACAGAGAAAATGGCCTCCATTCAGGCGCCGTCCACACCAATCACAACGCTGCCATTGCAGCGTTGTGATTGGCTTGGGGAGGGGAGGGAGGAAGCCTGCTTCCTGACGCGGGACCCGGCCAGGAGCAGCAGGAGCTGAGGCGGCGGCTCGTGACCCGGGGAAGGTATGTTTATTTAATTGTAATTAATTACCGTCCCGCTTCCTGTCCCCCGCGCGACCCCCCTCCGAACCAGAGCGACTCCCCCCCCCGCGCCCGTCATGCCGGCCGCGACTGCTCTAGAGACGAGGGGCTAGAGCAGTCGCAAATATGAGAGGGGAAATTGGGTAGACCTGTTGTGTGCCGCGGCCGATCGATGGGATCTAAAATGAAGCCTCCAAACCAAGTACTGGCCGTAGGGGAGGTATACAATAATCGGATCAGTTTTGTCACATAGGGGCCAAGGCCGAACTCCGCCAGGACCTCACAAAGATAGTCCCAGCTGAGGGAGTCAAAAGCCTTGTGGATATCTAACACCAGGGCCATCACTGTAGGCCATTCAACCTGAACCGCTTCCATAATTCGAAACAAACGACGGACACATAAGGAGGTATTCCTCCCAGGAATTAAGCCATTCTTGTCCTCATGAATCAATCGAGGCAACAGTGGCTGGATCCTGCAGGCCAATACCATGCTCAGTATCTTATAAGCTACATTCATAATCGGAACAAGCTTGGCTCTCGAGACTGGTAAGGGAACCTCTGCTTTCAAAGGACCGCCATGTTGCAGGTCATAGCAAGGCCCTTTTCCAAACCACTATTGTATGGAGATGTATACAATGCTGCTTTGCCACTCTAGGTGTTTTGTTATTCTAAATAAAATGTCATACTTTCCTCCAAATGAACTTGAGCGAGAAGATGAAGGGCAACAATGTCACCATATATAATAATCTCTGTTAGGAATTCAGAGATTCCCCCACCTTTATAAGTCTTTAGAAAATGTGTCTGGGAGAGGGGGGATGTTGACACTATATGTCTGTTGCACCTAAGGTGGTAACACTATTCCCAAGTACTATATTTGCCCATTGAGGTCCATTCAAATCCCTGCCATCTGGCTATCCGCATCTTGCCTACCCACACCCATGCCCATAGGCTTACTATTATTACTCATAACCCTGACATTTTTGGGCATTTTTCCAACTCCTCTAGTAGTTTGGGAAGTGAGTCTGAGGGGTTTGTCAGGAAGAGTAAGAAGTCATCAGCAAAAAGGACAACCTTAATCTGCTTCACATATACCTGTGATTTTGGGAATCGAATTCACTTTTTGGATCAGGCGTTTAATCAATAACACAAATCAAGATGGTGACAACAGGCACCCCTGTCTTGTGACACAAGTTAAGGTAATAGGATCTGATGTTCGGAATCTTACAGACACTTTGGTTGAACGCTTTTGGAAATTTGATTATGAGTCTGAAATGTCGGTCCCAAACTAAATATAGACAGGGTCTCCCAGATGAATGCTCAATCTACCCAGTCAAAAGCCCTTACTGCGTCAAGTGAGAGAAGGACTAACTGTGTGTTATCCCCCAAATGCTTTATTACCAGGTTCAGGGCAAGTCAGACATTATCTCCTGTCTATCCTCTATGAACCTCGCTTAGTAGGGCGAGATTATTTGTAGCCAAATATTTCTTTTGTCTAGTGGTGAGGATTCTAGTATAAATCTTAACACCACATGCAATACGGCAATGGGCATGTAGGATCTACAAGTGTGGTCTTTGTTAGGTAGTAAGATAAGTGTAAGGACTGATTATATCATTGTGGGGGTGACCATACCAGTGTCTGAAAAGGTCGTAAATAGTTTAGCCAGGGGGAAGCCAAGAGTTCAACAAACATCTTTAAACATGTTTTGGAAAGCATCTGGCCCTAGAGCTTTATTATTTGGGTGTGATTTATTAGCATATTGTATTTGCTCATCCGAAATGTGTTCCTCCAGATCTTCCAATAGGACTCAGTGGATGTCAGGTAAACAAATTCCCTCAAGATAATGGTCCTGAAGGAAAGGGTTGCAGGGTTCCTCCACGTAGAAATCTGTGTAGTATGTAGTAACGTGAAGGCAACCTAGTATTTCCCCCATTAGATGTTTTAAGGTCCCCCCCAGCTGTTTTACAGCCTAGCTATAATTCCTAGGCAACCTTTGTCTCATCAGCTCTGTCCTCTCTTTCGTAGTACACTTGTTGGATAATTAATAGTTTATGGGCGCATTTCTCGCCAGCAACACTTTCAGCTTACCCCTTGTACGTCAGACGTTCCTATAGTTACATCTCAAACCCACTCTATTGTGTTCCTATTTCGTTCGGGCTGTATCTGTGTCAAGCTCTACACGTCTCACTTTAGCTAGTCTCGCAAATTTGGTTGTGTGTTTAATTATCTCTTCCTTCACCACAGCTTTACCTGCTTTCCAAATCATTGACTAAAATGTGACCTCTGTTTCATTTATTTTAAATAATTCTGTAGAGCTTCACGAATATTCGATCTAAGAACTGATCCCTTAGTGCAATTTAGTTCATTCTGCAGATACATGTGAAAGAATTAAGGTAACTTTTCATTTTAATTTTCTCCCATTTAAAAGCATACAGAAACATCATTTTGTTCTCATGCTCCTATATTGAATCAACAAGGACTTTTATTTAAGAGTAAAATACTTCAGTGCTTCAGTTATTCACCTCTGTGACTCAGCCTGGCCCATAAATCTGACTGCAGCACTGCTATTTATCAGGCTCTGCTATTTGATGATAATAATGTAAAATAAACACAGCCTTCCCTTAAAGTTAATAGAAAAATGTGACCTTGTGCTTATTTAAAAATGAACAAACTGCTGCGAGCTACTCTGAAGGTGTCTGGGATATACTGATAGCTCACGATCGAATGGTTGGAGACACCTGGAGTAGTGTCTCTAGGAGTAGCTCTCTGGGTCAAAACTACTACAGCATGGTAAGAGAGAAGCTTTACACCAATGTACGAACCCGGGACTAAGTTCAATAGCATAGCTGATATCAGGAAGCAATCAATTCTCGAGTGAGACTTATGGACGCTAGAATAACAAGCATTGGTAAATACATTAGCTTTCGCCCATGTGATTAATAATAAGCTGTTTTTTGTTGTAATTTGTAGCTTGCTGAGTAGTTGTACAATATAAGTTAAAGAACGTCTGTTAAAGTGTTATGACTTGTTCATGTACAGAAAGGCAATATATTGTGCTGTTACTAGTGGTATAATATTGGTAATTAATAGCAACATTTTCAAAAATGAAATAAAAGAAGGAAATAATATAATAAATTGATTTAATAGCAATATTATGTGTTTAGAGGAATTCTGACAACTTTTGGGCCTGGTGCCATACCACCTGCTGCACCATTCAAATCATGCCCCTAGTGCCTGCAAGATAACTGCATTTGTGACTGTCTGTTTAATAGTAAAATATAACAATATTTGGTGTTTAACCCCTTCCATGCTCCTGACGGAATGGTTCCGTCATGAGCATAAGTGCAAGTGTGCACATGACGGAACCATTCCGTCATGAGCACACTTTAAAAAAATCCCTCTGCTGCCCCCCATCATAGGGATTTCCCTTTTTTTTTTTTTTTTGCTTTGGGAGGTGGGGAAGAGCTTTCCCAACCACCCAAAGCATGGTTAGGGTTTTCATTGTAATGACGATCGCGCGCATGGCGCGCTGTCGTCATTGCAATGAAAACGAAACTGAAACTTAGTTTCAGTTTCACAGTTTCGGTGCTTGTGGGGCTATCTCAGCCCCACGAGCACCGAAAAACATGGTAGAGGTATCGTTGGAAAGGGGAGAATCTCCCCTTTACAATGGTACCCTTCCCTAGTGGATCCCTGCTTGAGGATTGCACCAGGAGGGCAATATCCAAGCAGGAATCCACCCACTAGCCACCAGGGAGGGGGGGAGCGGCCCCTTGGGTAAGGGCCTTTGCTCCCCCCATAAAATTTTGCCAGACAGCCTTTCTGTCCCCCCTGGGGGGCAGATGGGGGCAGTAGCCACCAATCCGCCCCCACCCGGGGGGGCAGAAAACACCTTAGGCGGCAGGGACTTTTTTTTATATGCCAGGGGTGGGGGCTGCCAATGCCCCCACCCAAAAAAAAAATGCTACAGTATTTCTGCCCCCCCTGGGAGGCAGATGGGGCAATAGCCCCTTATCTTCCCCCTCGGGGGGGCTAGAAAGCCCACTAGGCACCAAGGATTTTTTTTTCCCGAAGTTCGGGGTGGGGGCTGCCCACAATGGGCATGCCAATTGGCCCCCCCCAAAAAAAATGCCACAGTCTTTCTGCCCCTCCCCCAGGAAGCAGATGGGGGCAGGTTTTTTTTTTAATATATACGTAGGGGTGGGGGCTGCCCAGAATGGGCATGCCAATGCCCCCATCCCCAAAAAATTGCCACAGTCTTTCTGCCCCCCCCCCCCCGGGAGGCAGATAGGGGCAAAAGCCCCTATTCTGCCTCCCGGGGGGTGGCAGAAAGCCCAATAGGCATCAGGGAATATTTTTTTTTTAAATTCAGGGGTATGGGCTGCCCAGAATGGGCATGCCAATGCCCCCACCACCCCCCAAAAATGCCACAGTCTTTCTGCCCCCCCAGGAGATAGATGGGGGCAGTAGCCCCTGATCTGCCCCCCCAGGGGGCGTCAGAGAGCCCACTAGGCGCCAGCGATTACGCTGGCTTTCTTTATGCGTGGGGGTTGCCAAGAATGGGCATACCAATGCCCCCACCCCCCAAACAAATAGCCCAGGGCCAAAAACCCAGATGACCCCCTTGCAAAACCAGGTTGTTTTGTGAGAGGTAACTTTGAGGTCTACTCATTACGCTTTGGGCCCTTGCCTGTCGCGGGTACTTGACTCACCCATGCAAGTGAGGTACCATTTTTATTGGAGACCTGGGGGAACGCTGGGTGGTAGGAAATTTGTGGATCTACGCAGATTCCAGAACTTTTCACCACAGAAATGTGAGGAAAATATGTTTATTTTTTACAAAGTTTGAGGCTTGCAAGGGATTGTGGGTAACAGAACCTGTTGAGAGCCAGACAAGTCACCCCATCCTGGAATCCCCTGGGGGTCTAGTTTTCAAAAATGTATAGGTTTGCTAGGTTTCCCTAGGTGCCGGCAGAGCTAGGGTTCAAACTCTACAGCTAGGCACTTTGCAAAAAAAGGGTCAGTTTTCACTGTGAAAATGTGGTGTGTCCACGTTGCGTTTTGGGCCGTTTCCTGTCACGGGAACTAGGCCTACCCACACAAGTTAGGTACCATCTTTCTCGGAAGACTTTGGGGAATGCGGGGTGGGTGGAATTTTGTGGATCCACGCAGATTCCAGAACTTTCCACCACAGAAATGTGAGGAAAATGTTTTTTTTTTTTTACAAAGTTTGAGGTTTGCAAGGGATTCTGGGTAACAGAACCTGGTGAGAGCCAGACAAGTCAACCCCATCCTGGATTCCCCTGGGTGTCTAGTTTTCAAAAATTTATAGGTTTGCTAGGTTCCCCTAGGTGCCGGCAGTGCTAGGGTTCAAAATCTACAGTTCGGCACTTTGCAAAAAAAGGGTCAGTTTTCACTGTGAAAATGTGGTGTATCCACGTTGCGTTTTGGGCCGTTTCCTGTCGCGGGCACTAGGCCTACCCACATAAGCGAGGTACCATTTTTCTCTGAAGACTTCGGGGAATGCAGGGTGGGTGGAATTTTGTGGATCCACGCAGATTCCAGAACTTTCCACCACAGAAATGTGAGGAAAAAGTGTTTTTGTTTTTTGTTACAAAGTTTGAGGTTTGCAAGGGGTTCTGGGTAACGGAACCTGGTGAGAGCCAGACAAGTCACCCCATCCTGGATTCCTCTGGGTGTCTAGTTTTCAAAAATGTACAGGTTTGCTAGGTTTCCCTAGGTGCCGGCAGAGCTAGGGCTCAAAATCTACAACTAGGCCCTTCGCAAAAAAAGGGTCAGTTTTCACTGTGAAAATGTGGTGTATCCACGTTGCGTTTTGGGCCGTTTCCGGTCGCGGGCACTAGGCCTACCCACACAAGTGAGGTACCATTTTTCTCGGAAGACTTCGGGGAATGCAGGGTGGGTGGAATTTTGTGGATCCACGCAGATTCCAGAACTTTCCACCACAGAAATGTGAGGAAAATGTGTTTTTTTTTTTTTACAAAGTTTGAGGTTTGCAAGGGATTCTGGATAACAGAACCTGGTGAGAGCCAGAAAAGTCACCCCCTCCTGGTTTCCCCTGGGTGTCTAGTTTTCAAAAATGTATAGGTTTGCTAGGTTTCCCTAGGGGACGGCAGAGCTAGGGTTCAAAATCTACAGCTAGGCACTTTGCAAAAAAAGGGTCAGTTTTCACTGTAAAAATGAAGTGTGTCCACGTTGCGTTTTGAGACGTTTCCTGTCGCGGGCACTAGGCCTACCCACACAAGTGAGGTACCATTTTTACGGGAGACTTAGGGTAACACTGAATTGTAGAGCAACTGTTATTACCTATTGACTTTCGATGCATTTCTGCCTTCCAAATGAAAGACAATGTGTAAAAAAGAAGTCACTTTGAAAAATGTCCGATAATTCTCATGCTAGTATGGGTACTCACAATTTCAGAAATGTGGAAATAGCTACTGTTTCTAAACTCTATATTTTGTTCCAATTTCAGAAATACATAGGTGTCTTTCATCCCGATTTTTCACTGTATATATTTTCCCAAATTAATTGCTATATACCCGGTACATAATAAAAAACCATTGCAAGACACTGCTCAGTTATTGGCTCTGGGTTCGTCGGGTTCTTGGTGAACCTACAAGTCCTATATAACCAGAAAGGTCCAGCGCATGTAACGGTATATTGCTTTCAAACATCTGTCATAATTAGAAGAAGTTACAGGTGAAAACGTTGGCACAAATGGCTGTTTTTTTCAACTCATTTTCAAGTTTTCCTATTTTCAACTGTTAGTTTCTACAAAGAAACCTTGAAGTATCTACACAAATGACCCCTTGCTGAATTCAGAATTTTGTCTACTTTTCTAAAATGTATAGCAGTCCAGGATCCATTATTGCTTTCATACCAATTTCTACCATTACCTGGAAGAAGGTTGAAAGCACACAAAATAGCAAAAATAAGCTATGTCCCAGTAAAATGCCAAAACTGCGTAAAAAATGCTGGTTTTCTGACAAAAGTCTGCCAGTCCCTGAAAGCTGGGAAAATGGTGATTTCAGCCCAACAAACCCTTTGTTGATACCATTTGCAGGGACAAAACCAGACGTTTTCATTTGCAGCACTTTTTTCCCATTTTTCAAAAAAAAAATTAAAAAAATGTAGCAGTATTTTGGCTAATTTCTGGGTCCCCTTAGAATCCCCATGATGTTGGAAGAAAAGGACGCAAATTTGGCGTGGATACTTTATGTGGTCAAAAAGTTACAGGGGCCTAAGCACGAACTACCCCAAATAGCCAAAAAAAGGCTTAGCAGAGGGGGGGGGGGAAAGGCCTAGCAGCGAAGGGGTTAAAGGAGTTATGACAACTTTTGGCCCTGGTGCCATTGCACCTGCTGCATCATTCAAATCATGACCCTATTGCCTGCTGCACTTGTGATTGCCTGTTTAGTAGTAAAATATTGCAATATTTGGTGTTTAGAGGAGTTTGTAGAGCTTTGGGCCTCAGTGTCACTGCACCTGCTGCACCATTGAAATCAGGACCCTAGTGCCTACAAGGTAACTGCACTTGTGATTGCTTATTTAGTAGGTAAATATAACAATATTTGGTGTTTAGAGGAGTTCTGACAACTTTTGGCCCCAGTGCCACTGCACCTGCTGCACCATTCAAATCAAGCTCCTTTTAACTGAAAGATAATTGCAATTGTGTCAACCTGTTTAGAAGTAAAATATAGCAATATTAAGTGTTTAGAGGAGTTATGACAACTTTTGGGCCCAGTGCCGCTGCACCTGCTGCACCATTCAAATCATGACCCTGTTGTCTGTAAGGTAACTGCACTTGTGACTGCCTGTTTAGTTTTAAAATTTTAGCACTAATGTGGGTTTAGTGGGGTCCCTAGACCTTGTGGCCCCGGTGCCACTGCACTTGCTGCACCATTCAAATCAAGTCCCTCTTAACTGCAAGGTAACTGCAATTGTGACTGGCTGTTTAGTAGTCAAAAATAGCAAAATTATGTGTTTAGAGGAGTTCCGACAACTTTTGAGCCCGGTGCTACTGCACCTGCTGCACCATTCAACTCATGACCCTGTTGTCTGCAAGGTAACTGCACTTGTAGCTGCCTGTTTAGCATTAAAATATAGCATAACTCTTGTATATTAACTTTATTTTCAATGTTATGTTTATTACAACATTTAAAATCTGATCATTATGACCAAATAGATTAAGCTGGAAAAAATCAATCGGATAATGCCTACAAAGTGCAAAGAAAGGTACTGAGGCATGAATAGGAAATACCACAAACTTTCTAAGGCTAAAGCATCTGCTTTACACAACTAAGTAATAAAAAGTAAGCATTCCAGCATACTGTTAGAAGGTGTCTGCCTTTTCAATGGTAAGAGATCTAATCTTGACAGTGAATAGGGCTTAAACAGTGTGAATAGCTTTAGGAAAAGTATAGTAAATGCATCGTAAATGCACGCAGCCAGGAGAAGTTAAAAAGAGTTTCACACAAAAGTGAATGAACACAGTAATTAAAGTAATTTGAAATTAACCTTGTGTGATATTCATTTATCTATTTGGGCAAGGATTGCTTGAGAGTAACATTTGGGGCAGTATATGTAGTGGTTTACCCCATGTCCCCACTCTCTACCCACCCATTTTTAGTGCTTCCTTTGGGGACGTATTGAATTTTGATTATTACTTTTTGGAGGTGTTTTTAAAGTATAAATGTATGGTAGGTTTTTGTTTTTTATGCTCGGTTCTGTGTTCATGTTTAAGCAAAATAATTTGCCAAAAAGAAAAAAAAGATCATACGTATCGTTATCATGAAAGAAGATGTTAAATTAACCAGAAACAAATAAGATTCCTTCATCTTTTCTGAAATAGATTGTTCTACTTTGGTTGGGTAACAATAGATATTTAACAGAAATAGATCCACAGTATCGCATCCAAATTTGTATGCCATCCATCACTATAATTTGACATTTCTTGGTATCGCAATTTTTCTTTTCTTGTCAGCACATTTAACATGAACAGAGATGGCCACTTTGAAGTCATCACATGGGTTGGCCTCTCAAACATTTCTTAGCCAAATTGTTAAAGGTCTTGAATTAGGTCATTCTAAATGGAGTGGTAAGCAAAGTTTATGGAAGCAAAATTGTCATGTTCAAAAGAATAGGGTCAGACAGTGCATAATGCCTGCCACAATCCATGATACTACTGAGATATTATTCTACTTGTTAAGTCCACACTCAACTCAAGTTTGAGTCACGAATATTCAGCATGGCAGATCGATTCATTACATGAAACACTTTCTAAGGTACACTCATAATAATATATCACAGAAGGAAGGGTGGTGGCACACTGACACCACCCTCCAAGAGTAATAGGAAACACAAAAAGAGTCATGGGTTAAAATTTGTCTTGTCAGATTTGGCACTCAACAACATATACTACCAAGAGTACTCTAATGGCAACCTGAAAGAAGATATTTGCTTGACCATGGGTTGTCAGTAAGATTAAATGAGGAGGCCTAACCAATTGATTGTGGCATGCTTCATCATCGGGGACCTCATACCACCCGCATTGGTAAGATGGTACTACCAGGGCGCACATTGTGAAGGAGTTCTTTAGAAAGATCTACTGGTCAGAAAAGGCTCAAGAAAAGCTCAAAATACCTCAAGGTAAATCCAGGTTTATCCCTTTATTAGTGGGTACTACTAAAAACAGGAGGGGATGGTGAATGGGTATAATGACCCATCCGTCTATACTCTGGCCAACATGTTTCTGCCCACACGTGTGCCAATAGCGATCAGGGGCATTCGTCAGGGCACATGAGATCCCTAGCTACATTCCCTACTTTAAGTTAAGTCAGGGGGAAAAACTTTGCATGTAAATATTCACTTGAGTGCCCTGTATTATGATTCATATTGCTATTAGAATTACAATTTCCCATAAATCTCTTCTTTTGGGGACCATATATACTTCAGTTGCTAAGATAGGAGAAATCCTTTCTTTACAACTGTGCACATTTATTTCCCTGACTTAACTTAGAGTAGAGAATTTACCTAGGGATCTCACGTGCCCTGACAAATGCCCCTCATGAACATTCAATGATATTTGCTGTTGAGGTAGCATTATATCAATACTTTTGTTGCTACTGAAACCCAATTTATTACTTTAAGGGTTTTCTTTACAAACATAAATTCAATAAAGGGACAATTTAGTCTCCCAATTACAATCAAGAAAAAAGACAGACAAAAAAAGAAACAAGAAAAACTGACAAACTGTAAAACAATTGTGGAGGTAAAAGAAATATGACTCAATCAACTTTTATAGGATTGGTGAGTTCATAGTCCATTTACATTGTCATGTTTTTGAGAGCTCCAGGTGTGTGTTTTGCTTGATTGAGACCCCTGGCAACTAACATCCCTAATGCGCTAGTCATTTGTCCATTACCCTAATTATAGTGGCGAGGGCCGGTAGTCACATTATTAGTGAGTAGACATGCAGGTCCTGTCGAGCTAAGACCCCCTCAGATTCTATTCCTTTGCAAGAGCTAGAGTTCCTATGTACACCACCCTTCCTAACTAAGTCAAGCATATGTTGAGCTGCCCTCCACTCCTCTAGTTGACCATTTACATACGTTTTAACGGCTTCCAGATTTTCTCAAAGCAATGCATTTTGTCCCTCAGAATGGCCAATATTGTTTCCATGGAATAAATATACCATATTTTTGATCATCACAGTCCTAGGGGTGGTGGGGACTCCAGCTTCTAGTAGTGGGTCAGCGCCAATATTCCAGCCAGACGCATATGGGGTTCCAATATTCCCCTGGGGTTTTGTAGTGAGTATTTTCTGTCCTCCCCGGGGTGGCCTAAGAGCACCTCCATTGTATATAAGGGGAGGGCTATCCCAGTTATCTCTTTTATTAGTGTTATGAATTAGGCCCAATAAGACTTTACTCGTGGTAATATCTACACCTAAATAGCTCATTTAATGTACTTATGAATCCCTAGTAAATGGTACTTTATGTACCCAGGGTCTGCAATTTAAATGCTACTAGTGGGCCAGCAGCACTCATTGTGCCACACACTAAACTAGCCTTTGAAAACTTGTCTCAGGCCTTCTAATGCAGCCTGTAGTGCAGTTTTAAACTGCCATTCGACCTGGCAAAATAAACATTTTTGCCAAGCCTAAACCTTCGTATGTTTAATACATATCTCACCCCTGAGGTAGGCCCTAAAGGCTCATAGGGTATAGGGTGCATTGTATTTAGAAAGTAGGATATGTGGGCTTAAGTTTTACATGTCCTTGTAGTGAAAAACTGATCTGGTAAATAAAAAAACATATAACAAAAGGGGCTTAGAGCCTGGCCATTACTTACCTTTAATTACCATTGGTTGGCTCCCACGTCACTCATTTCTTTGCTTCCTATTGGTCAGCCGATTGGCCTCCGCTTACTCCTAGACTTCGGAATCTTCGTCCATGCCATGAAGCATGGACCAAGTACTGCTCCCTGTGCCCAGTCTCCTTCCACTGGTATCAGGGATTCTTTTTTTTATTTACTTTTGTACATGCACTGACAGTGCATGTGTCTGCAGTCCAGTGGTTAATTTGTAAAAAAAAAGTGCTGGGGTCTTGTCAGGAGGCAGCTTGCACCAGCCCATTTCTCCTGTTAGTGCGGCCTAAAACACAACCAACTACTAACCATGAAAGTGGGAAGAGGATGTGGCGTAATGGCCAGATCTGCGGACTTCGTAGCTGGGGGACCAGGTTCGAGTCTCTGAGTCTGCTCAACACCCTCTGATTCTGGGCAAATCACTTAATCTCCCCGTGCCTATCATAAATGAATGTGTCCATCTGTAACGATTAATTTTCTCGAGGACCTGCATTTATCAACTAAAGCCAACGTTAGGTTCGCACAAAATTTGTAGGTTTCCAGGGACTTTGAAATCAGGAAGGGGGTCCGGCAGGGCTGTATTTTGGCGCCATTTTTATTTAATTTTTATATCAATGAATTAGAAAGCGAGTTGAGGGCAACCGGAGCAGATTTCCCCTATGTAGGACGGCGGGGCATTCCCGTTTTGCTCTACGCGGATGACGCCGTCCTAATATCCAGAACTGAATTGGGCTTACAATCCCTATTAACGGCATTCTCTGAATTCATGACAGATCGGGACTTGACCATTAATAATTCTAAGTCCTATGTCATGAAGGTAGGGAAAAATATGAAGAGGAACTTTTTGTTTAGAACTGGCAACGACAAGATCCCACGTACGAATGTTTTCTCTTATTTAGGGGTCTTATTTGATGATCAACTCAGGTGGGACCCCTTAATTAAAAGAAAAAAAGGGAATTGGTGCGGGTCAATGCTGCAATTTTTAATTTTGCCTCTAAAGTGGGAAAGAAAGCGACAGGAGCTATGCTTCAGGTGTACCAAGCAAAAAGCTTAGCTATAGCAACTTATGGTAGTGAGATCTGGGGATACACGGTAGTGGAACCCCTCCAGGTTGTGGAAAATGGGTTTCTAAAAGGTTATTATGTGTCCCGCAAGGAACCTCGAACTTGGTGGTACATGAGGAATTGGGGGTTTCTTACCTAAGTGATACTATTGCCCTGCGTCCTTTGATTTTTTGGTTAACGTGTTGGTTAAATGAAGATTTAATCCTCACTCACTTGATTTTAAGAGATTGCCTGTCCTTAGATAACGTGGCTCGTATCCCCTGGCTTAATTATATCAAAAGAGGATTTGAATGGATTGGGCGGGGAGTTTTATTCTCCAATCCAGATGTTATCGTAAGAAAGGACGTGGAAACAACTAAGGTAGCTTTTTTGAGCAGAAGGCAAGCTGACCGGGAATGAATGAATGAATGAATGAAATAATATTTATAAAGCGCATAGCTACCCGAAGGCATCCCAGCGCTGACGGACACCAAATTGATTACAGCAGGTTAGATGGGAAAAAGCCAGGTCTTCAGGTCCTTCCTAAAGGTATTGTGACTGGATTGCCCACGAAGCCGCAAAGGAAGGGCATTCCAGAGTTTGGCCGCACTGTATGAGAACAGTCGGCCACCACTTCTGGTCCTGCGGATTCTGGGGACTGAAGCTAAATAAAGATCATCAGAACGAAGACACCTATTGGCTCGATAAGGATGAGCTAAAGAAGAGATAATGGCTGGTCCCCTCCCTTTCAACAACCTGTGAAAAATGCACAGGGCTTTGAAGTGGACCCTTTCCTTAATCGGAAGCCAATGGAGGGCTTTTAAAGCCGATCTGGCTGATTGACGGCCAGAGAGCCCTACCAAAGTTCTAGCAGCACAATTCTGTACGACTTGGAGCTTCGCCAGAACCGAGCTAGGAGCAGCCAAGTAAAGGGCATTTCCATAGTCCAATCGGGACAATACTAGAGCCTGAACCATCAGTTTTCTTGCTCGAAAGGGGAGCAGTGGTAGCACCTTGCGAAGCAGCCTCAAAATGCCAAAACAGATGGAGACCACTTTTCTGGCTTGAATTTTGAAGCTTAGCTCCTCATCGAGCCAGAAGCCTAAGCTCTTTATTTCCTTTTTTGGGATGGGCTTAGGACCCATACAGGCTGGCCAGAAGGAATCTATTTCCTTGGGGGATTTATTGCCAAGGAGCATAAGCTCTGTTTTGTCGCCATTCAATTTAAGATGAGACGACGTCATCCATCTGGCCACTTCTTCGAGGCACGACAGCAGACAGGAGGAGGCTCCGTCTGCGTGGTTCAGTGAAATCACTAATTGCGTATCGTCAGCGTAAGTGACGAGTTGCACTCCAAAGGGAAGGACACTATCAGCTAAAGGGGCCATGTACACGTTGAAAAGGGAGGGGCTCAGGGACGAGCCCTGGGGCACTCCACAGTGCAAAGGACGGGGGTCTGAGATGTCTTCTCCCTCAAAAATTTGGAAAGATCTTTCCTCTAAAAACGAGCTCAGCCATTTCAAGGCCACTCCGGATACCCCCATTTTGTAAAGTCGCTGGACCAAGATACGGTGATTCACCGTATCGAAGGCCGCACTGAGATCTAAAATTATGACGGCCACCGATCCTCCTGCGTCAAGGATTTTCCTGGATTCTTCGACGACAGCTAATAATGCTGTCTCGGTTCCTTGATGAGGGCGGAAACCCGTCTGAGACGGGTGGAGGAGGTTGCCATCCTCCAAATGCCTAGATAACAATGAATTCACGTACTTATCTGTCACTTTACTGGCCCATGGAAGAAGAGAGATGGGTCGAAAGTTCTCAAGGCAGCTGGGGTCTAAACTCGGCTTTTTCAATAGAGTTTTCACCATCGCATTCTTCCATAAAGAGGGCACCACCCCGAGAGAAAGTGAGGAGTTAATCAGGTCCACCATCACAGGACCGACTGAATCCACCACTGATTGCAGCATTTTAGGGGGGCCGGATCAGTGGGTGAACCACTCCTGACAAGTGCAGAAATGGTCCGAAAATGTTCCTCATTTAGAGGAGGAAATACTCCTAACACACATTCATGACTCTGAACGATGCAGTCCTTACAAAGCAGATCAGTTTCGGGATCAGTCGTGGGAAATGTACTACTGATGGTTTGGACTTTATTGAAGAAAAATTCTGCCCGCTCGTTACAACGATGGGGTGTTCCTTCAGATAAATCAGGGGGGCAGGAATTTTTAGGAGTTTTTTGCAATGCGAAACGTTTCGCGGGGGAGTTTGCTGCCAATGTAATTTTCTCTTCAAAATAGTGGGCTTGAGCCTTTCTGACCTCACTCTTGTACACCTTAATAGTTTCCCTATACTCCTTTTTCTTTGGGGAAGTAAAATCTTTCCTCCAAGATCTCTCAGCTCTTTTACAGGTCTGTTTTAACACCCGGAGTTTAGGTGTATACCAGGCTGTCCTATTAAGTCCAGTTTTAATATCAGTGATCTTCTTTGGGAGAATCACGTCTAAAGAATTCTCAATCCATTTATTAAATTGATCGTTGGCTACTACAGGATCAAGATCAAGAGAAGGTGTCGTAGTATCCAATACAAGTGCCCACTGTTCCACAGAAAGTTTAGACCAACAGCGACTGAATTTTTTTGCCGAACGAGTGGACAGGGGGTAGACCTAGGAGACCATAGAAGGGAAATCAAAAAATGGTCTGACCACGGTACGGGATAGGGTTCCAAACAGGTCAGCTCCTTTAGGTTAGAAAATACAGGATCAAGAAGATGACCTTTACAGTGAGTAGGAGAAGATACCAACTGAGTCAATTGTATGGCAGCAAGGTCGTGGATAAGATCTGAGACAACCCTCGATGCCAGATTATCCAAGTGGATGTTTAAATCCCCCAAGATTGTAAAATTGGGGGCTGTTCCTGCTAAACCTGTTGTGATTTCAAGTAAAGATTCAAGGAATTGACCCATGGGCCCCGGAGGTCGATAGATCAGAATACCTGAAAGGGAAAGAGTGGCCGACACTCCAATTGAAAAGTGCAAATTCTCGCAGTCAGACAGAGGACTGCCAAATATTCGACAGGAAAGGTGGTTCTTGTAAATAATAGCAATTCCGCCACCTCTTCCAGACATTCTGTCTAGCCTTTGTACTAAATAGTCGGGGGGGAGAACTTGGACAAAGTCCGGATCGGAACCAGACTGAGTCCAAGTTTCGGTAAGAAACAAAACATCCGGACTGTCGTCGGTTAGTAAGATAGACAGTTCTATAGTATGTTTAGGAAGAGACCGACAATTAATTGAAAAGATTTTGAGAATTTTGACCGGAAGCTCAGCCAGTGAGGGAGAGAGGGGCATAGGTCAAATCTAAAAGAACAATCCTCGCAACCCTGTTTCAGGTTCTCCATGTCCATGAGATGATTACAATTCGTACTAAGGCCACAATTTATGGATTTAAGTTGCTGCGCGCTGTAACAGTACCTTATTTGCAGCAGGGAGGCAGGGGTCATGGCCCCTGGTCCCGGACGGCCGCGGACGGGCGCAGACGGGCTTGCCTTAGGCGCGCCTTCGGCGCGCCAGCGGCGCGCCCGCTGCGCGCGTCCGCTGCGCGGTCGCGTCATCAGGCTCCTAAATAGCCTGGCCGGGATCCAGCAACTAGAGCGCTGACCCGAATGCGTATCGGCACAGAAGTGTGCAAAATGCAAAATAAGCAGCGTGTCCCCCGAGCTATAACACAGCTCGATAGCAGCACATAAATAAAACAAACAGTACCCAACAACTTTCGGATTACTCAAGTTTCTCAATGTTAAAATTCTAAAATTCTGGAAGCCCCCCGCTCAATTCCCCAGTTGTAGTTAAAAGCTTAAAATACCTCCTAGAGGAGCAAGTGATTCAAGGGCCGACTAACGCTCCGTAGCAGCTTAATGTCCGCTGCGCGGTCGCGTCATCAGGCTCCTAAATAGCCTGGCCGGGATCCAGCAACTAGAGCGCTGACCCGAATGCGTATCGGCACAGAAGTGTGCAAAATGCAAAATAAGCAGCGTGTCCCCCGAGCTATAACACAGCTCGATAGCAGCACATAAATAAAACAAACAGTACCCAACAACTTTCGGATTACTCAAGTTTCTCAATGTTAAAATTCTAAAATTCTGGAAGCCCCCCGCTCAATTCCCCAGTTGTAGTTAAAAGCTTAAAATACCTCCTAGAGGAGCAAGTGATTCAAGGGCCGACTAACGCTCCGTAGCAGCTTAATGTCCGCTGCGCGGTCGCGTCATCAGGCTCCTAAATAGCCTGGCCGGGATCCAGCAACTAGAGCGCTGACCCGAATGCGTATCGGCACAGAAGTGTGCAAAATGCAAAATAAGCAGCGTGTCCCCCGAGCTATAACACAGCTCGATAGGGAAGCAGAAGAGGCTCGGAAACCTAGTGTCCGGGCATATTTATTACTTAAATCGACTCCTTTGACTGAACCATACCTCATGGGGTCCTTGTCGTCACACGAAAAATTTCTTTTAACTAGGTTCCAGATGAATCTCTTCCATCTCCTGCTAGCAAGACCCAAGGGGGCCTCTAGAGGTCAAGTGCTAGCTCCCTGCGGCTGCGACGGAAAGTCTCCGCAGGATCTGCTGTACTTTATGTTTTTTGTAAACTATATGAAGTCCCCAGGAGGCATTTTTAGTTCCTATTTTAAAGAAATTGAATTTTAATCAGGTTAGACCTGCACTAATGTATTTACAATTATTGAAGGTTGAATGTATTATTTTTATTGTAGGGTTTTTAAAGGCATCTATGAATTCCAGGCACCTTATGGACATATAGAGTTTATTTATCCAGACATGTTTTTAGATGATTTTTTTGCGGGGTAGCGGAGTTTGATATGTTATAATTTGCTGCTTATATGTATTGTATTTGTGTAACTTTTATGGTTTTATAAACAAAAACCGAATAAAGTTTGTTGAAAAAAAAAAAAAAAAAGAATGTGTCCTTAACATGTGATCATATAAAGCGCCGGTGTTGATGATTAAGTGCTGGTGCTCAGCACCGGAAACCACTGGCTTAAATTAAGCATGCTGGAGTCTCTCCTTCAGCCACACCCTCCTCTCGCTCCTGTTGTGTTTTGATCCATTCGCACCCTCCTCCTGCTCTCTGTGGCATTTTGACCAACCCGTACTAGTCTGCGCCCCCCTTCGCCCGCCCTTCCTCTCCTCTTCTTTCGTCTGCCCTCTCTACTTCATTATAATCTGCTCTCCATTTAACCCCTCTCTCACCACTACTGCACTGCTTCCTGCATCCTGCCCACCTCCCAGATCACGCTTTGTTCATCCTTGTGCCTCTTTCCGATCGCCAGTTCTTGTTCTCCATTCACCAGTCTGCCATCGCACATTCTTTCCTCATCATCCATCCGTCCTCTCTTCCTCATTAGTATGTGCTCTCCTCTTCACCAGTCTATCCACTCTCCAGCACCAGTTCCTGCATACTGCTCTCATTTCCATCGGTCCAAATAATATTCGTTTGCTCATTAGTCCCTGCTCTCCTTTTTACCTGTCTGACCCCAAATCCCCTCATTAGTTAGAGCTCTGCTATCCTACTCTTCCCTCCCTAGTCTCTGCTGATCTTTTCAGCAGTATATCGCTCCTCTTCTTACGCCAGTCCCTGTTCTCCTATTCTTCCGTCTGTCTCCTGCTCTCCATTTCATCCCACTTTCTACTCTCCGCTAACTAGTACTGGCCTGCTCTCCTTTTCACCTGACATCTGTCCTCTTTACTAGTCTCCGTTGCTTTTTCATGCCCCCGCCCTCTTTTCTCATTACTTCCTGCTCATCTTTTTATCCACCAGCTCCTTCTTCCCTCATTATGGCTTTGTCTCCTTTTCCTCACTGTGTCCCTATCCCCATTCTAGTTCCTGCTGGCCTTGGTTCTTCTCCCCTTCTGCCCATTTTCCCACAATGAAGATTTATTTCTGAACTGGACACCCACCCCTGCCATGGCCCTGAAGCAAAAGTTACAGCCCCCTACCTGCACCTGGCCGAGCTCACCGCTTCCCAGTTCCTAGGTATCTGGAAGCACTACGACCCTGATGGTAAGCGCTACTGAGGTGCACACGTGTGCGGGCTCTAGGTCAAGGGAGTTCGTAGCTTAAATAAATAATTCTGTGACACCTTTCACTAGTCAATTCAATTCAATTCAAGAAATCTTTATTCGGTCAGTCCGACTATAAATGACAAATAAAAACAGTGCATGACATAAAATTATTCAGCAACTTTAAAATTCACATTTGGTACACCGACAGGGATAAAAATCATAAAACAGCAAAAATACAAATCAATAAAATATAAACTCTAAAATTCAGGATTTTACTATAGTATAATGTAAAACCTCTGCAAGCTAATAATCACTAATACAGGAGAACTCCTTCACAATTCAGAAAGTGATATTAGCCCTCCATGGTTCTCCTAGCTCTGATAGCAACTTTTAAACAAGCATTTGCAATGCAATAGGTCTTGCATTTACGAGAGTTTGAGCTATTGACATTGTAAATGACAATGTCTTTTATTTATGTGTTGTTTTTAAAACATATAAATAAAAGGCATTGTCATTTACAATTCCAATAGCTTAAACTCTTGCAAATGCGAGACCTATTGCTATTTGAGAAAATAGTGCTTGGAGGCTGTAATTAAAGCCTACCGAGTAACAACACTCGTAACAGGTGGTGTCGCCATGGGAGGTTACAAAATGAGACGAGGCGGTACTAAGGAGGGACTACTAAGCCTATTGACCAATGAACAGCCAATGTTTACAGTGGACAATGACATAAGCCAATGAAAAATATGGGGGTGGGGGGGAGAGTGGGCGGAGCTTCAAGTCCCTACCTGAATACAGCATGCCTCGCAGAGCAGGACATGCGCTGCCCAGGCTCAACCTAAAAAGAACAAATGCTGAAGCAAATCTTTGAGGTATTTAACAATTGCACATGATATAAAGCCTTGTTGCATCTGCGATGGCCAAGGATTTTCAACAGTGGTTTAAAAAAGTGCTTTTGTGCATGATTAAAATAGTTTGTAAAAAAAATACAGTGCAGCAGGGACTGTTCTGAGGTGCCATCACATGGACAGAGTGAAACGGAGTTCCCCGTTGTTAGCTTGGCATGGGGATTGGTCCAAACACTTACCCAAAGCAACAAAGGAGCCAGGTGTACCCTATCCTCGATGTATGGCTGCTTTAGCTCTGCGTGAGTGATCTAGCTTAAGGGTGTTATAGGGAGATATAAAAACTTCTGACAGATGCATTTTTCCACTGATTGGAGTTGGGAAGCGTTTTGGTAACCCCAAATCCCTGCCCCATACTCTTCCCCTGAGATACACTGAGCGTTATATATTTTCAACAAAGGCCAAATCTTACCTTTGAGTGTGGGGCTGGAAAGGTTAAAAACAGTTCCCACACTCTGCTAAGCTTCAGGTGACTAGAGGTCACCTGGGGGTGCCACATACCCAAGGAATTAAAGATACTTCCCAGGTAACTGAATTCTCTGACAACTACCAAGGGCTGGCCTTTATTTTAATTATTTATTTACGTTTAGAAATTTATAGAGCGCCCGGCTACCTCCCACGGAGGTGTCCCGGCGCTGAGGCAGCTGATTCACACAGAGGCACAAGAAACCTAGGTACGGTTGAAAAGCCAGGTTTTTAAAGCTCTTCTGAATACTGATTCTGGTACCGTCATTCAAGAGAGGAAAAGGCATGGCGTTCCAGAGCTTCGCGGTTCTAACCCCAAAAGCTTTGCTGCCTATCCTGGCTTTACGAAAGCGGGGAGTGGTGAGCAATTTCAAGTGGTCCGGTCCTGTTGGTAACTTTGCAGTCTAAGTCTCAGATATGCTGGGCCCTGACCCCTTGTGGCTCTGTAAGCCAGGGTAAGTGCCTTAAATTCAATTCTCCTACACACCCGCAGCCAGTGCAGCCTCCTCAAATGGGGAGAGATGGAGTGGCGGAAATGCACCTTACAGATCAGTCTGGCCGCAGCGTTTTGAACCAGTTGTAGTATGCAGATCAGATATGCTGGAAGTCCTAAATAGAGACTGTTTGCATAGTCCAGACGAGATGTGACCAGAGCATGGACTACCGTCCTCCTGCAGTCCAACGGGAGGAAGTGGAGGAATTTCCTCAACGCTCGCAATTTCCAGAAGCAGGAGGAGATTTGGTGAATCTGGGTCCTGCAGGAAAGTGCATTGTCGAATTTGAACCCCAGGTTTCTCACTGAGTCCACTGGCTCCGGTGGGGGATTCAGTTCTGGGGGCCACCAAAGCTTAGAAGGTGATGGGACCGGTTGATTGAAAAAGAGCACCTCGGTTTTCTCCGAATTCAACTTTAGGCAATTTTGGGTCATCCAAGCTGAGATGTTACACAGGCACTGTCTAAAGTTGGCAAAAGCAACCTCCGATTGTTCTTTAAAAGAAAACATGAGCTGGGTGTCATCTGCAAAGGAGATCACTTTCACTCCGAGAGTCTCAACCAAGTTTGCAAGTGGGGAGAGGTATACATTAAAGAGGAGAGGGCTCAATGCCGATCCCTGGGGGACCCCACATACAAGGGGCTTCTGGGAAGAGACAAAGGTGCTCAAAAAAACTTGTTGAGAACGGTTCTCCAAAAAGGACCAGAGTCAGGACAGAGCTGTGCCCCGAACTCCCAGATGTTTAAGTCTTTCCAGTAGAATTGGATGGGCCACAGTATCGAAAGCAGCAGACAGGTCAAGCAGCACTAACATTGCTGCGTTGCCCTGGTCTGTGGTCTCTCAAACGCTCTCTGCAACTTCCAGGAGTGCGGTCTCCGTGCTGTATCCAGCTCTAAAGCCGGATTGGAAGTCATGGAATCGATTGTTCGATTCCATAAATTCAGAGAGTTGATTCTGAACTACCGTTCCAAGGATTTTGGCCGGTGCCGGCAGAAGAGAGATAGGTCTAAAGTTTTTATATTCTGCAGGGTCGGCATCCGGCTTCTTGAGAATAGGCTGTAGGAAAGCTTGTTTCCATGCTGCTGGGTAGATGCCTGACCTCAGAGAAGAATTCCAAATCTGGTTAAAGGGGGCATCAAGACAAGGGGCCAGAAGTTTAAAAATTTGAGCCGGGCAAGGATCGCTCGGAGAACCAGATTTACATTCATACAGTTTCTTGAGGGACACATCAAGAAGCAGTGGGCGGAAATCTGATAAATGACAGACACGAGTGTTAGGGGGTCTATATGCTAGAATCCCGGCTACCGATAGGGAGGACGAGGCCATGACACAGAAAGACATAGCCTCCATGATCCCTAAGTTTTCTATCCTTCTGCAGATTTCCCAGCCCTCCCTCAAGATGATAGCCACCCCACCTCCTATCTTGTTGCCTTCCCTATTGGCACAAGTCATCCGGAAGCCTGCGGGTAAAGCCAGCATCAGGTCTGGTTTAGAGCTCTCCTTGAGCCAAGTTTCGGTGAGAAACATTATAACCCATGAGTTAGATTCTAGGGAGAGCCAAATATCGTCTGCATGTTTGGGAAGGGATCTGCAGTTAATCAGGCAGGCCCTGATGGAGGTGCCCACTCCCTGGACATGCATCGCGGGGGGCTAATTAGATGTGCAATCCTTAGACTCCCCATCTCCTTCCACTAGTGTAAAAGGACAGGAGCTGCAAACAGCCTGGGGGATGGCCCTTTCAGGGTTTAATTGTAATTTATTTTCACAATCCTTATTATTTATCATGAGTAATTGTTCTCTGGACCAAGCAGTGTGGTTATCCGCGGAGAAACGGGCAGCGTGGCTGGCGCTGGCCGCGGTCCGGACCTAATAAGTCTACTTAAAAGTTTTCTTACCAGGTCTGCAAATCATGATTTGTGACTTTCCGTAGTTAGTAGTCAGATCAAGGTTACTCATAAAAAGAACGAAGCAATCCACTATCGTACGCAGGGCGTTAGTGGTATGAGCTAGGAGGACCGCATTGTCTGCGTATAACAACGCAGGTACCTGGACACCAGAGGTTCTAGGAATATCGATGAAGTTGGAGGTCAAATAGGGGCAGTGAGCATTTATATATATAATAAAAAGTAGGGGAGCCAGTATGCACCCTTGACACACACCACGCTTTATGCGTATCTCAGATGACATATCTCTGTTGGAGCTAATACGCACTTTGGCTTCCAGGTCAGCATGGAGGCAGTGCAAAAAATTGACCAAGGGAACCTCAATACCAAGTTCCAGCAGCATTAGCCACAATTTGGACCTGTTCACAGAATCAAATGCCGTGGACAGGTCCATGAACCCTCAGTTCCACAGGCAGCGCTTTGCCAAAGTGTATTTGTTTATAATCAAGCTTAGGTTTAGGAACTGCTCGGTTGTTCCCAGGCCCCTACTGAACCCATATTGAAAGGGTGAGAGAATGTTGCGCTCCTCGACCCACTCAGCTAGATGGCTGTAAATCACTCCCCCTATGATTTTAACAGTACTATCAATGAGTGAAATAGGCCTGTAACATTTAGAGGCCATGCAGTCCCTTTTTTAAAAACCAGCACAATGGTTGATAAAGACCAGGACCATGGGATATGGGTATTAAGTGAGCTATTAAAGATGTTAGTGATCAACAGCCCCCATAGCTCTTTGTTACATTTTAGAAGATCTAACAGAATTCCATCTGGCCTGGGCGATTTCCCACCAGTACACTGGCCTAAGGCAGTCTCTACTTCAAACAAAGATATAGTAAGTGGCAAGGGATTATTTATCTTTGATTGAAGGGAGTTATCTAGCTCTACACATTCTTTTAAGTGATAAATGGGTGAAAAATGTTAGACCCAATCCGCCCCCAAAATATTTCACTGGAGGCGGGAACGAACATGAGCATTCTTTGTCCTGATACTCTTTAATGTACTCTAAAAGCTACTGCAATTGCCCCCCACCGCAGCTGACTCCAAAAGCACCCAGTCCCTTTCGTGCAAAGCCTCTTTCCTGATTTTTAGAGCGCGTTTATAAGCTGAGTGGGCTGCCATGACATCAGCTTGCACTCTTGGGTGGTGGATAAAGCCTGTCTCAAAATACGATTAGCCTTGGAGCAAGCTGCATCAAACCAGCATGGTGTATCCATATCGACCCGTATAGGTTTTAAAAGAAACTGTTTAATAGCTTGAGTTAGGCTGTTGTAGTGTAATAATATAAGATCTTCACAAGTTTCTGCCAACAGTCAAGAAATAACCCTTGGTGTAAGCTCAGAAGGGCTGCTAAGGCATCGGAAGGGTTTTTAAGTCTCCAGAGGAGCCTTAGCCCATCACTAGAGTATTGCACTGGGAGTAGCGCATGGGGAGGTAGGGATCTGTTCAAAGGCAGGTATCCTGAAATTGTGAGTGTGTTATGATCACCCCAGTCTGTCCTCACAACTTCCCCATGATTATAAAGATAAGAGAGGTTTCTGGTTGGAAAAATAAAATCAATAGTTGAGGGACAACTGTGACCTCTAAAAGTAGGGATAATATACTCGTCCCCTGTAAAGGCATCAACGAGGTTTACCAGGTCATCTATTGCTAAATAACTAGCCAACTCTTGTCGCAGATTTCTACCTGAATGTCCCTTTTCGAGAGCCATACTCTTTGCAAAGAAACAGCCAATTTGGCATTAAAATGCCCATTTGCGATTCAGTAACCTATTACCGATTCGGAAGTAGGGTTTGCAATTCAGTGTTAGGAAGGGGTGTGTTTAGGGCGTCCCTTCCTAATACCGAATCTCAGCAGTATGTAAGAATGTTTTTTGACCAGGAATGTGGTAGCAAAACATCCGCAGTTACTACCAACGTCAAGTTGGTGGTAACCCATTCACAAAAGGAAAGGGGTTCCAAAGGGACCCCTTCCCCTTTGAGAATGTGGGAGCAAACATTTTTTAAGAGCTTAAAAAATGAAAAGGTGGCTTTTCATTTTTATTTTTGAAATGCATCCAATTTTCCTTTAAGGAAAATGGGCTGCATTACAAAAAAATAAGAAATTGCTTGTTTAAAAAGTAATCACAGACATGGTAGTCTACTGACCCCAGCAGGCCACCCTCCCTATGATTGTAACCATTCACAATGGGTCGCAAACTGCGACCTGCCTCATGAGTATTGATGAGGCAGGTCTATTTGCGACCCACCGCAAATCACATAGGGCCAGATGTATGCACGCTTTTTGCGATCGCAAACGGGCCGATTCGCAGAATGCGTTTTGCAATGTATGAAACATTTTTAAATCGCAATATGGGTAATCGCAATTATTTGCGATTACCTAAATTGCGAATGCAGTTAGGGAATCGCAATTTGCAATTTCCTAAATGCAATTCTTGTAGCAATCGCAAATTGCGAATTAGCATTAAGGAATTGCAAATTACCACCAACGTCTAGTTGGTGGTAATTTGCAAATTCCTTGAAAAATTCACTTTTTAGCATTTTCTAAGTGCCATGTGGCGCACATACATGCCCTTAGGGCATGTATGTGCGCCACATGTGCACACATGCATATTTCAGGGGTGTATCAGGGTGGCCTTTTGCATGTGCAATTTGCGAGTACCTATTTGGTACTGCGCAAATTGCGAATATCTTCTCATTCATTCCTATGGGCCTCTAGGCCCATAGGAATGAATTGGAAACTATTCCTTAATATTCAATCGCAATTTGCGATTCGCTATTAAGGAATATGTTGGAAATCGCAAAATGTTTGCACAAACCTACATACATTGCATTTTGTGAGTCTATAATAGCGAATCGGTAAAATTCGCTATTATAGACTTGCAAAATCCAATGTTGATACATCTGGCCCTAACAGTGTTAAACGACTGTTGTACATTGCAGTTTGCGATTTCATAATAGCGAATCGCTAAAATTCGCTATTCGGAAATCGCAAACACGAGATTTGGTATATCTGGCACAAAATGTGTACACTTAGAATTGACAAAATCATTATTATAAAAATTAACTAAATAAAATGTAAATCGAGTAGCCCTACCCCAGTGGCGACAGATTTCATGTCCACACATAGATTTAAGCGAACCCACACTAAAAGGCCACCAACTTCTCTCCCCGAGGAGAAGAAGTGACTTGTATTGAATAACAGGCGTAGCCATCTATCGTGACAGAGGTTGCAGCCCAGGTCTCTTGCAAAGATATGATCTCAAATTTACTAATAAATGTCTGCCAGTCAGGATTGTTAACTTTCTCTTGGAGACCTGCAACATTCCAACTCAATAAAGAAAATGCTTTGTCCGTGAAGATATTATCAAGGCCTCCGATTTGAGGAGGGCAAGGTTCCTTAGGATTAGGAAGTGGGGCAGTAGGTTAATTAGCCATGCTGGGACGTCAGTCGATTGAGGAAAGGACGTCAGTCGATTGAGGAAAGGGCGTCAAATCTGTTGGCCATCGGAATGGAAAAAAAAGTTCTAAGTCTATTGCAGAGATCCACTCAATCATGGGCGGGAACCTCGAATGACAAACCAGAGGAAACAGTACTTGAAGAGAAGGGGGGCAGCCAGGACTGGGGCCATGAATGTGAGTAGTCATTCAATGGAAGGGCACTTATCACGGTAGTGTACTGTGGCTCTCGCAAAGTTTAAAAAACGTATTTCTTTTTTATCCAGTGCCAAAAGCTCTCGTACAGCAGCTTCGGAGACATAGCATGCACGTATATTAATGTCGTGCGGTACTTTCAGTGGCACATTTGGGGTGAAAATTGAGTTTTTCTGAACACACCGGGTGGGTACCTTTTATTTCAAAATGTCTCAAATATACCCTTTGGGCCAACATATAGAGGAACGGAAAACATACAAAAGTATTGTGAAACAAACCTAGAACTTTGAGGCAAAGCGTCATGCACCTGTTTTTTGGAGAGGAAACCTGAAGAAATTGTACGCAGCATCAACTTTCAAGAAACCTTGTGCGTGACCAAAAAGCAACTTTTTGGCTGAGTAAGTTAAAGCATTCACAGTGGAAATTCGGATGTTTATTCGTGAATGTATTTGGTTTATGTAAATTGCCCACGTGCGGTCTCACTGCACCTTTGGGGCGCTGTGGAATACTACATAAATTTAGATAACACCAGTCACTTGGTATAGGGAGCAATATTACATGTGAAAATGTTCACATAACCAGCAACCCACTTCTTTCACACGAACAGGAAAAATCGACTGCTTAGTGAGTTAATGCACCTGCTGGAGCGCCTACAGAGATAGTGCATCTATATACAGTCAAGACCAGTCTCAGAATGCGGCCATTGGCGGTAGTAACAACTGTTGCTCATAGTGCCACAAAGCCACAGGAAATGTTCTAGCTGCTAGCACATGAAATGAAAATAATTTATACCTTTTTAAGCTTTTCATGCACATAAGTCTGGTAAAAAATGGAAAGGCTTAGGGACAATAACCTCCACCTGTTAAAAAACGTAAGAATACGTGCTCACCTAATGTCAAATGGGAGAACTCCACCCAGTAGCCTAGCCAGTGTGTCTTGGGCCCTAGTGCAAGGAAGGAAATTGCCGCCCCCTGGCTGCTGTTCAAATGATAAAATACAACAATAGGGTTCAGTAGGCTATCCAGGGCTCTGGGTCCCAGTGCCACAGCACCTGCTGCACCAATGGAGGAGCTATGCCCCTGCTTCTCCCTCTTTTGCTCGACGAAACACGCACTGCTTGAGCCATTTCACTTTAATACCATTTTATTTTGTAATTTGTATTTATTTTGTGCCCTATTCTTGACACGTTTCCACCCCCACTCCCCAGGACAGTAAAATCTATCCTGCAGTGAATGTCTGTGCGGTCTCACCCAGCGGCGGCTCCTTCGCATTGCAGCATTGTGATTGGCTTAGGGGAGCCTGTGTGTGCTTCCTGCTTAAAGCAGGAACAGAAGAGGAGGGACGTGAGGTGAGGCGGTAGTCCGGCAGCAAGGTAAGTAACGTTTTTATTTATTTTTCTATCTCCCCCCGCCCCACCCGTGCTATTCGGTGGCAGCTGCCACTGGTCTCACCCCTCCAAGCCCCCATCCTCCGACCTCTTAGGTGTTGACAGAGTGTATCCCATGTCCCAGCCAGAGGCAGCAGGCTTTCTAGTTCTTAGGGGTTGAAATCAGTACTAAGTGAATTAAAAAGCACTCTCTGCCCTCCTTACTACACCTATCTTTTTCTTCACAGCGAGTGGTTCCTACTTTTTGCGTTTCCTACAGTGAAGCATCAAAATCAAATCCTCCACCTTCTCCTCTCTCCCCCGTGGAGCCTGTGTTTCAGGGGCGGCTCCTCTGCTTTGGCAAAAGAAAATGATAATAAAATAATTGTATTATCATTTTGTTTTCACCGTTGCCTCTGCTGGGTAGCCGAGTCGCGGGGCCGGGCCATCCTCCTGAGCTTCAGGAGGGGGAGTTGTGGGTACTACTAAATGCGCAAGACGTTTTAGGGCTGCCAAACTGTCATGTGCACTTAGTATTTCTCCACCCAGCTGTGTTGTACAGCCGGGTGGAGAGAAGTCATAGGCTCCCAGCCCCTGTCTGAGCGCCGAACTACAGCGCTCAGACCAATCTCAGGGCTTCTCTCATGCTGGGAATAGCATTCCCAAAAGCCAAAAGAGACCAAACTTAATCAAAGTCTTATATAAACTTACTGAAGTTAAGCAGGATTTACAATAAAATATACTAACTGCGTTAGGTATGGCAAAATGGGAGCACAATTTATTTTTATTTGCATAATGTAGATGAGTACTGGGGGGGAGGTCCATGATAGGCTGTATCCTATAACAGAAAACATCTGACCGTTAACTTTTAAGCTGTGTTTACTAGGAACAGTCAACATGCCCAAGGATAGCAGAATGAGACACAAGTTTGCAGCCTAGGAAGCACTCCTGTCCAAGTGCCACATTGGTATACACTGGCTCCATCCTCAGGGCCCGGAAAGAGAAGCCTAGGAAAAAGACCTAACAGGGTGCGCATTAGCAGGGAGGGTTCATATTAGAGCCACTAGAACACATGAAAAGGTGGAGGAAGAGTTAGAATAGTGGATGTCAATGATTAGAACATTGACAGATCCCCGAGTCAGCAGCCTCCCACCAACAGAAAAGGTTTACATAGGCAGGGGAGACAAATTCCATGGAAGAGGAGCATTAAACAAAACAGGAATGGACTAGCAAAGATGTGCACACATGAATTGAGAGCTAATTCACACCCCATAAGGGGGGACACGAAAAACCGGCACTGAAATATTGTTGGGCATATAATAGTGATACATGGGGAAACCAACTAAGGGACAGGATGGAGAGGAATAATTGGTAGAGAGGATATGTACAGGCTGGAGATGTTTAAGTATTATTAATTGTTAAGACTACATGTGGTGAGTGACTCAAAGAGATTTTTTATTGTGGAGTTGATAAGATGTATATCTAGCAACATAGTGAAACATTAAAAACGTGGTCAAAGTCTTAAAAAGCCAATCACATGGTGGGGGTGAATTCCAGACTTTTCCAGTGATTTAAAAACTATGAAGTCTTCTGTAAAGACACTGAGAGTATTCCAATAAATTCACATTGTCAGACTGCTCAAATGATAGCAGGATCTTACCCGTTTTGAAGTATAAAGAGAATATGCTGATGGCAAGTAATGTATTCTACTGTAGGATATCGAGTGCCAATTTGTCTTCTTAAGATGTTGTTAAATACCTGAGACACATCTTTCTTACCCTGTTAAACAAAAAACAAGTCAAATTCAGAATTAATGAAAATATTGCAACTGCATGCGAAGAAACAATTTTGATTAGAATAGCAATATCTCATAATTCAGACGATTAATGTGTATATTATTTAACACTACAAATTATGGGTAGAAGAGGAATTCATCTTTTTAGAAAAAAAAGGTATAGAATGTATTTCACCTTTCCAAACTCTAACATTTTAATTGACATGCTTCACTTTTTAACCCTTTCATTCAAACCTCTATTTTCAAACGTTTAGTATCTACGAAAATTTATGTAAAACATTATAGTGCTCCTCAGCAAACATGGTTGTCATAGTCTACTGTTAAACCTCAATCCGTACCGTAGTCAACGCACAATCCGCAATCAGCACCACACAAATATACGAAAAAGGGGGAGTGAGGTGCTTTCTACTGGGGAGGACTGGCCTGAAATATAAAGGATCGGTGTTTGAAATTAAACTGGGACCCCCTTATACATATGGAAAACCTAGGTATGGGGAATTATACATTGACGAGAATCGTTTCATGGCATATTGGTTATGCTTAAAATGAATGCCCTGAACAAGTTTACAGTGGTAAACAAAACGCGTTGGTTTTGTCTTTGGTTGTAACGTTTGAATTTACAAAACCATGTGACTGTCTTGAAAATAAATGAAAGAAGATATGGAACAGTCTATACTTTGATTGTACTTTTATACTCCTATTGTTTGTTGGTGCACCACTATATATGTTTTCTTATTTCGATTGTTTCAAAATATGTTTGCTTGGCCTATTTAAACCTCATTCATCCCTAACCTCCAATTCAATCCCTCATAAACACGAAAAATGAGATGTGTATAACTTTAGCAAATGCTTACCCTGTTGTTCCAAGGTGATTCTGGCAATCTGCTGCCTGGAAAGTATGAAAGCCTCAACTTTATCCCACTGCATTATTCTGCTGGATATCTGTGGTGAAGTTCGGGTGGACATTACCAGAGTCTTTGTACCACATAACTCTAGACAGGTTGTCTAATTTCTTAGTATTTGATCTTGAGCTGAACTGTCCCTGTACACAACAAAGAATGCATGTAACGTCTCATAGGGCTCTCTGGCATTGGCTGGAAAGCTAGAGCAGCTCCACAGGGCTCTGTCTCTGTGCATGGAAAATGATTCTTTATTTACCGCTTGGTATGACGCACCTAGACCAAGTAGTGTACAGGTGCTTTACAAAGCAACTGGGTTTACACTGAGATGGGGGGAAGGATTTATAATTGAGGGAAATGCAGACACAGCAGTCCTAACAACAATGTTTAAAACTCATTGGTATTTGACACTCTTGTCTTTGGTGATGTCCGGCCTCTGGCCATTTGTCTTACTCCCCTACCTTTCATAGGTACAGTCCCCTTGTGGCTGCAGCTTGTGGATCAGATGTCATTAGAAGTTTCATCTGTGGCAGATGTCCTTTCTTGTTGTGACCTGTTTGGTGAATCAGGTCCTCATGTGTTGTGCTAGCTGCAAGCTACTATAATCACTAAGGAACCCAGGTCTTTATCTCCTGGAGGTGCATGTTTTTCAGAGAGGGCTTCCAGCAGGTATCCTTGACACCAGTGCACCTGAATACATTGCTTTAGATTTCTAGTATTCTATCCTTTTATGGACGGCACTGCATATATTTTGCACTACCTAAAAGTATCTGATTGACAGTGTGGTTAGTGGTGGGTCAGTAGTTTGAGGTGTATTTGGTGTGTGTTTCCATTAGATTATGACCCCTTGCTACAGGTATGTGCAGGACTTGCGATTTGTGAAGGAAAGCTCATGGTGATGTTCACATTGAATTCTGATGTGCCAGTCTGGTGTGAAATATGCCACGGGCCATGACCCTGCCTAGATGTGCACTCCTGTAAATGGAAGGATGGGTAGAATGCTTCAATAGTGTTCATTTGCTGGTTGCGTTAGTTTGCGTTTTTCATTTGCATTGTGTGTTCTTCACACTGATGGTTCCTCAGGATATCTAGTGCTCAAGATAGAAAGTAAGGCTCTTGGGTGAAATGGTTGGCAGTCCAGAGGGCAGTCTTTTGATCAGCAGGTAGTTGACCAATGGTGTTAGATTATGTTGTAGTATGATCCATATGACAGATTACATTCAGTGTTGCTATGGAGTACATCATAATATGTGGGAGGTGATGGCAGATTTTTCCTCTATACTACTTCTTCCACAGCCTCCAACGATCAGCAATGCTATCAGAGTATCACATTCACAAACTAAACTTGAAGAAATAATAATAAAAAAACACAACAGCAACTTTCAGAGGCAGATATTTACGCTCTTATTTCTAGATACACTCTAGAGACCTGATGAGTTTGGCATGTATGACACATTCAAAGTCCTGCAAGAAAATAAGGTGGTAAAACTGGCCAAACACAATAACGTCACCGCATGGTCACGATGTAACACTAGTTGTGGGTTAACCTCCCTGTCAAATCATAATACCTCCTCAGGAAAAGACGACAGTAGGTTGAACTGATCAAAGGAAGTTTAATCCTAACACCTCAGCCACAGCTCGGGTAGTGTCCAAGGTAACTGTCACTTTCCTTCACAGTCTAATTACATGAGTCCATTCTTTAACCAGGGGAAGCCAGGGTTCCAAGTCTTGGCTCACTAGCCAGTGACATCTGCCAGAGTTACCACACATCTTCACATTTCATAAGATTTAAAAAAAACAACAGTAAGTGACAATATGCAAAACATTAAGGGAAACATGCATGTTGCTTGAACTAGACCATTAGTTATGACAATAGAGGGAGTACAGTTTAAACACAAATCAAAAACCTATAGAATGACTGTCCATATCAAAGAATATGTACTTTACATATATGCATTTTCTTATCCATTGAACCATTAAGGATGAATTCTTAAATAAAAACATAAATGTGACAAGTACTGGGTTCAATAACCCCAAAATACTGTTGCAGGTAGTTCTATAAATGTGTCACTCTCATTTGATTACATAATCATTTAGGACACTAGGAAGACAGGTTACCCTGACACTTGATCTAACACGACCTTTACCCCTACCCCTGATGGTACTGAGCATCTCATCATTACTGTTAGTTAGAGAATCACCCTTCTCCATGCCTGGGATAATTTCATTTCTTCCAAGCTGATCTTTACATTGTTTTGGTCATCAATGTTTTACCACTCTCCCCACATTCCAAATCCTACCATCATGTGTCTTGCCAGCATTCTGAAACAACTTTATAATTTTCATAGGCTCAGTAAATTTGGACCATTTCTTTTTAACAGTGGGAGCTTTTACTCTAACCCAGTCACCCACTTTAAAGTCTATCAACCTGGTAATATGGGTTAAATCATATTGTTCTTTGCGGGCAGTTTGTGATTCTAACTCCTTCTGTCGCCACATTTGATTAACATCAATTTTCACTCAACCTTTATGCCATTTCATCGCCCCCGGCACTAATCTGGAATTTGGATTCCTGCCTCTTAGTAGTTCAAATGGAATCATACTTGTAGATTGATGAGCGGTAAGGCAGTAGGTTTCTAGTCACCACATTACCTCTTCCTTCCAGCATAAGCCATTGGTCTTAGCCAGTTGAATTCCTTCCTTAAGTCTTTTATTGAATCTTTCTACCATCCCATATGTTTCTGGGTGATAAAGTGCACACTGTTTATGAGTAATACCATTACATTCCAGGAACTCTCATTTTCTTTGAGCAAAATTGCACCACATTGTCGGTCAACAGGGTATTAGGGAGACCTTCTTGTATAAAAACCTCAACCAGAAATCTAATAACCACACTAGAGCTGATGTCTGAGACTAGTTTAATTTCTGGCCATCTTGAAACAAGTCAACCAACACTAAAATATATGGTGAACTTCTTTCTCCAGATAAGGGAACTATTATGTTCATAGCCACATCCATCCAAGGTCCTGTGGGCAGAGATCGACAATACATGGAAGGGGTACATGACTTCAACACCTTCTCACTGTTAGAGAAGGGTACACAATCCCTAACCACCCTTTCTACCATTACGTCCACACCGGGCCACCAAAAATCCAGCATGATCCTTAATTTTGTTTTTGTAATTCCAAAGTGATCCTCATGGGCTAGGTCAATTAGTTTCCGTCGAAGTGTTTCACGAGGTATCAACCTTGTGCCCCTACACAGGCATCCAGCCACCTTTGACGATTCCATTCTGACCATCCAATACTGTCTCAACTGTTCACAGTCCCTTTATCTACTCTGCCAACTTTCTGCAAGCATTTTTTGAACCTTACTTAAAACTGGATCAGCTTTTAACTCCTGTATCCAGTCTCTTTCTTCAATATCTCCATTAGTAATTGCACACACGCTTTCCATAGGGAAGTCAAAATCCTCTCTGATGTCTTCACTAGTCTAAGTTTACCCACCTGTGTCACTGACTAATCTTGAAAGGCAATCAGCTGCATAATTCCTCACCCCCAGGACATACTCAAAACCAAACGGAAATTCCTGGAGATTTACAACCCATCTTCTAATCGAACTTCAGATGGCTTCCAGACCTTTCTTTGTAAACACCTCCCTGAGATTTGTGATCAGTTCTTACCTTGAAAACAGTTCCCCAAATGAAACTTTTACATTTGTTAAGTGTCCAATATACAGCCAATGCCTCTTTCTCAATTACAGTATAGTTTATTTCTGCCTGTCTCAAGGTCTTAGAGGTGAACGCTAATCTCACTTCTCCTTTATCGTTCTCCTTGCTTGATATCCTCTCATATAGGTTCTGTTCTATGTATCCACAGTTGTCAATCACGTTTCTCGTACCATGTTTGAGTTTTTGTGAATCTGGAGATCGAACTTGTTTGAGGAAATCTTTTTTGCAATAACAGTTCAATTACAGAACAGTAAGTGTTAAGGTGTGAGCATTGGTACCTGACATTTTGGGGACTGAAGAAAGTAAAATGAAAGGTTTCATTTTCAAACAAGGGCAAGGGACACAAAACATAACTCAGAAGTAACGAATACATTAAACTCCTAACATACTCTATGAAGAACAAAATGCTTAATGTTCCAGCACATTTAAATTTTTTAACTGGTCCCAAAAGTTTAAAAGAAATGCAATCTACATAAAATACTTCCTGCTTTTCAAAGGGAAACACATTTTTCATAATTACAGCATAGTATAGCAACATTTATCTATAAAAAAGCTTTTCAAGCTTTTATTAGTAAAGATATAAATATATATTATTTTTATCCAAAAATATATATATGCTGAATATAGAGAATCCTATTTCATGTTTCACAATTAAAGATGGACATAAAGCAGTAGTTCAATTGAAGAAGATACAACAAGAATCACAATTATTTTCTCAAAGGTTAATTCTCTTCATGTCCAGTACTGCTGATTTAAATGTGTCCTAACACTTAATGCAACTGTCAAGACATAATCATACATGTGGGCAAAGCATGTTCTCCAAGATGTTTCCATGACGTTAACAGCAATATGGGCAACAGGTTTGCCCTGAAGAATCTTTGGTGATGCCCAGAATATTTTAACACATAAGCCACATAACTAATACATCCAGTGAGGAAATAATTTTTGTACCAATACACTTAAAAGGTGTGGGTTCAAGTTTTCCAAACCAAATGGCCAGAAATCTTCTTGGGTACCAATCATGGTGGACTAGTAGTAGAGTACAGAGTTTAGAGTCTTTGAAGTAACAAGATGATTTTCAAAAATTAAGTGACGACGAATCACCGTGAAATCCAATTAGTACATCCTGAACATTTCCAAACGTGCTCTAGAGCAAATGTCTACTTGCCACCTAAAAGATCTGAATCACATTACATACTAGAAGGCATCAATTGGGTGCCATAGCAAATCCTTTACATGCCATCTCAAAGCTTCTGTCCCTCCCCAAAATGCATATTATCTAGGAATATATTATGCAGCAAGATGTTGCATTTCTGAAGCTTATATATTCCAAATGAAAAACACAGACTGCTTTAGTACTGTGTAAACAGGCCCACCAAACGTGCTTTAGTGAGAGTTCTTTATTCAGGGCAGAGACCAACAGCATAACGCGTTTCGGCTTCCACAAGCCTTAATCATATGCAGATAAAGATGGAGGCTTGTTTGTTTTTAAAAACATGATTTTAAACAGTGAAGAAGGACCAAGGTGCCCATGCATTGCAATGTTTAAAGCGGTAGAGCAACCATTTATAAACAAGTTTTTAAGAGGTCTATTACACAAAGACAGTGAATATTTCATTGGTTTTTGCGCAGGTCAATCCTTTCAAATTCCAACAGCTTTGCTTTCTCCTTTTCGGCACTGTCTTTATTTATTGTGCACATTTCTCACTGTGATCAGGACCACAACATCCATAATGCATTACTCTGGATTTCTTTTCGTTTCCCAATCATTCACTGTTTTTAGTTACATAAACTGCTCCCATATGCTTCTTAAATGCCTTTAGAGGATCAAATTCCACACATGGCTAAAGCATTTGGCTTCAGTCTAATGACACAAGAATGTCGCTCACATCCCAAACTCAGTTCTTGCATAGTATGTAACTTGCCTCTTTTCTACTTCCCAGACAGCACGACGTGCAAGGGTAAAATACCCCTACAAACCCTGGCCGATCAGAAGTTTTCCAAGTAAGGGCGCCTACCCAAGAGGCTGGGAATCCCTAGCGCCACAGTCTTTTGAAATATGAATATATATAAATATATATATTAACATTTTGCACACTGAAAATAGTATCTGTATGAGCCATTTGTGCTCACAAACTCATTGATTTACTTAATCAGACTATTTTGTTCAGGAGCCATAGTTTATTCTTGGTATTCCAGTTTTCTTACATTTAACGCATACATCGAGGCGTAATTTGCTTCTTTACAGGGAACTTGTGTTTTTGTACAAGGACACCCTGGTCTTTTTTTGGCAGTAACATCCAGCCACAATGTAAACTTGCCTGATTTTGTGTGTATGGTTAAGACAGATATTGGCAATAACAGGCGAATATTCAACAACGTAAGAAACCAATATTTAGTGATCAAGTACTTACAATGGCTATGCTCTAACCTCTACACAAAGCTACACCCCTAAATCTAAAACTGATATTTAAGATGAAAGAAGGTTTGATGTTTACTTGTTTGTCTGACAATGTACAACGCTTACGGTTTCAAGAGGACATGTAGCCAGGACAGCTTGTTTATGGCAGTTATCTGTGCTAAGGACATTTCTAAACAAACGGTGTGACTCAAAAATAAAGACGGTATATATTGTTTAAAAATGTAGTCCGATGAAGATTTTTCTACACTGGCATTACAAACCAACTAACCAGTACTCTGGCTATAAAATGTTTAGAAGGTTTGTTCCCATGACCATTTGGTCTCAGAGCGATGCGGCACCTCATTGCCATAATCAATCAATCAATCACAGAATTTGTAAAGCGCAATACTTACCCGCGAGGGTCTCAAGGCGCTGGGGGAGAAAAAAGGGGGGGGGGTGCTGCTACTGGTCGAACAACCAGGTCTTGAGTAGCCTCCTGAAGGTCAGCAGGTCTTGGGTCTGTCGTAGGCTTAGTGGAAGGGTGTTCACATCCTTATATACATCCAAGAGCTGAAATTATACAACTGACCAGAATCGAAAAAAGTGAATTGTACTTCTGTTGTAAAAGTAAAAATGGCCGACAGGACCTTACATTTGATACAGCAAAATGCAAATCTCTTTGGAAATATGAGTTTAGGTAAATGCTGTTTATTTTAGGAGGATTTCTCTTTCTTGCTGCGAGGCGAGTCGGCTCCACTAAAGGTCACTGCTCGATTTACTCCATTTTCTTTTTCTTTCCTGAAGGGCTTGCTTTTCCCTGTGACAGGCTTCTTCTTCATATATTGTGCCTGAGGAGAAGTGTGTTCCCTCCACCGTCGCAACTAGAAATTGATGAAATTCTGATGGCCAACACATTGAAGTTTCCAAGGCTGAGATCCAAAACCTGATTAGTTGCTCTGGCAAGGCCAAAGTCCACAGTAAGAACTGAGAGAATCAAAGTAAGCAGTCGTCCCAAAACAAAAAAAAGAGCCCACAAGGCAAATACTTTCTGATATTTCTCCTTGCTGAAGTAAAAGAGACTTTTGTGGAAAAGGACCTCCACAAAATAATGAAGCACCAGTTGTACTAGAATTTCAGCAGATAAGCCCCTACAATGTGAAAAAGGTAAAGGCCAATGCAGACAAGCTGCGCAAGGAATATCTTCCTTCTTGGTTTTTTGGAAATAGAGTTCTGGAAAAGCATGAAACCAATATGCAAGCTGTGATATGTAGAAAAACTTCATCTGAAAGGGAATATGACCATGAGGATAGTCTTTCCACAAAGCAGTTGAATCTGATGCATAGTTTGCCGATACTATAAGGCTGGCTCCCCAAGCACAGGAGAAAAGATAGAAGGCACTGAGTTGACCAGATTCATTGAACTTGCTGTGTTTCCTTTTGGAAAAGTGCATATGACGGTTAATTTTATCTAGCACGTACGCTTGAATAATTGCATGCATGATTATAGCGACCAGCTTCTAGAAAAAAACTGTGGCCACATCTTTGATACCATAATGATAGAGGTTAATGGATTCACCCAACTCTGTGATAGGAATGATAACATTGTACTGAATAGTAACAAAAAGGACAGCTGCTTTAGCTGAAATCTCGAGCATGAACCCTAGCAGAAAGACCATAGCGGCACAATATAATGTCTGCGTGGTTCTGTGTAATAAGCTCATGGCTGAGCACAGGTGGGTTCTTTTTGGTCTTCTTATGGGTGGCCATGATGTTGCTAATAGGGGCCTGGCGGCAACGGCGGCTCCTCTGCTGTTGTGTGCTTCAACTCCTTTCTTTTTTCTCCTCCTCCCACCCTGCTGCGGCCGCAACTAACACCACGTGTTTACTAGCAGTAACGCTCTCATTCCTGCCAAGCTGTTCCTCTCCCAACCACCACCAGGAGCAGGGGGGAGCCAGAGCCGCCAAACAAGCCAGGAGGGACAAGTACAGACCACAAGAGATCATTCTCCAGTAACAGTGCAGCTCCAACCCCTTCGAATAGGTATCAGTTTCTACAATCACTTTCTTGCCCGGGGTGAACACTTTCAGTTTCAGAGCAGCAGCTGAACAATTCTTCATATCTTCAAACTCTAACTCACAATCCTCATCCCAGTTGAAACTCACCTTATTCTTTAGTAAATTTCTCCTATAAAATGTACGACTTGCAAAATTACTTTTGAATTTGCTGTAAAATTCAATCATTCCTAAGAACGATCACAATTCACTCCTGTTTTTTTGGGGCTACAGTGTTCAGTATAGTGTTGATCAGCTTTGCTGTAAATTGTATCCCTTGGGAAGAAATCTTATGTCCCAGATAATTTATTTCTGTTTTATCCTGCATGTTTCTTTTTTTACTGTTAGACCGTATTCTTTGAATGTATTTAATACCTGTCTCAGCCTATCATCATGTTATGCTTCTGATTCACCAAATATCAACACATCATCTTGGTAAAAGAATACCACAGAGATACTTTTGAGAATTGAAGACATAGCTCTCTGAAACACCGATGCCCCTGACACAAGACCAAATGGCAATTGTTTAAATTTGTATGACCCCATAGGTGTAACGAAAGCTGTCAGAACTTGTGAATCAGGGTGCAGACTCACAGATAGTTAGCTGATGTTAAGTCCAGAATGGAGAAAACCTAGCTCCCACTACTGCTGTAACTATCTCTTTGTTAAGGGCTCTAAGATCAATGCACTAACGAATCTTGCCATCAGACTTCTTTGCTACCACTACAGGTACCAGCAATTCCGTTGCCCCAACAGGTGCTATGATCCCCAAATTGCACAAGTTTTCTAATTCTCCCCTCACAGCATCTTGTACACTTAAAGGCAATCTTCTTACCTTGGCTGATACTGGAATTGCCTTTTCTTTCCACTTAATTTGGTGTACATATGTTTTGAGGCAACTCAACTTGTCATTAAAAACTTCAGGGAACTCTCTCTCAAAGGTGACTTTTTTTTTTTAATTTCCGAGCGAGTGGTAGTCTATACCAAAATATGTGGATTGTTGTTAGTGTTGAAATAGACACTCAAATCTTTTTGCACAGGCCACCTCAGAATGATTTCCTCTTTTATCAACACATATATTTTGCAGACTGTATCTACTCTTGTACTCAACTTTACCCTTGAAGTAACCTTTCATCTTTATTGGTTGTCCTCCGTACACTCCCGGGCATATGTCCGTTCTGTAACTTCACTCAAAGGAAAACATTTTAAATACCTCATCAGAGATAATGATTAACTTAGAACACAAATCAAACATAACTTCCACTTCTACGTCATCAATTTTCACCGCATCTTTAGGATTACTAAAACCACAGTCAGACATTTGTAGAACAATCTCATCACATACTTCTGTTACACTTCGCTTGTCTGCTTTCTTAACAGCTCTTCCACTCCTGCAACACACCATAAAGCAACCCTTTTTCCCCACATTTATTGAAGACTGCTTTTGTTGCAAGCCAATCTTTACTATTTGCCATGTGACCCACAAACCCAAACCAGTATCAACGACCCCTGAAACTAGATTCATTTTTCTTTTCTTTCAACATTGTTTTGCTTTTCACTACTTGTACCTTAATGTTTTCTTCTTCCACCTGCTGTATATCTTCTTTACCTTTTGTGCCCATCTTAATTTCTTCTACACACTGCATCATATGTGCAACTTGCTTGGCTATAATTAATAGCTCACACATTGGAGGATTATTTTTCAACCAGAGTTTCTCGCAAATGTTCTCAATATTACAATTCCATACAAATTGATCCCTAATGCTTTCATCATTGATTGCTCCAAACTTGCATGTGGCCCCTAACTCCCTTAACACAGACACAAATTCTTCATCGGTCTCCCTTCTATTTGTGAGCATTTACTAAAATGATTACATTTCATTATAGTACTAATTCTAGGTAAGAAATGGTTATCAAGCTTCTTTGTACTAATTCCATAAGCATTTAAACCTCTTGCTTCTTCATCACTCAGCTCTGGTAGATGTTCTAAGATTTCCTGCCCTGCAGCTTCTAAACAGTGCTAACTTCCTTTCTAGTCCCATATTTGGCCAACATACCACTGAATAATTGTGGAAAACCTTCCTTTATTTGCTGGTGGCTCACCCGGACATGCTAGAAAAAATGGTGGAGGAGTCACACTTTGCATGTCTAAAGTTTCTGAGTCCCAGACAGGTACGTAAATGACTCAGTTATAAATTAATAGCATAATTAGATCACTGATATGGCAGGACGGGCACCCCAGAATCGCACTTCAGACACTACAACGAAACCCCTACAACGGATGAATCGCACTCCCTGACATAGAGGCTTACTATTGGGCGTCTCACCTGATCCCCATAAACGAGTGGACACACAAATACAGAGACCACCCCACATACCGTCTCGAGAGAGAAGCTATGCAACCTCATACACACCTACATTTCCTTTTTGGTGGGAAGGGCAGTTCACGCCTACTTCCCGCGACCCAAGTGACCCTGTCGGCATGGAAAAGGGCTAGTAAGACCTTGGACTGGATGAAAAGGATTACACGGACCACACCGCTCTGGGAAGGGAATTGGTTTAGAGAATTACAAAAACTCACAGGGTTCGAAACTTGGGACCTTCTCGGGATCTCCACAATAGGGGATATTATCGAAAAAGGGGAGCTTAAAACTTGGGCGAAACTAAGGCAAGAATACAATATGGAAGACTCCCAATTTCTTAAGTACGCACAACTGCGACATGCGTGGCGGGCGGAGAACATCCCCAGTGAGCAGCTCCCGGAATATGCACCCCTGGAAGGCAGGCTCCTGCAGGAGGAGCTGATTGATAAAGCGGTTTCCCTCACATATAAAACCATTAACAATAATATCCCCGATGGCTTGCTAGGCCTCCGAGCAAGGTGGGAGAAGGATGTGGGGTCCATGGAGGACACTGATTGGGAGGCGGCATTAATGCACCCCAAGGAGGTGGCCATAAAGGCAAGACTTCGACTCATTCAGCTAAAAATACTGCACTGCACGTACTACGATAGGGACAGACTGCACAGGATGGGAAGGGCAGAATCGCCACATTGCCTGATGTGCACCGTCGCTAACAGCGACTTTTACCACACGGTCTGGGTGTGTCCCTCACTCCTACCATATTGGACGCAGGTGACTGGACTCTTAGGAATGGTCCTAGGGGTAACGCTGCCGATGGATCCCAAATTCGTGATACTGGGGATCCCTAGCGAGGTGGACATAACTAGAACGCAACTTATTTTTGCCTCGTTGGGGTTGGCGGTGGCTAAAAGAGATATTGCCAAGAGATGCGGGGTGGCTGATAAATCGACCATCCAGGAATGGACGTTACGAATGGACATGTACATGATGGCTGAACAGGTCACATATCGTAGCAGAGGGTGCCCCCAAAATTTCACAGAATCTGGGACCCCTGGAGAAAACACTTTGGGTTAGACGTGGGAGATGACACGCAACAGTCCATCAGACACACTGCACAGGAGACTCAGACGTAGGGGCCCGAGCTCATAACACTTTAACAAATTACTCCTTCCACTTATCAGAGACTGTTCCCTGGTCTAGGACGCTACCACATAATCATTATGACAGTTGCCTCTGGCATACCCTGCTTTATATTGTTCCAGGGAAGGGTGGCCCTGTTGAGAATGATCATATCTGTAAAGACTTGAGATCTAATCTCCTCCATAGGTCATGTAAGCATTCCCTTGTGCTGCTTGCTTGGTTGAATAAAATAAAAATAAATTCCACAAAAAAAGAAAAAAGAAAATGACTCAGTTATGAACATCACACCCACACTTGTGCTTCAATCACCAATATCACAAGTTTCAATCAACCAATATCACAAGCTCACCAACAGTTTTCCCCTCCAAATACAGAGTTTGAGCTAATCACTCCTAAACTCTACTACTGTTTTACTCAATGACCCATGTTAGTGTGCGGAACACTGAGTGGAAAACTTCAGTAGGATTTGTTCTCTGCATCAAGGTACCATCTTCGCGCTACCTCATGCTCCAAAAAATGTCAGAATATCCTTGCAACCCACAAAAGTGTGCGGACCTCTGACTAGTTGCATTCATGATTGAACACAATGACTTGTTTCTTAAGTCTGACCCCCATATGGTGCTGTAGTAATAGATTTTGTATTGTTTGCATGCTGAGCCGAGTGGACGAGAAACTTCCTGTCAGCAAGTCGAAAAACCCTCTTAAAGCGCCAATCCAGCTCTCCGGCTGCCTGCCTGACGATTCAGTGAGTACACTTCTCCTCACTTTATTATTTCATGTCGCTCAGTAGTGTTAATTGCACACATTTCCTTGACTTCTCCAACAGATGACACCTCTCCACATACTGGCTCTTATCACACAACAACTGCAGAGCGCACGCAGAGCCTTTCTGCTTCAGCCACTCGAGATCTCTTCACACGCCGCAAAGGATGGTAGCGAAAGTACTTGGCGCATCAGTATAAGCACACGCTGCTGATAAAACAGTTTAAAATGTTACGATACTGCAATAGAAATTATGCCATACGCGCTACGATCCATTAACCTCATCGAAAGTTTAAGTTAGAGGTGCTAATCGTACGCATTTCACTTGGGGAAATTAAACTGCTGATAAAGTCACCATCCAGCACAGGCTCACAAAAATATCAGTAGTTATATACTCATTCCAGACAACCGTGAGATCATGGCTATCTCTAATCAATTATTCTGACCACCAGGAGACAAATTAAATGCAACCTCACCGCCGGCCAGTTGCCTGTCTCCAACATCTTTCCTGGAGCAAATTACTATATAGTATACCTTCCAACCTTAGTGTGTTGAGGTGTCATTGGAAGTCAGGCATCACATCCTCGTCGCCAGTGTCAAATCGTAATACCTCCTCAGGAAAAGACAAAGGTAAGTTGAATAAATCAAAGAAAGTTTAAGCCTAACACCATAGCCACAGCTCTGGTAACTATCCCCGGTAACTGTCACTTCCCTTCACAGTCTGATTACATGAGTCCAGTCTAGAACCTGGGAAAGCCAGGTTTCTAAGGCTTGACTCACTAGCCAGTGACAGCTGCCAGAGTTATCACACTCCCGATTCAGAGTTTCTTAGGTTGAATAGGAATTTATTAGGGATTGTGGTTTTATATAATGCTAGAATTTGAAGAAATGTGCATGGGGGAAAAACACTCACATGCTTTAATAATTTCAGCTGTCTAGAGTGCTGAAGCTCATATCTCAACAGACTCTGAGAAAGCACTTGATCAGCTCTGCCTTGCCCGCTGTAATTTTAGTTCTATTTGAATGGTTGCCACTGTGTTGATGGAAAACTGTACCATTTCTCGTAAGGATGGTATGGCATGTCTTCCTAAAGAGGAAGGATCTTTATCCTACTCAGGTTGCACACCCAGTGTTGCTTAAGCATCTTTCAGGAGTGGAATATGTGCTGTTTCCCTTCCTATTGGCAGACTAGTTTAAAGGGATGGGAGACCCAATAATATTTAAGACCTTTGGATTTCAGGAAGTCGGTATTGTGTTTAAAGTCTTTGGGATTTGTGAAGGTTATTGGAGATAAGTCTTAGCCGAGCTGTAGCTCTGCGCCATTATAAGAGATGGGCCCCCTTTGCTGTGTTTTGGACGTTATTGTCTTCTTGTCCGGAATGAAGTGCACCCTCAATAGTACATCTGTGGAGAGGAGGGCATTCTACTTGAAACGCAGATCTGATCTGTGGGCTCAGTACAACCTGACTGATTCATCGTCCAACTATTTTAGTATTGTGTCATACAAGTCTGACACATATTGGCTTCGATTGTTTCGACTGATGTCACTCACACATGCAATATTATTCTGCCTGCAGTGGTTTTCTAAGTCCTCACCCAGAATGATACGCGGCTACCTGCAGCTGCAGCATGCATTCCTTTAGGTGCTTGCAGTCATCTACCTGTTATTCTAGGTTTACTTTAGGGGTGCGTATTCGATCCACCAGCTCATTAACATCCTTTCAGATTTCTTTCAGGCCTTGTTTCAACTCTTTAGTGATTGTTTTGATTTTGCTCTTAACATTCTGAAACACTTGCAACAGGAAGTCTTTAGTGATGGCCTGAGCCCTCTGTCTTCTGCATCATCTCTGGTGCCTAGATTGCTCCATCCTCTCTAGCTTCCACCCTTGCAGGTTGCACCCTGCTGAAGCATATCCTTAATGCTGGTTTCTGTTTTATTCCTTCCTCCCATCATGGTCCATGCAAGCAGGCATGGCAACAAGCGTTGGGTCAGGTGAGCTATTAGTCTATGAGGGACCATTACTCTATATGTGTGAGGCCACACCCTATGGGCCCGATTCACGAAGGCAATCTGAGACAAAAGTCTAACTTTACGACTTTTGGTATTTACAGAGGCCATTTACGAGTCGTATCTTTATGTCCAGTCGGGCCGGAATCTCCAGCTTGGGCCGTACTCTCCGCACCTGGGCCTTACTCTCAGGCTTGGGCCAGATGAAGTGTAATCAATGGGCCGGAATGCAATTTTTACAAAAAGGAACATTTGGAACACGTGATAAATGGTAGAGGAGGTCATGAAAATCAATTTGGGCAGGGAAAAGGGTGTGGCCAGACACTGCACCACATCCCAGTTTGTAAAAATTGCATTTCCGGAGAGTACAGCCCAGGTGCGGCGAGTACAGCCTGGGTGCGGCGAGTACAGCCCGGTTGCGGAGAGTACAGCACGGGTGCGGAGAGTACAGCCCAAGCCAGAGATTCCGGCCCGACTACGGACGTAAAGATACTCCTCATAAATTACCTCTGTGAATACCAAAAGTCATAAAGTTAGACTTTTGTCTCAGTTTGCCTTTGTGAATCGGGCCCTATGTGTCCAGAGAACGCCCAAGTCTCCTGTTGTTAATGCATGTGGTGTGCAAAGAGGGCCAACTTCCATCTTTCAGGGCACAGTTCTAGGTAGGGGATGCATCTTCAGTTTTGCACCCTCATTCACAGAGGCCTCCAGCACCCTCCACTGCTGCAGACAGAGTCCACGACCAAACAGACAGCAGCAGCTCAGTTTTCAGGTCTGCAGGGATGAACCCCCCCAGGAAGTGATGTAAGGCCTGCCTTTCTGAGTTGTGCACCTTGTCCCCAGCACCAGTGTGCAGGATGTGCGTCTGCAAGCCTGCGGCAGTGAGAATGCCCCACTGTACGGCAAACATCAGTTAAAGACTGTCCAGCTGCCCAAGACCCTCGAAAACGTCATTGCAGCAAATGAGACATTCTACATCGTTACCAAGGCTTTACCTGTTTGAAGCGGGAAGGAACACTAACTGGATACCACTCCCCCACCCATTGCTATCACCTTGGGTGTGGATGAGGCAGACTTCAGGGCGGCCCATTTCAAGCAGAGCAAGGAGAAGCACAGGGTCTCATCCCCCTGCTATTTGCTGAGGGTTACTCTATCCATTTGGATGGCCAACTCACCAATACTGTCTCCCACAAGCTTTGCCTGAGCCAGAAACTGTCTCGAAGTAGCCAACTCACTACCCATCAGGGAGTTTATCTTCCAGTAGTCACCGTGTTGCGGAAGGCCAGGAAACCCAGCCCTGAGCCCGTAATCTTCATCCCATCTCTTCATAGACCTTGTTTGACCAAAATTCCAGAGGTAGCAGAAGTGACATCACACAGCCTTTGACTTTAATGACATCACAGCAAGTGGCATAGTATGACCTTTGGCCCTTTTTCCTCCCAGAAAGTCATGTACCATGACATTAACCCTGAGGACATCACAATAATTGACATCTTTGAAATTTCATAACATGATGTTATGTTAATCATGCACAGCGTGCAAAAATTACACAGACAAATATTTATTTTAGATACCACCTATATATTAGGGATCTTTGAAAATGCTGGGGCATAATACTGCTAGCTAGGGAGCGAAGTGAGTGAGCCAGACCCCTTCTTGAGGGGCTTGGGGGAAGTTCTCTCTCTGAGACTTTTTTTTATAAATGGGATCAAACAGTGCATTTTAAAGCACAATTTTCACATACTTTTGCTACAACTCTATAGCCTCTGTAAAGACATTCATTAAATATGACAAGCCAATGAAACCTGAACATACCCAGAAGTTGACCCCATTTTTCCCCCAAATTTTACTACAGGTGCCACCATAAGCTAAAAATGCATACAATATGCTTGTGTGAGGATTTTGCTATTAATGTTGTCCATATGCCATAGACATTCCTTATGTCAAAAATTACCTCAGTACTTTAGGACCAGCATTTTGTCATTGCTGCCCACCTCTCATACACCACGGTTGTCCTCTTTTGAGCCAGGAATTTCCTCCAATGTGCTAGTACCAGCAATTTGCTGTGGGTGCCCCCTATGCCAAGAATTACCTCTAGCATGCCAGTATCAGTACTTTACCAGGGGTGACCATTATGCTAATAATTAGCCCTAGTATACTAGTGCCAGTATTGTACTGTGCTGCCTCTGTAAGACAGACATTACCCTCAGTATACCAGGGGTAAAAGCAGACCTGCAAACATAACACATTCTTACTTATGATAATTTACATTCACTCATACTCGTTCTCACTCACACACTTTCACTCACTTGCACTCACTCTCTTGCACTCACCCGTACTCATTCTCCCTCATTCACACGCACTCGCAATCACTCATACTTTCTCACTAACATTCACTTGCACTCACTCTAACCCTCCCTCTCACTTATTCTCACTCACTGACTCACTCATTCACTCACATTCACTCTTACTGTCCCTCAATTGTATGTAAACACATTTTTACTCACTAATTCCCGCTCACTTTGACTCACTCATTCTCACTCACTCTCACTCACTCACAATCATTCTTACTCATTCATTCTCTCGCTTGCGGTCATTCTTTCTCTAACTGACTGACTCACACAATCTGTCTTACTCAAACTCACTCATTGGCATGCAACCTCACTAAGTCTCACTCACCACCTGTCACTGACTCAGTCCCTTTTATTCACATACACAAATGCTTACATATGTAAGCAGACATGCACGATCACACATACACAAGCTTTCTCTAACAAACATACTCTAACCCACAAGCACACAACATACATTTAAAATCATTTTTTAATTACCTTAGCTGCCAGTTAGAGTCCCATTTCAGCTCCCATTATCCTCTATTTCTTACTACACAGATAGTGAATAACAGAGTGTCATTAACAATTAGTATAATTAAAAAAGGAAGAAAACAAGAAAGGGCAGAGGCGACCCCTAAATGGTGTTCATGCATCTCTGTTTGTCACAAGCACAGAGTCTCAGCCTCTCTCCACACCACTAATGACATTCATATACGTCACGCCATCATTCTGGCATGCGTGCATTGTTTGGAGGTGCTGATGTAACTCCTCACCTGGCCCACTTCATCTACCTTCGAAGGGCCAGGGGGTTGCGTACACTACCACTGTTACAGACCCATGGGGAACCATTGATAGATTCAATATCCAGCGACCAAAGCATTGCCGGGCTGGAGCCACAGCCCTGTGCCTTTGCATTTTAAAAGCATCCAATATTGACAAAGCTAACAGTGGGGGCAAATGATGAGCAGGAGAAGGGCAGCTGAAGAGAGGAAGAAGGATGGCAGGAGAGGGGTGGGAGAGGAAGAGAAAGTCAGCAGAAGGGAAAAGAGGGGTTTTGGTGGAAAGAAAGAGAAGATGACACCGCTGTCTGGTGCCTAGATAGATTATGAAGGAACCAGACATATTGCTGGCATTGGATGCAGAGAAGGCATTCAGTTCACTTGAGTGGCCCTAGTTGATGGCAATCCTTGAAAAGATGGGGTTTGGTTCCTCCGTTTTAGCATGGGTCAAGCTTTTACGCAACAATCCGATGGCCAGAGTCAAGGATAATGCCAGTAGAACTTAGGCTAAGCAAGTGGACAAGGAGGGGTTGCCCTCTGTTATTTGCATTGACCCTGGAGCCGCTGACAAATTGGATAAGAGGAAATGCCCTGATTTGTGGTCTAAGGTGGGACCCAGACTGGGAAGATGTAATTTCTCTTTATGCATACGATATAATGGTGCACATAGCAGACCTAGATCTTAGAAATCCTGTATTTAACTCACATATTGGAGTCCATATAAATGGCGTAAGACAGTGGTGTTCCCGTTGACAGAATGGCGACCAGTTACCAGATGGGTTTGCCCCCTATAATTGGAGGAGGTGGTTTTTACCTACTTGGGAATTTATGTTACCTTTAATCAAGTGCTATTTCATAGTAACAACCGGGGCAGTACACTGGAAGACTATAAGAGGGATGTGGGTACTGCCATTGTTGGGCAGAGCTCTATAAAATGATCTTTCTGCCTATATTTTTTTATATGTTACAGAATACACCATTTGAGGTCCCTGAACGCTTTTTCCAGTTGATAGATGAGATGACCTGCTTGTTGTTGTAGGACTAGACGGCTCTGAGGATAGCCCTATCCAAAAGGAAACCTTATAATGGGGCATTGCACCACCAAATCTACAACTATATCATTGGACAACCCAGCTACTGGTGATTAATGAATGGGCATTTGCCTCACAGTAGGTGCCTCGCTTTTAGCAGATAGAAGAGCAACAAACCAAAGAGATGCGTCAGCCAGTTATATGGTGAGGGTCAGCTTGCTGAGCTCCCCACCGTGAGCACTAAGGTAATTTAAACAAGGAGAAAGGCGACACAAAAATTGGGGTGAAAGGGGAAACATACATTGGAAACGCCCTCTTTGGAACTCAGATATATTGAAAGAACTGCAGCAGTTGGGGACCACCGGAAGTGTGATCTCGTGGGTATATCTAGGGTTGGGGACGTATGGAATGAGTATGGGATGGTATCATTCACTGTGTTACGAGAACAATTTGAGCTGGTGGAGAATCAAGACTTGTATCATCAATAGGTGAACCATATTCTTCACCACAAAGAACTGCTAGATGATTTGGCAGAAGAAACACCACTAAAATATAGAATTCTGGGAGCACCCTTCAACAAATATGCGGTTCTGAAGATCTATACTACCCTACTTAATGACAGTAAAAACTTTCTCTAAGTTGAGAGAGAAAAGGGAACAAGAGCCGGGGAGATTAGAGGATGCAGACTGGGGAGAAGCTTGTAAATATCTAAGAGAGGTGGCCATAAGGGCCAGGTTTTGTTTGGTCCAACTGGAAATATTACATAGGGCCTGGGGCTGTCCATGGGGACAGGGATATTGGACGGGAGCTAGGAGAAGAATAGTTATGAGTATTGAGAGAATCCATAGAACGTACCCTTGAACTAGTGGCTCTGGTTATTGGGGGGGGAGGCAGACCCACAGCCAAATACGCACTCCATTTTTGTAATGAGGCTACGATGGTGGCTAGAAAGGATATAATTAGATCCTGGGGATGCACTTCCGTTCTGACGTTGGAGTTGTGGTGGGAGTCCAATATGGACTGGTGCACGCAGGCAGGGGAACTGGTATGAAAAGAGTATGCCCCCAAAAATGTAATAAAATATGGGGTCCATGGAGGGGCGTAAGGGGGGACCTTGAATGAAGTTTAGGATAGTGTTAAAGTAAGGGATGGTTGTGATACGTTTCTGGAAGGAAGTATCTGCTCCGCTCGGTCTGGGTTATAGTTCGTAAGTCAAGAGCAGGCAGGAAACAGCCTTGTTAAGATAAATGTCCACCTGCTAGGCACTGTAATTCTGGAATATTCGGATACTGAGTTTGACCTGATCTGTCAGCCATGAAGTTACATATATAATGTTGTTGTGTTCATGCTATAATGGAAAAAACACTTTAAACATTTTTTTAAAAGAGAGCTCGACACCAAGCTGCAGCAGTGCTCATTATCAAACAGTCAGATTTCTGAAGTAGGGCTGAGAAGAGAGATGGGTGGCGGAGGTTGTGGGAGCAAGGGAATAAGCATGACTGTGCTGTAAGGTTTACACAGAGCCTAAGAAAGAAGCAAAACATGTACTCTTGGAGTACTAATTGAACAACGAAAGTTTTAAAAAAAGAAAAATAATAAGATGTCAGCAGTGGAAGGATACAACTCAGTCAATCAAAAGGGAGGGCAAAGAAGAAATGCTTCAGAGGTGGGACGAACAAAAGAACAGGAAGGAAAGTCGTCAAATAAAGTGCAAAGGAATGAGATAGACAAGAAAGCCACACAATTATAAGTAAGGGGCTGACCGAATGTAAACATACATGTAGTATTGTATGCAGTGCTGTCTGCAAAAGGCAGGTGAGGCTGCCTGTAGCGATAAAACAAACAGTCAAGAAATATATTATGTTACTTCTTTCACTTCGTTCATGTTTCATGTGTTAATTCCTTTCTTACTGCAACTCACACTATCAACCCTTGCCACCTATTCACGATAAAACAAGCAGACCATAGAATTGGGCTAGAGGTGGTATACATATACTCTGCAAGATGTTTTGCTTCCACTTTCTACACCCAGCGGACCCTACAGATCAAACTTTTATAATGAGCCTTGTAAGGACTGTTGCAAACAACAAGTGCTTCCATAGCAAACATTTAAAAAAGTAATAACTGAAAGATAACTCAAACCCGGCATTGTTTTGTGGCACGAAAAAAAGGTACAAAAATTAGCGATGTGCCCAGAGCGTGATAACTCAAGGATTAAAACACTTGTAAAATGGTGACCGTAAACTCGCATAGCACTCATCTGCCTGGCTTAAGTAATTTTAGCTCCTTGGCTGTGTTCTGTTTTCAACAGCTGCTTATGCAGGAGTCCAGACAGGTCACTGCTGGCGACTTCGCTTACTTCACACTCAAATACAACTTCTCCCCGACAAGATGACTCAGCAAGTCAAGTCTTAGCATCTGACATCTGGTATGATCTGCAGATCGCGAGTTCAGAACCTGACAAAGTCAACTTCGCCTTTTTATCCTTTGGCTTTTGAAACATTTTGTGTCGTAATAATGCCTGCTGGTAACACCACTTACAACCGTGTCCAGGGGAGCAGTATCATTATAACATCCTTGCTGAAAACTCCTGCAATGGTAATAAAAGTTGCAACTTCAATGGGTCACAAGTCGGTAATTTTTCCTTGCGAAATGATTAAGGACGATGCAATCGTGTAAACTAAATTTAGACGCTATCAGATGCAAAGGTGTAATAAAATTTGGGATTACACGTTGATACTTTATCAGGGGCGGTTATTGTATTTGCATTGTTTGTTGGCTTTCCAGATATTCATCAGAGATTTTAAAGGAATACCTCCTAACGCACATGTGCGGATTTGCGCTGTATTAAAATACGAAAAACTGTGCGGGCGGAGTTTTAGCTTAATGTGTACTTAAAACCTTGGCCAATAAGAATCAGTATTTCTAAACTGCTAACAAGCTGAAGCGCAAGTGGGTTTGTTTTATCAACTTGTCAAAATATTGTATAAAGTGTTAGACCAAGATGTTTTATTTACAATCTTCTACCTGAACAAATTATGCCTAAAACGAAAATAAGGCATTTTAATTACTATCATTTCCAAGCTTTACTAGTTACACAAAAAATACAACGCTTCAACTTTCCAGAACACACAAAAGACTTTATTAAACGTTTCAATGCGATTTTGGTCCGTTTCTATCAAATGATTCAGAAACATCCTCCATGAAAGGAGGCAGAAGTGAGATATGGAAAGCAAGGAAGCTGAACCCGTTTATAGAGCTTGGCCTCAATGTTATGCACACAGGTACCGAATCAGTAGTCCCCCCGTTCGGTCAAAGGCCAGATTTAGTCAATTTCTTCTGGAGGAGAGTCTGAGAATCATGTGGTCTTTTATTTTTTCGTCAGAGTATTTCCCGTGTTCACGAATGCCGTAGTGGGGTACTGCCTCTCAGAAGTTCAGTCACCCTGGGAGAGCTTGTACCTAGAGAATCCCTAACAGCTCTTCATTCATTCTTTATGCAACAAAAACAAAGGAAGAATTTATATTGGGAGTGGGGCCTCGGCTGCAAAAAATAGCGGCGAAGCCTCTGTCCCTGACACATCTTCTAAGGTCCTACCATTTTAACCACCTCGATCCTGGTCCAAATAAGAAGCATAGTATTTTATGGTCGCAATTATCCAGAACTGCAACTTAACTTGAGGGATGGCAGGACACAGATAACAACTTGGGGGCGGTAAACATCGCCTCCGTCAACCGGTGATTGTGTTGGCTGACCAGCCCCAATAAAAAGCTTAATCTGATAGTAGCTGCAGGCCCATCAGACTTGCTCTGCGAAGGCGCTCTGCCAGCTGAACTATCTCTACAGCAAGTACAGTGTCCATCCTCTTAGATCCATGATCCTCAATATATAGACTATCACGTTGGACTGGTCTTAATCCTACACACCACCCAAATGGGGCACCCTCTTGGAATGGCATTAATATCCAAATATCCCAATACTTTGGAAAAATGTAGCATGAAGAGCAGTTGCTACAGGAAATATCAGAAAGAGTTTAAATTAGGCCTAGGAGAATTTTAAATTACATCAACGTAATTTTCATAATTTTAGGAATTTCGCATTATGCTTGTTATTTGAGATTCTTGAAATTGCACCACTTCGCATAATTAAGTGCCACTGCAGTCAAATCTTACATTGAACCCATGGAAACAACAGAAAGTGAGTGGCTGTTGAAGCTTTATTTTTTTGTACCTTTTTTATGCGAAATGTGCCCTCATGTAAAAAATTTACACTAGGACATATTTCCAGCTTACTTATAGCTCGAAATGACCGATTTGCATTTCATGTAATCTTGTAAACATTCTGCATAATTATTGTCAGTTTGTGTCACGGATGCTAAAAAGGGAGTAATTCTGGATAGAGCCGTTGAAGAAGCCATGGCTTCAGTGGAGTTAAGCCGTATGCCCTCAATAGGATCTTTCTTGGCCAAGGCATAGCAGATCTTGATAGAGAGGATGACATAGTGTGAAATGGTGCATTTTGTCATTGTCTTGCTCTTCTTAGCTTCAGCAAAGCCACAAAGAACTGATCATCCACTCTTTCATGACAAGTGCAGTCTACGAAGTAAGACACAGCATGCCTTGGGTCGGGTCAAGGATCAAGAAGTTGCTCCTCCTCCTTGGTAGGATGTGGAGGTGGGAGGAAAGAAGGAAGAGTAACAGACTGAGTCATTTGAAATGTATAAACTAACTTGGGTAACAAGGGTGGGTGCATAGAACCAACATATCTGGGTAGAAAACTGTAAAGGGTGGACAATGTGAATGAGCCTGAAGGTCTCCGACCTTACATGCAGCAATTATTGCGACCAACAAAACTGTCTTTAAGGTAAGAAATCAAACCAGGGAAATGTGCATCGGCTCAAACAAAAAGTTAAAAAGAGGTTCAAATGAGTAACAATAAATGCAGTTCTAGGAAACAACTAGAGCAAATATTTCAGAAAACACACTGCTGATGGCAATCTAACCAGGGAAGGTTTCTCAGGTAAACAAGTGAAAGCAGAATAAGCCACCACAGGCTGGGGCAAGGGCCTGTGACTGGGAAGGGCCAAAAACGTAGGGATTAAGGGTATAGCACCAAGAATTCTAAGCGCTACATTTTTTTAAAAATACATTTTTAGCCAATTCTGCATTGGACACCCACACAAGTGAGGTATCATTTTATTCGGGAGAATGAGGGGAACGCTGTGGGGTAGGACATTTGTGCCTGCATGGTGATTCCACACAAAAATATGTGGAAAATGTGTTTTTTTCAGCTAAATATGAGGTTTGCAGGGGATTCTGGGTAGGAAAACGTTGGGGGATCCACGCAAGCCATACCTCGCTGGACTCCCCCGGGTGTCTAGTTTTCAGAAATGTGTGGGTTTGGTAGTTTCCCAAGATGGCCGCCGAGCCCCGGGCCGAAACCCAGGTGACCCCCCTTGCAAAACCAGGTTGTTTTGTGATAGGTAATTTTGATGTCTCCTCAATACGTTTTGGGCCCTTGCCTGTCGTGGGTAGTTGACCCACCCACGCGAGTGAGGTACCAATTTTATCGGAAGACCTGGGGGAACGCTGGGTGGTAGGAAATTTGTGGATCCACGCAGATTCCAGAACTTTCCATCACAGAAATGTGAAGTAAATGTGTTTTGTTTTTTTACAAAGTTTGAGGTTTGCAAGGGATTCTGGGTAACAGAACCTGGTGAGAGCCAGACAAGTCACCCCATCCTGGATTCCCCTGGGTGTCTAGTTTTCAAAAATGTATAGGTTTGCTAGGTTTCCCAAGGTGCCGGCACAGCTTGGGTTCAAAATCTACAGCTAGGCACTTTGCAAAAAAAGGGTCCGTTTTCACTGTGAAAATGTGGTGTGTCCACGTTGTGTTTTGGGCCGTTTCCTGTCGCGGGCACAAGGCCTACCCACACAAGTGAGGTACCATTTTTCTCGGAAGACTTTGGGGAATGCGGGGTGGGTGGAATTCTGTGGATCCATGCAGATTCCAGAACTTTCCACCACAGAAATGTGAGGAAAATGTTTTTTTTTTTTACAAAGTTTGAGGTTTGCAAGGAATTTTGGGTAACAGAACCTGGTGAGAGCCAGACAAGTCACCCCATCCTGGATTACCCTGGGTGTCTAGTTTTCAAAAATGTATAGGTGTGCTAGGTTTCTCTAGGTGCCGGCAGAACTAGGGTTCAAAATCTACAGCTAGGCACTTTGCAAAAAAAGGGTCCGTTTTCACTGTGAAAATGTGGTGTGTCCACGTTGCGTTTTGGGCCGTTTCCTGTCGCGGCCACTAGGCCTACCCACACAAGTGAGGCACCATTTTTCTCAGAAGACTTTGGGGAATGCGGGGTGGGTGGAATTTTGTGGATCCATGCAGATTCCAGAACTTTCCACCACAGAAATGTGAGGGAAATGTGTTTTTTTGGACAAAGTGTGAGGTTTGCAAGGGATTCTGGGTAACAGAACCTGGTGAGAGCCAGACAAGTCACCCTATCCTGTATTCCCCTGGGTGTCTAGTTTTCAAAAATGTATAGGTTTGCTATGTTTCCCTAGGTGCCGGCAGAGCTAGCGTTCAAAATCTACAGCTAGGCACTTTGCAAAAAAAGGGGTCAGTTTTCACTGTGAAAATGTGGTGTGTCCACGTTGCGTTTTGGGTCGTTTCCTGTCGCGGGCAATAGGCCTACCCACACAAGTGAGGTACCATTTTTATCGGGAGACTTAGGGTAACACAGAATTGTAGAGCAACTGTTATTACCTATTGACTTGCGATGCATTTCTGCCTTCCAAATGAAAGACAATGTGTAAAAAAGAAGTCACTATGAAAAATGTCCCATAATTCTCATGCTAGTATGGGTACTCACAATTTCGGAAATGTGCAAATAGCTACTGTTTCTAAACTCTATATTTTGTACCAATTTCAGAAATACATAAGTGTCTATCATCCCGATTTTTCACTGTATATATTTTCCCAAATGAATTGCTATATACCCGGTACATAATAAAAAAACCATTGCAAGACGCTGCTCAGTTATTGGCTCAGGTATTGGCTCTGGGTTTGTCGGGTTCTTGGTGAACCTACAAGTCCTATATATCCCCACAACCAGAAAGGTCCAGCGGATGTAACGGTATATTGCTTTCAAACATCTGTCATAATTAGAAGAAGTTACAGGTGAAAACGTTGGCACAAATGGCTGTTTTTTTCAACTCATTTTCAATTTTTCCTATTTTCAACTGTTAGTTTCTATAAAGAAACCTTGAAGGATCTACACAAATGACCCCTTGCTGAATTCAGAATTTTGTCTACTTTTCTAAAATGTATAGCTTTCCAGGATCCATTATTGCTTTCATCCACCTTTCTACCATGAACTGGAAGAAGGTTGAAAGCACAAAAAATAGCAAAAATAGGATATGTCCCAGTAAAATGCCAAAACTGTGTAAAAAACGTTGGTTTTCTACAAAAAGTCTGTCAGTCTCTGAAAGCTGGGAAAATGGTGATTTCAGCCCCACAAACCCTTTGTTGATACCATTTGCAGGGGAAAAAACAGACGCTTTTATTTGCAGCACTTCTTTCCCATTTTTCCCCCAAAAACTAAATTTAACTGTATTTTGGTTAATTTCTGGGTCCCCTCCAGGGGAATCCACAAACCCTGGGTACCTTTAGAATCCCCGTGATGTTGGAAGAAAAGGACGCAAATTTGGCGTGGATACCTTATGTGGTCAAAAGGTTACAGGGGCCTAAGCGCGTACTACCCCAAATAGCCAAAAAAAGGCTTAGCACGGGGGGGGGGAAGACCTAGCAGCGAAGGGGTTAATAAATGTTGGTTTGTTTGGCTAGCTCACAGTACCACATCTAAAGTCCTAGCCATACATAGTTGTAGATGTTGTCGGTAACCTAAAACACGACCCTTCGGATTCCCAAGGAAATCATGGAAACAGAGCTAACCCTTTTGTTTTTCACTTTTGCATGCCGATGGTGTCACAAAGAAAAGATTCGATAATGCATTTTCAAACATTTATTGAAAAGACATGAACTGCGATTATTAAAAAGTTGAGACACATCATTGTTACAAGAATTATTAGGATGGTGAAAACACAAACAATTCAACCATATTAATTGTTCATACTGTTACTAAGATTACTCCTATCTATTACTAATTTCTCTATGCTAAAGAGAGCATGTTGGGAGTACCCATCTGCCAGGCCTATTGAAATTACCTAATCCTATACCTTGGTTCTGTACGTCAGGAAGCGGGTTTCAGTACATTAACAAATGCTCCCCGTCTGAGTGAGCAGGCCTCCACACTTCTGTAGCACGGGTATTTTCCTTCTTAGGATGAAGGTCGGGGATAGGAGAACTATATCTTAGTCACAGGAGCTTCCCATGATAACTCCAGTGGGAAGTGAACCTCTCACCGACTTCAGCATAGATGCTGTTTTAAAACAATATGCTTATCACACTGTGCCAGAGGTGCAGAACAATGTCTTTAATTAGTCTGGGAGAAATAGCTGTGTCCTACGAGTAAAAAATAAATCAAGGCATCATGTTCAAAGTTGTGCAACCCTGGAACTAAATGTGCATACTACAGGGCGACAATGTCTATCAGGAAGAAATGAGTTCATGGCATTTTCTCGCATTAGGGAAAACATATGTAAACCACCATTAGAAAAGGATGCTAAGTTAAAACGAAGACCTAAAATGGAGACTAAATGTAAGCTACACAACATCGGAGTACCCTGTGGAGCACTGCCTTCCCTGGTCAAAGAGGACTTAGAAAAGGAACAACAAGAGGGTCAAGGCCACCACTTTTATACAGTAACAGCAGGCAGGGGATATGCTTGGTTTGAGTCAGATCTTTTTTCCAGGCTGTTCTCCATTGTGCAAGTGATGCTCCTTACAGCAAGGTAGTCTCCAGCCTGGAGTACCCACAACAGAGGCACACAGAGGTAAATGCTTTCTGCACCTGGCTATCAATAGCCACACTGAACAGTGGCTAGGAAAGGGACAAAAGGCTGACCTCACCTAAAGCACCCTTTCACACACCAAAGAATAGAGACTGCAGTCCCACCCTTCACCCCACCTTCTAACAAATGGCAGTGCTTGGGAAAACTAATTTGAAGCCCAGTTCATCAAAAATAACTTAATTAAATTTCTAAAAGGAGCACGATCTCCTCCTTCGCCACTTTACAGTCTAGGTTTCCTCTGTCCAGATTCAAAAATGTGCGCAATACACTTCCGCTGTCTGTAAATAAAACCTCACCTCCATCTCATTCATATGAACAGGCCAGAGACTTCCAAAATGGAACAAGCAGCCCTTCATTACTCAGGTTGAATCATACACACAAATGTATGCATCACACAAGTCACACATGCATGCATATAACATACACTTGTAACGTAAGCACTAGGATCTGGGTTAGCAAATAGAAGTGTAACTTTAGCTAAGTGAGCTTGTACGCCTACACAGTAACAAATATAAAAATGGTACGGTCACAACTACTGATTCACAAAACCCCTCTAGGACACAATATAGGTCTAAGACCTCACTCGTGTCACGGGGCAGTGCAAGGCTCTTTATGCACACATTGGATTGTGAGGCTGGGGCTAAAATCAAAAACCAGGATACCAGATATTCCCAGTCACGCATTCAGGGCAGGGAAAAATAACTGTACACCATGCAGGTAATATTCCCGTCCCAACAATACACAAAAGCTACAACAGTTACGGAATGACAACTTCACCTTATTGCAGGCATTAAATTCTAGGGTCAAAGATCTTCCGGTAGCCACATCTGGTGCACTTTAATTTTCAGGTGACACAATGAAATTAAAGTTTTTTTGCCTTTTTAAAAGAGTATTTGCCTTTTGTCCAACTCAATTTGCACTCAACCAAAAAAGGGGAAGGTGTAAGCTTTTAAAATGATGTTTGCATGACATGACCCAGAGTTTTCTGTATAAAAATCCTTGTGTGAAAACTCACATGGTAATTCTGATGAGATTTCCTAAATTGTCTGTTTTTGTTAACTGACTGCAGAAACCATATAAATAGAAAGGACTCAAATAACTTTATTTCTGAGGGGTTTGAAGGAAGAAATCAAGGACGAGCTGAGGTATTCTTCAAGGCCTGCTGCTCTTTGTGTACAAATTGCAGACAGTGCAGCTGAGAAACATGAAGAGACATTGCAGTCTCTTCATGTTTCTAAGTTACTTTGCAGTGGCGGCTGGCACAGATCGGGGGTGGTGAGGGGCGAGAAAAAAAATACACTTACCTTTT